>CM062818.1:1518745966-1519357410 GCA_031772625.1 Pinus tabuliformis | reverse complement strand
TACAGTGTTGGGCACCATGGAAGGGCAAGAGGGGGGGAGTTCCACTCCCTCCTATAGTCAGGCAGTATCTAATAGATTCAAGAAACCATTGGGGACTGAAGACGAAGTTCTAGGAGGAAGGAAACAAGAAAATAGAAGCTCAATGGGGAAGGAAGATTCGCAGGAAGAAGTCAGAAGGGAGAAGCAAACAGGAGGAAATCAGAATGCTGACACAAGAAATCGGTCTGGACCATGTAAGCCAAGGGCAACCATCACACCCCGAGTGGTGTTAAGTGACCCAGCGTTACAAACGCATAGGGAACACATGGCGACTTATGCAGTCATCTGTAAGTTCATGGGGTTATGGCCAACGGAGAAGGCTTTACATGTTTGGATAAAGAATCATTGGAAACCTAAGGGGGATATTGATCTGCACCTTGGATCCAAGGGTTTCTTCACTGTTGTTTTTACAAACATAGAGGATAAAGACAGGGTGTTCGAAGGAGGGTCGTACTTCTATGCTACTGCAGGCCTTTATATGCGACCTTGGGTGATGAATTTTGTCCTGGAGCGTGAGACGTTCACTTCGGTACCGGTTTGGGTAAGGCTCTATTCACTACCTCTAGATTATTGGCAGCCAAAATCATTAAAGGCGATAGGAAATGAACTAGGGAATTTTGTTAAAATATCAGAGGCCACAATGCAAGGAAAGTATACCTCCTTTGCTCGTATATGTGTAGAGATCGACCTCTCTGGGGCTCTACCAGATGAAATAATACTTGAAGTTTTTTATGAAGAATGGGTGCAAGCAGTAGACTATGAGCATGTTCCTTTCAGATGTTGTAAATGTCATGAACACGGGCATCTATTCAGAGATTGCCCCCTAAACAAAATGGAAAGCAGAGCTAAAGCGACAATAGGGAGAGAAAATGAAAGCTACAGCAAAGTAGGAAGCAAAGGTAAAGGAGGGAGAAAATACCAAAATAAAAAATCAATGAGGAAAAGCAGTTAAGTCAGAACAGGTTCAAGGTATTAGAAGAAGAAGAGGAGCTTGATAAAGCGAAACAAACACTGGAGGAAAACCCAGAAGAGAAGGAAAAGGAAGACAGCATGGAGGAAATGCCTGAAAACAACCAACAAAGGGAGGATCTGGCGAACACTATGGAACGCGATAGGGACCAAGGGATGACCTCGAGCGAGGTGGGAACAAAGAATCATGAACTACAAGATATTCTGGATAGGGAGCATCTAGATCTAGAAAAGTTCCTGGAGAAAGGAACTACCAAAGGAATGGATTCGCTACCTCAAGAGGAGTTTAATAGAGTGCAACAGTTATTCCTATGGAGAACACAGACAAAAGGCTCAGGTTTCAAAAGAAACCATGACAATCAGGAAAACAAAGGGGTGAAAACAATGAAGGCAACATCAGAACTAGCTCCGAGGAACCCAGGTAGGAAAAGAGGCAGGAAAAAACAGAATGAACTACTTATAGAATGTGGAAAACTCATGATAGATTCAGGTAAGATGAAGGACCTAACTAGCTACTCCTTTACAAATCTTTCCTAATGAAGCTTACAACATGGAATATTAGAGGTCTAGGAAGTAAAAGGAAGGAAAGAAATCTTAGCAATAGAATGAAAGAAGAAAAACCAGATATGATTTTCATTCAGGAAACAAAATGTTCAGTAGAAAAAATAAGAGAGATCCAAAGCAAATGGCTTATCAAATATGAATATATATAGAAGTTAAAGCAGACAAAGAAACATGAGGAATTCTCACACTCTGGAACCCTCAGAAACTTAGCATCCTAGATGCGGAAGCATCTAGGAACTATTTATCAATGGTTATACAACCTTTGGGGGACAAGGAAGTTTATTTACTCACAAATGTTTATGGCCCACAAAATCTGGACGATAAACTCGGACTTCTAACTTCTTTGGAGGAGGATATCCCCTGGATTCTAGGAGGGGACTTCAATATGATTAGATCTCTATCGGAAAAAAAGGGGGAACCAGATCACTAGGCAGAGACTCCATAGCATTTCAAAATTTCATACACAAAATGAAACTGGTGGATACAGAGACAAGTAATGGCATTTTTACCTGGAATAATAAAAGGGGAGGAGCAGCTCAAGTGGCCTCTAAACTTGATAGATTCATTATCTCAGAGGACCTCATCCTCTCTGGCCATAACCTGGTGTCTATGATACTTCCTTTTGGAGGCTCAAACCACTAGCCTATTCAACTTGAAGCGTCCTTTATAGGAACTCCAAGAAACAAACCATTCAAGTTTGAAAACATTTGGCTTAGTCATCCTGACTTCATCAACAATATTGAAAGATGGTGGACAGAAAATACGCATGTTCAGGGCACTAAAATGTTCCTTCTGCAGCAAAGATTGAAACATGTTAAATAGAGGCTTAAAGATTGGAATAAGAATGAATTTGGTAACATATTCGAAGCCAAAAAAGCAGTGGAACAGAGACTACAGGAGATAAACCAAACCATTATTACAGAGGGCTTCACAGAGGAAAGTAAGGAACAAGCAGATTGTGTTCAACAAGAATGGGAAGGCTTATGCAAGCAAGAGGAGATTTTCTGGAAACAGAAATCGAGGGTTCAATGGTTAAAAGAAGGAGATAGAAACACAAGGTTTTTTCACAAATCTACCATGGATCATAGATTGCAAAACAAGATTGTAAAAATCAAAGATACTTTCGGAAATCAGCTCACCACACACCAAGAAATAGAAACAGTTCTGGTTCAACATTTCCTAGGCATAGCCAAGGAACCTCTCATAGACAGATCTCAATTTATCAAGGACTTCTCAAAGCACATTCCTAAGTTAGTGACAAGAGAAGACAACTATAATCTTAACAGGCCAGTGAGTGAAGAGGAAATCAGCGAAGTCATCAAAGAAATGCAAAACGGGAAAGCTCCGGGTCCGGATGGTTTCAATGTTGACTTTTTCAAAGCATGCTGGGAAATAGTCAAGCATGACATCCTTGATGTGGTGGAGGACTCAAGGAAGAACAAAATTGTTCTGAAAGCGCTCAACACCTCTTTCATAGCCTTGATCCCAAAGCAGGAGAATGCTATCACTCCAGACAGATTTAGACCCATAGCATTATGCAATGTGGTGTATAAAATTATTTCAAAAGTAATTGCGAACAGACTTAAACCCTTACTCCCAACTCTAGTGTCTGAGGAGCAAACAGGATATGTGGAAGGTAGGCAAATTCTAAATAACATCATTCAGGCACACGAGGTGGTCCACTCACTTAAGAGCAATAAATAGGCAGGTATGATCATTCAGCTCGACCTAGAAAAGGCTTATGATAAGCTAAGCTGGGCTTACATCAAGGAAGTACTGAGAGCATATGGATTTGACCATAACTGGATAAGATGGGTAATGGCCCTTGTAACCACTCCAAGTTTTTCAATCCTGCTAAATGGTTCACCATCAAAGACCTTTAAGCCCTCGAGAGGACTCAGACAGGGAGATCCGCTCTCACCCTTCCTATTTATTCTCATGATGGAGGGGCTAGGCAATGCGATTAAACATGCCAAAGGAGAGGGCAAGATCCAGGGACTTAAACTCACTTTAAATGGGGATGCCCTGACCCATCAACAATTTGTGGATGACACCATGCTGCAGGGCACACCCACAGTCAAGGAAGCTCAAGCCTTCAAACAAATACTAAACGACTTTGCTATGGCGGCGGGGATAGAGGTAAGCCTAAGCAAATCTAAGATTTTCTTTTTTAATACTGACATTGCTATTCAGAGAAACCTCACCAGAATTCTAGGCTTCCAAAGAGATATACTACCCTCCAGATATTTGGGAGTACCTCTAACAGAAAAACCTTTGAGCAAGGCAGTTTGGGAGCTAGTCACTAATAAACTTCAGGACAGAATCAGGAAATGGACCATCAGGTCTTTGAATATAGCAGGACGGCTAGTACTTACAAAAGTTGTCCTTCAAATTGTTCCCATATTCATGCTCTCAATCCTTCCAGCTCCTAAAGGAGTAATGCAACACATCAGAAATATCCAAAGAGATTTTCTTTGGGGCAAGGGGGAAGAGAAGAAGAAATGGGCTTTGGTAGCCTGGGATAAAATATGTAAGCCAAAGATACATGGAGGTTTGGGACTTGATGACCCTGAAACCCTAAACAAAGTCTTGGGGGCAAAGCTATGGTGGAGATGGATAAAAGAATCGGTTTCCCTTGGGCCAAAATTTGGAAACAGAAATATGCAGGCAATTGGCAGGAAAGGGATTACATTAGAATGACGGGATCCATCAAAGGCTCCCACATTTGGAACAGAGCTTGGGATAACAGAGCCATAGTTCAGAAACACAGTTTCTGGGAGATTAGAGATGGAAACCTTGCTTGGTTCTGGGAGGATAATTGGCAACAGGAACCTAAACTGTTAACAAAAGAATTTGTCAATCTCAAAAATGAAACTGATGATAAAGGATTAAGCAAAGTAAATGACTTTTGGGATCAGGAAAGAAGTGATGGTAAATGGAGAAAATGGAAGAACCTAGTTTACGGTGATGACTCCCCATTGAAAGCCCAGGCAACAGCTCTTACAGTCATCTTGGATCAACGAAAGATTCTAATATCAACATCTTCAGATCAACTAAGATGGGGTAAAAATAATGAAGGCAATTTCAACCTCAAAGAGGCCAAACGAATTGCCATGGGGCTTGACTTCCCAAACCCTGATAAGGTATGGAAGGACCTATGGCAAAGCCAAAATTGGATGAAAATTAAAATATTCATGTGGTTAGTGCAGCATAAAAAAATTCTGACTTGGGAAAATCTCAGGAAAAGAGGAGTAGCAAGACCTTCCAGATGCCAGCTTTGTGAATTACAAGAGGAAACTATAGAACACCTTCTTAACCTTTGCCCATTCACCTCTACCTTATGGAATTGGGTGGCTTCAATCTTTAGACAAACAGGCATTATTAAAACCTTGAGGAACTGGAGGAAAAATTTCTCAACAAATGAAGTAATCAACAAGGCGTGGGCTTTGGTTCGAGGCTTTATAACCTGGGATGTCTGGAAAGAACGCAACAATAGAATCTTCAAGAACAAGAAGGGTTCACCCCAAAGCATCATGACTTAGATTAGAAGACAGCTCAGAGAGACTATAGGAGCCCTTTTAAAAATCCTCCCTAATAATCAACTTGAAGACCAGGATAAGCAGATGCTTTCAAATTTGGGACTGCAGGGGCTCTCCCCCATGGGCACAAACAAGACAGTAAGGCATATAACAAATGATAAGGAATTTTGGCAACCTCCACCTCAGGGCTTTATGAAATGCAATGTAGATGGAGCCTCAAAAGGAAACCCTGGTACGACCGGGTATGGAGGGGCCATAAGGGATGAAAGAGGTTTCATAAAGACCATCTTTCACTATCATTTAGGGAAGGCCACCAATAATATGGCAGAGCTCATGGCCATGGAACATTGCCTAGAGATTCTAAGGGACTCTAATCTACATAACATCATTATTGAAGCTGATTCCAAATTGATAATTAATTCGGTCAAGAAGATTAGCAATGGATCAACACCAGATAAAGTGTCGAGACACTGGAGGTTACTGCAAGTATATCAACGCATTCAAGCCCACCTGCAAATCATGAGAACCCTTAGCTTTATCCATGTGCGCAGAACAACCAACAGATTAGCAGATATTTTGGCAAACGAAGGTGTGCTCTGTGCAAAGACTAATATAAGATATGACTGGCTAGAGGTTCCCCAAGGACATTTAAAGGACGAATGCTCCAGACAGGCGATCTTAGATAGAGAGCTCTATCAAAGCAAGGAGAACAATCAGGATGAAGACTGTGGGAGACAAAGTAATTTCGGTCCACAGGGGGAAGCAGGAGTTTAAAAAGCGCGAGTAGGAGGTTAGTTAGCCCTCTAAAGTCTACTTTTGACCTTCGGGAAGGACTGCTCCTGGAACTGTATATCTTAATGGCACTTAGGCCAAAGAATGCAAATAGGTTAAGATGGAGCGAAGATACACGTATGGACCCCAATTCCAGCAAATTTAGAACAGAGATCCTGAGTAATGGGACCATGGCTGCCGATAAAAGGGGCGCGCAGGTTGGTGGAATCGCGTGGCGAACAGCAAGAAGGACAACAAGATACCGGAACTGAAATTGTTTAGACGAGTCATTACTCCAGCTTCGGGTCTGAAACAGAGGTTAAGTTTCGTGCTTATCGCACGACCTCACTGGAATCGCGCGCAAATGGTGGATTTCGGGCGGATAAAGTGATTAGAGGTTATGACAAAATCGGACCCGATATGATTATTAATTATGGTCTATTGGGTTCATCGGGTCTGATTTGTTTGATAAATGGTGTGCTTGTTGGCCACCCGATATGATTCTCATCCGTTGGATCTTTGGCTGAGGATCGAATGGTCAGTGATGGACTGCTCGTTTGGTTTGGTGGGCCCTCGGCCCATGGTATGTTTTGTCGTCTCGGGACCATGGACTGGGGTAGGCCTGTCATATCGGTGGGCCTTACCGCCTTGGTCACTTTTGTATACTATTTCTCTTTTTTAACTTAATTGAATAGAAGGATCCACTCTTGCCTTAGCAAAAAAAAAAAATATCAATAAATGCATTTTACTTTTACATAAATTTGGAACATGTTAGGGAACACAATTTTTTTATATTGATATTCCAAAGTTAAAAACAAAAAATAAAATATATATGTATCTTTTAACTTCTTGATTATGATTAAGAAGGTTTGTAGGTTTGCATTGATTTTATTTAATTTTTCAGCTTTTTGGATCAATTTTCATTTTTCATTTTTTTTTGTCTATTACAAGTATTACAACCTATAGGAGCCACAAATTAAACACAAGTCCAAACAATAATAATGTTGAGGGAGGAGGACTTTGCTTGGGCTTATTGTGTCAAGATTCCCAGAGACCCCAGCTCCTCTGTAAATTTTGCAAAGCGAAATGTAGTGGAGGCATTTATATATTCAAATACCACCATGCACAGATACCCAGCCATGATATAGGTCTCTGTAACAAGGTTGATCAAGATGTCAAACACCATGCAATCTTGGCCCTTGATATGTTGAGTCAGCATAACGCCAAAAAAGCAAAGTGTTGATTTTTGAGTAGCTTGGGAGGTACTCCAAGCCCTAGGGTTCGGGGTTTGGAGGGCAAAGCGTCACAAGACTCACTTGTGGGCTTGGAACCCAAGGTTGGGGTTTTGCACCCATCGTGATTTGGGCCAAAACCATGGGCACATTTTGACATGTGACGGAGGAGGATAATAACTCTTGTCAAGACGAATCTGACACAACAAAGATCATCCGATTTCAAGTTGTAGAAATGGAGGTATGAATTTTTGAAGTTATGATTGGGTTTTTCACATGAAGTATCATCAAAGTTGTTCAAACCTTAAAGGTGACGTTTTGGAGCCCTTGTTTATGTGTATATATACAAGGTGATATGGGGGACTAATAATCATCCAAAAGTGCAACACACAATTGAAGATAAACTCGTTGGAAAGGAGGAATAGTTATGTCTTCGCCGCAACAAAGGAGGATTGATCAGCATGGGCCAAAAAAGTCTATTTCAGGGTTGGATTGGAGGGCCGAGTTGCTGGAAGGGAGGTCGAGGTACCTCCCTAGAGGGTTGAGGCAGAGGAAGGTTGTTTTAGGGTTGTTTGAGGTGTTTCTTGGGTGGAGAAGCCTTGGGAGGGCAGCGTAGGTTGTTGTGGGTAAGCCACAGGCCCTACCTCACTGTTTGAGGGTAGCGTAGGGTGTATTGAGGGTTGTTTATGCCCAAAACAACAGCCAAGGGAGTCAGCACCTCTCCAAGGGTAGGTCGCAACCAAGGAGGGTTGTTTGGGTGACTGTTTAGGCGTTGTTGCAGCAGTCCAAGATGCCCTAACCAATCACATTCACAACAACAATATTGCAAACTTGAGACACAAGTTTTGATGTGTGTTGGATCCTTTTCTTTGGGTCAGATTACCTTGTAGCCTGTGGGTGCCATTTGGAGGACTTTTCGTGGTGGTCAAAAGTCCATCCTAGGAGCAAAACTTGCAGTGAAGTATTGGTGGAGGGCAGCGTGTTGATAGCCCAAAGTAGCCCTTAACGAGCTATCTTGAAGTGATGAAGAGGAGCTGAAGGTTGGGTGAAGATTGGTGCCGAAGTGCAGTACCTTGATAGACAAAGGTAACTACTAGCTTGGCAGTTTGGAGCTCGGGTATTGGCCAGCCTAGAGAGCAGATTGGATCAACTCATGTACATGCAACAAAAGTGACTTGCAGCAATGCTAGGTGGAAGCCATCCTAAAGTCTCGATGTGTTGTACTTTGAAGGACTAAGGGGCAGCTAGTGAGCAGTACGGAAACAAAGGACCAGCAGGACAAGATACGACATAGAAGTTGCAACGAAGTTTGTCATTGTATCTTGTATACCATAGACTGTTATATTATTCAGATTTGGTTTAATATAATGAAGATTGGGTTGTACATTATTGTACAATTTTGTTAAAAATTGTGTATACTTGTGCATATGTGATTCACTGCTTTATATTTTTTGTGCAAATTAGTTATTGTTGAGATTCTTGGTTTGGTAGCGTCAGAGATTTTAAGATTCTAACCTAGACCCAAGATCATTGAAATTCAACACAAAGCAAAATGTAGAAATAGGAACTCTTGGAATTGGCCATTCTTCTCCCAATAACCCCTTGTCATCTCTCTCTATTATATCCTCAATGTCGGGCCCAAGTTTCCCACACATGCCTCAAAGTCCAAGTTTCCCACACATTCAACACTGGAGTTGGAAAAATAAAAACTTTTTTTGCTCCCCACACAAAACCCGGTTCCCAACCTACCTTGGATGCCACTAGTTGGAAAAAAAATGTCCATAGTCAAGCAAGGAAGGCCATTGCTAACTTTTGGTATTATTCTGACATACCTTTCCACTGTTCCAAAAGTCCTTATTTGCAAGCTATGATTGATGCAGTTGCTATTGCAGGTCCAAGATTCAAAGACCCTTCATCAAAGAGCCTTAGGACAGATTTGTCGTTAGAGAGTGTTGAAGATGTCATGGTTGTGCTATCTGAGTTTCGTTCATCATGGGTAGAAACAGGGTGCACCATCATGAGTGATGGATGGATAGATCAGAGGAATAGAACTTTAATAAATTTCCTTGTATCATGTCTAGCAGACACAATGTTTCTCAAATCAATAGATGCCTCGAACAAGGTTAAGACTGCAACTTATTTGTGAAATGATGGAGGAAGTCATTCAAGAAATGGGAGAAGAACATGTTGTACAAATTGTCACTGACAATGCAGCGGATTATATGGCTATCGGTAGACTTTTTGAGATTAGGCACCCCACTATTTTATTGGTCACTTGCGCTGCCCATTGCATAGATTTACTGCTTGAGTACATTGGTAAACTTCCTTGGATACATGAGGTTGTGGAGATGGCAAAATCCATAACCAAATACCTGTACAATCACACTATTGTGATAAAAACTTGACTAAACTGAGAGGGGGTTGAATCAATTTAGTACATTCACGAACATTAATTTATTTTCTTTAAAACTCATTAACTGAACTTTTAAATGAGCAGCTTAACACATAATGACCATCAAATTGAGTATGTGAACAAGAACTAATAAGTAAACCATGACATCACATCAGCGCATATGGACACTAGATATAAGTGGAAACCCATAAAGGGAGAAAAGCACAATTTTGTTATTGTTGTGATGCAAAGGCAAGCTCTTACTCCCGTATTACATCTGATTTTTTGTAGGCTCCAACCTATAGGACACTGCTACCTCAATTTTGTACACGCTGCAACATGCAAGGAAGCTCCAACTCCCATATGTTTTCTGTAGACTACAACCCACAAGAGGCTCCTACTTCAACGGGCTCCAACCTGATAATTATCAAGTCACATCTTGAAAAGAGACCACAATCCCTTCATGCAAAATGAAAACAATATGTTGGTTTACCTAGTCTACAGTTCTGCATATCTCCATCTCTGATTCTGATTCTTCTTCTCCTTAAATCTGCATCACATATGCTCTATATGTGCCAGGTAACTAATGCATAACATCTCAATCAGCTCTCACATTCTCTAAAACTCTAACCAACCAGCTCTCCAACCTTGCACAAATTTATAAATGAACTTTGATGGTTGTTTGTGTTCCACTCACACGAATATGAAATGACAAAACTTGTCTCTTTGCATTCCAAAGGTGTCTCTTCAATTCCAAAATTGCTTAAACTCTTGAATATTAAAATACATAAAATGAATTTCATCATATCCAAATGTCATGCATTCATATTCTTCACGTCAATAAAATAAATAAATAGCATGCAATAATAGAATCTTGCATTCACATTCAAATAGTCTTGCAGCACAATATTTTTCCATATCTTTTCCTTTGTCTTGCCTAGCATCATGTCTTTGTCTTGCATTTTTGTCATGGAGTCTTGCCTTTGCCTTGCATCATGTCTTTGTCTTGCCTTTGTTGTCATGGAGTCTTGCCTTTGCCTTGCATCACAACAATTCAGCGCAACCAAACCAATCTTCAAATCAACCTTACACAAAACATGTATATAAGCATACCTTGCACCCAAACACAACAAGCATACTAAGCATACCAATCTGCTTTTCAAACATAACAACCATATATAGTATACCTGGCTGCTTCTTTGCCATGACAATATATGCAATCAGCTCAACATGTAATAACAGCATATGAAAACAGGCTATAACAATGTCTGTATTAATACAAGTGTGACATCATATTTTCCTGCTCCCTTACCCTTTGTTGTTCCTGTTGTCCCTTTGCCATTATCTTCATCTCTTGTTGCCAAATATCACTTCAACATACCTTGCTGCTCTTATGCCTTTGCTACTTTTTTGTTGCTCCTTTGTTGGTCTTTTGCCATCAATGACAACAATGCCATCAATGTCCCCCTTTGACATTGACGCCAACACATCCATCCTCCCCCTTTCTTTTTTCTTGAAAAGCATTCTCCTTATTACTTCAGACTTCCGCTTACCTCCTCCTTTGACATCAATGAGAAAGGGTACAAGGTGAGATCTATCTCTGTTGAAGAACATATGTTCTAGATGTATTTTTTTTAGATTTCTTTTCATGCACATGAGCAGTCCTTTAGTATTGAGGTGTTTGATTAAAAATTGATTTCACTATCAACTCCATCATAGTATAGACCAATATCATCAATTCTTCTAGACTCTAACTGTGCTAGAGGTGACAATGACAATTTGAAGACGTGATTTGTTTTCAAGACAAACCGAATCTCATTTTCTTCAAAGCTCTTACACTGTCCAAAAAATGACCATGAATATATGTTATGATCCTATCCTATTTACTTCTTACATGAGCCATCAATTGGTGAAGAATCTACAATATGATGCTTTTCAAGCAACCGCTTAAGTTATAATCGATTTATGAACAGGCAAGCAAAATAGGTTGTTGATCTAGTCAGCGACGAGTTTTCGTGTGACCCACAATCACCAGGTTGTTGATCTAGTCAGCGACGAGTTTTGGTCTGACCCACAATCACCTCCTGCATAGTAATCAGGCTTGATGCATGCCATTTCTTGCTTAATTCGATCAGATGTATGTGTGCTCTGTCCAATAAAACTCTGGAAAAAAAAAAAAAGAGAATTTCTATGGGACTCTACTCCAAGCGTCATGCAATGAATCCTCTGCATATCTATTTGCTGAGAAGAAGGAATTGCATCACTTAGGATATCATCATTTGTCATTACTTCATTTTGTATTTTAACTTTCTCCAAAGCAGCCATAATGTCACCATCTTCATCTTCAACCACGTATAGAGGAAGTGATTGACAAGGATATAAATGCTTTATTGGTCTGCCAAATTCTACATGCTGCCATTTCCATAAAATATGAATCGAATCCTTTACCCTCTCCGGATTTGCAGTCAGTTTCTTCATTGTCGATAACGATGTAAGTATTAACATTGCAATGTTTTAATGGTGCACAATAATGAACCTCAACACTGCTAAGTGAATGGTGAACGCTAAGTATTGAGACGTGTGGCAAGTTTCATGAACAAGAGACAACATAAATTATGCTTGGGGTAGCATTTCTGGTCAAATGTATGTTGTGTGTTGAAAGAAATTGGATTGGGCAGCGAAGTAAGGAGACGTGAGAACAAATTTTGAGGCCATATAAAGTCACTAGTTGAAGCAAGAGGAGCCATAAAATCACGTCGGTAGTCAATAGCATGAGAACTAACATATAATTTCTGCTTGGATTTGGACCTCTCAGAGTCTAGCTTGACATTCATTTTGGCATCTGAAGATTATGAATCTCCTTCAACTTTCATTGCAACAGCCATCCCTGTTTGCTCAATATATCCCATGACAGAAGGAAAAAACTGCCAAATTAACGTCTTATAATGCATTGTATTTGTAAGCTTGGATCAAATGATATAAAGGAGCACCAATTTGTATAACGCAGCCCTTGATATAATATTTGCAATGAATAAAGTGTTGATCTAAGGATGATCTGAGGTTGTCATTGGTGTCAACCCAAGCAACACCAAGGGCTACCCTGATCTTGCAAGGAATTTTGACTTGACAACTTACTCTATTTTGAGTCAAGGATCTTCTAGATGGATTCTACTCGTCGAGATGTTCCCGTTGATATATGGCACGCCAAGTAATTCTTCACGGTTTGAGGGATATTCATGTTTGAAGTTAGTAACCCTAGTTAGTGGGCTAAAACCCTATGGGGTTGTGGCATGGCACTCATAATTGGTTTTGGTCATTGAATAGTCAATAATTAATAATTTTTTAAGCTTCTAAAATCCCTTCAACCCTATGGGGTTGTGGCATGGCACTCATAATTGGTTTTGGTCATTGAATAGTCAATAATTAATAAATTTTTAAGCTCCTAAAATCCCTCCAACATTATCGACAATCGACAGAAGCCCCTCTCAACTCTATCTAAAGAAATCTCATATATCCTCCAAAAGTGGTGATCGTGGCATTTTCGCTATAACTTCATTTCTGCGAAGTCTTAGATTCTGAAATTAAAACCCATTTGATTCGCAATCCTGATGAACGTCGTGACCGAATTTCAAATCTTGGTTCGCTATATTTTCGGAGATATTATCTGTGGAAGTTAGGGATTTAGCAGGCTCCCAAATTTCATCTCAAAGAAGTGACCTTGGGAAAATCGTCATAACTCTCTCTCTGAGAAGAGGATTAGAATTCTGTAAGAAGTGGCGGATAGTGCACGGACTGTAGTTTTCTGTGTATCAATTTCAGAGCCAAAGGAGGAAACAGTGACACGCGACATGTCATACAAGTTCGCTCTACTAAACTAGTCCATAATTAGGTCATTGTGAGAGATTGGGCATAACTTTGTCTTGAAGAGTCCAAATCGGGTTAGACCTGTGGCATTGGAAAGAAGACTCAAAGGGCTACTACAGGACCGAAGATCAGATATTGGGGATCTGAAATCACAGAGATACATCAGATTAAATATCGTGCTCCTAGAAGGCAAGAAAAAACTAGATCAAGTGTTGTCAAGGGATGCAAAGAACTAGACTTTCTAAGGTAGCAAAGAGCAAGGTGCAGCAAAATGATGCAGCAAAGGTAAACTACAGGTAAGTATCTTCTGTATATGTATGTTCATCTCTTAATTGCATTAATTTCTTTGTATTCTAATTTATTTATTTTTTGTTTAGCACTGACATATGCTCTGCAGGATGAGGTAAGTTTTGCTATTATCATATCATGGGTATTTCCTTGAAGACCTTTTGCAGGTATTATATATTCATCAAGAGAAGACTCAAAGCATAATCTAATGTTCTGAAGAGTGATAAAGGGTAGCATGACAAGAGCAACAATCAAGGTGCATAACAGCAGCAAGAAGTTCACCACATGAAGTCTTTAAGTGGGAAGCACTGCATACAATCATTGTAAAAGTATCATTGTACAGAGTCATTGTAAAAGAATCTTTGTAAAAGTTGTACAAGTGTCTATCTGCCAAGAGTTGAAGAGGCAGTGTCGGGAGGTCTAGGATCATCATTAGGTGGTTGAGTCATAGTTGGGGTTATGGTCTAGTGTGTCGTCTTCTTCTACATCATTCTATATCATTGTAAAGTGGACCATTTTCCCTGGTACGGAAGTCCATTCTTCTTTTCTTCTTCTATAGGGTGGTAGGGTGGTGCTAGGCTGGTGCATGAAGTCACCAACAGGTTCAAGTCTGTGAAAACTTCAGAGTGGTTGGGTGGTGCTAGGGTGAGTTGTAGCTCATTGGGTGTTGGGGCATCCGTTCAATTGACTACTGAAGAATCTCGAGCATTGGAGCGTTCATCTAGTGGGAGCTGGAGAAGAATGCTTTTCTAGATTTTAGGAAGTTGGAGCTTTCTTTTCAATTGGAGTTGAAGATTAAAGAATTATTAGAAAAGCGTTCAGTGGTTTTTGACTCGGAGGGGATTTTCCACCTAAAATTTTTGTGCCTCCTGTGTTATTTTATTTATTGTTGTTACTGCATAAACATTGATAAGAATTGAAAATTAACTAATGCTCTGAAAATATTTAAAAGTGCTATTTGCTCAGAAATACTGATTCACCCGCCCCCCCCCCCAGTATTTTCCAACATAAAGTATGTAATGAATAATGCATGCAACATTTATAAGCAGCCTCCCTATGATATTTACACACCAACATAGACAAACTCCATGCTTGAGTCTGTCTGCCTTTTTTCAATGGGCAATGAGAGAAATATCTCTCTGGACTTCCACGTGAATGTAAGTCTAGGGTACAAGCAATTGCTTCGATTTGGCTTGTAATGTCTTCAATGGAGGCTCCTCTTTCTTTCAAAATATCCTTTATTTTGTTTACAACCTTAATTCCTTCCCTATACACTTTGGCCATATACCCTAGCTATGAAGCAATCTTCACATAAGGATGAAGATTGCCCATCACCACTTTATCCATTTGGAAAACTTTAAGGAGACGTTGTTCATGGTGCCCATAGCTGATTCATCTCTTTAGCAAGAACACAAATGTTTACAGCTTGATTGCATATTCTCTTATGGAAAGCTGCTCCACCTTAGGCAAGCCTTCACCCATTTAAAATAATAAATCCCTTGGAATATATGCCAATATAATAATGTTATAGTGAATATGCACGTCGACAATAGTATTGAAGCTGGCAGAAGATGAACACATCCGTTGGCAAAATATCGAAGTTGCTAAAATATGAATGCAATCATTGACAAATTCTGTTGGTAGAATATGAACACATATGTTGGCAGAATATTGAAGTTGGTAGAATATGAATGCAACTGTTGGCAAATCTCATTGGTAGAATATGAACGACCTCGTATTGAAGCAAATTGAAGCTAGCCACTAATACCCTGACCGAAGTCAATCAATTCAACACCATATATTAATAATGTGCGAATGCCAATATCATAATACAATCAACAATATAACGATATACTATGATTGAATAACACTATTATAATGTTGTGAATGTTCGTTTTTGTAGCATTGGAGGTGTTCGAGCCTTGAAATTTTGTGGAGAGGCTAGAATGCATGAGATCTCCAAAACCCAGGAATCGTTTCTGGAAATTCCGCCTAGAAACGGCTTAATTAGATTATTATTCAATTCTTAAATATTTCCTAAGTCTAAACTTACGTAATATGACTAATTAATTAAGTTATGGGGTGAATGTTCTAGAAACTCACACGGATCAACTTCAAGTTAATCCTAGCCATCGATTTAGATCTAACCTTGGTCGTTGAAGTCTCAACAAAGGATTATAAGAAGAATTCAATGGAGCATGGAGAAATCCCTTATGCAGTTTGATTTCATGAGCAGATCGATTTCCTGAGCAATAGCATTCAGTTGCCAGAGAGAGAGCCAGAGAAATCGAAGTAGTGAGAGAGGGGCAGGGGCAGTGAAGCCGGAGGAAGGATTCCAGTTCCGGTGAGTGCATTTTCAGAGAGGCTGAGAAACCACAATGAGGCTGACACAAAGCAACGTAGTAGCCTCTAAAGGCAAAGTAGAATTGTTGGGGGAAGCAGAATTTCAGTGCTAGAAGTTGGGCAGAGGTTCCAGAGGCCAGGAAAGAAGTTTTCCTGGACAACAGTTGGTCAGATGGCTTGAGGAGAAGTTGTTCCAAGCTAAGAGCAGGAGCAACTGCGCGAGGGTGACGCAGTTGTTAATTTGTGGTAGCATCAGATGTGCTCTAGCCATGAAAATTGGTAGAGAGGCTAAGGCACATAAGATATCCAATACCCAAAAATAGTTTGAGGAAATTCCACCCAGTTGGAGAGATATTAAAATAATTAATATTTTTAATGGGGTTCCTAAGTCTAAACTTAGGAAAATTAAAATATTAATGGGTATTAATATAAAACTGGGTGACCCCGGATGCGGGTGTCGAAGCCAGACGTACAGGCATGCCACATGCAGTGCATGGGCTGCCCCGTGTAAACCCATAAGCTCCCCAATGAAGGCCGTCATATGGCCATTAAGCCACCCCAAGTGGAGAAGGCATTCAATGCAGAAGAGACGGGGTAGATGGAGGAGCAGGGCAGATTTATTGTGCACCTGCAACGAGAATTTAGGGGAGAATATTACAAGTTTCATGGCTCGATCAAGGCATTCTGGCCTGAGGAAAGTTGGCGGTCGTGGAAGCATAGCAAGCTCCGGCCAAGTTCGGGTTCATTCCCCTGCAGCCTGGAGAATTGTCCTTGCGGCCATTCTGGTTGCTGGGTGGGGAAGAGAGAGCAATTTGGTGCCTTGCAGCATCGAGTCTGGCAGCGGAATTGTTGGCCAACGAGCGAAGGAAGACAAGGGGAAAGCCGGGCATTTGAGAGTGAATTGGGAGGAAACTGTTGCGGCTACCAATTCCAGATTCAACATCGAAGACACAGAGGCAGCTTTAGACTTACAATGGCAAAACTTCGCGAACGGCAGCCATGTAGACGAGGTCCATCCAGAGGATCATCCTCAAGACCACCTGCAGCAAATGAGCACCATCATTGTTGCTGCTGCTACTGCCACCGGAGAGCTAGAGCAACCCCGCTTCCCATTCGACAATATGTGGAGGTTGGGGGATCTTGTGAAGGGAAGACGAAGCTCCCAGCTTTTGGTTCTGTGGTTTTCACCTTGCCGAGAACAGAGGATTATGAAGGCGTTAACGCCCATATCTCCATCATGTTCACAAAACTTCCAGATGAGGAGCATCTCCAGAACCCGCAGGAAAAACTACTGGAAGACATGGGCAGGGAGATCAGTCTTGGAAAGGAACAATCGTCCGTGGAAAAGAATGCTGCTGAAGCGCAACCAACGTCTGTTGTTGGAAGCTTGGAGGAGACGAGTCGGCAAGACCGCTTCCCTCCGGTGGGGCCACCTCCTCCAGATGTTGACGAAGACACTTGGCGGAAAATGTGGGAAGGGCGCGAGGAAGGCGACGGGTGGGCTTATGTCGTGGAGGATCCGAACCTGGCTGAAGCGGCAGATGCACACTTCGCCTCCATCCAGCAATCTTCAGCTCGTTGAAGCCATGGCGGGTAACGTCTGGATTTTGTCTTTTGATCCTCTGGTTAATGCTTCCTCTGTTTCGGTCTTTTGGCATTCGCCTCCTGTCTCTTGGTCCTGCTTAACTCTGAGTTTGTGGTCATGTCTTTGGTTTTGCCTCATCACTGGCAATTTGAATTGCATAGCTGACATCTGTAACTCAGTCACGTTGACACCTGTCAGTTATACAAGTCAAAATATTTCTGCTGATAGCCCCTACGTGGGCATTCATATGTCTAGTTCACTGTCATGAAAGTTTAGCTCTTTGTCGCCCCTGTGTGGGTTTTTTGTTTTCTTGGACATCTCAGTTTGGTTTTGGAAGAAGCTACCCCTGCGAGGGAGCTATAAGGTTTACAGTCTGCAGGCCCAGGGCTATTCTTTTGGCTCTGGAAGGAATGACATGATGCTTGTAATCTTTTTGTACATATAATATATTACTTAGATAGCTTTTACAGAGAAAAAAAAATATAAAACTGGGTGAGAATGTTCTAAATGACATGGATCAAGCCAAATCTAATCTTAGCCATTGATTAGGGACTTAATCTCGGCCATTGAAGGCTCAACAGGAAAAGTATAAGAGGAGGCTTGAGGGTCAGTTGGAGACACACCAAGATTGATCAGTCAGTTTGATTTTCTAGAGCAGGTTTTGTTAAGAAAATTCGAACAAGTGATCTAAGTTGCAACGAGGGGTAATGAGTACATAGCAGAGAGGCAAAGATAGTGCCAAAGGTTCAGCGCAGTGACTGAGGAAGCTATGCAGAGGCAGCTAGAGATTGTGCAGAGGCTGAGGGGCCTACGTGGGTGATGCAGAAGGCCAGAGAACTAACGCAGAGAGGCAGAAGGTTGATGCAGAGGGTTCTAGAGCTACACAGAGGCTAGCAGGGCTGACGCAGAGCCTTGGAGAAGCGTCGGAAGTATATTTGTGGGGAAGACTAGTGCTGAGAAGCAGAATATCTGTCTTCGAGAAGAGGTATTACTGCCTTGTAAAAATCTCTGTTGGGTGAGCCAATTTGGCACCCTAGTTGCACTTAAGAAATCTACATAATAATAAAAACCCTTAGAACTGCTGCACTGGTTTTCCCGCATTGGGTTTTTCAGGGGACGATTGTCCAAAAATAACATTGTCCCTTGTGTGTTTGTCTAGTATTTCAGTTGTTGATCTGTATATGAGTTAATGTTGCATTTGTGTTTATTTTTAGTATTTATATGAATAAATAAGTTGTCAAGGGATAAACAAGTAGGTGAAATAAACCAGATAATGCAGTAGGGATTTCTAATGGATAACATTTAGAAATTTCAACAGCGTATCAGAGCATTGCAGATCAGAGGAGGACTGAAGGCACCAACCGATATCGGAAATTTGCAGTAGTAGCAGTTGTCCCGAGAGACGGAGCTGCTCCTAAGCAGAAGGCAGCAAAGAAGGAGTGACGCAGAGGGCTTGCGTCATCATTTCGAGCCAAAGAGAGGGCCAACGCAGAGGTAGAGAGAGGCACAAGAGGCTCCCGAAGAGCCACGTCATCCTACTCAGCCAGGTAGGCTTGACGTAGTTGGCTAGAGGAGAGATTCGGCCTTTGCCAAGATTGTCATCCTACTCAGCGAGGTAGGCTTGACGCAATTAGCCAGAGGAGCGATTCAGCCTTTATCGAGATTGCGCAAAGTTGGAAGGCTCAGTTTCTTCAGTTGTCGGAGCCTAGAGAGTTGTGGGCAGATTTTGATTGAGAAGCTAGTGGGGTGTTGTTTCTGTCGATGCAGAATAGTACCTAAGGGGACAGATCAACCATAGAGGGAGTCGCTACCTTGACGAATTTCTAGCCAAGAAATCCAGATCCAAGTTGCAGTTGCAAGGAGGATTGGAGAGGAGCGGTTCGACATTTGGCGGGAGGATTTCCAGCAGGGAAATCAAGACTTAGAGGGAGATTTCCAGGAGGGAAGTCAAAACTCAGAGGGAGTCCAAAAGAGGAGCAGAAATGGCAGTGAATGGACTGAGGGATCAGGATAGGTTGGATGGGGCTTCCAACTTTGTCATCTGGAAGGCCAAGATCCTGGCAGTCCTGGATCGACATCGCATCAAGGATTTTGCCTTGAGAACCGTGGTTATCCCGATCGACCCAGCTGAGAATGAAAATTATGAGGATGCAATGGCGAGGATGAAGTGCATGATCCTAGATGGGATCAAAGATCATGTCATACCACATATTGCTGAAAAGAACACAACAAAGGAGATGTAGGATACTTTGACAACCTTGTATTAGGGCACTTCCGTACAGCGGAAGATGTTATTGGAGAATCAGTTGGGGTCGTATCAAATGCAAAAGGGAGAGCAGATAGATCCATTCCTCCTCAAATTGCAGGAGATTCGTGACCAACTTACTTCCACAGGGTCTGCACCAGATCCGGAGTTCATGGTGAGGACCGCCCTGAATGTAGTGTTCGAGGAGTGGGAGACATTTGTCCAAGGCATTTTGGGCAGAGCTACTCTTCCAGGATGGGAGGAGATGTGGGCAGCTCTTCACCAAGAAGAGATCAGGAGGTTGACCAAGGCGGGGAGTAGTGGCAAGGGAAGTCGAATCAAGAAAGAGGAGGAGGAGAATGCGGATCTAGCATCTGTGGGACAACAAGGGAAGAGGAAGAAGAAGGATATCTCCAAGGTGAAGTGCTTCCATTGTGGGGAGCTGGGACATTATGCATCCCAGTGTCCAAGGAAGAGGCTTCAGACTCCAAGGCAACTCAGCTAAGGCAGAGAAAGAGATCGAGACTGATTACGAATGTGCCATGAGTGTTCATGCACCTCTAGAGAAGAGGTGGGGAGACATCGAGTTGTAGTCGGGAGGACTACATACTAAGGACAGGATCCTTGAGGTGCCCAAACTCTTGGATCACATATGGCTACGGGAGCCCTTAACGACAGTAGCAAGATGACAGGGGTCGGGTGGAGCAAAGTGTAGTGGAGCAGCAAGGCAGTGCTTAGGTGCAGAAATCTGAGGCAGCACAGTGGAGGTTGCAGCAGTGCGAGAGGCACAAAGGTGTATGCAGCAGCGCAGTGGTAGCAGAGGGAGCACAGTATAGCAACAAAGGCAGCTTCAGTTTCACGAGGCTTCCAGACTGACTAGAATGTCAGTATTTGGAAGAAGTCAGTTACCTACTTCTCAGTAACTGAGTTGTAGTGCAGTAGTTAGCAGTGGCAGTGCTAGGGGCAACATGGGCAGCATATTGAGAGGGAGATACAATACAGATGTAGCAGTGGCAGTGGTAGTATCATGGGCAGCAGTACAAGAAGCAGTCATGCAGATGATGTGAGGCAACAAGCCAAGCATCAGCACAAGTACCTCGCTAAGAGGGAGTGTTGATTTGTTGTAGCATCGGATGTGCTCTAGCTATGAAAGTTGGTGGAGAGGCTAAGGCACATAAGATATCCAAGACCCGGAAATGGTTTTGCAAAATTCCACCCAGTTGGAGAGATATTAAAATAATTAATATTTTTGATGGGGTTACTAAGTCTAAACTTAGGAAAATTAAAATATTAATGGGTATTAATATAAAACTGGGTGAGAATGTTCTAAATGACATGGATCAAGCCAAATCTAATCTTAGCCGTTGATTAGGGATTTGATCTCGGTCATTTAAAGACTCAACAAGAAAAGTATAAAAGGAGGCTTGAGGGTCACATGGAGACACACCAAGATTAATTAGTGGTCAGTTCGATTTTTTGGAGCGGGGTTCGCTAAGAAAAATCGAACAAGTGATCTGAGTTGCAGCGAGGAGCAGTGAGTACATAGCATAGAGGCAGAGATAGTGCCAGAGGGTCAGTACAGTGACTAAGGAGGCTATGCAGAGGCAGCAGAAGCCATGTAGAGACAGCGAGAGATTGCGCAGAGGCTGAGGGGCCTGCATGGGTGACGCAGAAAGCCAGATAACTGATGCAAAGAGGCAGAAGGCTGACGCATAGGATTCTAGAGCTACGCAGAGGCAACAGGAATACTGCAGAGATAGCTACAGACTGCGCAGAGGCTGAGGGGCCTGCGTGGGTGATGCAAAAGGCCAGAGAACTGACGCGGAGAGGCAGAAGGCTGACGCACAGGGTTCTAAAGCAACGCAGAGGCTAGTAGAGCTGACGTAGAGCCTTGGAGAAGCGCCGGAAGGATTTTCGTGGGGCAGACTAGCGCTAAGAAGCTGAATATTTGTCTTCAAGAAGAGGTATTACTGCAGTGTAAAAATCTCTGTTGGGTGAGCCAGTTTGGCACCCTAGTTGTACTCAAGAAATCTGCATAAAAATTAAAACCCTCAACACTGTTGCACTAGTTTTCCAGCATTGGGTTTTTCCGAGGATGATTGTCCAAAAATAACGGTGTCCCTTGTGTGTTTGTATAGTATTTCAGTTGCTGAACTGTATATGAGTTAAGGCTACATTTATGTTTATTTTCAGTATTTATATGAGTAAATAACGTGTTAAGGGATAAACAAGTAAGTGAAATAAGCCAGATAATGCAGTAGGGATTTCGAATGGGTAACATTTTGAAATTTCAACAGCAATGACTACGCAAAGGTAGTTTGGACAACTCAATTTGAACTGAGGTCAGTGCCGGGATTTCCCTGTGGAATGAGGAATTTCTCCTCACTATATTTTCTTGCCAATATTTCTCTGTAGGATTGCCAATTTCCACATCCAGTTGTACTCAGTTTATTTCACTGCTGCATAATAACAAAACCCTCAATTGTTTCATCGGTTTTCCTGAGTTGGGTTTTTCCAGGAACATTGGTCCAAAAATAACTGTATCATTTTATGTGTGTGTGCTAGCATTTCTTCCAATGTTTATTTCTTCTGTAGTTTATTTGTGTAGGTTGCACTGTGATTGATTCAGTTTTTGTTATAGCAAACAATAAATAAATTATTAAGAATTAATTTAACAATTAGGAGAATTATTTCCAGTTGTTGCAATAGGATTCGATTTTCTGATTTTTCACATGGTATTAGAGCACAAATGATCAGCCGAAGAGCTCAGTAGGTAAGGAAGAGGGAGTTTCATTGTTCAGTGTGGGCAACAAATCGAAACCCCAGAGGCAGTGCAGTCACCTTGGCCAAGAGCGTGAATTGCTTGAGGAGATTCGGTTTTCTGAGTGTGGGGCAAAAAAAATCGATCTCTCCAGATCTAGGGATTCCGAGGTAATTTTCACAGAGCAGATCTCTAGCTTGACGTCGCAGTTTTGCCGCAGCAAAACTAGCGTCAGGAGGAAGAAGAGCACACACTGAGGGAAAATTTTCCTCATGGAACTCCTAGTATCAAGAAGTTCGAATTCCCTTGTAGATGAACAGTTGTTGTGAGCAGTTTTTCTCACTCCAGAAGGGAGTGCGAATAGCCTAGCAATAGCTGAGCAAAAGGGAAGAGGAGATTTTTGACATCATCTAAGATGCACTAGGATGCATAAAGGGGAACGCATAGACCCCTTCCTCACTAGGATTCAAGGGGTCCGAGACCAGTTGTTGGGGCAGTGCCTCTGTGAAAATTCCTAAACCCGAAATCCCTACTGCAGCAACTGATGATATTTCTCCTACTTGTTAGATTTACATTAACAAGTTATTTGCTAAGTCACCTGACACAGGGATTCAGGATTCGATGGATACAGGGATTCGAGTGTTGGATACGGACACGTTCACCCCCCGGAACAAGACACGTTTAGATACGTTATATATTATTTTATTAAAAATATATGTATTAAAAATTAGATATTTCTTACACATTCTCATTCATGATACAAATTCATTGATTCAAACATAGATATTCGTCTAGATGTAAGTTTTACAAAGTAACATTATGCATAGAAAATTACAAATACAATTGACATAAATGATAAATTATAAATTTATAATACATATTCATTCATTAATGATCCAACAGGAGAAAGACAAGATAGTAAGATAAAGATATTGTAGTTTTCTCATTAAGTCATCAAAATCAAAATGTGTTACTGTTTACATAGGTAGTGCAATCCCAATGGAAAATAGAAATAGAAAATACAAAACAACTACAAGTACAAGTCTACAAGTACATAATCCTCAAGGTAGTAGGTAGCTCACGACTCATGAGTCATCAATCCTCATAGTCATCATTAAAATCAGCATCATTGTCCTCATCATCATGGTCACCACTGCTCTCCTCTGTTGCATCCTACTCCTTTGTATCCAAAGTCATCTTTGCATCTTTTGGTGTGGAGGATGACCCCTCTATAGTATCACCATCATCAAATCTAATAGGATCTAGCACTTACATGTTGCTTGAATCTCCTTGAAAATGCTCCCACACCCTTTGCACCTTGCTCCTAAACACCCACAACAAACTAAACAATTGAATGTGCAAATAGAATGGGGAAATGCGCCTTTATAACACTGCGCGGGGTTCTTGATTTCCAGATTCTTGTCCAAAAATCAGGGCATGTTCCAGATTCGAAGTGTCCCTATTGGACACGACGTGTCCCGATTTTCGAACACGAATCCACCTGAATCGTGTCTGATTCGCCGGCTTTGGGACACGTAGGACCTGGGGGACGAGTCCGATTTCATAGGTTATTTGTAGTTTCCTACGACAAATATTGAAATACATACACTGCAGCCTGCACCATTTAAAATAATATGCTGAAACAAGAAACTGAACAATAGAGAGATACAACACAAATGACACAGTTGTTTTTGGACAAACATCCCTGGAAAAACCCAATGCGAAAAACCAGTCCAGCAGCTCTGATGGTTTTATTATTATGCAGTGGTAAATCTGAATACAATCATTGGATGCCCTCCCGCAATCCAATTATAGAGAAATGTCACTGACAGAAGGATAACCTTGATTACCTCACCCTATCACTGGAAATCCTGTCTAATCCAACCCTTGAGTGGACAGCCCCTAGTTGCCTCTACGCAGTGTTTGTGTCAGCCCAGCGTGAACTGTGTCACTCTTCCCGGCTGCTCGATTTGCCTCTAGAAATCTAACTTCTTCTCTCCCAGTCTCACACCCCGGAATCTAGCCACAAAAATCGATCTCCCAACAGATTTTCGGACTTCCTCTTGGCTTCTACGCTGCCTCTACGTCAGCCTACGCTGCCTCTGCGTGGGCCTGCGTAGCTCTACATTAGCCTCTCTGGCTCTGCGCTACTACTGTTGGATCTCCCTCTGCCTTCTCTGCTGAGTATTCTCCGACAGGGAAGAATTCCCTTCGTATACTATCCTTGCCCCTCACTGCAAAAGCTCACTTCGAATCTCTCTCCGACAATTGCTCTGCTTCAGAAATTCATTCTTTTGAACTCTCTTCTGCTTGATCCTCATCTTCTTCTGTAAGTTACACCCACAGTTAGATTAATACCCATTAATTATTTTAATTTCCTAAGTTTAGACATAGGGTCCCATTAAAAATAATTAATTATTTTAATAAAACTGTCTCCGGGTGGAATTTCCCAAAACGATTTCTGAGATCTTTGGAATACATGTGCCCAAGCTTCCCTGCAAAATTTGAGACTTAGAGCACAACCAATGCTACCAGAAATCAACACTCCCTCTTAGCGAGGAATGTGCTCTAGCAATGCCTCTCATTGAAGCATCACCCTGACTTCATAACGTCATCTTCTGCTTTGTTGATGTCTAACATGTTGTCCACCAATTACTGTGCTTCTGCAGCTGACACTGCCACTTTCAACACTGCATCCGTACTACAACTCCCTTTGAATTTCTACATCTGTGTTGCTGCTAGCAATACCACTGCCAACTACCCCTTCACTGCAAATTGTTGTTGCTACTGCACCAGCACCAAAAAAACATCCCAAATTACTGAACAAGTGTTCAGCATAGATGCATCTCGATGCTGAAGATCTTATTATTGCTAGTCCCACGCTATCCCTCTGAAGTCACTGCATTGCCGCTACCACACTATGCCTCCATGCACTACTACAACTCTACACTACGCAGCTCAAACTTGGCATTCTAGCCACTTCATCTGTCGCTCCAACACTCCTCTCCACCATATGACACTTAGTCCATCTCGCTACTACTGATCTGGGCTCCCGTAGCAAGCTATTGATCCGAGGTGGACTCCTCAAGGATCCTACCCATCTGTAGCTCTTTCGAACTACAACTCCAAATCATCCCACCTCCCTCTCAGAGGTATCTCGATTGTCATTGCGAACTCCTCCTCCTCGATCTTCGCGGGTGCGGCCTTCAAATCATGCTTCTCATCTTTGTCCTTCTTCCTGAGAGGACACTGTGTCATGTAGTGACCCATTACAGCACACCTTAAGCATTTTATCTTCGAGACGTCCTTCTTCCGCCTCTACTACTCCTGCTGCCCCTTGGATGTAAGGGTTGCATTCTCATCCTCCTCCTTGGGCTTCAACCCACTGTTGTTGCTTCCGTCAAGCTTGCACTTGGCTAGATCTCTCCTCAGCTCTTCCTGCTTGAGAGTTGCCCACATACTATCCCAGTCTAGCAAAGCTGTCGTAACCGAGCTGCTCTGCACAAAGACTTGCCACTCTTCTGAGATTGCATTTAGGGCCAGTCTCACCATCTCGGAACCTTGAGGTGTAGACCCCACAATTGCTAACTCATCCCAGGTCTCATGGAGCTTCGTGAGGAACAAATCTATGCGCTCGCCTTTCTGCATCTGTGCAGATCTCAATATCTGCTCTAAGTACATCTTCCGCTGCTTAGTAGATCCTTGATATAGCGTTGCAAGGCATCCCATTGCATCCCACATCTCCTTAGCAGTCCCTTTGCTAGCGACGTGACAAACCATGTGATCCTTTACTCCATCAAGGATCATCCTCTTGGCCTTCGCCATTTCTGCCTGGTACTTCTTCAGCGGATTTGGATCTGCAGGCACAACCACCACGCTGTCGACATAGATCTTGAGAGAATGCTCATCTAGAAGGAATGCCATCCTTGCCTTCCAGTTGACATAGTTGGATGCCCCATCCAACCTATCCAGATCTCTCAGCCCACTGGTTGCCATCTCTGAAACAAAAATGTCGAACCACTCCTCTCTATTTCTTACTGTTGCTACTCAGCCAATAAGAAAACAGACTTCTTGGCGAGAAATTTACTGAGGAAAAATTCCCTTAATCGTCCTTCTCCTCTCTCTTCTGACGATTTTCTACCCAGCCAACAGCCTGCAGAAAAACTGTGTCCCACCATCTCTTCCTCACGCTGAGGCTCAATGCTGCTCCCTCTGCCACGACAAGATTTCGATCTGGAAGCCCTTCCTCTCTGTCAACTCACTCAGAGAGAGACTTTCCTCGAAAATTCAACCCTCCTGGCTTGGACTGCACAATCCCTCTGGGGATTCGAACTGCTACCTCCTGCAGTTATTTGATCTCCTCCTCTGCTCAACGCTGGGTTCTCTGACACTGTTCTTCTTGTCTCAACTGCACTTCTCTGACACCATGTGAAAATTCCTAAACCTGGAATCCCTAGTGCAGCAACTGATTATATTTCTCCTACTTGTTAGATTTACATGAACAATTTATTTGCAGTTTCCTACGACAAACATTGAAATTATACACTGCAGCCTACACCATTTAAAATAATATGCCGAAACAAGAAACTAAACAATAGAGACATACAACACAAATGACACAATTGTTTTTGGACAAACGTCCCCTGAAAAACCCAATGTAGGAAAATCAGTGGAGCAGCTCTTAGGGTTTTATTATTATGCAGTAGTAAATCTGAATACAATCACTGGATGCCCTCCCAGCAATCCAGTTATAGAGAAATGTCACTGACAGAAGGATAAGTGAGATTACCTCACCCTATCACTGGAAATCTTGGTTGATCCAGCCCTTGAGTGAACAGCCCCTCGCTGCCTCTGCACTGCCTCTCGACAATGTCTGCGTCAGCCCAGCATCTCACTATCTAGGAACTGTGTCACTCTTCCCGGTTGCTCGATTTGCCTCTGGAAATCTAACTTCTGCTCTCCCGGTCTCACACCCCGAAATCCATCCACATAAATTGATCTCCCAATAGATTTTTGGACTTCCTCTTGGCTTCTGCGTTGCCTCTACGTGGGCATGTGTAACTCTGCATCAGCCTCTCTGACTTTGCGCTGCCACTGCTGGATCTCCCTCTATCTTCTCTGCTAAGTATTCTCCAACCGGGAAGAATTCCCTTTGGATACTATCCCTAACCCTCACTGCAAAAGCTCACTTCGAATCTCTCTCCGACAACTACTCTGCTTCAGAAATTCGATCTTTTGAACTTTCTTTGTGTATCTTCCAAATGACCCTCAAGCCTCCTTAAATAATCTTCTCGTTGACTTTCAACGGCCCAAATTAGAAGCTAATCAATGGCTAAGATCATTTATGCTTGATCCTCGTCTTCTTCTAAATAATATTCTCGTTGACATTCAACGGCCCAAATTAGAAGCTAATCAATGGCTAAGATCATTTATGCTTGATCCTCCTTGTCTTCTTCTAGAAGTTACACCCACATTTAGATTAACACCCATTAATTATTTTAATTTCCTAAGTTTAGACTTAGGGTCCCATTAAAAGTAATTAATTATTTTAATAAAATTTTCTCCAGGTGGAATTTCCCAAAACGCTTTCTGGGTACTTTGGAATACATGTGCCCAAGCCTCCCTACAAAATTTGAGACTTAGAGCACATCTGATGCTACCAGAAATAACCAACCTCAACCCACACAGCTAGTGCGATTAGCACTCCACAGTGTCTTAGAGGAGTGGTAGGTATTTGTCCAAATTATCTTGAGTAGAGACACCTTGCCAAGGTGGGACAAGATGTGGGCCAATTTGCAACAGGAGTTGAGATGAGACCTAGTAAAGAGCTCCATCAGTGGCAGCAGCAGCAGATCGAAGCAGGTGAAGGAAGAGGAGAATGTGGCCCTCGCATCGAAGGGTCCAAGTCAGGGACAGGGAGCAGCAAAAGAAGAAGAAGGAAATGTCAAAGAAGTGTTTCAGATGTGGTGAGTGTGAAAATTCCTAGACTCTAGGAACCCCTACTGCAGCAAATTTGAATCTATTTCACCTGCTTGATTTTTAATATACATTAACCAAGTTATTCTTCTGAATACTGAAGCAAATTACTTTTGCAGCCTACACTAATTAAATGTTTGATCTCATGAAACAGAAAACAGAGCAAAGAACAAGATACACAGGACACACTTATTTTTGGACACAATAATCCCCGAAAAAACCCAATGAGGGAAAACTAGTGCAGCATCTCTGAGGGTTTATTATTATGCAGGAGAAATATCTGAATACAAATCTAGGATGCTCATCTAGCAATCCTTTACAGAGAAAATACTGGCGGAAAATCTGAGTGAGTTTTACCTCACTTCAACCGGCAGAATTCCGGCTGATCCGGCACAAGACTGACTAACCCTGGCAATTTCTACACTGGATCTGCGTCACCTTCTCTGCCCTTAGCATCAACTCACCCGGCTGTTCCGACAATTCCCGACACTTTCGGAAGTTCCCAACAGTTTCGGTTGTTCCGATAGTTCTGGATTCTGCGTGACGGGTAGCTTTTCTGCGTCAACTCTCCCAGCTACTGCATTGCCTCTATGTCAACTCTCCTGGCTATTCTGGCAATTTCGGTTGTTTCGGCTTTTGCATGACAGGAAGTTTTTTTGCGTCAACTCTCCCAGCTACTGCACTGCCTCTCTTCAAGCTCTCTCTGCCTCTTTGTTCTGTATTTTGCGAAAAGTCCTTCTCCCGGATTCTCTCTGCCCCTCAGCTGCAAAATCTCCCCCAATCGACTTTCCTCCTTAGAACTTCTCACCTCAGAAAATCAATTTCCTCAATCTCTTTGTGCGTATTTTCAAATGAACCCCAAGCCTCCATTTTATACTTTTCCTATTGAGTCTTCAATGGCCGAGATTAAGTCTCTAATCATGGCTAGAATTAAAACATGACTTGATCTGCCTTCTAGATCATTCTCACCCATATTTTGATTAATACCCATTAATATGATAATTTTTAAACTTAAGAACTCCATTAAAAATATTAAGTATTTTAATAAATTACAATCTAAGTGGAATTTCACCAAATGGGGTTCTTTAGAACTCATGTGCCTTAGCCTCTCCACCAATTTTCAAGGCTAGAGCACTTTCAATGCTACCAAAAACTAACAGTTAGCTCAGTCACTACAATACCCAATGTCCTCTCAAGAAGAAGGACAAGGAGGAGAAGCAGGACCAGCAGGCAGCGTCAACAAAGATCGATAGGCTATCCTCCAGGCTCGAGAAAGACTTCGCCATGTTTGCTGACATAACCCTTGAGAAGTCCACCTCTTGGATCAATACCTTGCTACGGGGGCCCACAGTATTTAGTAGTAGGATGGATAAGTGGCAGTAGATGCAGTCAGATGCCAAAGTGACAGATGCAGAGTCTAGTTGCAGTCAGATGTTGGGGAGAGCAGTGCAAAGTTGGCAGCAATGCAGGAGGCACAATGCACAGTCAACAGCAGTGCAGATGCATCAGTGACAGTGCAAATGCTAGCAGCAATCAAAGACTCGGGTGACAGATGTATCATACTGATCACAGTTGATTCAGTATTAAAGATGGTTCTCAGTTGCAGTTGTTGCAGTTGCAGCAACAACAGATGAGAGGGAGTTGCAGTGCAACTGTAGTGTTGGCAGTAGTTCAGCAGAGTCAGCAGCAGCACAAATGCAACACATATTAGAGTTACGCAGTGGTTGGTGAGCAGCAACAGCGAGACATCAGCAGCGTGACAGGAGATGATGCAGAGACAAGGTGTAACCACGGGGAGCAACAACTCTAGAACACATTTCTCGCTAAGAGGGAGTGTTATTTTTTGTAACATCGGATGTGTTCTAAGCCTTGAAATTTTGTGGAGAGTCTAGAATTCATGAGATCTTAAAACCCAGAAATCGTTTCTGGAAATTCTTCCTAGAAACGATTTAATTAGATTATTAATAAGTTTTTAAATATTTCTTAAGTCTAAACTTAGGGAATATGACTAATTGATCAAAATTTGTTAAGTTATGGTGTGAATGTTCTAGAAACTCACACAGATCGACTTCAAGTTAATCCTAGCCATCAATTTAGATCTAATATTGGTCGTTGAAGTCTCAACAGAGGATTATAAAAAGAAGTCGATGGGGCTTGGAAAAATCACTTGTGCAGTTCGATTTCATGAGCAGATCGATTTCCTAAGTAGCAGCATTCAGTTGCTGAGAGAGCCAAAGAAATCGAAGCAGTGAGAGAAGGGTAGGGACAGTGAAGCCGGAGGAAAGATTCCAGTTCCGGTGAGTGCATTCACAAAGAGGCAGAGAAGCCATAGTGAGGCTGATGTAGAGCAGCGCAGTAGCCTCTAGAGGGAAAAGTCGAATTGCTGGGGAGAAGCAAAATTTCAGTGCTAGAAATCAGGTAGAGGTTCCAGAGGCCAGGAGAGACATTTTCCCAGATAGAAGTTGGTCAGACGGCTTGAGGAGATGTTCCAAGCTGAGAGCAAGAGCAACTGCGTTAGGGTGACGCAGTGACTGCGTAGAGGCATTTTGGACGGCTCAATTTGAGTTGAGGTCAGTGCTGGGATTTTCCTATGGAGTGAGGAATTTCTCCTCACTATATTTTCTTGCCAATATTTCTCTGTAGGATTGCCAGTTTTGGCATCCGGTTGTACTCAGTTTATTCACTACTGCAAAATAATAAAACTCTCAGTTGTTACACCAGTTTCCCAAGTTGGGTTTTTCTGGGGACATTGGTCCAAAAATAACTGTCATTTTATGCGTGTGTTAGAATTCTTCCAGTGTTTATTTCTTCCACAACATATTTGTATAGGTTGCAATGTGATTGATTCAGTATTTGCTGTAGCAAACAGTGAATAAATTGTTAAGAATTAATTTAACAATTAGGAGAATTATTTCCAGTTTTTGCAATAGAGTTCGTGTTTCCGATATTTCACATGGTATCACAACACAGATGATCATCAGAAGAGCTCAGTAGTGAAGGAAGAGGGAGTTTCATTGTTCAGTGTGGGCAGCAAATCGAAACCACAGAGGTAGCGCAGTCACCTTGGCCAAGAGCTTGAATTTCTTGAGGAGATTCGTTTTTTTCTTAGTGTGAAGCGGAAAAATTCGATCTCTCCAAATCGAGGGATTCTAGAGGCCAAAGGACCAGCCAGTATTTTTCACACATCAGATTTCTAACTGGACGCAACAGTTTGGCAGTAGCAAAACTAGCGTCGAGAGGAAGAAGAGCACATGCTGAGGAAAAAATTTCCTTAGGGAACTTCTAGTCTCAAGAATTTTGGAATTACTTTGTAGATCAACAGTCATTGTGAGCAGTTTTTCTCACTCCAGAAGGGAGTGCGAATAGCCTAGCAGCAGCTGAGCAGAAGGGAAGAGGAGATTTTCGACATCATCTGAGATGGCCACTGTCGGACTACGAGATCAGGACAGGTTGGACGGTGCTTCCAACTATGTCATCTAGAAAGAAAGGATGCCCTTCCTTCTGGATGAATATGGCCTGAAGTCATTCATAGATGTAGTGGTAGCTATCCCCACAGACGCATATCAGTTAGAGGATTACAGAAAGGAGATGGCAAGGGAAAAGAGATTGATCCTAGATGGTGTTTGGGATCATGTTGTATAACACATAGCGGCCAAAGTAATGGCCAAAGAGATGTGGGATACACTTTCCATGCTATACTAGGGCACTTCCGAGCAGCAGAAGATGTACTTAGAGGAGAAGTTGAGATGCACCAGGGTGCAGAAAGGGGAACGCATAAACACTTTCCTCACCAAGATTCCAGAGATCCGGGACCCGTTTTCAACTGTTGGGGCAGTGCCTCAACCTAAAGACCTAGTGCGATTGGCACTCAACAGTGTCTCAAAGGAGTGGCAGGTATTTGTCCAAAGTATCTTGGGTAGAGACACCTTGCCAAGGTGGAACAGGATGTGGACCGATTTGTAGCAGGAGGAGTTGGGATGGGACCGGTTAAAGAGCTCCATCAATGGCAGCAACAGCGGATCGAAGCAGGTGAAAGAAGAGGAGAATGTGGCCCTTACATCGAAGGGTCCCAATCATGGATAGGGGGAGAAACAAAAGAAGGAGGACATGTCAAAGGTCAAGTGCTTCAGATGTGGTCAGCTCGGTCACTACAGTACCCAGTGTCCTCTCAAGAAGAAGGACAAGGAGGAGAAGTAGGACTAGCAGGCAACATCAACAGAGATCAATAGACTTTCCTCCAGGCTGGAGGAAGACTTCGCCATGTTTGCATGTTTGTTGACATACCCCCAAGAGTTAAGTGGGGTGACTTGGTGCTATAGCCCCAAAGAGCTACAAAGACTGGGCAAGATCCTTGAGGACTCCATCTCTTGGATCAATAACTTGCTACGGGGACCCACAGTATTTAGTAGCAAGATGGATCAGTGCAGTGGATGCAGTCAGATGCCAAAGTGACAAATGCAGAGTCTAGTTGCAGTCAAATGTTGGGGAGCGCAGTGCAGAGTTGGCAGCAGTGTAGCTGGCACAGTGCAAAGTCAGCAGCAACGCAAATGCCTCATTGACAGCGCAGATACTAGCAGGAGGCAGAGACTCGAGTGACAAATGTATCATATTGATCACAATTGATTCAGTATTTAACATGCTTCTCAGTTGTAGCTACAGCAACAACAGATGAGAGGGAGTTGCAGTCCAAATCCAGTGATGGTAGCAGAGTCAGCGGCAACGCAGATGCAGTGTTGGTAGCAGAGTCAACAGCAGCACAAATGCAACACATATCAGGGTTGCCTGACATTTGGTGGGCAGCAACAGCTAGACATTAGCAACGTGACAGGAGATGATGCAGGGACAAGGTGTTACTACAGGGGGCAACAACTCTAGAACACATTTCTCGCTAAGAGGGAGTGTTAGTTTTTGTAGCATCGGATGTGTTCTAGCCTTGAAATTTTGTGGAGAGGCTAAAATGCATGAGATCTCCAAAACCTAGAAATAGTTTCTGGAAATTCCGCCTAGAAACGACTTAATTAGACTATTAGTCAGTTTTTAAATATTTCACAAGTCTAAACTTTGGAAATATGACTCATTGACTAATTAATCAGAATTAATTAAGTTATGGTATGAATGTTCTAGAAACTCACACAGATCGACATCAAATTACTCTTGGTTGTTGAAGTCTCAACAAAGGATTATAAGAAGAAGTAGATGGGGCTTGGAGAAATCACTTGTGCAGTTCGATTTCATGAGTAGATCAATTTCCTGAGTAGCAGCGTTCAGTTGCCAGAGAGAGCCAGAGAAATTGAAGCAGTGAGGGGTGGGGACAGTGAAGCCGAAGGAAGGATTCCAGTTTCAGTGAGTGCATTTGCAAAGAGGCCATAGTGAGGCTAATGCAGAGCAGCGCAGTAGCCTCTAGAGGCAAAGTCGAATCACTAGGTAGAAGCAGAATTTCAGTGCTAGAAGTTGGGCAAAGGTTCCAAAGGCCAGGAGATACATTTTCGCATACGGTAGCTAGTCAGATGGCTTGAGGAGAAGCTGTTCCAAGTTGAGAGCAAGAGAAATTGCGCTAGGGTGACGCAATGACTATACAAAGGCAGTTTGTACGACTCACTTTGCGCTAAGGTCAATGCCGGGATTTTCCTGTGAAGTGGGGAATTTCTCCTCACTAGATTTTCTTGCCAGTATTTCTTTGTAGGATTGCCAGTTTCGGCATTCAGTTGTACTATGTTTATTTCACTACTGCATAATAATAAAACCCTCAATTGCTGCACCAGTTTTCCCGAGTTGGGTTTTTCCGGCACATTGGTCCAAAAATAACTGTCATTTTATGTGTGCGCTAGCATTTCTTCCAGTGTTTATTTCTTCTGCAGTTTATTTCTGTAGATTGCAGTGTGATGATTTAGTATTTGTTGTAGCAAACTGTAAAAAAATTGTTAAGAATTAATTTAACAATTAGGAGAATTATTTCCAGTTGCTGCAATAGGATTCGGTTTCTGATTTTTCACAATGAACAAAAACGTTGTCGCCACATTTATAAATTAACTTTAATTGCAATGCCATATATCCACCAAATATAAATGCATTTGATAGTTTTATAATATAAGAAACACATTGCAATGTGAATCCACCACAAGCTGTAAGAACCATAGTTGTAAGCTCTAATATGTATCCACCATAAGTTATAATACAATAATGTTTGTGTTGCCACCATTATATCCACCATATAATGCACGCTACCAATATATTGTCATTATCACCAAACCATTTATATCATCGATGCCTTTGAAGATTTGACCACCAAAATTATATAAAACGTTGTATAATAATATCATAAAAACGCTCCATATCCGGAGGTTGTTACCAATTTCCAGGCTTATGAATGCAGTCTTAAGCTCATCCACAGCAGGAAAAAGAGACCTAAATGCCATAATTATACACTAAAATTGCTCCTCTTTTAACAGAAGCAACTTCTTGCTGAAAAAAATGATGGTATTCTGCTCTAGCGCTCTGAGAATGTGATTTCTACAGCAAAAACTTCGATGGAAGAAAAGAAGAGATTCCTTTTGTCAGCCATCCATGCAATCGAGGACAAAGAATTTAGTGTTATGAAAACCAATGCGCTTGGAATCATGTAGAATTGGATGCTCATGTGGTCGGTAATCAGAATATATCAATGCCAACGCATATATCAACCAACTCAACATATTGTATTAACCAATGCATAAATTGTATCTTTCGGTCCATGCCAATCAAAGCCAACGCATTGTAATGTATGGTAGCAGTAATAATAATGCTAATAGGATTTGTAACACTTCTCATATGTGCAGCAATCATGAATATATGTTGTCAATAATATGTATAACACTGACACCATTCATTATTTGTCCCTGTCATCTGTCATTTGCACTATGTCTTTGTCTATCCATAACGTATGTTGTCGCTGCCACTGCAACAATAACTACAAATGTCCCTCAGATCTTTGAATTCAATGATTCAAGCAACTTGTTCACAAGGCTAATTTATATATGTCATAATTTGATCCTTAGAAATGCAAAAAGATGATGTTGCAATGTCACATAGTAGTTGATGCTTATTTGAACTATTTGTATATTGTCTTTTGTACAAAGTTCTTTTGGTTTTACTTCCAGGTCTCTCGCCATGCCAAACTTCAAAGAACTATTGAATTGTCCATGCCAAAAATCAAAGACAAGAAGGCCCCTTAGGTTGGGTCACCTACTTGCCAAATCCACAACACAAACGTTCCTATCTAATGTTGAATTTCACCTTCTGTAAAGTCTTCCGAAGGGAAAAGATGTGTAACAAGAATTGAAGGAGGATCAATCTGCATCAAGGGTTCCTTCTTGCTATTACCTTTTCCTTTGCTCTTCTTTGTGCATCTAATGTCTCATTTGAGGTTCCATTGCCCCTTTTTCTTTCTTTCATATTATCACCTTCCATGATGCCTGTAGTAGTGGTTACCTCATTTGTGTCATTTAAAGATGCTAAACATCAAAAAGCTTCCTTGTGCACTCCAAATTTGGAGTTTGAAACACTGATTTTTTTGTCCTCATAACAAGAGCTCACTCATAACATGTGGTCGCTTCCTCATCCTCATCCCACTGGGATTCATGTAAGCAAGGAAGAGTTGATATCTATAAGATCTCCCTCCTTTCAATACATTGTGACTTTGTATTTCCTTGAATTTGCATTGTATATATTTGGAAATTATTTTTGAAGAATTGAAAGTGTATCACATCCAATGCCTTTGAAATGTTATAAAGTGAACCACAACTCTAATTGTTTGCTCATCACGCTTAAATAAAATTCAGTGTATAGATATATTGCTTGTTGAGTTCATTTCTTCTTTTATAGGTGACATTTTAAATTTTGTGGCAAATACATTTTGCAAATGATGCATATTTGGATCTAGAATTCTTCAATACCACTCTCCTTCAAAGATTTTTGGCCTTAATTTTAGCTCAACAACAAAGTCCTTTACTATCTTATCAGTGTCCATAGTACTTTGACTAGGATTTCATATGCAAATTTAGTCTTTACATATTTGCTTTCATTTCTAAGGCATTCTTGGGGCTGCTCTCCCCTGAGATGGTGCTTCTCTAACATTATCATTCATCAGATTTTTCTTTGCTTTCATGAGCAACTCCCCCTAAGATTGTGATGACTTCATTTGGCTATTGAAGTCTCAGGATACTCCTTTTTCTTCCTCCTCCATACTTTTGTTAGCTTCCTTATGTTGTTGTCTACATTTCCTTTCGGCTCATTATCTAGAGTGCTTGGAGTTGTTTCCATTTTCTGTCTAGAACTCTTTAGGGTATATAGTAGCTTGCAGTATTTTTCCATATGGACAAGATTGCTTCACAAATAGCATTTTATATGGCCAAGAAAAGAAACAAATGGTGTGTGCTTTCTTGATTCATTTCACTTTTCTTTACGTACATTTTGCATTCAATATCTCTATGTCCAAATTCATTGCACAGATAACAGTAACCATAGAAATGATTTGTGTACCTGGTGAATGAATGTATTCTATGTTTGCTTGCTTGAGGGAGCCTTCTTATTTGCTGCATCTTTTGCTGATTAAACTTGATTTTCTTTGTCTTACATTCTGCTGCAACATGTCCAAGTTCATGGCAAGAAAAACACTTCATATCTTTCAAAGGAGCAAAGAATCTCCTTTGAGATCTTCCAAATTTGCTCAATTTATCTCCAAGAGCAAATGACCTTTTTGCAAATGACCATTTCTTCATCTCATTCTTTGGCTCTTGATGTTGTTGCTTGTTTTTGTTTGCTTCTTTACAAATCATGTTGTAGTTGGCTTCTTCTTTTGTAGGTCTTTTTAGGGTTGCTTCATTATCTTTTATGGTTTCCTTTTCTATGTTCTTTATAAAGACAACCTCCTCTTCTAACTGCTTACACAACTTGTCCTTTTCATCTAACTCTCTTCTAGCTGAAATAATCTTAGACTCTAATCTTTCACATTGTACCTCTCTCTCCTTTAGCTGACTATTCATCATCTTTTCTATTCTCCTTGCCTCTTCAAGTTGTGTCTTCAAACTAACAATTTATTCCTTGTACTGATGCTCTCTCTCATCACATATTTGCACAAGTTTCTTTAGGTCTTTGTTTTCATTCTTCAGACTATCTATGCTATCCAATGATAAGTCAAGCCTAGCTTGATGTTCATCTGTGTTTTCATCAAGAAAGTCATGTGCATTCACATATGCAGAGGTTTCATTTAATTGAACACTTTCCTTGTGACATGACTTTTTCTTTTTCCTCTCTCTTTTCATTTTTTGCACCACTACTACTAATCTCTCCCTCATACATGAGTTGCAACCTTTCCCAAATTTCTTTTGCAGATGTAAGATCTATGGTTGTATCAAGATCCTTATTATGAAGTTTTTTATACATAACACATTTTGTCTTAGCATTCCACTGTTGTTCTTGCACAAAGGGAAAGTCTTTGCGGTAACCATCACATACAAGCTTCCATACACCAGGTCCATAAGCTATTAGTTATGTTTTAACCTTATCTCTCCATTCATGAAAGTTTGATGTACTAAGAACATGTACACTTTGATAGTCCATGACTCAACTAGATCTACCTTCAAGTTGTTAGACTTACACTGAAGGAACTTGGCTCTGATACCAATTGATGAAAACTTGACTAAACTGAGAGGGGGAATCAGTTTAGTACATTCATGGACATTAATTTATTTTCTTTAAAACTCATTAACTGAACTTTTAAATGAAAAGCTTAGCACATAATGACTAGCAAATTGAATATGTGAACAATAAGTAATAAGTAAATCATAACATCACATCAGCACATAAAAGCAAACAAATATGGACACCAGATATATGTGGAAACCCACAAAGGGAGAAAACCATGATTTTGTTATTGTTGTGATGCAAAGGCAAGCTCCTACTCCGTTATTACAACTGATTTTCTGTAACCTCCAACCTACAAGAGACTGCTACTTCAATTTTCTGCAAGCTGCAACATGCAAGGAAGCTCCAACTCCCATACATTTTCTGCAGGCTACAACCCACAAGAGGCTCCTACCTCAACAAGCTCCAACCTGATATTTATCAAGCCACAACTTGAAAGGAGACCACAATCCCTTCATGCAAAATGAAAACAATATGTTGATTTACCTAGTCTACAGTTTTACATATCTCCATCTCTGATTTTGATTCTTCTTCTCCTTAAATTTGCATCACATCTACTCTATATGTACCAGGTAACTAATGCATAACATCTCAATCAGCTCTCACATTCTCTAACACTCTAACCAACCAACTCTCCAACCTTGCACAAATTTATAAATGAACTTTGATGGTTGTTCATGTTCCACTCACACGAATATGAAATTGCAAAACTTGTCTCTTTGCATTCCAAAGGTGTCTCTTCAATTCCAAAACTGCTTAAACTCTTGAATATTAAAATACATAAAATGAATTTCATCATATCCAAATGTCATGCATTCATATTCTTCATGTCAATAAAATAAATAAATAACATGCAATAATAAAATCTTGCATTCATATTCAAATAGCCCTACATCACAATATTTTTCCATGTCTTTTCCTTTGCCTTTGCCTTGCATCATGTCTTTGTCTTGCCTTTGTTGTCATGGAGTCTTGCCTTTGCCTTGCATCTTGCCTTGCCTTACATCATGTCTCTGTCTTGTCTTTGTTGTCATGGAGTCTTGCCTTTCACTTGCATCACAACAATTCAGCTCAACCAAACCAATCTTCAAATCAGCCTTACACAAAACATGTATGTAAGCATACCTTGCACCCAAACACAACAAGCATACCAAGCATACCAATCTGCTTTGCAAACATAACAACCATATATAGTATACCTTGTTGCTTCTTTGCCATAACAATATATGCAATCAACTCAACATGTAATAAAAACATAAGAAAAACAGGTTATAACAATGCCTGTATTAATACAAGCGTGCCATCAACAGTACATGTGCCATCATATTTTCTTGCTCCTTTACCCTTCATTGTTCCTATTGTTCCTTTTCCATCATCTTCATCTCTTGTTGTCAAATATATATGCAAAATACCTTGTCGCTTATACCTTTGCTACTCTTTTGCTGCTCCTTTGCTGGTCTTTTGCCATCAATGACAACAATTCCATCAAACTCCCCCTTTGGACATTGAATAAACTAGTGCTCCCCGTGTGTTTCGCAACAAGTGCTTAACCACCTCTCGTGGATCTGATAACTCTGGCAATACGTTCGTTTACTAACACTTGCAGGTTTTGGTGTAACGACAATCGTGGTTCCAACAAGTGGTATCAAAGCCAAAGGTCTTGAATTCGAATCACAGCCGGCTCACCCTGGGGGAGATTGTTGGGCATGAGATAAACCAACACTCCTCGTGTGTTTTGCGACATGTGCTTAACCGCCTCTCGTGGATCCGTTAACTCTGGCGATGCATCTGTTTACTAACAACTGTGGGTTTTGGTGTAATGGCAATCATGATTCCATCATATAGTCCTAAACACCATGAGAAATACACTGAAGGCAAAGACATTGTTCGGCGTGTAGTGACCAGATTTGCAACAAATTTCATATCTTTGCAATCTATGGTTGAGCAAAAGATAAATCTGAAGAGGATGTTCTTGGGACCTGAGTGGATGGCATATAAACATTACAAGGCCCTTGAAGGCATTAAAATTGTTGCACTTGTATTGAACGACAGTTTCTGGAAAGATGTCGAAGAGATTATTGTTGTGACAGAGTCCCTTGTCAGAGTTCTCAGGTACTTCAAGTCTTTTAACTATCTCATTTTCGAAATCTCATTTCAAGCTTCATTTCATTTTCAAAGTGTCTATTTCATTGAATTTTAAAGCTTGAACTTTCAGGATGGTTGATGGTGACAAACCCGCTATGGGTTACATTTATGAGGCGATGGATCTTGCCTCCTTAGGAGGCCATCAAAAGAAGATATGGGGATGAAGAGGCCAAGTATATGCCTCTTCGGGACATTATTGATGCACGTTGGGATAGGCAATTGCATTCCCCCTTACATGTTACTGGGTACTTCTTAAACCCACAATATTTTTATGATAAGAGAAAATTTAATGAGGATGGAGAGGTTGGTGTTAGTTTTTGTAGCATCGGATGTGTTCTAGCCACAAAATTTGGTGGAGAGGCTAGAATGCATGAGATCTCCAAAACACAGAAATCGTTTATGGAAATTCCATCTAGAGATGACTTAATTAGATTTTTAACCTATTTTTTAAATATTTCATAAGTCTAAACTTAAAGAATATAGTTAATTAATCAGAATTAATTAAGTCAAGGTGAGAATAGTCTAGAAACTCACACGGATCAGTTTCAAGATGATCCTAGCCCTTGATTAAGTTTTAGTCTTCGTCGTTGGTGCTCAAAGAGAGGATTATAAGAAGTCGATGGGCTCTAGAAGAACACACTTGAGCAGTTCAATTTCCTTGGCTAATCGATTTCCAGAGAGCAGCAGCAGTTGTCGGAGAGCCAGAGATCAAAGCAGAGACAGTGAGGGGCAAGAACAATGAAGCTGGAGGAAGTTTTCCAGATCCAGCGAATGCATTTGCAGAGAGGCCGAATTTTCTCCAGGAGGCTGCATAGTCCTAGCGTAGAAGCCTCAGAGGGTAGTTTGATTTGCTGAGAGGCAAAGACGTCTTCAGTTCCAGAGGTCGGGAAGGAATCCCAGAGTGTCGAAGAAGCATTTTCACAGCCAGCAACAGGCAAGATGACTTGATTAGCAAACAATCCGGGCAGCACATGTGGCAGGCAGCTTCAGAGTGACGCAGAGCCTGCGCAGGCCCAGTTGGACAGCTTGCGTTTTAGAAGCAATCCAATGCCGGAATTGCCCGGAGTAAGGGTAATTTCCCTCATCAGATTATTTTTGCCAATATTTTCTCTACAGGATAGCCAATGTTCGGCATCCAGATTGTACTCAGAATTTCTCACTATTGCATAATAATAAAACCCTCAGCCACTGCACCAGGTTTCCCAAGTTGGGTTTTTCCGGGGACATTTGTTGAAAAATAATTGTCATTTTTATACATGCTAGATTTTCTCAGATTCCAGTGTTATTTTTCTTCCATAGTATTTGTTTGTGAAAATCTCAGTGTGAATTATTTAGTATTTTTCATAGAAAACTGCAAATAAATTGTTAAATAAATTAACAATTAGGAAAATAATTTCTAGTTGTTGTGATAGTTGAAAATTTCACATGGTACCAGAGCGTGAGTGATCAGTCGAGAAGCTCAGAAGCAGAGAAGGGAATTTCGTTGTTCAATGGGAACAACAGGCTATAATTCCTAGAGGTTGCGCAGTTCGTTGACATGCAAATCGAATTGCTGGGGCAAAAAATTCGATTTTCAGTTGCAGATTGGCAAAAAAGTCGAGTTGCCCAGGATAGTGATTCCAACAATCAGAGGGAGCAGCAATAGCTCAAATTTTCACTAAGTAGATTCCTTGGTTGGACGCAGAGGGTTTTGCAGCAGCAGAACCAGCATCTGGTGGAATAGAAAAGCACACACATCAGAGGGAAAATTTCTCTTAGGGGATCTCGAGATCTAGAGATCTAATTTTTCCAGTTGCAAATTGGCAGTAGTTGTGAGCAGATCTTCTCACTCTAGAAGGGAGTGTGAGTAGCAGATCAGCAGCCAAGTAGAGGGAAAGAGGGAGTTTTTGACAAAATTCAGAGATGACCATAGGTTGGATGGATCTTTCAACTATGTCATTTGGAAGGCTAGGATGTTCTTCCTTCTAGATGAATATGGCCTGAAAACCTACATAAATAATGTGGTGGAAGTTCCCCAAGATGCGGATCATCTCAAAGAATATAGGAAGGAGATGGCAATGGCGAAGCGGTTGATCTTGGATGTTGTCCGAGATCATATAGTCTCACATTTGGCAGACAAAGGTACAGCCAGAGAAATGTGGGCAGCTCTCTCCACACTATATCAAAGTGCTTCCAAGCAGTGGAAGATGTTCTTGGAAGAAAATCTCAGATGCATTAGGATGCAAAAGGGATAAGGCATAGATCCCTTCCTCACCAAGATTCAGGAGGTCTGAGATCATCTTGCAGCTATTAGGGCAACGCCTCAACCATCAAAGCTAGTACGGTTGTCACTAAAGAGTGTCTCGAAGGATTGGCAAGTCTTCGTCCAAAGTATATTGGGCAGAGAAACGCTACCTAGATGGGGATAGGATGTGGGCCGATTTGCAGCAAGAGGAAATGAGGCAAGCTTTGCTTAAGAGATTCGTCAGTGGCAACAATAGCAGCAGATCGAAGGGTGTGAAATTTGGCAGACAAAGGTACAGCCAAAGAAATGTGGGTAGCTATCTCCACACTATATCAAAGTGCTTCCAAGCAGTGGAAGATGTTCTTGGAAGAAAATCTCAAATGCATCAGGATGCAGAAGGGAGAAGGCATAGATCCCTTCCTCACCAAGATTCAGGAGGTCCGAGATCAGCTTGCAGTTGTTGGGGCAACGCCTCAACCATCAAAGCTAGTACGGTTGGCACTAAACAGTGTCTCGAAGGATTGGCAAGTCTTTGTCCAAAGTATATTGGGCAGAGACACGCTACCTAGATGGGACAGGATGTGGGTCGATTTGCAACAGGAGGAAATGAGGCGAGCTTTGCTTAAGAGCTCCATCAGTGGCAACAGTAGCAGCAGATCAAAGGGTGTGAAGGAGGAGGAGAATGTGGCCCTGGCATCGAAGGGTCCTAGTCAGGGGCAGGGGGAGCAGAAGAAGAAGAAGAAGGACCTGTCAAAGGTCAAGTGCTTCAGGTGTGGTGAGTTCGATCACTACAACACACAGTGTCCTCTCAGGAAGAAGGACAAGCAAGAGAAGCAGGACCAGCAAGCAGCATTCACAGAAATAGACAAGCTTTCATTTAGGATAGAGGAAAAGTTTGTTATGTTTGCAGATATACCTCCAGGAGTGAGGTGGCGTGATTTGGTGTTCTAGCCCCAGAGAGCTACAAAGATTGCATAGTGTCCTTAAGGAGTCCACCTCATGGATCATTACCCGGCTACGAGGGCGCATAGTATTTGGTAGCAGGATGGATCAGTGGCAGTTGATGCAGTCAGTTCCAGTGTGACAGTTGCAAACTAGTAGCAGTCAGATGTTGAGGAGCGCAACGCAGTGTTGACAGCAGAGTAGATGGCTCAATGCAGAGTTAGCAGCAATGCAAATTCTTCAATGATAGTGCAGAGGCTAGTAGTAGTTGGGACTCAGGAGATAGATGCATCATATTGAACACAGATGATTCAGTATTTTGGATGCTTCTCAATTGCAGTTGTAGTTGCAACAACAACAGATGAGAGGGAGTTGTATTGCAGATGCAATGTTGGAAGAAGTATGGCAGTGTCAGTGGCATCACAGATGTAGCATCAAAGTTGTGCAATGGTTGGTGGATAGTATGGCCAGACATCAGCAGCATGACAAAGCACGATACAGAGACAGAGTGTTGTAGCAAGGTGTGCAGCTCTAGAACACAGTCCTCGCTAAGAGGGAGTGTTAATTTTTGTGGCATCGGATGTGTTCTAGCCACGAAATTTGGTGGACAAGCTAGAATGCATCAGATCTCCACAACCCAGAAATTGTTTCTAAAAATTCCACCTAGAGATTACTTAATTAGATTATTAACCTCCTTTTTAAATATTTCGTAAGTCTAAACTTAAGGAATATGGTTAATTAATCAGAATTAATTAAGTCAAGGTGAGAATAGTCTAGAAACCCACACAAATCGACTTCAAAATGATCCTAGCCCTTGATTAAGTTTTAATCTTGGTCATTGGTGCTCCAATAAAGGATTATAAGAAGAAGTTGATGGGCACTTGGAGAACACACTTTAGCAGTTCGATTTCCTTGGCAAATCGATTTCCAGAGAGCAACAGCAGTTACCAGAGAGCTAAAGATCGAAGCATAAATAGTGAAGGGCAGGGACAGTGAGGCTAGAGGAAGTTTTCCAAATCCAGCGAGTGCATTTGCAGAGAGGGCGAAGTTTCTCCACGAGGTTGCGCAGTCCTAGCGCAGAAGCCTTAGAGCGCAGTTCGATTTGCTGAGAGGGGAAGATGTCTTCAATTCCAGAGGACGGGAAGGAGTCCCAAAGTTTCGAAGAAGCATTTTCCTAGCCAACAGCAGGCAAGACGGATTGATTAGCAAACAATCCGAGCAACACGTGTCGCAGGCAGCTTCAGAGTGACACAAAGTCTGTGCAGGCTCAATTGGATGGCTTGCTTTTCAGAAGTGATCTAGTGCCAGAATTGCCCAGAGTAAGGGTAATTTCCCTCAAATTATGTTTGCCAGTATTTTCTCTACAGGATAGCCAGTATTCAGCATTCAGATTGTACTCAGAATTTCTCACTACTGCATAATAATAAAACCCTCAGCTGCTGCACTGGTTGGGTTTTCCAGGGACATTTGTCCAAAAATAACTGTGGCATTTTTATGTGCTAGATTTTTTAGATTCCAACGCTATTTTTCTTCTACAGTATTTGTTTGTGTGTGAAAATCACAGTGTGAATTATTTGATATTTGTTGTAGCAAGCTGCAAAAAAATTGTTAAATAAATTAACAATTAGGAAAATAATTTCCAATTACTGTGATCATTGAAAATTTCACAATTGGCAGAGGACTTATGATATGCATTGAAAGGTGCTTCCCCGATCAAGAAGTTCAAAGCCATGTCCTTGCCCAACTGCAGGATTATAGGACACTGGCCAAATTATTTGCCTATACTAGTGCTATATGAGAAAGGACTAAGATGTTGTCAAGTACCCTTTAAGGCTTGAAAGCTTCATCAATTCATTAAATTTATTTAAACTTTATTTTGTATGTTAAATGTTTTATTAAATTTTGTTGTCTTTTAAGTTTTTAGTATTTACTATTTATCATCTTTGATTTGTACTTAGTACTTACTACTCACGAACCCTTGCCACTTGTCAGGTCTTTGGCGACAAAACTTTGGTAGTGATATACCATATTTGAAGAGATTTGCCATTCGAATCTTAAACCAATCATGCAGTGCTTTTGGTTGTGAACACAACTGGAGCATGTTGGCAGAGGACTTATGACATGCATTGAAAGGTGCTTCCCTGATCAAGAAGTTCAAAGCCATGTCCTTGCCCAACTACAGGATTATAGGATGCTAGCCAAAATATTTGCCTATACTAGTGCTATATGAGAAAGGACTAAGATGTTGTCAGGTACCCTTTGAGGCTTGAAGGCTTCATCAATTCATTAAATTTGTTTAAACTTTATTTTGTATGTTAAATGTTTTATTAAATTTTGTTGTCTTTTAAGTTTTTAGTATTTACTATTTATCATCTTTGATTTGTACTTAGTACTTACTACTCACGAACCCTTGCCACTTGTTAGGTCTTTGGCGGCAAAACTTTGGTAGTGATACGCCAGATTTGAAGAGATTTGCCATTCGAATCTTAAACCAATCATGCAATGCTTCTAGTTGTGAACACAACTAGAGCATGTTTGAGAAAATACATTCTAAGAAGCGCAACCAATTGACACAAAAGCGCTTAAATGACCTTGTATTTGTCCATTACAATCTATGACTTTGCAACAAGCAAATACTAGGTGAGAGTTGAGACACTAAGCCTTGAGGAACAAAAGGTTTGGCATAGTCATGCGTAATTGCATTTGAATTTGAAGATTTCCTAAATTGATTTGCACTTTAAAGTTCAAACTTTAATTCACATTTCCATATCTCATGATAATGACAGGTTTGAATCATTCACCAATCAACCTTGAAGAGATAAATCTACAAACTACAAATGCAACAGATAGGGTCCAATTGGAGGAGGCTCCTCTTTTAAGCCTAGATGACTTGGAGAATTTTGAGAGTCAAGCAAGCGAAGGAGTGGGAGGAATCGCTTCTAGTTCTCACTCTTAGAGTCTTAGTTACTGCTTTTTTACTAATTAGTATGCAATATTTTGTAAACTTTTAGAAGCAAATGCTTCTAGTTCTATGTAGTCATTGGTTAGGAGTCAAGACTCAATACTTTGGATCATGTTTGGGCTCATAACATATATGAGATACTTAATCATTCATGATATTTTGGACATCTATTGATATTATGCATTGTTTGGGCATGCCTTTATTGAATATCAATGAAAAATGTTTTTTTTTAATTCAATATATGTGTATATATTTATTTATTGAATTCACCGATTTTTTCCCAACCTGATCAAAACTCTTCGCTCTTTTGCCTCTTCAATTTATTGCCGATTCCAAGTCTGGTAACATTGATCCAAACCCTTATGGCGAAGTCCAGAAAGCCAAATTCAACAAACCCAATGAACATTTGTAGGGTTTTTTATTCTGGTGGGGGAGGGATTAGTCGTCCAAGAGCTTGGATTCTATCCTGCCACCTTACGTTGCTTGTATCAATTAATCTCTACTGTTGTTTGGACTCCATTTTAGTTTTCAATTGCGTGGACACTTGCTAACTGCACTCTCTGTACTATTGTTTAGGTAAAAAAAAGAGGGGTTATGAATATCTGAAACTGACACAGCTTGGGAGGAAGGTAGTTTTTTAGTGAATGGACCACTATTCTAAAGGGAATGGAATTCATTAATGTTGTAGTGACAGCAGAATTATTGCATCGACTTGACAGAATATTGATCTGTACAAATGTATTCACTCCAGATGCGGTACATGAATTTCCCTTTCGTGTTGAAGATTGTAGGTTGGAGGGATGAACCTTAAGACTGATAAATGGTTTGCTTCCCCTCAGATGTGGAAGGTTAGACGACAAGAAAAACGGCTTCTATAATTTATATTGGAGTTGATAGAAGCTCATGCTCGCCAATGTGATTGTCCATACCTGGTTTATATTCTCATATATAACATATATCTACTTTAAATTTTTTCATGTTTCCATGCGTTTATTTTGATTTTTTCCTAAAAATCCATTGTCAATGCAGTTTATATTATTTTTAAGTTAATTTTAAGGTCATAGTATTGCAAGAAGGGTTAGTTTTGATCACTAGTTTGGTGTGTGGTTTGAATGATTCTTCGTGTTTGAATGATGCTTTTCAGAATGTATAGGATGTGGTGAAGGGTCAAAGTTTTATTGATAATGGACTGGATTTCTATTGTTTGGTTGGAAGGAAGAGGAAAAGCCTTAGGGGCTTGGAGTCTCGAGATGAAAAGAGGGTGAAGAAGGTCTAGAAAATGATAAAACAGGAGTCTGGAGTTAAACTGATTGTTGGAGAATGCCTACAAGTTGAGAAGGTATGGAAAATGTGAGCAAGGCACTAATTAGGAACGTTTTGGGGAAGTAGATTTCTGAAGGGGCCCTCAATTCCTAGATGTAGAGAATACGAGTTCTAGTGATTAAATATTGGCTGACAAACAGTTGGATAGGTTTTCCATTTCATTTGGAAGGGGATGCTTCACCAATTCTTGATAGTAGCTGGATATGGGGATTTTCATTGATGTTGTTAAAGTCGTGGCGCCATTGTTTCGAGTCTCGACCCAAGGTTAGAAGTGACTTCTAAAATATATCTTGGGTTAAGTTGTCAAGCATGCTTTTGGAGCTTTAGATGGAGAAATTTATTAGAATAGGAAATTTGCTAGGCCGAAGAGTTTTAGTTGATTCTTCCTTCAAAGCTAGTGTTTTTCAATTAATGGCATGATTGTTGGTGGAAATCGAGCTCAGTGAGGTCTTGGTTGAATGATTGGACATTGTTGTAGGAAATTCTGCCATTCTCATTTTGTGGATTACTCCACTATGCCATTTCATTGTGCTAGGTAACAGCCTATGGGCATATTCTAGTAGACTCTGATCTTCCCCTATACTTTAAAGGTTTGGAGAAAATAGAGGATAAGACTACATCAAAGTTTTTGAAAAGGTTAGGGGTAAAGACAAACAAGGAGCCTATGGAATATCAGAAGGATTTGATCAATGTGAGCTCTTGACAGGATGAAGTTAATGGAAGTGCCCTGGTTTCAAAGGTAGTAGCAACTGTGAAAATGGGTGGTGAAGGTTCTAACTTCTATGAACCAAAAGCACGATCCAGGTTCAGTTCTATAGGCTCTAGGAAAACAGAATAATTCCTGAAAGTAGGTCGAACTTCGAGGCTATTTGGTTGCTAAGTCTTTGGAAGCTCCCACCATTTTATTTGAGAATTGAAGATATATGGTTCTTAAAGGGTATTGACCCTTTTATAATTCTTTAGGATTTTCTAGGGTAGACATGTTTAAAAGGGCACAGAGAACCTATAATCACAGGGCCATCTCTCTCATTCGCCAAATCCATTCAGTCAAGAAAATTTTGACAGATATTTGACTGTAAACCGATCCATTCAGAGAGAAACTCGTAAATATCAAGGTTCCACAGTTGAAAACAATATCACGACTTAAAGGTTGCATTTCGCCCTATACAATTAATTTTTCCCTGTAAGGATGGAACTATGGTAGTCATTAGTGAGAAACATTTACAGTTTAAGGATTAAACTGTGGTGGTAACTAGTGCGAAACATTTACCATTTAGTATATCTGTTGCAATAAAAATCAGTTAAAGAGGTTGTTTGTCCAAAAGTTCTACAGTTGAACACAATAAAATGACTCAAAGGTTGCATTTCGCCCCCATACAATTAATTTTTGCCGCATAAGGATGAACTGTGATGGTGATTAGAGCGAAACATTTACCATGTAGTATATCTTTAGCAATCAGATACCGTTCACTTAAAGGAAGTTGACTGTCCAAAGGTTCCTAAGTACTACAGTTGAAAACAAAAAGATGACTTAAAGGTTGCATTTCGCCATATACAATTAAATTTTGCTTAATAAGGATTTAACTGTGGTGGCGATTAGTGCGAAACATCTATCATTTAGTATTTCTGTAGCAATCAAAAACCAGTTACTTAAAGGGGGTTGATTGTCAAAGGCTCCTAAGTTCATAGTAGAAAACTAGCAGTCGACTTCAAAAAAAAAACGTAGCTGAAGTTAAGACTTGCTGGACATGACAGACTTTCTTGCAAAATCTTCAATCAGAGCAAAACGTACAAGAACAGCTTAGGTGAATGAATACCTGAATATCACTGACGTCTCGGAGTAACATGTCCGTATAGGTTAATATGAAAAATTTGGAATAACAACATAAAAGAGTATCACAGCAAACATATCCAAACCCTTATGGGCAGTACAGTAAGCCAGAATCAACAAACCCACGAGCATTTGGGAAAACAAAAATGAAAGAACGAAGACATGACTTACAAAAGTCGACCGAGAGCATGTATTCGATCCTGCCACCTTACGTTGCCTGTATCAATCAATCTCACCTGCTGTTTGGACTCCATTTTAGTTTTCAATTGCGTGCACACTAGCTGATTGCACTCTCTGTGCTGTTGTTTAGGCCGAAACAGAAAGAAGGATTATTAATATCTGAAATCGACACAGCTTCCCCTATGGAAGGAAGCTAAGGTATTTAGTTGATGAATCATTTAGTGGATGAACCGCCATTCTAGAGGGAACGAAATTCATTAATGTCGTGGCAACAGCATAATTATCGCGTCCACTTGGCAGAATACTGATTTGCACAAATGTCTTTCCTCAACATGCGATCATGAACTGTAAAGAGGAAAGATGTGTCTTAAGACTGATCAATGGCCTGGCACCTGCTGCTTTCAGTCCGTCCCGGGAGACGAGAGATGTTAGACGACAAACAGAAGGGTTTCCATGCTTTAAAGAGGAGTTGGTGGAGACTCACGTTCGCCAAGGTTGTGGTTTATATTCACATACATATCATATGTATCTCAGCTAGATGAAAATGAAAATAATGATTTTCTCGAATAAAAAGAAGAATAGTAAATTTATGTTTTTTTTTATAAATAAATATAATGATCTTCTTTAATAAAATGAAGCATAATGAGCTTTTATTTTTTTTAAATGAATATAAGTATTTCAAGATTGATTTTAACAATAAATTTAATTCGGAGGACTGTTAGGAGGGTGGAAAACATTATATGTTTTTCAAAACAGAGGTAGAGAGACATAATTATGGGATTGGAAAATGATTAAAGTGTTTTTTGGACTCCTAGTTTGTCCAATAATATTATATGGGTGTGAATTGTGGGTCTCAAAATGGAAACAAATTGAGAAAATCCAAAAACTCTTGATCATGAGCAAGTTCAAAATAAAAAACTTGGTTCCTAATGAGATAATGTTGAGTGAAACAAGAGCGACTTGTATGGAAGCAATTGCTATGGTGCTTCTCATAAGGTACCGAAAAATAATTGAGCAAATGCGAATAGGTAGATGGCCTAACTTTATCATCAATGAAGGCGTAAGTGAAAGAAAGAAATCATGGATGAGACAAAAAAAAATGGATGCAAAAATGGAATATTTACCTTAATGCATGTCCCACAAATAGCAAGGAGTTAAAGAATTTTGTTATGGCTAAGTTTCGTAAGCATATAAGGGGAAAAGAGTTGTGTAGAAAGAGAAGAAAGAAATCATGGATGAGACAAAAAAAGAAATGGATGCAAAAATGGAATATTTACCTTCATGCATGTCCCACAAATAGCAAGGAGTTAAAGAATTTTGTTATGGAGAAGTTCAGTAAGCATATAAGGGGAAAAGAGTTGGGTAGAAAAAGAAGTACTATGTTCAGGAATTCAACCCCATTTGTGATCTCCAACAAAAAGAGTACATTGGAGCCAGCATTCCATGGAGAGCAAAGATTTTGGCTGCTCAATTAAGAACTAACTCGCATGGGCAGTGGAAAAGGCCTAAAGAAGCTCGGTGTGAAACAAGGCGAAGGAAAAGACCTAAAGAAGCTTGGGAAGAACGGCTATGTACTTTTTGCACTTTTGGAGCAGTGGTATCTAAAAAACATTTCATTTTGGAATGTGATGCTTTCAAAGACATCAGAGATAATTATGGCAATATGTTAGCATTGGTTCCTTGGCATTGTCTTTTCAGTGAGGGGACTGTGAGAAGGTTGGGTCGTATCATCAATTTGAGTAAGAAAAATATTGAATTGCAAAAAACGAAAAAGTAAAAAAACGCTCTTATAGACTATTTTTAATCTTGTAAACATTAAAATAACATTCGTTCATTTATATAATTTACTTTACGAAATTAAATATTTTTATAAAAAATAATATATATATTCATACTTGCATTTAATTACACAATGAAATGTATACCATATAATATACAAAATCAAATGTATACAATATAATATAAGAGTAAGACTATTTGCAAATCAAATGTTTTCATACAAATTAATACAATATAATATTTTTTAATAAGTATTGAAAGCTTTTAAAACATAATAGTTTATTAAGATTTTCTTTTATTGAAATTGGGTTGTATAATTTAAAATATGTATATATATATAAAATATTTATTGTTTAAATTATAATTTTAAAATTTATAATATTTAAGAAAATAAGTAAATTATATCCGTTCAAAATTTTAAAATTATAATTTTTTGTTTTTAAATTAACTAAAAATTCACCTTCTCTGTAAAAAAATTTGAATTATAATTTTTCTTTTTTAAATTAACTAAAAATTCACCTTCTCTGTAAAGAATTTCTTGAGTTCACTCGAAGTTGAAGTCTAATGAGAAAACTTTATTCGAAGACAACGGGAATTTATGCAATGGAGTAAGATGCTTGATCATCCTCCCAAGATAATATGTTATAAAAAGGATTAATATGTCACATTAATAATATTATAATTTGATATGCATATGGTGTAGGTGTAGAATGTATACACATGGTAAATATTATTTAAGTGGTCTTATTAGTAATTATTAATAGTAATAGTAAGGACGGATTTAAGTTGTCTTATTATTAATAGTAATAGTAAATTAATAGTAATAGTAAGGACGGTTGCAGCGCAGCAAATCCCTGCTCTGAGCGGCGCTGATTGGGTGAAGTGTGTGTGTGCCGGAAACCCAGTGCCACTAAAAGCACCAGTAGCACCAATAGTCTAAGGTCTGATTTCCCGTATTCTATCATATGCTCTGTAGCTAATACGGAATCACTATTGGCCTCGTGCTTTCCCGTTGTTTATGGGCATAGCATGTATTACAAACTAGTGATCATATATTATGTCACCATGGAGACGTTGAACCTGAACTCGCAAATCTGCGTTTTCACTATCCGATGAAGAATCCGCAAGTCTCTTCAACCAATGCAAGCAATATGGCAGATTGAACTCGTGTGGAGAAGTTGGTTGAACCAAACCAGCCAGAGTAAGTGCCATACTAGTTTGGACTAGTTGATGGTGGAGATCCACTACTAAGGCCAGCAGGCGTATGCCAGAGCTCTGGGCTAAGAGACTCCGCTTATTCTACTTGAGATGGTCCATTCTACGTTTCCACTTGGACTAGCATATATACGTGTACATGTGCACGTGTGCGTGTGCATATCTACTTGGTCATTGGCATGAACCGGAACTACTACAAACTATACTAGTTTTACTCTCATGAACGAATGAGCAATGAACTGGGTTGCTATGGGGTCTATGTGACCTGGGAGACTCTGGAGGCTCGCTCCTCCTCCTAGACCTACCAAGAGTTGATGCCATATAGCAAGGTATCAATATATGATATTGCCATAACTACTTGGACCTGGGACTATGGAGAGGCTCCTCAAAGTAGTCATTACATCTATAAACAGAACATACTACTACAACCTCCTATTACTATATGATATTGGCATACCTAAGTGGTCATGTTCATCTACGATCTCGTCACGGGCAAGTTCTGGCCATAGATACACGATATCGACATATCTACGCGTTCATACATTTATAGATGCATCGGAGTGCTTGCATCCAAGCGATGTGCCTGCGTGTATGACTAATTCTCTCTCGAATGGGCGCATACAGTACATACCCTCCCCAACATAATAATAAACAAACAAAAAAATGTTTACATTGTCCTTTGTCTGGTTTCATGCATATTTTTCTCCTGCGTTTTCTACGTTAACCGCTTTCTTGCTTTCTATAACAGAGAGTTGCCCAGCTAAAGTTCCTGATATCGAACTTGCTGGACTTATAAAAAAATACGCTTTATACTTTTATATGAATGCACATTTTTAGCTCACAGCCTATCCCTCCCCTGTTGCTGGTATATTTATTTGCATTCGCCTTATTTATCAGAGTTATGATATCCCGCGAGTGCTCCTATAGAACCAAAATATTACTGCTGTTGTTTCAGGTTGGTCAGGATCCTGTAACCATGAAAGTGATTGGGACTGCGACGTACTGCTTGGTTTGGATCTTGTTCCAAAATATGGAGATCTGGTCCGGGTAGCCCCCTGCCTGCTGCTGCTGATCCTGAGTCATATTCACCTCTATCTGCCCCGCTTACCTTTACCTCTGCTCCCTGGTAAATTCCTTGCAGTCCTGCCAAAGGACAGTGAATGGTGGCCTTACAGAGATCCTACTGGGCTGGCGAGTTTTCATGCACAAACCAGAGCGAAATTCATGGCTTGAAGGTGACCCTCGGTCATACTACTGAAAGTTTTGTTTTATAGCATCTTCATGGTCTGGAGTCGTGCTGCAGGACACTCTGTTTAACAGCATCCAAATTCATCATTGTGCAGCCATTCATGGTATCTGAAGATGGAGGAACACCAAGTGATGAGAGACTGCTTCTTCCTAAGAGGGCAATCGATGAGAGAATTCAATCTCCGTTAAGCAACTAAACGGTAAGCAATTCCATGATTTATGTCTCTCCTGTTCATCGGTTTCAACCTATAATGAGAACCAACCGCATAATAAGCAAAAGTATCACAGTTTATCTTCCTGTTCCAAGGCCAGGTGAACCGGCGCCAGTAATTACTGGTATGGGATAACAGCTACTCGGTGGGGCAGCTTGGTTACTCCACCATGGTTGCTTGGTTACTCGGCTTCGTTATTCGCCCCAACTTGCTATCGTTTGCTTGCTTGCCTAGCTGGGATTACTTAGATCGCTGGCATGGTAAAGGCAGTGTTTGCTCAATCAGATTCTGAGATTAAGATATGGAAAAGCATAATATATTTTTGACTGTTTGTTTGGAGGAGGTTTTGGTATTATGTTCCATGTCTTTTGTAATTTCAAAGATACATATCTTGCATTTGTATTCCCATTTTCTGTATCGTATAGAGCTATATAGAGATGTATATACCGTATGTTCTCTGTTTTTATGGCATCCGGTGGATCCATTTTTGACTGTTTGTTTGGAGGAGGTTTTGGTATTATGTTCCATGTCTTTTGTAATTTCAAAGATACATATCTTGCATTTGTATTCCCATTTTCTGTATCGTATAGAGCTATATAGAGATGTATAAACCGTATGTTCTCTGTTTTTATGGCATCCGGTGGATCCAATTTGGGCCTTCAACAGAAGTTTTATTTCATTTCATTTCAAATCCTTGGTGATGGAAAATTTGTGTGCAGGACTTGTCTCTGGACGGTGTTGCTTCTATGCTTTCTAGCTATTTTTGGTGTCTGTTCAATCATCAACAGGTTTACAATAGTGGCTAGGGAGCTCTTTGGCATTTTGATTGCTATCTTATTTATAAGGAAGACTTGGAAATATAATTCCTTCTTGTCTCAGTGGTGACTCTTTCTATGTAAAGGAGTTTGTTCCTATTCCTTAGGAGTTGTTAAAATCAAGATCTTTTCTAGATTGGTGTGTAGTTGAGATATTCTCTCAACCAAGTGATTGTGTATCCAAGTTAGTTTATCTATCTTGAAACAACTACATGTATTTATATGTAACATTATTTGATCAATAGAATACAGTATGTGCATTATTCAATTTTAAGTTGGTATCAAACCCTGTTTGGACCTGAGGCCTTGGCCGCTCGCGGGCCAAGGGAAAAGAAGTATAGTGTTTTGTATGATGTTGTTTGTATTGGTTGTCCATTGGTTTTTCGGTTTGTTTACAATATGTGCATTATTCAATTTTAAGTTGGTATCAGAGCCCATTTGGACCGGAGGTCTTGGCCCCTCACAGGGCGAGGGAAAAGAAGTATAGTGTCTTGTATGATGATGTTGTTTGTATTGGCTGTCCATCGATTTTTCGGTTTGTTTAGTATCTGTGCAGCTGATTCAAAAGAAATTGTGTTACGCGTGCTGCTGGTCTTGATCGTGGAGACTCTTGTGATGAACCCAACGTGTTGCGCTGAGGGAAATAGAAGGCCTAGGGCCTTGGCCCCTCGCGAGCCGAGGGAAAAGAAATATAGTGTTTTGTATGATGATATTATTTGTATTGGTTGTCCATTGGCTTTTCGGTTTGTTTAGTGTCTGTGCAACTGATTCAAAAGAAATTGTGTTACACGTGCTGCTGGTCTGGATCGTGGAGACTCTTGTGGTGAACTCGACTTGTTGGGCTGAGGGAAATAGAAAAGAAACATGCGGTGTGCACTACTTGAGCTGCAAACGTTAGTGAGGAGTCGTATTGGCTATGTGTGCTGCGTGCGCTGCTAATGCTCGTGAGGAGAGTTGTATTGGTTGTACTTGTTGCGTTCTATGGTGATGTTATCATACAGGGTTTTATTCTGTTTTTTCCACCATGAAGCCTACCTTCGTGGGTGATTTTGCTGGTATGTCTCTTGTGCTGTGCAAATTTAGATTAATGTCTCATGCTGGAATGAGTCACATTGGGTTGTGGGAAGAGAGTAATGGAGTGTGATGTTATGAGAGTTGTCTCTGTGGCGAACGCCACTGCCCACAACAACTCAAGGGCATAGACCTGGTGCTCGCAATGTTAATGTTGTGGTTGACTGTCAACAGTTGACAGGGTTTCTTTATGCATCCGGGGAGATATCTTCTATCATGGTTTGGGATCTTCGTATAGAACAACTAGCTTGCAGTATCCCATCTTCTACAGAAAGCTGCATTTCAGCTCTATCTACATCTCAAGTTCATGATCGGCACCTAGTTGCAGGTTTTGGAAATGGGCGGTGGCCAACGATTCTTGGAGTACGCTGCAGGCGTAGTTGCCACTTTTGTTGATTGCCTTGGAGTTCGTTGTAGGCGCAGTTGCCGCTTTTGTTGATTGTCGCATGTGTTTTGCACAAATTTTTCTGATCAATTTTTCCGAGGGATACCACACAGAAATCCTGCGCTCAGTTTTCTGCTTCTCCCCATTAAGGTGAGCAACCTGGAGCCCCCGCATAGTGGAATTTGTGGCTTTGGGTTGCTTCCCCATCATCATCACGAACAATGTTGCTGTCATACCCAGACGTGGTTCCGTGGGCAAATATACGAAGTATGGCTGCTGAGGAGGGCTCGTTGATCAGCGTAGGCAGACCTTTGTGGGCATGAAGTATGGATCAAATTGCTATGGAGGTTGGGCATTGTTGGATATCACTGGTGGTCAAAGCAACGAGGCAGTAGAAATTGAATCCAATGGCAGCCAAAGTTGGAAACAATCGTGAAGACTGTGTGATCAATGGTATTTGCGATTTGAAAGATTTGTACCAATCTGTAAAATATCTTGATTGCGTGGATGGATGAATAACTTGGAACTCCATAGGCACAGGAAAAACTAATTGCTATTTCAGTTTAAAGTTTTTTTATTGGGCTGGCTTGAAACTTGAAGATGCTCGAGCTGCACAAAATCTAAATGGGCAGCTGGAAATTGTTGGTCGAATCATAAAGGTGTCAGCAGTGTCTCATCAAGTTGGAATGTAGGATTTTGGGGCTAATGCTACTGATTTTAATAATAATTATGTTGTGTCATGGTATTTCTGGTTGTTGATTGCCTTAGAGTTCGTTGTAGGGGCAGTTGCCGCTTTTGTTGATTGTCGCATGTGTTTTGCACAATTTTTTCTAATAAATTTTTCTAAGGGATACCACACAGAAATCCTGTGCTCAGTTTTCAGCCTCTCCCAGTTGGGGTGAGCACCCTAGAGCCCCCGCATAGTGGAATTCGTGGCTCTGGGCTGCTTCCCTGTCATCATCACGGACAATGTTGCTCTGTCATACCCAGACGTGGTTCCATGGGCAAATATACGAATTATGGTTGCTGAGGAGGGTTCATTGATCTGCGTAGGCGGACCTCTGTGGGCGTGAAGTATGCATCAGATTGTTGTGGAGGTTGGGCGTTGTTGGATATCACTGGTGGTCAAAGCAATGAGGCGGTAGAGGTCGAATCCAATGGCAGTCAAAGTTGGAAACAATCGCGGAGAATATGTGATCGATGGTATCTGCGATTTGAAAGATTTGTACCAATCTGTAAAATATCTTGATTGCGTGGATGGATGAATAACTTGGAACTCCATAGGCACAGGAAAAATTAATTGCTATTTCAGTTTTTAAAAAAAAAAAATTATTGGGCCGGCTTGAAACTTGAAGATGCTCGAGCTGCACATAATCTAAATGGCCAACTGGAAATTGTTGGTCGAATCATAAAGGTGTTAGCAGTGTCTCATCAAGTTGGAATGTAGGATTTTGGGGCTAATGCTGCTAATTTTAATAATAATTATGTTGTGTCATGGTATTTCTGGTTGTTATAGAAGTGACATTGGTCTGACCAACTATTGTCACAATTCTGAGTGTGTTGGAACTGGTCATTCCAACAATAGACAAATTTGCAGGATATAATGAAGACATGACGTTGAAGATGGCATCAAAAGAGCTACATCAGAGATTAAAGGATGATGAATAGTTAAGTTAAAGTTTGTGTGAGTTTGTGGAATAGACTCATGATGATGGTGTATTATGCGTCACGCACATTTATTAGTAAGTAAGTCTATGATGTTTTATAGTGGTCTTTGTAAAGTATGTACCTGGTAGCTCTTAGAGTTGGGGTGTGTAATGTAAGCCTGATGATGCATCTGTACCCCCATGAAGTTCGTGGTAATCTTGAAACCACTATGTAAGTGCAAGTTCGTAATAAGCCGGAAACCACTTTGCAATGTAGGTTTGTGGTAAGCCAGAAACCACGTGTGGGAGTGAAGTGGATAGGGATACCTGTAAGTATGGTTTAGGGTTAGCTAACAAAACCCTGGGCAAGGTTTAGGGTAAGCCGATAAAACCTAAAGCATGGTTATGGGTAATCCGAGAAAACCAATGGTGACGATGATGGAGGGGGATTTACAGGTACAGGTACACCGTACATGTATGCAATTATAATGGTTGACAAAACCATGTATGCAAAGGGCATCCAAGTAGACTGGCGATTGCAGCAATTGGGCACCCATGCATTCCTGTGGATAGTTGTTTCTTTATATGGACGTTGACATATTCTTTTGTCATATTGAACCACAACTAGACTTTGCATATTGAGATGGAGACAAGTAGTCATTAAGGGGGCGACTTGGAAATATAATTCCTATATTCTGAAGGAATCCCTACAGCAGCAAATCTGAATCTCCTTCACCTACTTGATTTTTAATATACATTAACCAAGTTATTTCTCTGAATACTAAAGCAAATTACTTCTGCAACCTACACTAATTAAACATTTGATCTCATGAAACTGAAAACAGAGCAAAGAACAAGATACATAGGACACACTTATTTTTTGACACAATAGTCCCCGGAAAAACCCAATGTGGGAAAATCGGTGCAGCAGTTTTGAGGGTTTATTATTATGCAAGAGAAATATCTAAATACAAATCAAGGATGCTCATCTAGCAATCCTTTACAAAGAAAATATTGGCGAAAAATCTGAGTGAGTTTTACCTCTCTTCACCCGGCAGAATTTCAGCTAATCCGGCACAAGACTGACTAACCCTGACTATTTCTGTGTTGGCTTTGTGTCAACCTTGCATCACCTTCTTTGCCCTCTATGTCAGCTCTCTCGGCTGTTCCGACAGTTTTGACAGTTCCCGACAGTTTCAGTTATTCCGACAGTTCTCGATTCTGCGTGACAAACAACTTTTCTGTGTCAGCTCTCCCGGCGACTGCGCTACCTCTCAGCAAGCTCTCTCCACCTCTCTGTCAATATTCTCTGGGAATTCCTTCTCCCGGATTCTCAGCTTCCTAGCCCCAGAAATTGAACTCTAGATCAATTCTCTCTCACTGTGTGTATTTCCAAATGAACCCCAAGCCTCCATTTTATACTTTTCTTGTTGAGTCTTCAACGGCCGAGATTAAGGCTCTAATCAACAACTAAGATTAAAACATGACTTGATCCGCCTTCTAGATCATTCTCACCCATATTTTGATTAATACCCATTAATATCTTAATTTCCCTAAGTTTAGACTTAGAAACTCCATTAAAAATATTAATTATTTTAATAAAATACAATCCGGTGGAATTTCACCAAACGGTTTATGTGTTCTTTATAACTCATGTGCCTTAACCTCTCCGACAATTTGCAAGGCTAGAGCACTTCCGATGCTACCAAAAACTAACACTCCTTCTTAGCGAGGAAAGTGCTCTAGCAACAATGTCTACCTGCGTGCTGATTTGTTTCTGAAGCACCTCCTTTCTGCATTGTTGTTGCCACCAACACTGTGTTGCTGCTACTACTGTACTGTTTCCCATGACACTGCCATTGTCACTGCTGCATCTATACTACAGCTCCCTCTCAAATGTTGCATCTGCTATGCTGCTAGCACTGCCATTGCTAACATTGCATCCGTACTGCAACTCAATTGCTGAGAGAAGCAACTGAAAAACATCCAAAATTAGCTGAACTTAACTGTGTTAAGCATAATACAATGAATGTCAAAATCTGATTGTTGTTGACCCCTTGAATCTTTTGCGCCACTGCTCACCTCTACATTATGCCATCTACACTACAGCCAACCCTGATCTGCATTGATCAGTGTTTGGTCCCAAGCCACTGCATCTATCCTTCAAACACTCCACTGCATCATCTAACACCAAGTCCATCTCGCTACTGTTGAATCTTGGGCTTCCGTAGCAAGGAATTGATCTAAGAGGTGGACTCCTCAAGGATTCTGCCCACATGTAGTCCTCCCGACTATAGCTCAATATTGCCCCATCTCCCTCTTGGAGATGCGTGGGCACTCATGGCATACTCTTCCTCGTCTATCTTTGTTGAAGCAGCCTTAGGATCATGTTTCTCATCCTTGCCCTTTTTCTTGAAAGGACACTGGGATGCTTAGTGGCCCAACTCGCCACAACTGAAACATGTCACCTTCGAAATGGCCTTCTTTTGCTTCGGTTTTTGTTGTCCCTTTGATGTTAGAGCTATGAAAATTTCTGAATCTATACAAAAGAAATCCTACTGCAGTCACTGGATTATCATCTCCTACTTGTTATTTCATTCAACAAGTTATTTAATTATAAACAATGATGAAAAACATTATTGCAGACTACACTGGCATACAGATCATAAATTGAGCCAAACACATAAGGGACACCATTATTTTTGGACAACACGTCAAAAAACCCAATGCGGGAAAACCGATGCAGCAAATAGAAGGTTTGTATTATTAAGCAAGCAAAATCTGAGTACAACAGGTTGCCTCTCACACCGGCTAACCTTTCAGAGAAATCTCGACAGCAAGAAATACATACGAGGGTTTACCTCGTTCTCCAAGTCACAATTGATCCACTGAGTGGCCTAACTCCGGCAAACACTGTGAAATCCCAGCGCAATCACTGCTTGGGCCAATGTCTTGCCTTTAGGAGACTACGTCACCCCTTCTGCTGGATCGATTTGCTGGAGGAAGGCTGTTGTTCAGCCCTCCCAGCTCAGAACTTCGCTTCTCCGGCAAAATCTCGGACTTCTGACGAATATTTTGCACTGCCACTGCAAGAGACCCTCCTGGCCTGCGTCAGCACTGCGTTAACCCCTCCTAGGCTACGTAGGCTTCTACGTTGCCTCTTTGATGCTACTGCTACCTCTCTGCCACGCACTCTTTGGCTCGGAACTCCTTTCCAATCCAAATCTCTGCTTCTGCCCCTCTCACTACAACTCAGATCACTAGTTTGATTTTCTCAACAAACCACATCCCAGAAAAATCAAACTAATTTGATCACTTGGTGTATCTCCAACTAACCCTCAAACCTCCTCTTATACTTTTCATGTTAATGAATCAATGGCCGAGATTAAGTCCCTAATAAACGGCTAAGATTAAAACAGACTTGATCCACGTCTCTTAGAAGCTTCTTACCCATATTTTTATTAATACCCATTAATATTTTTATTTTCCTAAGTTTAGACTTAGGAACCCCATTATTAATTATTTTAATAACTCACAATCCGGGTGTAATTTCTCCAAACGTTTTATGGGTCTTGGTGATCTTATGTGTTCTAGGCCCTCCACATAATTTCAGAGCTAGAGCACATCTGATGCTACCCAAAATCAACACTCCCTCTTAGCGAGGAATGTGCTCGAGCAATACTTCTCAATAGAAGTATCACACTGATCCACTGCATCGGTCCTCTGTGTTGTTGATGCTTGGCCCATTGCCCTTCATCCACTGCACTGTTGCATCCTATATTGTTGCCCATGACTCTGCCACTGTCACTGCTACATTTGTACTGCAACTCCCTCTCAAAACGATGCATCATGCTGCCCATAGCACTGCCATTGCTAACCGCTGCACTGCAACTCAGTTACTAAGAAGTAAGTAACTGAAACTTCACCCAAAAACTGACATGCTGGTCTACCTCTGTTACTAATCTGTGATGACCCTCTGCTACTATTGCGTTGTTGCAATCTACTTTGTGCCTCTCACACTGCTACAAAATCCACTGCGTTGCTTCAGACTTTGGCACTTTAGCTCTGCCATGGTTGCTCCATCACACCTCGCACCAACTGACACCCATCATTTTGCTACTGTCATTAAGGATTCCCGTAGTCGTATGTGATCGAAGAGTTTGGGTACCTCAAGGATCCTGCCCAAGTGTAGTCCTCCCGACTACAGCTCTATGTCAACCCACCTCTTCTCCAGAGGTGCATGAGCACTCATGGCACAATCCTCATCATCATCCTCCTTGTCAGTTTTCGCTGGAGCAGCCTTCGAGTCAAAAGCCTCTTCCTTGCCCTTCTTCCAAGGGCACTGAGTGACGAAATGTCCTAGTTCACCACACCTAAAGCATCTGACCTTGGATATATCCTTTTTCTTCCTTTCCTGTTGCTCATGTTGTCCCGGTGATACGAGATCTGCATCCTCATCCTCCTCCTTCTTGACCCGGGCTCCTTTGCCGCTACTTCCTGCCTTGTTCAGCCTCCTAATCTCTTCCTGTTGAAGAGCTACCCATATTTCCTCCCAACTGGGGAGAAAAGCTCTGCCCAAGATACTTTGGACAAAGGTCTCCCAGGGTTCAATCACTGCATTCAGGGCAGTGCTGACCTTGAACTCAGGATCTAGTGTAGACCCTGTTGACCACTGAAGTGGCACCTGATGATTATATGAAGACTTCCATGCCCAAGGATGATCTAGAGGACACTTGTATCATCAGATATCATTAGTCAACAAAGTTTTTTAACTCTACTTCTATCTTCTCATCATTTTTCTTGTACCCAGATTCCACACCCTGCGGGGAAATGTAATAAGTGATACTAGTAATGATGAATTTTTTGAGTCTGTAGCAAGCCTAGGACGTTGGGACTCGATCAGCAAACGAGTACACCTTGGAGTATTTTTTTTATCCGGTTAATTATCCCTTGTTTTTCAGAGGCAGAAATTTTATGGGTTTTTTCACTCATTTTTTACCCCAAAGTCGGGGTGACGGTTTGAAGATTGAGCTCCTAACACATATTAGCATCTAGAGTCTATGTATATTACCATACTAGATCACACAAAAAAATTCATGGAATTTGGCTAGGTCTAAGTAGGATTTTTTAATAATTAAAAATTTCCCGCAAAACGAGATTTTTTAATTATTTTCTATGTAAGGGTATAAATAAGTGGCCTTAGGAAATGTCTGGGTCATGTGACTACTCGAAATTCATCCTCAGAGGCCCAGCATTATCGTAAGACCCATTTTGGGGGTCAAAAAAATGACTTTATAGTCCCTCAAAAGCCGATTTTTCAAATGACAATAGCAAAAATGAGGAAAAAAAATCAAAAAAATGAATAATTGAAAAAATTTATAAATTTTTCCAATGTCAAAATAAGTCAAATTTGCACATGGAAATTCTGGAGAGTCAAAGGTGATGTTGGGCCCACCCAACAAGACTCAATTACAAAGTCAAAAGCAGTCAAGTTGTGTTCACATTGAGTTCATGAGGCAGCATCAAAAAATCACATATGGCTAAGTTCCAAATCAGATTTAAATTAGAGGAATAAAGTTTAAAGATAAAATAAGTGAGTGGGGAATGGACCCCACCTCACTCTCCCATTCTCTACAAATAATCAATATCAAAGGCAGCAAAGACTCCATGTAACCAGTTGAAAGTTCAACGCAACAACAAAAGGGTCCCAAATTATCCACTCAGCAAGTAAAGAGCAGTTATAAGAAATGGTTCATGGATATGATAGTTAAAGGGGGACAGAACTGCCACATGGGACAGACTTTGTCTCCCACTTGTCCCCCACTAAAACTCATGGAGCAGTTAAGTTTATACGCAGCAGTTTGGGCATATTTTAAGCTCACGGATTTGGAAAAGTTTGAGTGGGGACAAAACTGCCACATGGGACAGCTCTTGTCCCCCACTTACTCTCACTTGTCTCCCACTCACATACATATCAGCCAATGGGATCAGCGCAGGGATATGTTACTGCCAGCCAAAAAGGATGATACGCAGCAATCTACTCCAGCCTATAGGCAGCCAGATTTAACACGTGTTTATCACTGTTTCATATGTTTGGGTTAACAACTAGTTGAGTGGGATATTTTTCCTACTTACTCCCACTAAGTTTCACAATTGTCTAATCAAAGTAATGCGTATATCAGTTAAGGGGATACGCTGGCAGCTTAAGGAGATTGTTGATTGAAATCTACAGCAGCTCATTGGCAACCTACAATCAGTCATCTTGCCACTTGTGATTTCAATCAACAAGTTTGCTTGCTTATCAAATTCTGCATAAGCTGAGGATTGGTACATTGATGGTTGGGCTTCAGCTCATATGACTAAGTTTCACAATTGTCTAATCGAAGTAATGCGTATATCAGTTAAGGGGATACGCTGGCAGCTTAAGGAGATCGTTGATTGAAATCTACAGCAGCTCATTGGCAGCCTACAATCAGTCATCTTGCCACTTGTGATTTCAATCAACAAGTTTGCTTGCTTATCAAATTCTGCATAAGCTGAGGATTGGTACATTGATGGCTGGGCTTCAGCTCATATGACTGGAGAACGAGAATATTTCTCGAGCTATCAAGAGGAAAAGATGAACTTCCAAATCACAATGGGTAACAGGACGAAATGCACCCTAGTAGGAAAAGGAACCGTTATATTCCAGACAGCAGCAGGAGATAATCTTTGGGCCACGAATGTACTGCATGTGCTAGGGATGGGAATGAATTTGATTTATGTCTCTCAATTACAAGATAAGAATGTATACTTCATTGGTAATAGAGTATATGTCAAGCATCCAAAGTGGAAAAAGAGGGCCCAGATTGGAACTCAAAGCAACAGATTATACAAGTTGCAACTCGAGTCTCCTATGGCACTGATAAGCAGTAATGTCGATGGAGAAAAAGAATTAAATGAGTTGTGGCATAGGAGGATGGGTCACTTACATCACGGGGCATTACGGATGCTTAAGGAAATTGTTATGGGGGTCCCAGTACTTACTAGTACTACCAAGCATGATGATACATGCAGAGGCTGCGTGCTAGGCAAGTCTGCGAAAGCAGCATATTCCAGAAGCAACAAAAGAGCTAAGAGTGTATTGGAGTTAATACACCCAGACTTTTGTGATCCAATGTCTACAAGGGCCATTAGTGGCACTGAGTATTTTGTTACCTTCATAGATGACCATTCCAGGAAAACTTGGATCTATTTTTTAAAAACCAAGGATGGGGTCTTTGATCGGTTTAAAGAGTTTAAGGCTCTAGTGAAAACTAGACAAGAAGAAAGATCAAGGTATTGCACTCAGATAATGGCAGAGAATACACGGATAAGAACTTCACTAATTTTTGTGCATGATGCACTTTTGGTAGGATATTCCATGGTATTACATGAGCATGTACAATGGGCGCAGACCTTTCTTACAGGAGGATGTTTAGACTCCAGATAGCATTAGGGTGCATCATCAGGAGACATGATAGAAGATTTATCTGCATGATTTGGCAAGCGCAGGGAGGTTTAGCATGATCCCGACTGATTATCGATACATGGCATTCATTTGTTGGTTGGATACAGGGATTGCAGATGAGGCACATGTGGGTCTCAACAACTCTTCATACTACACAGCAGCAGCTAATAGGGGTTGGGAGTTGTGAACTCTCGATTTGGCTAGGGTATCCAAAGATCCAGTTGATTGGTGGGTCACTCTATTTCTTGGTGAGTAGGGTTATGATAGCAAGCGATCTAGTTCGTTCTAGGTTGACACATGGGTGATTGAGGAGACCTTCATCACATGGTGAGGCAGATTTCCCCTATTGCTTCTTAGGACCAGGGTTTGTCATGGATGGGTAGGCTCTTATGTCGTGGAGATGCCTAGGCAGGATCTGTTCGACCTTTATAGATATTTTGCCATCAGGTTCTATAAGGGGAGGATACAATATGTGCAGAATGGGCGGTCCGTTATAGTTAGTGGAACAGTGTCAGTATGGTGGTACCCTTTTGAGATTAGCCACGAACCCCGCCATTCCAGGGCTTGGCAGCTTAGCTACTATTAGGGATGAGCTAGTTTGTATAGGGGAAGGTCACCTAGATCTTCAATTGGACCTCAGTTTCATGGAGAGCATTTTATTTCTAGGTTACTTGTTGATATTATGCAGCACCTTGCTCACATGGCTATATGACCAACAGGAGATAGCCATGATTGACTCGTGAGGGCGAGGGATCTATTCTTTGAGACTTGAGGTGTACTTGTTGGAGTTCGCTATTGAGGTACCCAGGATTGATTTCTCAACAGGCTAGCTTTCCGGGGAGTTGACAGGGTCTTGGAAGTATCGAGGTACTCTATTTGTCAGTAGTATGCGTGGGAGGTCTCTTCCACCCATACATTTTTGGGTTGTAAATGGAGCAAGGGGTGCTTCACATTGAACAGAATGACTCAGGATCATAGTATCGAGGGATTCCTTTATGATAGAATAGTGCATGGATTCAGGGTGACTCGGTGGCACATTTGGGACCCTAGTATTGTTTACAATGATAATTTGGGTCAGCAGAGAGAGAGAGAGTGCTTGTTCAAGCATTACTTGAGAACTGAATTAGAAGTAGGGTAATTGTTAATAGAGGCTCCATTACCAGCATAGTAAATTTTTGAAGTTTAATTTTGTGATTGGCTGGAAGTACTCATTGAGTCTTGTCATATCAAGTGTTGTGACATTCCTTCATCAAGGGTCGAGTTAATTCTGCCAATGAGGATGATTTAGGAGTGGATCATGAGTTGAACATGGTCATCAGTATTATATTCCACATTGATTGTTATTTATGGGTTGGTACGTATTGCTATGCCATTTTTGGGTTTAGAAATCAGCTCAAAACCACTGCTACGACTATTCTAGGACACATTTAGAGGTTCATTTGTTGTTGGTTTGATAATTGAAGGCGTGTTGTTCATGTGACTGATTTATCACTGATGTACTGCTGAAACACATACCCAAGTTCATCTATTGTGATTTCATTGTGTATCCCCTTTATTGGAAATTTAACATGAAGTCTATGTACACTCCAACTTGCAAAATGTCAATGGTATAAATGTTTCATAGCTTTCGTGGGTTTTGCAAGTAGGAACATTACACGTGCTCTTGTTGAATGGCTAAGAAGAATATGAATGATGCAGGTGGCCGAGATATAATGACGCATCATCGGCTAGCGTGGCTATCAGGGGCTAGCTGGTTGGGTGTGAAAAATAGGAGAATTTTTATCTCCTATAGGTTACCCATTTTGGTGGATAACAGTACCAATCCAAAAAATCATCATGACCCCAAAAGCTACAAATATGACAGAGAAAGATGACGCAAATGACATGGAATGGGAAGGGCTAGACATCTAAGAGTTAGTCACGGCATGTGAGAACCAAGACCCTGCTCAAATTCCAAACAATATGATGGAATTCATATCTCAAGCCTACATCCACACACAACAAAAGTTGTTGGAAAAAGCCAAAGGTAAGTTACATACAAACTCTCCTCATCTAGGTGTGAAGAAGGCCAACATCAAGGACATGGTCAAGTTGAGCAAAGAGGAAAAGAAGAAGGAAAACCAATAGGAAACCTATTCAAGAATTAGGAGATAAACTAGTCAACTTGAGAAGGATAAACTAGTCAATGAAATTCAAGAGATGGAATGTGAGGGGCCTAAATGGAAAATCAAAGCATAGACTCCTTAGAGACAAAATTAAGTTAGAAAATACAAATGTAATTCTTTTGCAACAAACAAAATGTTTAGAGCAACAACTTAGTAAGTGGGTGCAATCCATTTGGAAGGACAACGAACTCATTACTGTGGATGCAAAAGGTGCATTTGGAGGGCTTGCTATATAGCATGGATCCTAAGGTCATTACACTCAAACTCCATGGCAACCAAGCATACCCTCACGGCTAAATTTCAGCGATTAGGAGTGGCAACAATTGGATACATAACCAATGTATATGGTCCAAACGCTCCAAGTGATATCGTGGCATCTATCAATTCCCTACGAGGTTTAGGGTAGCATATACAAACCAACTCCTATATCATAGGAGGAGATTTCAATTTTATCCTCTCTATAACAGAAAAGGAGAGGGGAATCCAAAGGTTGGATGAAGACTCTAACAACTTAATGATTTCATTAACGATCTTACTCTAGTTGACATGGAAACAAATAATGGAATCTTTACTTGGAACAATCGGAGGGGAGGAAGAGGAGTAGTGGCCTCCTGGTTGGATATATAACTAGTCTCAAAAGCTCTAGTGGTCGTATGCAAGGAATTCAATGCAACTATCCTCCCAAGTCACATTTCAGACCATTGGCCTGTATGCCTCAATTTAGAATGGGGGGAAGCCCAATGAGGAGGTCATTCTGGTTTGAAGCCTTATGGCTAAGACATGCTTCATTCATGGACAACATCGAAAGGTTGTGGTCGGAAGCTCCCATTTCCGAAGGATCAATCATGTATAATTTCCATCAGACATTGAAACATATCAAACACTTCCTAAAATATTGGAATACCACATTCATGAGGCAAAGAGGCAACTACAAAAAGAAATGGAGGAAATGCAAAAGCAAATAATGGAAGAGGGAAAATTTGAAGAATTAGCAATTAGAGAAATAGAATTGCATCACTGTGGGAGGAAAGACAAGCCCAAGAGGAAATCTTATGGAGGCAGAAATTAAGAATCCAATGGTTGAAGGAAGGAGATCATAATTCAACCTTCTTCCACAAATAAATGATCTAGCACAGACAACTAATCGCATTGTTGAAGTTTCTAAGTCTACTTAGTTAGAAACCCTCCATGCACTTTATCTAATTTATTCCTACCTACTTGTTATTTTACTTAACAAGTTATTTACAATGTAAATACTGAAAATAAATACTAGTGCATGCTCAACATATTACAAATCAACAACTAAAAGAAACATAAGTAATCACACCATATGACACCATTATTTTTGGACCAATGTCCCTAGAAAAACCCAATGTGGGAAAATCAGTGCAGTTATCTAAGGGTTTTCTTATAAAGCAATATCAGAGTACAATCTGGGTGCCGAAACTGACCTACCCAACAGAGAATTTCCTTGGCAGTGATACCTCTCAGTTTGAGACAAATCTCCTAGCTGAAACCTCAGATAATCCTTCCAGCAGCTCCTCAGCGCCAATCTGCCCCAGAAACCGCAGCGTCAGCCTCTCTCTGGACTGTGTCAGCCCCTCTCTGCCCAGCACTGGCCCTGCGTCAACCCTCTGGCCCTCTGCGTTAGCAACGCTGGCCTCTATGAGGCTCTGCACAACTCTCGACTGCCTCTATGTGGCCCTGCGTCACTCTCCCCGACTACTGCGCTACTCTCTCGGCACTATCTCTGCCTCTTTGTCTCTCTATACTCAATGCCCCTCAGTTGCAACTCCCAATCACTAATTCTATCTCTCTTAGCAAACCCCGCTCTAGAGAATAGAATGATTGATCACCTTAGTGTATTCTCCAAGTGTCCCTCAAGCCTCCTCTTATACTTTTCCTGTTGACATATCAATGATCGAGATTAAGTCCCTAATCAACGGCTAAGATTAGATATGGTTTGATCCATGTCTTTTGGACCATTCTAACACAATTTCATATTAATACACATTAATATTTTATTTTCCCTAAGTTTAGACATAGGGACTCCATTAAAAATATTAATTATTTTAATATCTCCTGAACTGTTTAGAATCTGCCCAAACTCTTTCTGGGTATTGGAGATCTCATGTGCCCCAACCTCTCCACCAAATTTCGTGGCTAGAGCACATCCGATACTACCCCAAATCAACACTCCCTCTTAGCGAGGAGTGTGCACTAGTAATACTCCTCACTGAGTATCACTCGATCATCCAGCATTGGTCCCTATGTTGATGCTAGACCTGCTACCCACCATCCTCTGCACTGTTGTATCTTGTACTACTACCCATGGTTCTACCACTGCCACTGTTGCATATGTACAACAACTCCCTCTGAATCCATGTTGTTGTTGGTCCTTTCTCCCACCACTGCATCCGCACTGCACCTCCTCTCATCATGTTGCATCGTGCTGCCTATTGCTGCATTGCAATTCAGTTACTGAGAAGTAAGTAACTGATCTCCCAACTCTGACCTCCCTGTTGGGCTAGAGACCCCCATTGATGCTGAAACTCCCTCTGTCGCTAACAAGTGCTCCCTCTCTGACCTTTGTGCTGTTGCAACAACTCCTTGTATCTCGCACCGTTGCACACCTCTCTGCGCCATCCTGCACTGTTGCAACACTCCGGTGCCTCTCGCACTGCTGCAACCTGCTAACCTTGCGCTGTCTCGGGACTCCTGCACTATAGCTCTCTCTTCCGCTCCATCCGCATCTGTCTCTACTCGACTCAGCCAGTCCTACTACTCCTCTTCGGGGCTCCCGTAGCAAGGTCTAATCCAAGAGGTTGGGTGCCTCGAGGATCCTGCCCCTCATCGCCTGTAGTATGCCTGACTACAGCTCGATGTCTCCCCACTTCTGCTCAAGTGGTGCGTGTGCACTCATGGCATAATCATCGTCTATCAAAACTTCTTTCTCTGCCCGTGTTGGCGCTGCCTTAGTCTCGGAAGACTCTCCCTTACTCTTCTTTCTTGGACACTGGGTCGCAGAATGACCCAACTCCCCACAGTGGAAGCACTTGATCTTGGAGAGATCCTTCTTCTTCCTCTTTTCCTACTTTCCCTCAGATGCTAGGGCAACATCTTCCTCCTCCTGTTTGACTTTGATCCCCTTGCTGCTGCTACCCGTCTTCGACTATCGTCTGATCTCTTCCTGGCGAAGAGCTACCCACATCTCGTCCCAAGGTGGGAGAGTCCCTCTGCCCAGTATACTCTGGACAAATACCTCCCAGTCTTCTGAGACAGCATTCAGGGTTGTCCTCGCCATCAACTCCTAATATGGCGTGGCTTCTATAGCAGTCAACTGATCTCGGATCTCATTCAGTCCTATGAGGAAGGTGTCAATCGGTTCTCCCTTCTTCATCTGATACGACCTCAACTGATTCTCAAGTAGCATCCTTCTCTGCACAGAAGTATGTTGGTACAATTTCTTGAGAGCCTCCCACATCTCATATGTCGTTTCCTTCTCGGAAATATGTGGTACTACATGCATCAAGGATCATGCTCTTGGCCCTCACCATTACCTCCTCGTACTTGTTGTTATCATTGGGGTCGACTGGGATAGCTATTACAGATAAGATTTTCGCCTTCCAGACTGTGAAGTTCGATGCTCCGTCCAGTCTATCCTAGTCTCTTACTCCGTGTAGTGTCATGATGCTCTTCTACTTCCCTCCTGGAAGTTCTTTGTTTGACTCCTCCGAGTCTTTACTTCCCGTCTGAAAGTTTTCTTCTGGACTCCCTCTGAGTCCCGATTTCCCTCCTGGAAATCTTGCTGCCGCTGTCAAGATGCCCCCTACTCTGATTGTCTTGTGCAACCGCACCACTAATCCGGTTTCCTTGGCTAGAAACCGTTGGTAACAACTCCCTCTTGGCCTTGCTCTATCAGGTATTGTTTTGACTACAGTACCTCACCAGCTCCACTCTGCAATATTCCCATAGCATTCTAAACCCTAGCAACCTGAAGGTGAGAACTCCTAGGCTCTACACAATCCTGGCACCAGCAACCCGGCCTCCTCAGCCAACTGCGTCAGCCCTCCCAGCTTCTACGTGAGGCTCCCTTTGCCTTCCTTAGCCTCTGCGCTGCCTCTTCCCGGCTCACCCTTGATGACACAAGCACTGCATCAACCTTCCTTATTGTTTCTCTGCTAGAAACAACTTTTGTCACCTCGAGACAGTTGTTTTTTGCTGCTACTGCTCCGCTCGGCTGATGCCCTTAGTCCTCCTGTGATCTGCAATCACGCTCTGATACCCTGTTAAAGTTTCTAAGTCTACTTATTTAGAAACCCTCTATGCACTTTATCTGATTTATTCCTACCTACTTGTTATTTTACTTAACTAGTTATTTACAATGTAAATTCTAAAATAAACACTAGTGCATGCTCAACATATTACAGATCAACAACTAAAGGAAACAAAAGCAATCACACCATATGACACCATTATTTTTGGACCAATGTCCCTGAAAAAACCCAATGTGGGAAAACCGATGCAACTATCCGAGGGTTTTCTTATTAAGCAATATCAGAGTACAATATGGGTGCCGAAACTGGCCTACCAACAGAGAATTTCCTTGGCAGTAATACCTCTCAGTTTGAGACAGATCTCCTGGCTGAAACCCCGGATAATCCTTCCAATAGCTCCTCAGCACCAATCTGCCCTAGAAACTCCAGCCTCAGCCTCTCTCTAGACTGCGTTAGCCCCTCTCTACCCAGCGTTGGCCCTGCGTCACCCCAGATGGGTCTGCGTTAGCCTTAGGAGGCCCTGCGTCAGATCTCTGGCCCTCTGCTTTAGCAACGTTGGCCTCTCTGAGGCTTTGTGCAGCTCCTGGCTGCCTCTGCGTGAGCCCTGGTTGTCTTTGCATCACTCTCCTCGGCTACTGCGCTGCTCTCCCAACACTATCTCTGTCTCTTTGTACTCAATGCCCCTCAGTTGCAACTCTCGATCACTAATTCTATCTCTCTTAGCAAGCCCCGCTCTAAAGAATAGAATGACTGATCACTCTGGTGTATTCCCCAAGTGACCCTCAAGCCTCCTCTTATACTTTTCCTGTTGACATATCAATGGCCGAGATTAAGTCCCTAATCAATGGCTAAGATTAGATCTGGCTTGATCCATGTCTTTTGAACCATTCTAACACAGTTTCATATTAATACACATTAATATTTTATTTTCCCTAAGTTTAGACTTAGGGACTCCATTAAAACTATTAATTATTTTAATATCTCATGAACTGTTTAGAATCTGCCCAAACCCTTTCTGGGTATTGGAGATTTCATGTGCCCCAACCTCTCCACCAAATTTCGTGGCTAGAGCACATCCAATGCTACCCCAAATCAACACGCATCACACATTTAAAATAACCCTACAGAAATAGGTTGGAAAACCACCAAGACATTGATGAGGAGCTGAAGACATACTAATAAAATTTGCTCTTAGGAGTCAGAACCTATTTAGGACAAGAGGTCGACGATAGTAAAAATCACAAGAAGCATCCCTAGAATCATCATTCTAGAGCAGAATGCATTTCTCATGTGTGAGATCTCTCTGCAGGAAGTGGAACAAGCAATAAAATAGATGCAAAATGCATAGCTCTGAGCCCAAATGATTTCCCCATGGACTTCTTTCAAGTGTGTTGAAAAATTCTTGAGCATGGCATCTGGATGGTGGTAAACCACTCTAGAATATTTTCCTCTATTCTAGTCATCTTGGATGCCACTTTCATCACCCTGGTCTCTAAAGACAATAAGGGTGAAAGTCCATCTGCCTTTGACTTATAACTATCTGCAATGTTAATTACAAGATAATTCCCAAGGTTCTAGCCTATGAAAATTCCTACACTCAAGGAACCCCTACTGCAACAAAACTAAATTTACTTCTCCTACTTGATTTTAATATTTATTATCAAGTTATTTTATGAATACTGAAGTAAATTACTTTTGCAGCCTACACTACTTTAAATTTGATTACATGAAACAGAAAACTGAGCAAAGAACAAGATACATAGGACAGTTATGTTTGGACAAAATAGTCCCCGGAAAAACCCAATGCGGAAAACCGGTGCAACAGCTTTGAGGGTTTTCTATTATTAAGCAGTGGTTCTGAATACAATTTCGGTTTCCCTCCCGACAAACTAGTGACAGAGAAAAATATAATGGCGGAAAACTGAGTGAGTTTACCTCACTTCACCTGGCAGTTTTCGGCTGATCCGACAACAGAACTAGCTAACCTTGGCTATCTCTAAGTTGGCCCTGCGTAGGCCCTACATCAGCCTTACAGGCTCTACGTCAACCCTGTGTTGTCTCTTCTACCTCCTAGAACTTCTACATTAACCTCTCCTGGCTGTTCCAACAAATCCCCGGTAGTCCCGGCTTTCTGCATGAGGGCAGCCTCACTTCTGTGGTGGCCCTTTTGGCTCTTCGTCAAGACTGCGTGGGCCCAAACTAGCCCAACATCAGTCCCTCTAGATGTTGTGCTGCCTCCACTAGTGGTTCTCTACCTCTCTACCCGGTATTCCTGAACTATCCCTGCCCCTCTGCTACAGAATGATCACCTAGTTCGAATTTCTCAGCTTCCTAGCCCCAGAAATCAAACTCCAGATCAATTCGTTCTCTCTGTGTCTTTCTAAATGAACCCCAAGCCTCCTTCGTATACTTTCTCATTGAGACTTCAATGGTCGATATTAAGTCTTTAATCAACGACTAATATTAAAACTTGACTTGATCCGCTTTCTAGAACATTCTCACCCATATTTTGAAGAATACCCATTAATACTTTAATTTTCCTAAGTTTAGACTTAGGAACCCCATTAAAAATATTAATTATTTTAATAAATAAAATATAATTCGGGTGGAATTTCACTAAATGATTTTTGGGTTCTTTAGAACTCATGTTCCTTAGCCTCTCCAACAATTTTCATGGCTAGAGCACATCCGATGCTACCAAAAACTAACACTCCCTCTAAGCGAGGAATGTGCTCTAGCAACAATGTCCAACTACATGCTGCTCTATCTCTGAAGTATCTCCTTTCTGCACTGTTGCTGCCACCAACACTGTGTTGCTGCTACTGTATTGCTTCCCATGACACTGCCACTGCCACTGTTGCATCTGTACTACAGCTCCCTCTGCATCTGTTGCTAACACTATCACTGCTAGCTCTGCACTGCGTCATTTTCCAATTGCTGTTGCTCAGCAATGGAAAAGCATCCGAAATTTCTGAACTAACTGTGTTCAGCATAATACCATGTGAATATCGGAAACTGACTGCTACTAGTCTTTGACCCTCTGAATCTTCTGCGTTGCTACTGACTTTTGCACTATGCCATCTGCACTGCTGCCAACCTTGCTCTGCGTTGATCAGTCTCTAGTCTCAGGCTACTGCATCTGTCTCTCCAAACAACCCATCGCATCATCTGACACCAAGTCCATCTCACTACTGCTGAATCTTGGGCTCTCGTAGCAAGAAATTGTTCCAAGAGTTGGACTCCTCAAGGATCTTGACCATATGTAGTCCTCCCGGCTACAGCTCAATATCGTCCCATTTCCCTCCTAGAGATGGGGCAGCACTCATGGCAAACTCATCTTTGTCAATTTTTGTTGGAGCAACCATAGGATCATGTTTCTCATCCTTATCCTTTTGCTTCAAAGGACACTGGGATGCAAAGTGGCCCATCTCGCCACATCTGAAACATTTCACCTTCGAACTGTCCATCCACTTTTGCTTCTGTTGTCCCTTTGATGCTAGAGTTGCGTTCTCCTCCTCCTCCTTGGTCTTCGTGCCACTTCCATTGCTACCATTGAGGTTGACCTTAACTAGGTCCCTCCTTAATTCTTCCTGTTGAAGAGTTGCTCACATCTCCTCCCATGGAGGTAGTCTTTCCCTGCCCAATATACTTTGAACAAAGACTTGCCATTCATCCGAGACTCCATTCAGGGTCGTCCTTATCATCGCGGTAGACTAAGGAGTAGACCCTAATGCAGCAAGCTGATCTTTGGTGTCCTGAAGACGTTGAAGATAGGAGTTAACCCCTTCTCCCTTCTGCATCAATGTCCACTGCAACTTTTGTTCTAAATACATCTTCCGATGTTCAGAAGAACCTTCATACAGAGAATACAAAGCTTCCCACATTTCTCGGCCTGTATCTTTTCCCTGCAAATGTGAGACCACATGATCTCGAACTCCATCGAGTATGAACCTCTTCACCTTTCCCTGCTCGACCTTGTACTTCTTCCTTTGATCAATGTCCGCAAGAACAACAACAACACTCTTGACGTAGGCTTCGACATCGTACTCCTCCAGAAAAGCTAAGATTTTGGTCTTCCATATGACATAGTTGGAAGTTCTTCCAACCTGTCCTAATCTCTGAGCCCATGTGATGCCATCTCAGCCAAACAGTCGAACTGACTTCTCTAGTCACTACTCAGCACTGATCTATTGTCCGGTAAGTGAAGAATTCAAATTTTTGGCAAGAAAAGTCCTCTGAGAAGAAAATTCCCCTTCTATGTGTCTTCACTCTTTTCTGACAGATTTATGCCCCGGCAAAAACTGCATCCTTCAAGCATTGCGCTGAGGCTTCGCGTCACTCCCTCTACCTTTGCAAACTCACGAATCGGAAATCGTACCTCTGTCGACTCTCTCAGAGAGATATTTCCTCGGAATCTCTGCTTCCCGACAAGGACTGCACAATCCCTTCAAGGGGATTCGAATTGTTGCCAAATGCAACTATTGGCCTTTCTGCTCAGCACTCGATCTACTCTTCCTGTTTCAAAATCAATGTTTTGATACCATGTGAAAATTCCTACACTTAAGGAACCCCTACTGCAGCAAAACTAAATTTACTTCTCCTACTTAATTTTAATATACATTATTAAGTTATTTTCTGAATACTTAAGTAAATTACTTATGCAGCCTACACTACTTTAAATTTGATTACATGAAATAGAAAACTAAGCAAAGAACAAGATACATAGGACACGGTTATTTTTGGACAAAATAGTCCCAAAAAACCCAATGCGAGAAAATCGGTGTAGCAGCTCTGAGGGTTTCTATTATTAAGCAGTAATTATGAATACAATTTTGGTTGCCCCCCTGGAAAACCAATGATAGAAAAAAATATAATGGCGGAAAACTGAGTGAGTTTACCTCACTTCACCCAACGGTTTCCTGCTGATCCAGCAACAAAACTGGCTAACCCGGCTATCTCTGTGTTGGCCCTGCGTAGGCACTGCGTCAGCCTTACAGACTCTGCGTCAGCCCTATGTTGTCTCTTCTACCTCCTGGAACTTCTGTGTCAGCCCTACATTGTCTCTTTTGCCTCCTGGAACTTCTGCGTCAACCTATCTCGGCTGTTCCGGCAGTTCCCCGGCAGTCCCGACTTTCCATGTGATGGCAACCTCACTTCTACATTGGCCCTTCTGGCTCTGCGTCAAGACTGCGTGGGTCCAGACTAGCCCATTGTCAGTCCCTCTAGATGCTGCGTTGCCTCCACTAGTGGCTTTCCGCCTCTCTCCCCGGTATTCCCGAACTATCCCTGCCCCTCTGCTACAGAATGATCACCTAGTTCGAATTTCTCAGCTTCCTAGCCCTAAAAATCAAACTCCAAATCAATTCGTTCTCTCTGTGTGTGTCTTTCTAAATGAACCCCAAGCCTCCTTCTTATACTTTTCTCATTGAGACTTCAACGGTCAATATTAAGTCTCTAATCAATAGCTAAGATTAAAACTTGACTTGATCTGCTTTCTAGAACATTCGCACCCATATTTTGATTAATACCCATTAATACTTTAATTTTCCCAAGTTTAGACTTAGGAACCCCATTAAAAATATTAATTATTTTAATAAAATACAATCAGGGTGAGATTTCACCAAACGATTTCTGGGTTCTTTAGAACTCATGTGCCTTAGCCTCTCCACCAATTTTCACGGCTAGAGCACATCCGGTGCTACCAACAACTAACATAGCCAACAAACTAAGCCCCATCCTTTTAAATATAATCTCAGGAGAGCAGATCAAGTACGTGGAAGGCAAAAAGATTATGGATACATCCTACTAGCTCAAGAACTCATTCAGTCTCTACATTTTACAAAGTAACCAAGAATGCTTATTAAGTTGGACCTTTCCAATGCCTTTGATAGAATAAGTCGGAAATAAATGTATCATATGTTTGCAGCCTTCGACTTCAGAGAAAAATGGATATACTAGGTCTCATCCCTCTTGTCCAAAGCCTTCTTTGCCATTGGTCAATCGCTCTACCTCAAGCACTGCATTCAACAAGGGGACCCCTTGTCACCTTTTCTCTTCATGCTCAAAGCAGAAGAGTTGAGTAGATCCATTAAATCTACTGTAAACCATAATTGCATTAAAGGTCTTTTTCTCCACAACAATTCTATCCTTGCTACTCATCAACAATTCATCAATGGCACTCTACTCATGCTTCACCCCTATGCCAATGAAGTCAAAGCCTTCAAGATAATCCTGGAGAACTTCAATGAAGCCTCGGACATGGAAATCAATGCATCCAAATCTCATTATTTCATCTTTAATACCCCATTATCAATTCAAATTCATATATGCCATGCTCTACATATCTAGAAATGTTCTCTTCTTTCCAAATACCTAGGTTCTTTACTCCTAGAGAACTCGCTTAGACTAGTCCCATGGGAAGAATTGCTGGCCAAATTTGAACATAAGCTATCAAGTTGGACTACTAGGGCTCTCAAGTTTTTGGGCAAACTCACCCTTTTGAAAGTTGTTCTTCAAGCCATGCCTTTGTACCTATTTTCAGCCTTAGCTGCCCCTAAAATTGTACTCAAAAGACCTTAAACATATAACAGTATTTTCTATGGGTGATGCAAAAAGGGAGAGAAAATGGTCTCTAGTTTCCTAGAGAAGAACCTACTTATTCAAGATAAAAGGAGGGCTACAATTGCAAGATCGAGACTCATTTCAATTCTTGCAGCTAAAACCTGGTGGAAATGGATCAAAAATCCTCTCTCTCTTTGGGGAAGGCTATGGAGAGTCAAATACACAGCCAACGTAGCATAGAAAAATCTGATAAGATTAGAAGGGGATCTTAGTGGATCTCAAATATGGAACAATGCATAGAACAAGAAGGACCTTATTAAGAACCACTACTTCTAGGAAGTTAGAGAAAGTACAATGGCTTTATTCTAGGACTCCTAGAATCAACTTCCCACACTAGCACAAGTAGGACATTATCAAGAACTGAAGGAATGGGAAATAGACAAGGGAATGTTGATTGTTGCAGAATATTGGTAGGACATAGAAGACCCTAGTATGTGGAGAAAGTGGAAGCTAAACGACTAGTGGAACTATCTTGGGAACCAAGAAGCCCTGGAAGAATTGTGTTCAAAACTTCCAGAGTGACTAAATAAATCTAGGAGAGTCCTAATAAAATCAGATGGGGTTGCAAAACAGAGGACAAATTTAACCTCAAAGAGGCATAATTAGCAATTGGATATGCAGATCTCCCGAAGGACCAACTTTGGTAGAATATATGGAACCGCAAACATTGGCCCAAAGTCACTACATTCCTTTGGCTTTTGGGTAACCACAAGCCCCTCACATGGGAAAAAAGTTAGAAAAGGTTTCCAAGGGCCCTCTCAATGTCACCCATGCAAAAGGGGGGAAGAAACACTGAACCACCTCATGGATGAATGTTCCTATGTCACAAGCTTGTGGGATAAAGGATATGATGTCTCCCTAAATCTAATAGAACTTGTGGCAACATCATTACCACTATCTCAGAATGGGGGGACAAAAGGTACCAAAATGAAATCATTAATCAAGCTTGCAAACTTTTTTTACGTTTCATCTTATGGGAGAATTGGAAGGAAAGGAACAGAGGGATTTTCAACAAGACTAAACAATCCATTGAGGATGCCTAGCAAAGAATTACCACAGACATAAAGGAAACCATTCTTATGGGTAACTGATCCTCTCATGATGGCAAGGAAGACGAGAAGAAGAAGGCATTCTTTGAGCTCTCAATCGTCATCCCTCATGCTTTTCCCACCAGGCACCCAACTCACTCAACCTATGATAGCCCTGCAAAATGGTTCCCATCCCCATTGGGAAGCTTCAAACCAAATTTTTGAGGGGGAACCTAAGGGCAATCCTGGACCTACAAGCTTCGGGGTGTAATTTGCAACTCACAAGGAAAAGCCCTTCACATCTTTGTAGGATCAATGGGTATTGACAAGAACAATGTTGCAGAGTTGTTCTCCCTGGATTATGGCCTTCAGGCAGAGATTAATAAAATATTAAATAATATCTTCATAAAAGGAGACTCCCTACTTACCCTACAAATGGTCAAAAAACTTCAAAATGGATCACACCCAGCCGAAATTGCCAAAAATTGGAGATTGGAGGGAGGTTTGGAAAGAGTAAAGAAGCTACTATCCAAAATACCAATAGTCATTGCCTCCCACATTCGTAGAACAAGCAACAAAGTGGCAAACAAATTAGCAAATGTGGGAGTCTCAATGGAAGCTCAAGTCCTAGACCTTCCCCTTGGGACGAATTTCATATGGAACCTCTCCCAACAGAATTCCAGGAGTTGATAAATGCAAATTTCCCCTCCCCCATGTTGAGTGAAGATTCCATGACTTATAGGATGATGCAAGAGGGTATGAGTGGACAAAGCTGCCATTGGCTAGAACGAAGGTGATTATGGTAAGAGGTTTGAGGTCTCATCAAATTTTGTAGATTCTTCTGGTACTTGGTCTGCAGTGTAAGTCGTATAGCCTTTGCAAGCAGCAAGTAGCATAGTGATCAATATTTGTGATAGCGCCATCATGGGTGATGACACCCTGGATATAACGAAGTACCACCATCACCATTTTAATCATAATGATAGAAGGACACTTGGGGATATATTCATCACTACAAGAATTTTTTCATTCATGAGACATGGTCTGTCTGAAAATTTTGTTTATCAATAGAGGGATCATGGAAAGTTTCTAAGTGGTGCCAGGCTCTGTGTAGGTAACCTTTCCCATTTCTTTGGTTTCCTTCACTAGCTATTTTATATTTGGATAGGGTCATATATAGTTTGGCACAATATTTTATATGCAATGTCAGGGAAGCCCTCTGTCACTGCTACACTAGATAATTTTTGGTTACATATAGTGGTTGGCCTGTGGAAGCGCGTAAACGCAATTGTTTTTTAGAAGTCTGGATTTGGTTGGAAAGAATTTTCTTGTTGGGGAAGGGCTTACCAGACTAGTATTCTCTCCAAGGAAGTGAAACAAGAGTCTTCCAGTTTTATAAGTGACCTTTGTTGTCAGCTTATTGTTCTATGCTTCAACCCAATGGCGATTTACTGCTAGAGTGTCATGCGTTCTCCCTTGTCTGTCCTAGATTCTCCCCCATCCATCTTGTAGAATCTCGATTTGTGTTTAGTAACAGTGGCAAGGACATCCAGACCCATGTCTGCGAGCCAAATCAACCTTATCTTCTTCCATAGTCTGAAAAGCTATTCATTTTGATTTAGTCTATCTTGTGGATTGGTCGACACTCTACTTTCTCACAATGGCTAGGGGACATTATGGTCAAAACAACTCTCCTACCAATTGAAGTGGAGGGCGATGTGACTGGTGTCGCATTGCACCAAACCCTATCCTCCTGTGTGCAGAATGTAGCAAAGGTGTTAAAATTAGCAACTAGGGCCAAACTCCATGTGGGTCATCTTATTTATGGCAGCTGATATTTTTCTTGGATCCCTCTCATCGAGAGGTGTGGGATTGATCTAAAGATCATCCGATTCTGATAAGTATTCATGGAATTATGAATTTATTTCTGTTATAAGACAATTCGTCAAAGTCGGCCAGCAACCAAATAAACCCCACATGTGCTCAACGTTTTAGTATAAAAGGAGATGACTTGAGAGTCATTTCACACACACTTCTATCTTGATTTCTCTCCACTTGTCTTGGGTTTTAGTGGAAGAGAAATCTAGGAGTGGAAGCCCTAGATGTTGGAGGAAGAGAGGCTGCCCTAGACACACATGGAAGGTTGCCCTAAACGCAGATGGAAGGCTGCCCTAGACACACATGGAAGGCTGCCCTAGATGCAGATGGAAGGCTGCCCTAGACACACATGGAAGGCTGCCCTAGACGCAGATAGAAGGTTGCCCTAACGCAGACCTAAAGGTTGCCCTAATGCAGACCTAAAGCAGCCCTAACGTTGGATGCCCTAATGCAATCCTAAGGTCTGAAATATAGTGCGAATTTGGAGCAAGGAAGGCTGAGGCAGGTTCGAGTTTGTGGATTGTTTTGGGTGTGGATTTTAGAGAAGAAGAGCTGCAACTCTTAGTCATTGCATGAGGCAAGAAGGATGGCTTGAGGTGACACATTGGAGCAGTCTTACTGTGCAAATCAAGCCGCAGACTAGTGGTGAGTTTCATGATTGTTTTATGCATGATATTGGGGTGTATATCTTTGTTTATAGGGACGCAGTAAAGGACTATTACAGCAGTTGTTGGGAGAGAAAGGACCTCCTAACTAGGCCACAGTCATCTCTAAGGATAGCAAGGCAAACTAGGGTATTCTCCCTATACGTTAGGCTTGTTGGTGTGCCCTAACTAGTCAAGTACATGCACAGAACCCTAGGCAGAAATTAGCAGTAGCATGCAGCGAATTGAGCGTTGTTTGTGGACTGATAGTTAGATGCATGGGATAGCAAGGCAAATAGTACAGTTGTGCTAATATATGGGACAGCAAGGTACATAGTGTTGTATAGATACATGGGACAGTTGTGACATGGCAGCAAAGGCACATGGACAGCAATAAGCATTGGGACAGCAGCAAGATAGAGTGTTGCAATAGCAATTGGGACAGCAGCAAGACATGGTGCTGCAATAGCAATTGGGACAGCAGTATGGTAAGCAAGGTGCAGCAAGCACATGGTGGCAAAACAAGATGTAGCAATGGCACATGGTACATGATGCAGTACAGTGATGGGTACTGTCATGAAGCATGATAAGATGCAGCATTGTGATGATGGGTGCAGCACGATGAGGTACAACATGATGACGAGATGCAGCACGATGATAGGTGAAGGAGTCACCTTGGAAAATCAGTTGAAGTAGCATGTCTTCAACCGATCTCACGTATCATCTTCTTAGAGATGATCTATGCTCTTATCTAGATAAGTCAAAGTGTTGACTTCTGTTGTAAATGTACTGTCTCTCTCTCTCTCTCTCTCTCTCTGTTGAACTATTGAAGAACATATAAGAAGAATTAATCAAGGGTTTCCCCACATTGGGGTTTGTCCCTGGCTAGCGCCACATCTTGTGTCCTCTTGTCTTGGCTTGTCTTCTGCGATTTATGTTTATGTTCTATCTGCAATTTACTTTAATGCTGATGTGATTGCCAATCTGGAAAAGATATTGAGCTAACTGTGAAAATTGAAATAAATTGCTCTAAGCATAGAACATACCTAAACTTAACATGGAATCAGAGTTGAGGTGAAGACAAAGCCCAAGCAAGAGTGAAAGAGCAATCACCGAAGACAGTTGGGAAAGGACAAAAGGATCAATGGGTTCCTCATCCCTCTTCAAATTCACCGAGGGTGAAGTCGGAGCAGAGAATATTATCAGAGTGGCACAACGGAAGCTTCTGATGGCCTACCTAAAGATCACTTCTATGGGAAGTCCGGATCTAAGGATGGAAGGAAAGGCAGTTCGGCCATTATGCGAAGGAGTGTCCGACTGGCAGGGACACATCACTTGATGATGATAACAATCATTCCAGGGACATCTTCAATGATCAGAGGAATGACAGGTAATGCAGGTCATCAAGGATACAACCGACTCTTCAATGAAAGCAAGGAACCCCAAGTATGAAGAATCAAATGTTGTTTTTGATAAGATAAAGAAGCGTTATCTTGTATTGGCCCTCTCCTTTAGATTCTTTAGGAATCTGGCTTATTGATTGTATTGCTTCAAGGCACCTCATCGGATAGAAGGGTGCTCTCTTGAATCTAGTAGAGATGGAAACAATCGTGGGATTATACTTAGAGCCGATGCCACCTATTTAGAAAAGGGTGTAGGATGTTACTCCTCAATTGAATGAGGGTAACTCGATTCATTTACAAAATCTCTTTTATGTACCTGATCGCAAGAAGAACGTGGTGTCCATTTCGGCAATTGAAGTCAAAGGTTTTAGGGTTGCATTCATCGATGGAAAGATGACTACAGGGATGCCTGAATTCAAAAGGAGCATGAAGGTACATGTATGAGATGTACCGAAGGAAAATCTCACAAGGGGACCATTCCCCTCATGTAGCAGGTCCACAGGTTTGGAACAACCTGAGGAGTTTGAGATTCATGATCGGGAATCTCATGTATACAGGTGGAAGAAAGCCCTCTATGGCTTGAAGCAAAACACCTCGGGCATAGTATGAGAGGATTGATAGCTGTCTGATGAAGCTCAGATTCACTAGGAGTGAAACCGATCCAAACCATTGCTCGAAAGTTGTGGATGATAGACTTCTCATATCGGCACGTTCTGAGGACGACCTATTTATGACAGGTGCAGACCCTCTCACTTGCAGAAGTAAGAGGGAGTTGGATTCTGGAGGTGGAATGGTAAACTGCAAGCCAGTGACTCCCTCGAGGATCTTAACTTTCAGAATTTATATGGTGGTGATGACGAACCAAATTTGGGAAACGCCTCTGAGTTTCATAAACTCATTTGCATTGATGTTCTTGGTGAACTTCCGTCCGGATATATGTTTTGCAGTTAGCATGGTGAGCTCATATTTGGTTGAGCCTCACTAGATTGGTGCCAAGAATCTTCTGAGGTATCTTCGGGGCACAATCTTTCATGGATTGAGATACACTGCCGGAAATATGAAACTGCATGATTATTCGAACGTTGACTGGGCAAGCAGTGTGGAGGATCACTAGAGCACTTCTTAGTGTTGGTTCTCTTTGGATTCTACTTCAATATCATGGATGAGCAGGAAGCAGAAGTCAGTTGCTATAAGCACCGTCGAGACCGAATACATAGCTACGAGTATGATCTCATGTGAAGCTACCTAATTGCGGAAGCTCTTAAGTGAGTTGTTTGTACACATGATGAATACCACTGTGATTCTTTGTGACAACGAGAGGGGGGATTCGATTATTGAGGAATCCCATACTCGATGATTGATCCAGCAGATAAACATCAGATACTGCCTTATCTAGGATATGGTAGATCGATGAGCGGGGAGGCTCCATCTCATTGAGACTGATGTACAGCTCGCAGACATTTTGTCAAAGCCCCGGGGAAAGGTCAAATCTGTGACTTTCCCGAATGACTTGGAATCGTTGAGAGACCTTCTTATAAGGGTCCTATATGTTGCATGCATTGAGCTCTGGGAGCTCTGGGGGGCTTGGGGTACTTACTGGAGCAACATACGACCACAGGGTGGCTCACCCTCCCCTGGTGGTGCGCTACGTATAGGATGACAGGTTCAACCTTGCCCTGTGATACCCCGTGGCGACTGTGGACCAGAATGATTAGTTCTCCTGTGGGCCGGGATGATTAGTCCTCCCGTGGCAACTGTGACACAGGATGATTAGTTCTCCTGTGGGCCGGGATGATTAGTTCTCCTGTGGCAACTATGAAACAGGATGATTAGTTCTCCTGTGGGCCGGGATGATTAGTTCTCCTGTGGGCCGGGATGATTAGTTCTCCCGTGGTGACTATGGGGCAGGATGATTCGTTCTCCTATGTACAGGATCATTAGTTCTCCTGTCGAGGCATCCTACCCATACAGTCTGGGACTCATGGAAAGTACCTCTCATCTGATCAATGAGCAGGGAAATGGGGTTAGGGACCATAGTAGTACTATCGATAGATGCATCGTTTTATCTACCGTACTCCCTATGCTAGGATGATCTCCATTGATCTGGGATCAATGAAACTGATCTGAGATTAGTATGAGTGGTTTGAGACACTCTCTTGTGATATTGATCTAGGATCAATAACACTGAATTCGGGTCAGTAAGAGTGATATGACACACTCTTTTCATATGGAACTGACTTCGGGTCAGTAGAGAATGGTATGAGACATTCTCGATCAATTCTTCTTCTTCATGGTTCAGCAGAGTAGAGCAGAGCAGTGCAAGGCACTGATGGCAGAGATAGTACAATCGTACATATGGATTAGCAGATGGAGTTCTCCCTACTTGAGAGGGAGTGTTAAAATTGGCAACTAGGGCCAAACTCCATGTGGGTCATCTTATTTATGGCAGCTGATATTTTTCTTGGATCCCTCTCATCGAACGGTGTAGGATTGATTTAAAGATCATCCGATTCATATAAGTATTCATGGAGTTATGAATTTATTTGTGTTATAAAACAATTCGTCAAGATCGGCCAGCAAACAAATAAACCCCATATGTGCTCAACATTTTAGTATAAAAGGAGATGACTTGAGAGTCATTTCACACAAACTTCTATCTTGATTTCTCTCCACTTGTCTTGGGTTTTAGAGGAAGAGAAATCTAGGAGTGGAAGCCCTAGATGTTGGAGGAAGAGAGGCTGCCCTAGACACAAATGGAAGGCTGCCCTAGACACAGATGGAAGGTTGCCCTAGACACACATGGAAGGCTGCCCTAGATGTAGATGGAAGGCTGCCCTAGACACACATGGAAGGCTGCCCTAGACGCAGATAGAAGGCTGCCCTAACGCAGACCTAAAGGTTGCCCTAACGTAGACCTAAAGCAGCCCTAACGCTGGATGCCCTAATGCAATCCTAAGGTCTGAAATATAGTGTGAATTTGGAGCAAGGAAGGTTGAGGCAGGTCCGAGTTTGTGGACTATTTTGGGTGCGGATTTTAGAGAAGAAGAGCTGCAGCTCTTAGTCATTGCATGAGGCAAGAAGGATGGCTTGAGGTGACACATTGGAGCAGTCTTACCGTGCAAATCAGGCCGCAGACTAGTGGTGAGTTTCATGATTGTTTTATGCATGATATTGGGGTGTATATCTTTGTTTATAGGGACGCAGTAAGGGACTATTACAACAGCTGTTGGGAGAGAAAGGACCTCCTAACTAGGCCGCAGTCATCTCTAAGGACAGCAAGGCAAACAGGGGTATTCTCCCTATACGTTAGGCTTGTTGGTGTGCCCTAACCAATCAAGTACATGCACAGAACCGTAGGCAAAAATCAGCAGTAGCATGCAGCAAATTGAGGGTTTTTGTGGACTGATAGTTAGATACATGGGACAGCAAGGCAACTAGTACAGCAATGCTAATATATGGGACAGCAACGTACATAGTGTTGTAAAAATATATGGGACAGCAATGTACATAGTGCTGTCAAGATACATGGGACAGTTGTGACATGGCAGCAAAGGCACATGGACAGCAGTAAGCATTGGGACAGTAGCAAGACATAGTGCTGCAATAGTAATTGGGACAGCGACAAGAGATGGTGCTGTAATAGCAATTGGGGCAGTAGTATGGTAAGCAAGGTGCAGCAAGCACATGGTGGCAAAACAAAGTGCAGCAATGGCACATGAGGGTACATGATGCAGTATAGTGATGGGTACTGTCATGAAGCATGATAAGATGCAACATTGTGATGATGGGTGCAGCATGATGATGAGATGCAACACGATGATAGGTGAAGGAGTCACCTTGGAAAATAAGTTGAAGCAGCATGTCTTCAACTGATCTCAACTAATCTCATGTATCATCTTCTTAGAGATGACCTATGCTCTTATCTAGATAAGTCAAAGTGTTGACTTCTGTTGTAAATGTTCTATCTCTCTTCTCTCTCTCTGCTGAACTATTGAAGAACATATAAGAAGAATTGATCAAAGGTTTCCCCACATTGGGGTTTGTCCCTGGCTAGTGCCACATCTTGTGTCCTCTTGTCTTGGCTTGTCTTTTGCGATTTATGTTTATGTTCTATCTGTGGTTTACTTTAATGCTGATGTGATTGCTAATCTGGAAAATATTTTGAGCTAACTGTGAAAATTGAAATAAATTGCTCTAAGCATAGAACATACATAAACTTAACAAAAGGAATCCACGCGTAGGTACCACTCCTGTACCCCACCAACTATCCAAAGAGAATTGGTCGAAGTTGAGGATGAGGTGAGACTAAGGCACAGGAATGTCGGATGTGGAGATGCTAGCCGAAACTAGGGACTGGGTGTTGGACACCGGTTGCACCCATACTTGCCAGACTCGAAAATGGAGATGGTTATGGGAAAGGTTACGCAAGAAAAAGTGCAATCCAACAAAAGACTGAAGTCCACCTAGAGGACATTTAGAGGCAAGTGAACAAACTTGACCAAAAGCTCAACATCCTAGTTGAGCGCCTAGCTAACATTGTGTTTACAAAGATCAAGGTGGAAGATGGACACCCGAAATCATCCAAGTGGATTCGACCACCAACTTTGTTCATGCATGACCTTATGTATCTACATGTTACTAATGTTGTCTTTGGTTATGTCCAAAAGCATCAAGAAGGTGAAACAAATCACCTTAATGGTTGGCATTTTGTGGAAGCTCTCTATTAAAAAGAATGCTTACTTGATGGAAAAGACAGCCATCAAACCAGTAAAGGGAGAATTGAAGCTTGGGATAAAGAAGGGCAGTAGCAGAAAAAAAAGGCTCGAAAAAGCAATCTTCTTGAAGATCAAAGGATGAAAGAGCCATCGAGCCTATCCACATGTTTCCATTCGAACTCTCTCATATAGGCAAACGTCCTAAACCCAATGGGAGAGTCCAGAGGAAATGCTTAGGCAATCCACCCACTATCACCTCGGTGGTGTTGCCCCACTCATTAGACTATAGGAAAAGGTCCTAGTCAAGGGGGCAGTCCCTAAAGGTCAAGCTAAGTCAAATCGTTGAGTAATCAAGGGGAGTTATAAGACTTGGCTTAACTAAGGCTTTGGCAAATTGACACTTACCACTCTCGACGTATAAGTGTATACATCAAATTACCAATGATAAACAAGCTTAAAATGTGTTTAGCTTAGCTAAAGAGTGCTTATTCAGATTTATGCTTAGAAAATGAGAGGTGAGTCCTGCAGCAAACATAGCATGTATCCAATGGAAAAATAATACTTGGAAGTAGATCAAAAGTTATGTTCACAAGTGACAGTCATAGATCATTTATCCACTATAAATTAAGAGCATTATTATCATCATTGGGACACCATTCCACTACAAAGGAGACCATGTGCCAAATATCATGTACTTGCAAGTTGCAACAATAAACAAAAGAGTGCCAACATACTGCTGTTTATAAGAGACAGTGATAACAGAGTTAAAACACTAAAACAGCAACCGGAACAAGAGCAAATTTATGTCTTTGATGCCTTGCCTATATCACAAACCTATAGATTTAGAGTGTGCTTAGGATATTAAGCTGATTTATGCACAGAAATTCATTCCATATGCCAAACCATAAGGATGTCAGTGCTATATATCACTGTGTTGGGAGCAGAGAACAAGAATTAGAGATCCCACAGAGATAGTATGAACCTTTATTACGATCACAGTGTGCATGAATGATGTGCCAACTTATCATGACATACAGGCTGGTTTCACTACTACAAGCTTCTGGAGTTCTGTTTGGTTGGCAGAGTGCTGGAAGGAAGTTGTGTTTAATTATTTCAAGACAGTAGAGAGAACTTATATCTTTGCCGGAGCATTGGTCTTGGGAATGTTGCAAGTATCCCAAGCTCAAAAATCGAACTGTAGATGGAGTAGGAGTTCAGCTTCAGAACCGATTTGGAGTGCCTCCACTAAACAGATGTATGTATATTTAAATGGCATTATAAGCACACAATCATTGTACCAAATCTGGAATAGAGCCATAGCCTTATGCCTATTGGTGACTAACAGTGAAAACGTTTCCAATCATAATTGCATAGACAACAGCGACCAAATTTTGTTTATGCAGAGAGCCCATGTTGGTGAAACATGTGGACTATATGTCCCTTGTTTATAGATCAGTAAGAGGAGGCTGGACTAGGGAAGAGAATTCTCTTGAAAACAAGGTGGGGAAGGGTGTATTTTATCTAATGAAGTGTGAATCCAACCCATGGATGGTGGGTTGAAACCATAATGAACTGCCAGAACTTGGTGTTGGGCAATGGAATCACCAAAAAAGTAACAATAGTTTTGCATCCAATCTTCTTCTCACACCTCAAATGAGTGGGATTCCTCAAAGAGTTAGCTTGAGCCAAACAAGATCCAAGGGGTAAGCATGGGAAAGGGAAAAGAAATGCCATGAAAAGGGGATTTATTAATCTAGGTTGCTAGATTTATGCTTGGTTCAAGGGATTTGACTTATGCTTCACATGTCTTTTCATATGCCATTACAAAAGAAAAGAAAATGGTTCTTGAAAGTAAAATATTGGGTGCAGAGATAGATTTTTCACACACAATAAAATTGACACCACCCATTTTTTATCGTGAGATTAATGGCTATATTCTTGCTTATATGGTAATTGATTTCCTTTTGCATAATCAAAATAACTAAACTATGAAAAGGAATAAGGGAGATCGGTTTGGTTGCAAATCGGATAGGAATCCAAACAAGTGGCAAATAATCCAAACAATAGGTATACATAAAATAAAATAAACAAAGGGGTAGGGACCTATTTGCACTTATTTTTGTGATAGAAAGATGCAACACAAGGGTGAGTATCTCCAAGCTACAAAAACATTGCAAAGAAAGTGAAATGATATGTTCAGCAAGAGAAAATAGTAAAATAATAAATAATATTTATCAAGCAAAACAAAGAATGGGGGCTCCAACCTATAATGCACCAGTCCCATTTTGTAGGTTTCTTGATGCCAACATAGCGTTCTTCCTCCATGTTGCCCCAAGCCCCAATCTAGCATTGGCGTGATGCACAAATATTAGGTTTTAAACCATAAAGAGGGTGATATTAGGTTTTTAACCATAAACTAGGTGATATTAGGTTTTAAACCATTACAAGGTGATGGGGATGATAAGCTTAATTGAACCTTCATTACAAATGGGATCCCACTCTTTTAGAAACAAACCATGGAAATGGCCTTAGGAATATGGTGGAGTTTTTAAATTCTTGTGAGAAAAACATTTTGAATGGAGGTGCCAAGTGCTATGATTGAAGCCATGGAAGTTCTCATGCCTCTCCTTCATTCATGAACATGCTAAAGAAAGAAAAGGTGTGAAGTGGAGTGGTAATGGATATCTAAGTAAGTTGCAAGAATCTATAAAACAAAAGGGAGGAGTGAAGACTCAAAGAAAGGAGTAAAATCTCTATGAACAATGATAAAAATCTAAAGGGAACTGGATAAATGTGTTTCTACAATTCTCCTCGACGCCCTTGGGGTTATGAATGTCGGATGTGGAGATGCTAGCCGAAACTAGGGACTAGGTGTTGGACACCAGTTGCACCCATACTTGCCAGACTCGATACTTCCATGAGGTTGACATATATTAGAAAATGAAGATGGTTATGGGAAAGGTTATGCAAGAAAAAGTGCAATCCAACAAAAGACTCAAGTCCACCTAGAGGACATTCAGAGGCAAGCGAACAAACTTGACCAAAAACTCAACATCCTGGCTGAGCGCCTAGCTAACATTGTGTTTACAAAGATCAAGGTGGAAGATGGACACCCGAAATCATCCAAGTGGATTCAACCACCAACTTTGTTCATGCATGACCTTATGTATCTACATGTTAGTAATGTTGTCTTTGGTTATGTCTATCGTTGTTTATCCTATATTTATTCACAGTATAGTAGAAGTAGGTTATTAGGGAAACCTGCCCCATTTTGTAATGTAACTACGTTTTGGACAAGACATGGTATCCACTTGTCAAAATAGCTTAGGTTGTGCTATTGGTCTAGTATCCCTAGGATCCCTAGTGGCAAGGCAGCAACTGTAGAAATTCCCACTGTAGATCAACAGATTATGCAATATACTAAAGCAAAATACAAGAACTACTTCTACAACAACTTTGCAAAAGCTTAATCGAATATGAGCAAGATCAATGAGAACACATATAACTGATAATGAGAAATCAATCACACATAACATAGAAGAAATAACCCGGGGAAAGCCTCAGCCTAAAATCCCAATCTCTGTATTATCATACAAGTGGAAATATGTTCGAGTGACAAAAAGAATCAGCTCACAAGCTATCTTGCTCCCTTTGCAATCAAATAGTACTTCTCATAGACAGCCAAAGGCTCTCACAACCTTCTCCTCTGCCCTCCAAGCCTCCTATTTCCTTGCGCAGTTTTTCCTGGGGTCCAGTGCTTCCACTTGTGTGAATTCCCACCTCACACTGCTCACTTGGCTTAGAAATAACTACACAAACCTGAAGGAGATAATTCCTTTTGCATGGATGAGTTTCCTATATAGGAAAAATCCTCCAACTGATAGTACATTGTCCCTTCCTTTGATCTCAACTGGGTATTTGACTGAACTGACATGCATGAGTTATTTATGAGAGAATATTCAGTTGTCTGAAGTGCAGCAGTTACATGTATGCATGCATTAACTAAATGAACTCGCAATTATTTCAACAAATTGTTTGAATTAATCTAACTTGACTTGACTCAGTTAACTGAGCCAACTAATTACAACTCATCCTTATCTCTTTAACTGATGGATAAATTCCTCAATTAATGGAGAAATTGTTGCATGTCCCCACATAGACTTCATGTTTGATTTCCTACAACTAATTAACTCAAGATGAATTAATTAATTATTTTACAAACAGCTACTAAAATCAAATTCGAATTTTACTTCTCAATTTTAGTTTAGGAACTAACTAAAATAGGAATCTAACCCGAAATGCTATTTATAGGAATGTTATTTTTAGCACTTCCATTTTTCATTCCTTGTTGCTATGTCCAACACTGGTACCTGAACTGTTATTTATAACAGTGCTATTTTTAGCACTTCTATTTTTAGCATTTCTTGTTGCTATTTTCAACACTCCCTCTCAACAAGAAAGGCATTCAACTCGAACCCGATCCTAAACCTTTGGAATGTTCTGCATGCAACACTTCTCCCAAGTGTTGTTGCTCCAGCAACTCTAGAAACAAAAAATCTCCCAACTGACCTCCCTGTTGGGCTAGAAACATCCTCTGATGCTGAAGCTTCCTCTGCCACTGACAAGTGCTCCCTCTGTGACCTCTGAGCTGCTGCAACACTCCATGCATCTTGCACCGTTGCACACCTCTTTATGCCATCTTGCACTAGTGCAACACTCCTCTCGCATTGTTGCAGCCTGCTAGCTCTGCACTCTCTTGGGATTCCTGCACTGTAGCTCTCTCTGTCGCTCCATCTGCATCTGCCTCTACCCACTCAGCCAATCCTGCTATTCTTCGTTGGGGCTCCCGTAGCAAGGTCTAATCAAAGAGGTTGGGTACCTCAATGATCCTGCCCCTATTCCAACCTTTTTGGGACTGTCACTCCACATCACCCCACCTCCGACCTAGAGGTATGGATGCATGTGATCCCTCTGCCCACTTGGCTTGAAATTTCCCCCTACTGGAGGTCTCTACATGAGTAGATGTCTCTACTCGATCTCCTCTCAGCTTCTCTAGTTGTGGTTGCTCCACAACCTCCTAAAGTTGCTTCACCAATTGTGGCTCCTTCACAATTGTCTGAGACTTCTTTTGGCACTGCATGTTGAGAGGTAATTTACTCTCCCTCTCAACCACCAAGTCTCCATCAGTTGCCTTGCTCCTCAAGGCTTTGCATGCATTTTGAACCTCAAGAGCATACAGGTTCTTGACTCGTGAACCGATCTGCTTCACCTGTCTAGTGGTGATGTGTCGAAGGAAAACATTTCCCTTACTGAAGACTACATCATAGCCTTTGTCTTCCAGCATTGCGATCGACACCAAATTTTTCCTCAGTCCTAGTACATACTTGACATCGGTCAAGGTAATGCGAGCTCCATGCTCCCTCTGAAAAACAATTGTGCCTACACCTGAGACACTATACTTTTCATCATTACCCATCACTATGAGTATCTGGAGATCTTTCTCCTCCAAGGCACTGAACAAACTCTTATCGCCGATCATGTGGAAAGAAGCTCCATTGTCAAGAAACCAACCACATCCCACCATGGATGAAACCATGCATGTGAAGAGGGTGAAATCCAACTCGAACTGTGAGGCCAATGCCTCACCTTCAGATCCTTCCTTGGATCCCATCTTGGATTTCTTCAGTGGACAATTTGTAGCAAAATGGCCCACCTCATGACAACGAAAGCATCGCACTTTTGATTTGTCAAACTTCTTCCCATAATGGGAAGAACTCGATTTGGGATGAGAATCCTTCTCCTTCCCTTTCTTTGCCTTACTCACTAAGGCGTAGTTTTCTTCATCCTCCTTGGATGAGGAACCATCTCTGGTGCTTCTTCTTATCTTCTCCTGCATCAGATCCGACCAAAGTCGTTCCCAATCTGGCAGTTTTTCTCTTCCATTAACAGAGTCTTGGTAGTTATGCCAGCTCTTAGGAAGACCGAGGAGTGCAAGACTCACCATGTCATCATCAGCGGTCGTGATCCCTACACTTCCAAGCTCATCCTTGCATGTGGTGAGCTTGTTCAGATATGTAGAGATCGTGTCGCCCTTTTCACACTTGATTTTCCGAAGCTTGTCTTTCAGCGCCAGCTTCCTCTGATCGCTGCTATTCTGATATAGATCTTTCAATTTTTTCCACATCGAAAATAGTGTCTCCTTTCCATGGAGACTCGAGACTATGTGGTCTCGAACTCCCTCCTGAAGGATTCTCCTTGCTCTAGTCACACATTTCTTTCATTCCGCCAATTGAGTAGCATCAGTCGGCCTGGGGACTTCTTGATCAATGAAGTCCTTTAGACCGTTATCCTCTAATACTACTTCCATGTGATCCTTCCAGGCTATATAATTCGAGCTGCCATCAAGAGCATACTCGAGTCTTAAACCACTGAACGCCATTGGTGAAATTAAAATGTGATAAGAACTCGATTTCTATATTCAGGAACCTCAAACTTCGAACTTCTCTCTTCTTGTATACTGTTCTTCGCTTTGATCACCTTCGCTCTGATACCATGTAGAAATTCCCACTGTAGATCAATAGATTATGCAATGTACTAAAGCAAAATACAAGATCTACTTTTACAACAATTTTGCGGAAGCTTAATCGAATATGAGCAAGATCAATGAGAACACATATAACTGAGAATGAGAAATCAATCACACATAACACAAAAGAAATAACCCGGGGAAAGCCTTATCCTAAAACCCCAATCTCTGTATTATCATACAAGTGGAAATATGTTCGAGTTACAAAAAGAATCAGCGAACAAGCTATCTTGCTCTCTCTGCAATCAAACAATATTCCTCATAGACAGTCAAAGGCTCTCACAACCTTCTCCTCTGCCCTCCAAGCCTCCTATTTCTTTGCGCAATTTTTCCTGGGGTCCAGTGCTTCCACTTGTGCGAATTCCCACCTCACACTGCTCATTTGGCTCAGAAATAACTGCACAAACCTGAAGGAGATAATTCATTCTGCATGGATGAGTTTCTTATATAGGAAAAATCTTCCAACTGATAGTACACTGTCCCTTCCTCTGATCTCAACTGGGTCTCTGACTGAACTGACATGAATGAGTTATTTATGATAGAATATTCAGTTATTTGAAGTGCAGCAGTTACATGCATGCATGCATTAACTAACTGAACTCACAATTAATTCAACAAACTGTTTGAATTAATCTAACTGGACTTGACACAGTTAACTGAGCCAACTAATTACAACTCAATATTACAACTCATCCTTATCTCTTTAACTGATGGATAAATTCCTCAATTAATGGAGAAATTGTTGCATGTCCCCACATAGACTTCATGTTTGATTTCCTACAACTAATTAACTCAAGGTGAATTAATTAATTATTTTACAAACAACTGCTAAGATCAAATTCAAATTTTACTTCTCAATTTTAGTTCAAGGACTAACTAAAATAGAAATCTAACCCGAAATGCTATTTTTAGCACTTCCATTTTTCATCCCTTGTTGCTATGTCCAACACTGGTACCTGAACTGCTATTTATAGTAGTGCTATTTTTAGCACTTCTATTTTTTGCATTTCTTGTTGCTATTTTCAACGGCAACAACATGATAAATTAGGGATGTAATTTTGATTTTTTGAAGTGATACAAAGCAACCTAACTGACGAAAAATAACAATCAACAGGAAGAAAAAAGTCCAAAAGCATCAAGAAGGTGAAACAAATTGCCTTAATGGTTGGCATTTTGGGGAAGCTCTCTATTAAAAAGAATGCTTACTTGATGGAAAAGACAGCCATCAAACCAATGAAGGGAGAACTGAAGCTTGGGATAAAGAAAGGCAGTAGCAGATTAAAAAAAGGCTCGAAAAAGCAATCTTCTTGAAGATCAAAGGATGAAAGAGCCATTGAGCCTATCCACATGTTTCCATTCAAACTCTCTCATAAAGGCAAAAGTCCTAAACCCAATGGGAGAGTCCAGAGGAAATGCTTAGGCAATCCACCCACTATCACCTCGGTGGTGTTGCCCCACTCGTTAGACTATAGGAAAGATCCTAGTCAAGGGGGCAGTCCCTAAAGGTCAAGCTAAGTCAAATCGTTGAGTAATCAAGGGGAGTTATAAGACTTGGCTTAACTAAGGCTTTGGCAAATTGACACTTACCACCCTGGACGTATAAGTGTATACATCAAATTACCAATGATAAACAAGCCTAAATGTGTTTAGCTTAAGCTAAGGAGTGCTTATTCAGATTTATGCTTAGGAAATGAAAGGTGAGTCCTGCTGCAAACATAGCATGTATCCAATGGAAAAATAATACTTGGAAGTAGATCAAAAGTTATGTTCACAAGTGACAGTCATAGATCATTTATCCACTATAAATTAAGAGCATTATTATCATCATTGGGACACCATTCCAATACAAAGGAGACCATGTGCCAAATATCATGTACTTGCAAGTTGCAACAATAAACAAAAGAGTGCCAACATACTGCTGTTTATAAGAGACAGTGATAACAGAGTTAAAACACTAAAACAGCAACCGGAACAAGAGCAAAATTATGTCTTTGATGCCTTGCCTATATCACAAACCTAGAGATTTAAAGTGTGCTTAGGATATGAAACTGATTTATGCACGGAGATTCATTCCATATGCCAAACCATAAGGATGTCAGCGCTATATATCACTGTGTTGGGAGCAGAGAACAAGAATTAGAGATCCCACAGAAATAGTATGAACCTTTATTACGATCACAGTGTGCATGAATGATGTGCCAACTTATCATTACATACAGGCTGGTTTCACTACTACAAGCTTCTGGAGTTCTGTTTGGTTGGCAGAGTGCTGGAAGGAAGTTGTGTTTAATTATTTCAAGACAGTAGAGAGCACTTATATCTTTGCTGGAGCATTGGTCTTGGGAATGTTGCGAGTATCCCAAGCTCAAAAATCGAACTGAAGATGGAGTAGAAGTTCAGCTTCAGAACCGATTTGGAGTGCCTCCACTAAACAGATGTATGTATATTTAAATGGCATTATAAGCACACAATCAGTGTACCAAATCTGGAATAGAGCCATAGTCTTATGCCTATTGGTGACTAATAGTGAAAACGTTTCCAATCATAATTGCATAGACAACAGCGACCAAATTTTGTTTATGCAGAGAGCCATTGTTGGTGAAACATGTGGACTATATGTCCCTTGTTTACAGATCAGTAAGAGGAGGCAGGACAAGGGAAGAGAATTCTCTTGAAAAAGGTGGGGAAGGGTGTATCTTATCTCATGAATTGTGAATCCAACCCATGGATGGTGGGTTCAAACCATAATGAACTGCCAGAACTTGGTGTTGGGCAATGGAATCACCAAAAAAGTAACAATAGTTTTGCATCCAATCTTCTTATCACGCCTCAAATGAGTGGGATGCCTCAAAGAGTTAGCTTGAGCCAAACAAGATCCAAGGGGTAAGACTGGGAAAGGGAAAAGAAATGCCATGAAAAGGGGATTTATTAATCTAGGTTGTTAGATTTATGCTTGGTTCAAGGGATTTGACTTCATGCTTCACATGTTTTTTCATATGCCATCATAGAAGAAAAGAAAATGGTTCTTGAAAGTAAAATATTGAGTGCAGAGATAGATTTTTCACACACAATAAAATTGACGCCACCCATTTTTTTATAGTGAGATTAATGGCTATATTCTTTCTTACATGGTAATTGATTTCCTTTTGCGTAATCAAATAACTAAACTATAAAAAGGAATAAGGGAGATAGGTTTGGTTGCAAATCGGATAGGAATCCAAACAAGTGGCAAAATATCCAAACAATAGGTATACATAAAATAAAATAAACAAAGGGGTAGGGACCTATTTGCACTTATTTTTGTGATAGAAAGATGCAACACAAGGGTGAGTATCTCTAAGCTATAAAAACATTGCAAAGAAAGTGAAATGATATGTTCAGCAAGAGAAAATAGTAAAATAGTAAATAATATTTATCAAGCAAAACAAAGAATGGGCATCCCTAAAGTGTCTAAGAGGGTATCCCTAAAGTGCCCTTAGAATCAGAAGTATGGATGCTCCAACCTATGATGCACCAGTCCCATTTTGTAGGTTTCTTGATGCCAACATAGTGTTCTTCCTTCATGTTGCCCCAAGCCCCAATCCATGGAGAATGAGAACAAGAGGCAACGGAATTCAGACTAGTTGAATGAAGTGCAGGTGCAACCAAGAAATGATGTAACCCAAATTAAAGTGGACGTGAGAGGAGCATTGGCGTGATGCACAAATATTAGGTTTTAAACCATAAAGAGGGTGATATTAGGTTTTTAACCATAAACTAGGTGATATTAGGTTTTAAACCATTAACAAGGTGATGGGATGATAACTTTAATTGAACCTTCATTACAAATGGGATCCCACTCTTTTAGAAACAAACCATGGAAATGGCCTTAGATTTTTGGTGGAGTTTTTAAATTCTGGTGCGAAAAATACTTTGAATGGAGGTGCCAAGTGTTATGATTGAAGCCATGGAAGTTCTCATGCCTCTCTTTCATTCATGAACATGCAAGAGAAACAAAAGATGTGAAGTGGAGTGGTAATCGATATCTAAGTAAGTTGCAAGAATCTATAAAACAAAAGAAAGGAGTAAAAGTTCTATGAACAATGATAAAAATCTAAGGGGAAGTGGATAAATGTGTTTCTACAATTCTCCTCAACGCCCTTGGGGTTAGGCCTTGCCAGTCTGGCTAACTGGCTTTAAAAGATTCCCTTCGGGGTTGATCTGCCCAAATTTTTCCCAAGGGAAAAAAAATGTGTTTCTACAATTAATTTAGTTTTTAGCAAAAAGACTCTCTATTTGGTGAACATAAACTTGTGAATGAGAAAAATAGTGTGGAATGATCTACAAGTTCATAATAAAAAATAAAGTGATAAATCCAAAAAGGAAATAGTGAGGTCAAAGGAAAAAGGACAGAGTTGGACCCAAAAACAAAAAGTAAAGTAATTGAAGCCCCAATGAGGAGTGGGATAACTCATATACACCAAGGCTAAAAACAAGGAAAGGAATTCTTCAATAAATTAATCTAATTACATGGGTTTGTCCTACACATTAAATAAAGTAATTAAATGTAACACCCTTGGTTGGCCCTACATGGCAAGCTACACCAAGGGGTCCTTAATTAGAGTGATATGATGTAAATATTGGAATAATGTTAGAGAAAAGGCCCAACTAGGGCTTGTTGCAAAGAAAGGATACTAAACAACTAAATTAAAATGAAGATGGTAAAAGAGTCAATAAATGATGAAGGTTGGATTAGCTTTGAGAATTCATCCCACTATATAGTTGCAAGAAGGGTCAATTTGTAAGAATACAACATTACCATAAGTACGTATTAAAATAGAATTTAAAATGGAGTAGTCGAGCATAAATTATAACAATTTGTCCATTCCTTGGCTTTTTTGAGATTGTTATCTTCGAGGTTGGTCCTTACTCCATCGTTGTTGATGTTTTGATATTGAGCTACCTTCCTAATTATGACTAAATTTATCGTTAGCTATTAATCATCTACACCTATATCTTTGCTAAATCTCCTAATGCATATGGCACTGGCCTCACCAATAGGTTATAAGTTCCAACATATGACTACATTGTAAATCATAACCATGTTCATTCCTAACTCACTACTTGAATTTAGCATCAAAGATGCTCTATAACATGCTAAACTTGGATTTATTTCTTGTAATCCTTAAATTACTCTTTATTTTTTTTAATGAATAATTATCATAGAATTAAAGTTTATTAGTCAATATGGATGGAGTACAAAATTGATTGGGCTATAATCTTGGGTATCAAATTTATCTTAAATAACTAAAAAGATCAACTATATAAAAATTGGAAAACAAAACCACATTGAATATATATTTTATAACTCACCACAAAAGTTTAGTGACCTAAGTGACTAAGCTAGTAACATTGCTTCTTATATACTATTTATATTTTACATTACATTAAATATATATATATTTTTATAGATCACACAGACTTACAACCACTTAGTGACCTCAGTAACCTAAGTAGTACCCTCACTTCCTATGTACTATTCTCTCTTGTACAAAGAGAAGACATTATTAAAATGATAAATTCTTCATAATAATATTTAGAAAGACAAATTAATAATATTTACACATTATAATAATAAAGATTTTGTAACATCAACTATACTAACCAATTAATTAACTCATTTAAAAAAACCAAAAATATTATATATTTTTTTCTCCTAACAAATAAAGTGAAGAAACTAAACAATTTGAAATTTAAAAATTGGGAAAATGTGTACTACATACCTATAATACTGAAGTTTAAAGGCTTGTAATCACATTGTATCACATACAGCGACATCAATTGAAAGTGTAAAAGCTTGTAGTCACATTGTACCATCCACCGCAATTGAAAATTGTTCTCTATATAATCTATTATTTATGAAAATATATTCATAATCAGTTAAAATATATTTAAAATGATTTATAATCTATTATCAATTAAAATATATTTAAATCATAATTTATTATCAATTAAAATATATTCATAATTTATTAAATTACATCATAGCATTTAAGCATACAATATAATAAAAATAAAAATATATATATAATTAATAAATAAATAATAATAATAAATTAATTTATATTTTATAAATATATATAAATTTTAATCCATTTAAACTTAATTTCACTTGAGAAAATATTTAAATCCTAAAATATAAATATTTACCTTTCGAAAATATTTAACTCCCGTTTATATATTTAAATATGTTAGAAATTAACATACCAATAAAAATAAATTAAAATAAATTTTACAGAGAAGAGGGTTTAATATTACACTAAAAAAAGAAAAAACAAAAAGAAGAAACACAACAGGGAGATCACGAAATACGTCTCGAGGCCAACTGGTGGGCAAACTTGAAGTCCGACCAAAAGAAACAGAGAATGACGGCGTTATCATACACCAAATCACACACAGAGAATGACGGTGTATCATACAACAAACCACACACAGACCCACCCATAGAAAACATAAACGATCAGATGCAGAATATTGAACAAAAACACAAAAGCAGGCAAAGAAAGGAAGAATATCACATAAAATAAAGAAAACCCCAAAAATCCGGCCCAATTACATTCCATGATGTCCAGTTCACCATACCATCTGCATTTCTGCCTCGCTGTGTACCTGAAAAAAATAGATAACCATTGGAATCAAAGCAGAAATTCAACGCGAAAATGTGCTGTTATCATTTAAAACATAAAACAAGCCCTAAATTTACAATTATTACCGGATTTAGAGTAACAAAATGCAATGTTCAACCTGACCAGAGGAAATGAGAATATCATAAAATGCCAACTCTCTGCAATACATCTTTCTTATAGCACGCCAAGGGCATTCATGCAAATGAAATACTACAATTCTCCTAAACACCTTCACTTAATGAAGATGGCTATGGCTGGTCAGAACTCTGAAAGACGAAACTGACATTGATCATGACAAATTTCTCTAATTAATTCTGAGGTATACAGGCTATTGATCTGATCGTACCTAATAGTATATGGATATCAGGTCCCGAGGAGCTCAGAGATCATAGAACAGCAGTTTAAAGCCCTGAAACAACTTGTAAACTCAACCATCAGAAAAGAGTAACGATATGTTCCTACTAATTAAAGATCATCTGAACTGCTGATAACAGAAAGAAAGGAATGATGGATTCTCTTTCACATTATCATAAGATGATGAAAATATTGTAAAAACAGAGTACATACACATTTTCATTATCTGCACAAACAAGCATTCATTCCGTCTCCAAATCTATAAACTGAAAGTTGCTGCGCCCTCGCTCCGTCCAGAAAATAGGATGAAGGCGTGGCCGTGGCCGAGACCGACACCGAGACCGAGACAGAGACCGAGACCGAGACCAAACCCAGGCCGGACCACACCGGACGAAGCGCTCGCACGTATTGAGCGTTCAGTGAAGCGAGGCCGAATAGATTAGACGAGCGCTAACTATCTATAACTGAAGCATTAATGCTGCGGCGGGCTGCACATACACGTCATGGCGTGGCACCTCACCTCTGCAGTGCAGCGTGCATAGTGTTTGCCGAATAGGATAGCTGAGAATATGCATGGATAAGGGGTGATCGGGTGCAAATGAGGGATGAGATAGGCTGTTGCTAGTATTATATAATTCCATTGCAACGCTCCATTGGATGGCAACGGAACTGCAACGGCTACTTCTTTCTCACTCCATTGCGTCGTCCCTCTCTCCCACGCTCCTCCCTGCCACTCTGTCCAGTGTCGACCTCTATGCTTTTCCACTTTCCGAATCAAATATCAAATTGTGAACGGATTTTGCTTTTTTCATCAAAACACACGGTAAACACCAACCTTTTTTAAAATATCACCGACAAATATTTCGTTTGTGCTGCATACTACGAAAGCATGTTTTACAGACTAAAATTTTAAAAGTTTTTACTTCTGGTTTATCCTTTCGTTTTTAGGTTATCATGTTAATTTTTACTCGACCAAAAACAAACGTGGTATTATGTTAATTTTCACTCGCTCCTGTGTAAATAAGGTTAATTTAAATCTAAATACGTATAAAGCTTTCATTCCATTTAAAGATACTTTTTAAGTTTTATTATAAGAGATCTATTAATAGAGAATGTTCTCTATTTAGGGAGTTAATGTCAAAGTAGAGCTATCTTAAATACGGATTTAAATGAGTGGAGAGATCTAATTTTTTACTTATAAATTTTTTTAGAAAAGACATTATTTAAATGTTTTGTATAGCTATTTAATTTTTTTCTATTTTAGATTTTTTTAATTTTATTTTAGTAGACATGAGTAAAATTTCAACTTTGATGACGAAAGTTACACATTACATTGGGTTGTAGAATAAGAACTCAATGAGCCTCTTGGCTCAATAAGAGATTATTTATCCATTAACAACAAGCTTTTAAAAATATTAATAAAAAGAGTAATATAGTAAAATATTTTTATATTTATTTTATATCATATTTATATTATAAAAAATATTTGTAAAATAATCACTTTATAAAATATTTCAAGTTTTACTCTAAATAAAATATTTCAATATTAATATTTTTAATTTAAATTGAATTTGAGTCAAAGTCAATTTAATGTTGAATGGAACACAATATATTGAACTATACTATGTTATTTTGTTAGCATGATTGTAGGAGGTTGGCTACAATTTTTATTAGCCACAATTTTTTATATAAAAAATAAAAATAAATAAAATATTATGGTTATGAGGGAAATGTGTTTTTTTAATGTATTTAACATGGAATGATATGCAATATTTATAAAAATATTAATAACCAAAAAAAAAAAACATTTTTCATAAACAAATTACTTCAATGCTTACTTTGTTATTTTTTATTATGGTAGTAGTGAACAAATGTTCTAGTCTCTATGATGTCTAAGAGATGTTATTTTTTATTATGATAGTAGTAAACAAGTATTCTAGTCTTTATGATGTCTAAGAAATTGAAGAACACCAGATCTCCAAAAGACTTCGAGACACCTCAATTAAATTAATTGGTCAATAATCAAATATTTTCTAATTCTAACTTAAGAAAATTGGTTAATTAAAGGGAGTTAATTGAGGGAGTTAGATTTTGATCTAGAGACTTCCGGAAAAGCTAATTGACGGAGTCAAGATGATCTTAGTCATTGGTTCATATGTGATCATGGTTGTTGAAACTCAAATGAGAGATTATAAGAGCAAGTCGAAGGGTTTGGAGAAGACACCATAAACATCAAATCAATTGTGAGTTAAGCAGTTCAACTTAACTAGTTGCAATATTCAGCAAGGGCGCAGTTCAAGCTAGGGAAGCATCAGTAGCGGGGTTTTAGCAATGAGAATTTCTGAAGAAATTCTCAGCAGGATTTCCTATGATCCAAAGTCAAGACAAGACGTCGATTTTTCTAGCAAAGGAGGTCGATTCAACTAGTGTGAGTAGCTAGTTTCCCTAGTGCGAGTTGCAGGAGCAGCATTTTGTTTCCAATTTTCGGAACAGGTGTCGATAGGAAGAGAGAATTACTCCAAGAGGTAGAGAGAGGCAGATTGACTTGTACAGAAGGATTCCTAGGGCTATGCAAATTTATCAGAGGATGCAATGTGCATTTCTGGGAAGAAGTGTGATTGTAGGGAAGGAGTGCGAGTAGCCCAAAGAAGGTCAGATTGATTTGCTGGAGGGAAAAGGGTTTTCCCAGTTATTTTTCCATGAGATAAAATTGTCCAAGCTTTGTCAAAAAGGAAAGTATTGTAATTCTCTATTTGTTGAAGATAATAATAAAACCCTCATCTACTGCACTAGTTTTCCCTTCAGGGTTTCTCCAAGGACTTTTGTCTAAAAATAACAATGTTAATTTTATTGTGTGTGCATATTTTCTCAGTTCCAGTATTTTTATCTTCTATGACATATTTTAATTTGTGAAGATTGCAATAGTGATATAATTGTTATTTGTCCTAATGTCATTTACAAAAGACAAATAATCTCCAGTAGATATAAGATTAATTCCAGTTTATTACAATCGTCAAAATTTCACATGGTATAAGAGTGGATCAGATCAGAGAGGCTCTAAAGCAAGATCAATGCAGTTTCAGAGGGAGATCTGAGCACTGGAGAGTAGAATTGCATAGGCAAACTAGGCAGTGTGCATACCAGAGAGGCAGCAGTTTGATTTCCAGTCTAAGAAGGTGATTCGAAGGAAAAAGTGAATTGTCTCAGTTGCAGCAGTAGGCAGTAAGGTTACCAAAAAGGGTTTCTAGAGGTAGATCTAAATTTTGCAGAGCAGATCTAGCGCGGAGGGTTTACAGCATAAGCATTTTTGCAGTAGTAAATCAACGTAGGGCAAGGAAGAGAAAAGCACACAAGGATTTATACCCAGATTATTTCTCCAGTGTATTTGGGTTCTCAAATTTTCCAAAGATGGTCGCAAAAAGATTCAAAGACCATGATGATATTAACTTATCTTCCATATTAGAAGATCAATTCACTCAAATAGCTTGCCTCTCTAACTCGACTTCATTGGTTATCAGCTATAGAGATGTAAGAGTTAGAGACTACTTCTCCAACTATAGGGAGGATATGGACTTCTAGATCTATATGGGAAATAAAACAAAATGTACTCCAGTTGCGAGAGGTATCATCGATAGTTAGAGGGATTCAGTAGCAAGCACTAGTGTTACAAATGTGTTGCATGTGTCGGGCTTAGGTATGAACTTGATTTCAGTTTCAGAACTACAAGACAAGGGATATGATGTCTACTTCATAGGGAAGAAGGTGTTCATTAAACACTAGAACTAGAAGAATGTGAAGCAAATTGGGGTTTGAAGCAATAGGTTAGCAAGTGGGAGAGACCTGAATGAATTGTGGCATAGGAGGATGGGACATTTATACCATGGAGCATTGAGGATGCTCAAGGAGATAGTGACGGGTGTTCAAGAATTAAGTACGGAACATGACAATGTGTGAAGGGGTGTATACTTGGGAAATATGCTAAGATAGCATTCCCAGGACGTGACAGAAGATCAAATGGTGTGTTCCAGCTTGTACATTCATACATTTGTGGCCCGATGTCCACCAGATCTCTCGGAGGGTATGAGTACTTTGTCACATTCATAGATGACTACTCCAGGAAGAATTGGATCTACTTTTTGAAGACCAAGGCTGAGGTCTTCAGTCATTTCCAAGAGTTCAAGGCTCTAATGGAAAATTTGACATGGAAAAAGATTAAGGTGCTTCGTACAGATAATGGAGGAGAGTACATAGATAGTGAATTCACTGGATTTTTTGCAAAGGAGGTCATCAGGAGGGAGAGGACAACTCCATATAATCCACAACAAAATGGAGTAGTGGAGAGGAAGAAAAGGAGTATTGTTGGGGCAGCAAAGGCTATGTTATATGATCATGACATGCCCAAGTTTCTGTGGGTGGAGGCATGTAGCACAACAGTGTACATTCAAAACAGGGTTCCTAATAGGGCATTAGGGAAGATAACACCAGAGGAGGTTCTCTCAAGAAAGAAAATGAGAGGTCAGTAACTTCAAAATCTTTGGTAGTATAACATTTTTCCATGTGCCAAATGAGAAACGGACTAAATTAGATCAAATTTCACAAAAGGGCTACTTCATTGGGATATAGAAAAACCTCAAAGGCATACGGGATCTACATTCCTAGTAGTAGGAGGATTGTCGTGAGACGAGACGTGAAGTTCATGGAGAAGAAGACCTTCAAAAGATCTCGTGAGATGTTGGCAGGTGATCAGAGTGATCGAACAGATGCACTATTATTCCAACAGTTGGGATAGTCGTAGGGTCAACAAAGTACTAGTTTGTTCACCAATATGAGCACCAGCTCAAGTATAGGGGATCCAACGAGTTCACAGTAGACGGAGCAACAAAGGTGGGATGAGGAGCTATAAGAACCACCCACCACTAGTGGTAGAACTAGGATGGGTAAGAGGGAGCACAGACAACTAGACAGATACTAAGTGTTGGCGGCACATGTTATTGAACCTTCCAGCTATCAGGAGGTTGCACAGCATTAGATGTGGCAAGATGTCATGGTGGAGGAGTATAGTTCCATCATGACAAATGATGTATAGGAGGTAGTGCTTAGGCCTATGGATAGGTAATTTGTAGGCTTCAGATGGATCTATAAGATCAATTACACTGCAGATGGTAGCATGGAGAAGTACAAGGCTAGGTTTGTGGGCAAGGGATATGCATAGAAGGAAGGTATATAATATGAGGATACCTTCGCTTAGTGGCCATATATACTTCCATTCGGTCAATGATATATCTAACAGTGTAAATGGGATGGTAGATTCACTAGATGGATGTCAAGACAACATTCTTGAACAGGGTGATAGAGGAGGAGGTATATATCGAATATCCAGAGGGCTTCGAGATGTGTGATAGGGGCACACATTTTCATACTGAAGAGAGATCTATACGAGCATAAATAGCCTTCCATGACATGCTATGGTTAGATAGATAGCTACTTGCATCAAACAGGCTTCATGAAGAGTGTTAGCAAACTCCAATCTATATTATTTGAAGGTTGGAGATGACCCACTCATCCTAGTGTTGTATATGGATGCTCTCTTCTTAATAGGATCATCAAGGCTCATAAAAGACTGCAAGAACAACCTAGAAGCATAGTTTGAAATGAAGGATTTTGGATTGATGCATTACTTACTAGGCCTAGAGGTACGGCATGAGGATGGAGAGATATTCCTTAGGCAAGGGAGATACACTATGGAGATCTTGAAACACTATGGAGATCTTGAAGCGTTTCAAGATATAGGATTGTAGACCCATGTCCACACCTATGATTACTAACTGAAAGAAGATATATATATCAGAGGACGAGGATGTGCACCTAACCTTGTATAGACATCGCATCGGTTCACTCATGTATCTGGTCAACACAAGGCCATAAATTCATTTTGTGGTCAACACTCTCAGTCAGTTTATGGTGGGACCTAAGAGGGTGCATTAGACAGTGGCAATCCATATACTAAGGCACTTGTGTGGCACAGTCAAATATGGGTTGACGTAAAATCGAGGTGATGGTGTCAAGTTATATGGATATACAAATGAAAACTAGGTAGGCAGTTCAGTGGATCGGAACAACACCTTAGGGTATTTCTTTAGTGTGGGATTAGGAGTTGTCTCTTGGTGTAGTAGGAAGAAGAAGTCTGTGGCACTGAGTTTTGTAGAAGTAGACTACAGGACAGCTTGTTAGAAATTGTAACTAGGTTTGATCTTCATAATTGCATGATGAATTCATTTATTTGACAAAAGAAATTGATTTTGTAATATGTCCCATTTGGACATCTGAAAGAAAAGAAAAATTGATTTTTTGTCAAAGTTATTTGTCTTCCAAATTGCCAAATTAGCCCTCCTGGATGATAGGTCGACTCTGTTTAATGGGGCACCCTTTTAGACATTGAAACAGTTATATATTAACATAGTAACTCCTCCATTTGGAATGAAGCTCGTGGATCTTTTATGATGAAATTTGGTCCTCTATGGAAAGAATAAATTTGGTTGGTGTTTTCTGTGGAAGAATTTGGACCCCCAATAAGAAATTTTCTCTTTGAACAATGAAGTAAAAGAAGGGTAACGTGGAGATCAAGATGAAGTCATGCTTCTATTGAAGACATTCTAACTGAATTTGTGGAGACCACCTTGACTAAATCACAATGGAAGACAATCTATGCAAAGTTTTGTTGAAAACTATTCTATGATGTTTTGTGATAAAATCTATACTGAAAAGTTCTCTGTAATAGCTAGTCTGAGGTCTTGTAGTCCGAAGTTCTGAGGTAGCTTTATAAAATAAAATAAAAAAATTCAAAGTTTTGTATTCTACATCTTGACCGAGCTACAATAATTGACTATTGTGACATGAAGGCCAAAGTGTGCTACTATGGAAGGTTAATATTCTTATATGAACAATTGGAAGATGAATCATGGAGGGAGGGTTGACTTGGCAATGGAAGGAACTAGTTACTGGACTATATTTGACTTGGATTTCTCTTGACTCTATAAGGAAAGGATTGATGGGTTTCCCCCCTTGGTGGGGTTTTTCCCTAGCCTCTGGCATAATCTCTTGTGTTCTTTGTCTCTTGTGCACTATGATCCTAATGTCTTGTATCTAATGGTAGTTACTTTATGGAGAAGATTAACAAAATAAGAAAGAAGAATAATAATAATGCTCACGAGTATTTATCATGTTAATGAATTCACTTATCACTCGAATTCTAACACAGCTAGCATAGCCACATGCAAAGTAATTTGTCTTCGGAAGTTGTTAGTGAGTTTGTTCGATCAAAAGATGGAGTCAGCCAGTATCTACTGTGATAACTAGAGTTGCATCAGGATCTCTGAGAATCTAGTGTTCCATGATAGGTCGAAGCATATCAACATATGATGCCACTTCATCAGGCATTATGTGCAATGTGGATCAGTTCGACAATAACATGTTCCCACAGATCAGAAAGTTCAAATATACTCACAAAAGCCTTGGGTAGGGGAAAGTTTGTCTACTTCAGGAAGCAGTTGGGAGTGGTGGAGAACACCTTTCTCACTAAGAGGGAGTGTTATTTTTTGTATTATGGTAGTAACGGACATGTGTTCTAGTCCCTATGATGTTTAAGAGACTAAGGAGCACAAGATATCCAAAACCCATAAAAGTTTTTGTGAGAAAAGACTCGGAGACACCTCAATTAAATTAATTAACCAATAATTAAATATTTTCTAAGTCTAACTTAGGAAAATTGGTTAAATAAAGTGAATAGACTTCTGGAAAATCTAATTGACAAATTCAAGATGATCTTATCCATCAGTTGAGATGTGATCGTGGATGTTGAAACTCGAACGAGATATTATAAGAGTAGGTCAAAGGGTTTGGAGAAGACACACAAGACATCGAATCAATTGAGAATCAAGCAGTTCAACTTACCCAGATGCAATATTCAACAAGGTCGCAGTTGAAGCTAGGGAACATCAGTAGCGGGGTTTTAGTAGTGAGAATTTCTGGAGAAATTCTATGGAGGTTTTCCAGTGATCTAGAGTTAGGACAAGAGGCTGAGTTTTCCAACAAAGGAGTTTGATTCATCTAGTGCGAGTAGCCAATTTCCCTAGTGCGAGTTGGAAGAGCAACATTTCCTTTTTAGTTGCCAAAATAGGTCCCGAAAGGAAGAGCGAATTGCTCCAGGAGGCAGAGGGAGGTAGATCAACTTGCAAGGAAGGGTTCCCAGGGTTGTGCTTATTTATCAAAGCTCTAGTGTGTGTTTCTACGCAGAAGTGCATGTGTCTGTGAGTAGCCCAAAGAAGGCCAGATCGATTCGCTGGAGGGAAGGGGTTTTCCTAGTTAATTCTCAATGAGATAAAATTGTCGGAGCTTTGCAAGAAAGCAAGCAGTTGTATAGCTCTATTTGATGAAGATAATAATAAAACCCTCATCTGTTGCACTAGTTTTTTCTAGAGACTTTTGTCTATAAACAATATTGTTAATTTTATTGTGTGTGCATATTTTCTCAGTTCCAGTATTTTTATCTTCTTCAACGTATTTTAATTTGTGAAGATTGAAATAGTGATTTAATCGTTATTTTCCATAAAGTAATTTACACAAGACAAATAATCTCGAGTAGATAGAAGATTAAATTATAATTTATTGCAATCGTGGAAATTTCACATGCATTAAGTAAAGCAATTATATATATATATATATAGCAATTGAAAGTTTACAAAAAATGATTCAATAAATGTTTTATGCATTCTAGTGTGAGGGAGATTTGTAATTGCTTCCATGCTTTACATGAAGTTAACATGTAAAAAAAAAAAAGAAAAAAAAAATGTATTAACCATAAATAAAATATTTTAATCTTAACTTTAAGTATATATAAAGTAATTGAATGTGGAAAACGTATGTATATGATTAAAACATTTCAATTTTGTGTTGCTTATGATGCCTAATTTCCCTTTATACTCAATATGGAGTTGGTAAGTGATGCATGCTCCCCCATACACGTTAAGAATCAATGTAAACCCATTTTAAATCTAAATCTATCATGCACCTAAACAGATCAAGTCCCTTGAGGTGCAAATATAATATGAGGTTTTCACTTCAAAATATGTTTCTAGCTAAAGGGACTTGGTTCCTCTCAACACATGATAAATTAGAATTAAGATGGATCTATGCTCATGTATGTGTTAGGGATGATGTTTGATCCTTAGAGTTGGTTCCTCCCTCATCAAATAAACTTAGCACAGACACAATAGATAACTAAGGCCACAAGACATATCTAATATCCCTTCATATTTCCCACAATCATTTCCAATAAAGAAAAAGCATTGTCTCTAATAAGCACAACAATGGAACAATAAATTTATGAAATAAACAATGGTTTTCATGAGTGGCATATGGGTGTGTGTGGACTAAGTCTCTTTGATGATGGAGGGAAACTGGTTTCCAATGGTGAAACATTTTCCTTCACACATATGCTTATAAGGGCATGATAATAAAACATGTGTTTTATTTCACATATTGAAATAATTTCTACAACTTTAAAATCTCCTCTCCTCTTACAATTGCACAAGAAGTATAAAATCTAATTTATAATAACATATAAATCACAACATACCATAACCTTATTGCACCAATAGGCACATTCTACAACCCTATATGAGGGCGAAGTGTGATTTCATTAGTGCTTAACATGGATTTGACACGTCCCTTTTTAAAATAAAAATAAAACATTATCTTCAGAATAAAACAATGCCAGGCATAATAATAATAATAATAATAATATGTTTGGTGTGTGGGAGATGTGGTAAAAATATTTCTCTCTCACTCTTAGCCATAAATAAAATATTTCAATATCCATGTGAAGTAGCATAATTTTATATTAACATTACACAGAGACAAAGTAACCGAAAGTAAAAAAATATCCTATACAATTCTTATACTTTTTAAAAATATTTTAAAACACTTAAATAAATAGTTTGAATATATATACAAACTAATTTATTTCAAGATCGGTTTCATATATATGTATATAGGGGATGTGAGAATGGAGCTTTATGGTACACGATCGTTGAAGGTATGTGGCGAAGGTTTCTCCCTTGAACTGGAGGACTATTGTTTGGTAACCCTAAGTAAGTGACAGATTGTAGGTTGAGGTGGTCATCTTCAAGTATGTGGGTCGGTTTTCACCCTATCTTCATGCTAGCGGTTTATGGAAAGTCTATGGTTGAAGGCAATGGCAGATTGGAGGCTAAGGTGGACTGTTCTCAATGACAATAACTATGCCCCTATCTGGTCAGATGTGCCAACTCAAGCTCATGGGTTGAAGGTTTGGGGGACAATTGGCGCTAGAAATTTAGGAGTTAAGACTACTCTTTAGCCTTCGATTCAGTAATGTTGGCTTCTTCTTTCGCCTCCCCTCTTGCATGCCCTTTTGAACAGAGCAAGGGCTCGTCTCTAGTTTTGGGTCACAAAGCTCACTAGGGTTTAGCGTAGTAGCATTGGTTGCATGTAGAGATCTGTATTTTAGTGCTCCTGTATTTTAGTGGTACTCTTTCAAAGGATTTATGTGGGTTTTAGCAGTCCCTTAATAAAGCAGTGGTGGGCGGCATAGGGTTTTTGCGAACAAAAGTTTCGTTTGAAGGTAATGCCTTAGAAGGGTTTGTTTATGGCCATGAATAAAGGACAAGAACAAATATATTAAAAGGTTTCCCTCTAGGGTTTGAATGGGTTCCTCTAGGAGGACCAAATAAATATTTAACTACCCTAGAGGAGGAAAATGATAGGTTGTTGGAGCAAGAAGGGGGGCCTAACCAGCAAGTGGAAATGGATGCTAAGGAAAACCTAAAGGGTCAACACCACCCCAAGAAGAAATGGAAAAAGGAAAGTGTGCCAGAGTAAAAACTGAAGATCAGAATTTGGTGCTTGGGGAAGACATACAATTAGGATAAGTTTTGGAGACATCACTAAGGGTGGTGGTGGGTCGAGCCAGAGGTAGGAAGTTTTCGGTTGAGCTTTGTGTGAATGGAAAGAAAAGGAATTAGGGAAGGACTTGACTGACCTCCCCAAGGTAAGCACCCTTACACAAGGATAGTTTATGTTGAAATTCAATTTTGTGGAAGCAACTAATTAGTTTCTTGGAAAAACATGGTGTATATATTCTACATCGATACTGATGAAAGGATGGAATCCTCTATTTGGCGCCACCCAAGAGAAATTGAGCTATGCCCCTGTGTGGGTAAGACTGCCTGGTTTGCTGCCTCGGCTCTGGTCTTTGGATGTTTTTAAGAATATCATAATTAAATTAGGATCCTTTGGAGGATGATAACTCATATGAAACCAGTGGATAGATGGCTATAGTAAGGATCATCATAAATGAGTGATTTGTATTACAAAATTGAAGGTTTATGGAAAATTTGCAAGTAATTTTTTTTTTGTCTTTTAGGCAATGGAACAATTTGCAAAAGTACATAAATTTATGGTTTTGTTGTACCGGCTACAACCACCCTCCAAAATTTTGCCTTAGCTTCGTTTTGGAGCCTCCCTACCAACCATCCCTAACAACATGTCTTACACTGTCAAGTACATAGGCTTCAGGTGAGTTTCATTGGCTTGTCAGCCTGTACATGTCAACTTGTTTGTCTCCCATAACAGGCTTCCATTCGAGACTTATGTAATTTTCTGGCTAAGATGTTCACTCAGAAAATTGCGCAATTCTGGAGGGGAACCAGCCTTCCCTCCATAAATTGTGCAATCTTTGCTGGGTTGCGTGATGAGGTCCAAAATTGCGCAATCCATACATAAAAATAAAAGAAAAATGTGCAATACATGCTTTTAATACTAAAAGTTTAAAAGCTTGTAATCACATTGTATCACCCACAACAACATCAATCAAAAGTTTAAAAGCCTGTAGCCACATTGTACCACAAAAATTGAAAATTATTCTCTACATAATCGAGAAAAAAAAATATTAATTATATTAATTTTAAAATGTCCAAAATCATATAATATTAAATTTATTTATAAACAATTAATCTATTATCATTTAAAATATATATAAATATATTCATAATCAATGTATTTAAAATTATTCATAATCTATTATCAATTAAAATATATTAATAATTAATTATATTATATTATCGCATTCAAAGATACAATATAATATATAATTCAGTAGGAAAGAATGGTATAAAAAAAATAATCAAAATAAAATCATATAAAATTAATAATAAATGAAATTTTTTTTATAGAATAATCACATTATTAAGATTTAATCTATATTATAGACGAACTAATATGATTGTTGTAGTTTAACTAGCGATGGTGCTAAATCTATTTACACCATACAAAATATGATTCAAACACTACCTCTACAATATTTTTTGAAATTTTTTACCTGGATTCCGGTCACTTTTTAGCCTGGTAATTCCTCCGCCTCGGTAGACGACTCCAATACGATTTATTCTCTGCCGCAGAAAGAAAAGCCGGCACCTATTGAGCATGCAGTGAAAGTGAGGCCGAATAGCAGCACTAACTATCTATAACTGTAACATTTAATACTGCGGCGAGCTGCACATACACGTCACGGGGAAACCCCTGTTTCATAGACCATAGAAAAGTAAATGCTGCCTGACATGCCAGGGATTTACCTTTCGCCCTCTCTCTCAAGGCTGCTATCTCGATGGGCGTGCTATCACTCAGAGGGCTGCTGCTATCACTCAGAGAGTGAAAGATAAATACCTGGCATGTCAGGCAGCATTTACTTTTCTATGATCTATGAAATAGAAGTTTCCCACATCATGATGTGGCACCTCACCTCTGCAGTGCAGCGTGCACACTGTTTGTGTTTGCCGAATAGGATATCTGCGAACATGGACACACGCATGGATAATAAGGTGATCGGGTGCAAATGAGGGATGAAATAGGCTGTTGCTACTCTTATATAATTCCATCGCAACGCTCCATCTGATGGAAACGGACTGCAACGGCTACTTCTTTCTCTCTCCATTGCATCATCCCTTCTCTCCGACGCTCCTCTCTGCCACTCTGTCGACCTCTATGCTTTTCCACTTTCCGATTCCAATTATTAAATTGTAAACCAATTTTGCTTTTTTCACCAAAACAAACGGTAAACTCACATTTTTTCAAATATCACCGACAAATATTTCATTTGTGCTGAATACTAAGAAAAGCAGGTTTTACAGACTAAAATTTTAATTATTTTCTCTAACTTTTTCTTATGGTTTATCCTTTCGCTTTTAGGTTATCATGTTAATTTTTACTCCGAAGAAAAAAAAGAAAAAGAAAGAGGTTAATTTATGTTATTACGTCACTTTTCACTCACTCTGGGTGTAACCAAGGTTAATTTCAATCTAAACACGTGTAAAGCTTTGATTGCATTTAAAGATACTTTTTATATCATGTCATAAGAGATCTATCCATATAAGAGATTCTATATCCAACATGGAGTTAATATAAGAGATTATCTATCCAACCTAGGGTAACAACCAGCTTTTAAAAAATATTAATAAAAAAATATAGTAAAATATTTTTATATTTATTTTATATCAGATTTATATTACAAAATTTTATTATATAAAATATTTTAATTTTTACTTTAAAGAAAATATTTCAATATTAATTTTTTTAATTTAAATTGAATTTAAGTCAATGTCAACTTAATGTTGAATGGAAGATAATATATTGAACTATATTATGTTATTTAGTTACCATGGTTGTAGGAAGTTAGTTACAATTTTTATTAGTCACAATTATATATATATACCCGCCTAGATCCATCTTATCACCGGATCTATAAGCGTCGAGAAGGATCAAATCTCTCGAGGTGCAGACCTATTTTTTGAGTGCAAAACTTGAGGAAAGGTTTGCACCTCGAGAGATTTGATCCCTCTCGGCGCTTGATAGATCCAGTGATAAGATGGATCTAGGCCGGTTTCTGTCGTGTGCGGTCATAAAAAAATTTGTTGAACATCTAATTATTTTGATCATTTTAAATATGCTAAATATGTCTAAGATTAATTTGGTCAACTTAATTAAAATTTGCTTAGTTACCTCAATTTGTTGAGATGAGAGAGACTCTTAGTAACTTGAATGATGAAAAATGATGAAATACAAATTTTGGGTGCAAAGTGTCAATGTAACAATTTTGATAGATAGAAAATGTGAATACTAAGAATATAGTCAATTACAAACAATCTTCATTGCAATCAATTTGAAACTATTTTCTTCTACTGTTACTATTGTCACATCTATTAGTTTTTCCATTTTCTCATATTGATCATGTGAAAAGAGTAGTTAGAATAATAGGCCATTCAAATATTTAAGTCAAGCTACTATAGTAAACAACATATCTTGTCTCTTTGCTCTCCAATATTAATAGTAGTTTTCTCCAAATTCAGTCATTGTGACTTATGGAGTGTTAAACCATAAATAATTTTCAATGGTAGTTATTTTCTAACAATGTTGAATGATGGAAAATGGGAATAATAAGAATGTACCCAATTATAAATAATTTATAGTTTCAAGACGCAAACATTTGGGGTAGGCAAACATTTTATTTAGGATGAAAATTCAAGTATTGTATTTATGGTTGAATAATTTTTATGTGCTTACACTGAGAGAGGGTGTGTATGTTTTGGGGGTGAGAAGGAGAGACAAGGGGAGATAGAGATATAGATGGGGGGGAGATGGAAGAAAAGAAAGGCAAAGACAGGGAAGGAGGAAGATATATAGATATGGAGAGAGAAATGTTAAAGAGATAGAGAAGGGGAAGAGAGAGAGAGGGAGGGGAAAGGGAAGGAGGGAGAGAGATAGATAGATATGGAGAGAGTGTGTGTATGTTTAGGGGCTGAGATAGAGAGATAGAGAAGGAGATACAATGGGAGATAGATATATAGATGGAGGAGGTAGAGATGTGCTTGCACTAACATCAATGCACACTATTAATCTAATTACTTTGAAATTAATGCACATCATACATCTTGTTGCATCAAATTATAAATCAACATCTACACTAAAATCAATGCATATAATGCAAACAATCAAATAGGATTAGAAATCAACATCTATACTGAAATCAATGCATCTAGTGCAAGAAATCAAATAGGATTAGAAATCAATATCTACACTGAAACCAATGCATCTAATGCAAACAATCAAATATGAGTAGAAATCAACATCTACGCTGAAATCAATGCATCTAGTGTAAGGTATTAAATATGATTAGAAATTGACATCTACACTAAAATCAATGCATATAGTGCAAGCGATCAAATAGGATTAGAAATCAATATCTATACTGAAACCAATGCATCATGTGCAAGCAATCAAATAGGAGTAGAAATCAACATCGACACTGAAATCAATGCATCTAGTGTAAGGTATTAAATAGAATTATAAATCGACATCTACATTGAAATCAATGCATATAGTCGATGTGATCAAATAGGATTAGAAATCAACAACTACATTGAAATCAATACATCTATTTTAGTGAAAATCTAAAATATTCATGACTTTCTAGATCTAACTTCTATGTCTGTATTTGTCTATGTGAGACTCTTTCTTCTTCCCTCTCTCTCCACCTTCCATTATGTGTCTATCTCCCTCCCCCTCTCCTTCTCTCTCTTCCCCTCCCTCTCTCCCCCATCTCACTCTATCTGCCTCTCCCTAACTTTCTCTATCTTTCTCTTCTTTCCTCTCTCCCCTTGCCATTTATATTTATACCTCCCTCCATCTCTCATTATTTGTCTCTCTATCTCAACCCCCTAAACATATGTCACTCTCTCTCTCTTTCCCCCATCTCTCTCTCTCTCTCTCTCTCTCTCTCTCTCTCTCTATATATATATATATATATATATATATATATATATATCCCATCTATCCCTCTTCCTCCCTCCCTCTCTTTGCCTCTCTGTTCTAGCCCTTCCCCCACCCCGTCTATATCTATATATCCCTTTGTCTCTCCTTCTCACCCCGAAAACATACACACTCTCTCTCCATATCTATCTATCTCTCTCTCTCTCTCTCTCTCTCTCTCTCTCTCTCTCTCTCTCTCTCCCTTTCCACCCCCTCTCCACCTTTCTCTCTCTATGTCTTTCTTCCCCTTCCAACTCCATCTGTCTCCCCCTCTCTCTCAAGTCCTCTCTCTTTTTCCTTCCTATATCTCCCCTTCTCTTGCACCTCCCTCTGTCTCTCCCCCCATCATACACACACTCTCTCTCCACCTTCCAACTCTGTCACTATCTCCCTCCCTCTCTCCTTCTCTCGCTCCCTCTCCCCCGCCCTCCATATCTATGTCTCCATGTCTCTCTCTTCCCCTTCTTTCCCTATTGTTATTCTATCATTTTCTCTCTCTTCCCTCGTCTCCTCTCTCCCACCCTCTCTCTCCCTCCTCTCTCTCTTCCTTTCTCTCTCTCATTGTGTCTCTCACCTATATGTCTCTCTCCCACACTCTATTCTCCCTTCCATCTCACTGTCTTTCTTAAATATGATCCCATTGCATTGTATTTAAGAAAGTATCTAAATTAATAAAAAACATAACTGGTTGTAAAATATTAAACATATATTTTGGATCAGTCATGTTAAAGAAAATACAATTAAAAGCCCATGGTATTGATCCATGGCATTGTAACAATTAAAATCCTAGATCCATAACATAATAATAAAAAGTCCAAATGGCCCATGGTATTGATAACCATGGTAGTAGCCCATGGTATTATAATTTTCTTGCCTCCTCTCCCTCTCTATCTTTCTCTTGTGGGTATTGGCCTATGGTATTGTAAAAAAACCTACTTAGAAGTTAATAATATACATGGTAAATATTCATGATTAAAAATCTTGTCATATTGTAAATATTAAGTTTTTATCCGCTTATTAATTATATTTATAGATGGAACACATCTATATTAATTGTTACAAATATATTGATTACATAAAATATAATATTACAATATTATATGTTACCCAATATTTATAACCACCCCGGCCTAATAAATAGTGGCCACAGGTGGGCATAAATACTAATTAAAATGTAATATTATTAAATTTTACCTAATATTTCAAGTCACGCCCCACCCTAAATATTACATTCTACTCAATATTTCCCCTCACTCCTACTAATTTTATTGAGCACCTTCCATTATATTGAGTTTACCTTCCTACAACTGAAAACCTAAAGGCAACGAAATATAAATTTACCTGATTATTATTATTACAGAAATCACACAACGGAAACGTGAACGCCACAATATAAATTTACCGGGTTATTATTATTACAGAAATCACACAACAGAAAACCTAAATGCCACGAAATTTACCTGGTTATTATTACAAGATATGCCCAATTGAATCCTTGCTTCCTTTACCTAATTTTCTTTGTTATTCGTTGAATAAGCTAATCAATCTCTTTTTAAATTGTATATATATCATTTTCAAAATTGAGTTTGTTAATATTAGGCGACACATTTTTTTATTTTAATTAATTTTTTTAAAGTAACGTTACACATATCTTGAGCATATACAATATATATTACCCAACACATATATTTTTTTATTTTTTAATGTAATGTTACATATTTTTTAAATGTTGTAACGTTATGTGACAACATCTCCCTCATATACTGGGTTGTTCTCGGTGCAATAAAGAAAATTGAATAACAAAAAAAATAAAAAAAAATCTTATGGTTATGAGGGAAATGTGTAATTCTTTTATGTATTTAACATGGATGATATGTAATATTTATAACTAGCACGACCACATTTATATTAATATAAATGTGGTTGATAAACATCGATAAACATATATCATCTTATATCAATATTACTAATAATATAATACAATATTATTAATATTATTATAAAAATATTATATAATATTATTAATATTACATATGTAATAAATTAATATAAATTAATGAATAACAATTTAAAATAATTTCAGAAATAAATAATAGTACGTATAAGAAAATATTAAGAAAAAAATTTAAACACAATTTAATAAACCCAAGGGAATAATAATAAAAACCCAAGGCATTTTACCCAATGGAGTAATATTAAACCTAATGGATTAATATTATAAACCCAAGGTATATAAACCTTAAGATAAATACTACAAACGAGACAGTCTTTGTCACAATGCGACATTGAACCATGCTTGACCATGATTGATTTTCATATTGAGACAATCTTTGTCAGAATGCGACATTTGACCATGGTTGGCTATGATTGACCATGGTTGACCATGATTGATATTATAAATATTGTAAAAGCAAAATAAACATGGTTGACCATGGTTGATTTTCATATAGAGACAATCCTTATCAAAATGCAACGTTAGACCACGGTTGACCATGATTGATATTATAAACCCAAGGGATTGATATTATAAACACAAGGGAATAATAAACCCAAGGGATTAATTTTAAAACCCCAAGGGAATAATATTAAACCCATGGGACTAATATTATAAACCTAAGGTATTACCCTAAGATAAATATTATAAACACTAAAATAAATATGGTTGACCATGGTTGATTTTCATATTGAGACAATCCTTATCACAATGTGACGTTCGACCATGGTTGACCATGTATGTTTTTCATATCGAGACAATGTTTGTCACAATGCAACAGTGGACCATGGTTGACCATAGATGTTTCTCGTATCGAGACAATCTTTGTCAAAATGTTGCATTCAACCATGATTGACCATGTTTGATTCTATAAAACATGGTTGACCATGGATGTTTTTCATATCGAGACAATCTTTGTCAAAATGTTGCATTCAACCATGATTGACCATGTTTGATTCTATAAAACATGGTTGACCATGATCAACCATGGCTGACCATGGTTGACCATAATTGTCCATGACCGTCCATGATTTTCACATGGGTAGAATTTTTGTCACAATGCGACATTTGACCATGGTTAACCATGGTTGAGTATGATGGACCATGATTGACCATGATTGATATTATAAACCCAAGGGAATAGTAAACCTAAGGGGTTTATATTATAAACCCAAGGGAACAATAAACCCTAGGGATTAATACTAAAACCCCAAGGGATTATGAACCCAAAGGAATAATATTAAACCCAAGGGACTAATATTAAAAACATAACGTATTACTTTAAGATAAATATTATAAACACTAAAATAAATATGGTTGATTTTCATATTGAGACAATCCTTATCACAATGCGACGTTGGACCATGGTTGACCATGGATGTTTTTCATATTGAGACAAACTTTGTCACAATGCTACGCTCGACCATGATTGACCATGTTTGATACAAGGTTGACCATGATCAACCATGGCTGACCATGCTTGACCATAATTGCCCACGATTTTCACATGGAGACAATTTTTGTCACAATGTGACATTTGACCATGGTTGACCATGGTTGAGTATGATTGACCATGATTGATCATGATTGATATTATAAATCGAAGGGAATACTAAACCTAAGGGATTTATATTATAAACTGAAGGGAATAATAAAACCAAGGGATTAATACTAAAACCGCAGGCGATCATGAACCCAAGGGAATAATATTAAACCCAGGGGACTAACATTATAAACCTAAGGTATTACCCTAAGATAAATATTATAAACATTAAAATAAATATGGTTGACCATGGTTGATTTTCATATTGAGACAATCCTTATCACAATGCGACGTTCGACCATGATTGAGCATGTATGTTTTTCATATCGAGACAATCTTTGTCACAATGCAATGTTGGACCATGGTTGACCATGGATGTTTTTCATATCGAGACAGTATTTGTCAAAATGTTGCATTCAACCATGGTTGACCATCATTGACCATGTTTGATTCTATAAAAAATGGTTGACCATAATTGTCCATGATTTTCACATGGAGACAATTTTTGTTACAATGCGGCATTTGACCATGGTTAACCACGGTTGAGTATGATTGACCATGATTGATCATGATTGATATTATAAACCCAAGGGAATACTAAACCTAACGGATTTATATTATAAACCGAAGGGAATAATAAACCAAGGGATTAATACTAAAACCCCAAGGGATTATGAAACGAAGGGAATAATATTAAACCCAAGGGACTAATATTATAAACCCAAGGTATATAAACCCTAAGATAAATATTACAAACACTAAAATAAACATGGTTTACCATGGTTGATTTTCATATTGAGACAATCCTTGTCACATTGTGACATTCGACCATGGTTGGCTATGATTGACGATAGTTGACCATGATTGATATTATAAACCTAAGAGAATAATAAACCCAAGCAATTGATATTATAAACCAAAGAGAATAATAAACCTAAGGGATTAATACTAAAACCCTAAGGGATTATGAAACCAAGGGAATAATACTAAACCCATGGGACTAATATTATAAACCCAAGGTATATAAACCCTAAGATAAATATTATAAACACTAAAATAACATGATTGACCATGATTGATTTTCATATTGAGACAATCCTTATGATAATGCGACGTTGGAACATGGTTGACCTTGGATGTTTTTCATATCAAGATAATATTTGTCACAATGCGACGCCGAACCATGGTTGACCATGGATGTTTTTCATATTGAGACAATCTTTGTCACGATGCGACGTTTGACCATGCTTGACCATGTTTCATTCTATCAGCCATGGTCAACCATGGTTCACCATGATTGTCCATGATTTTCACATGGAGAAAATTTTTGTGACAATGCGACATTGGACCATGGTTAACCATGGTTGACTATGATTGACCATGATTGACCATAATATATATTATAAACCCAAGGGATTGATAGTTGGACCATGGTTGACCATGGATGTTTTTCATATCGAGACAATCTTTGTCAAAATGTTGCATTCGACCATGATTGATCATGATTGACCATGTTTGATTCTATAACACATGGTTGACCATGATCAACCATGACTGGCCATGGTTGAACATAATTGTCCATGATCGTCCATGATTTTCACATAGAGACAATTTTTGTCACAATGATACATTTGACCATGGTTGAGTATGATTGACCATGATTGGTGGATGTAAACATGGATGTAGATAGTATTGCAAAAAAAGGTAGTGAGGAGGATGGAGCGCGCGCGTACGGGGTTAGGCTGAAGATCTATTCGCTGTCGACTGCAGAACGTCGCGGCTAGGGTTATTCGAACGGTTCTATCGCCGCGGTCACAGCGCTGGGACAATACAGCAACAGCATCACCATCGGATACTCCACCAGTCTTTTTCGGTCGCCTTTACTAGGGACAGTTATGGCTAACATGGAGCTTGAGGCGGTGGATTATTCGGAAGATCCTTCGCCGGAAAAGTCCATTTTCAGGAACCCTAGCATAGCCTCTCGATCTCGATTTGCGCCGTCTTCGTCTTCTACTGCTTCGGAATTGCAGCAGCTCCCGCACCCCATCTCGACTGCTGCGCATCGAACCTCTCAGATCTCTGCCGGTTCTTACCCTATTGAATCTCCGCCATTTGAGGTCCCCCCTCTCTCGCCGGGCTCTCTGCAATTCTTGGCTACTCATACGCCTCCTTCGCCCTCCTTCGATCCGCTGGCCCCTCCACTCCTTACGGTGTCCTCCCCCCCCCGTCGGTTCCCCCTGCATCACTCCCCCCTGTTTCGGGAGCTCGCCCCTCCGGATGCTTTGAAACACCTGCTGTCATCATTCGGCCCGCAAAACCCCCATCCCTGGATGGTATCACTAATCCCCTGGTCGACCATCCGTCGGCTCCCCGCACCTCCAAAAAGAAGATTAAGTGTGTTAGGGCTACAGCCAAGGATATCTCTATCAAATTCGACGAATCGAAGCCTCTCGGTGAATATATGGACATTGCAAACACTGTGTTGGTTGGGCACGTCAGGGGAAGAACCTACTCGGTGAAGAGGCTCAAACAGTGGGTACAGGAGATCTGGGGCGGAGTTCTCTCTGATCTTCCGGCGGTACATGTCCTCCCCAGAGGATGGTTTTCCCTTCATTTCTCCAAGGAAGGCCACACAAATTTGGTCTTGGGCAGGTACTGGCATATTGAAATGGCTCCAGTCCTCCTAAAGAGATGGAATCCCCTCTTCGACCCAGAAAAGGAACAGCTCGGAGCCGGACCAATTTGGGTGCGCCTACCAGGACTACCATTGCCGTTTTGGGCTGAAGAAGTTTTCATTAGGGTTGGAAATGCCCTGGGGACGTATCTGGATTATGATCGCACTTATGTTGAATCGGGGAGCCGGACCCTAGCGCGGGTACTGGTCCATCTAGACACCCGGGAAGGACTTGAGGAACAAATCACCCTACAATGGGGAAGGTGTATCAGAGTGCAGCTATTGGACTATGAAGGAGTCCCCTTCCGTTGCAGACGATGCCACAAAGTAGGACACCTTGCGAAGGACTGCCCACTCAACAAGAAAACAGAAGACTCTCCGAAAGGGACCCCAGCTCCAACCAGGACGGCATCTCCCATTACCTCTCGTCCTTCCTCTTCGGGACCGCCTCCTCCGTCAGCATCTCCTGTGGTCGATCCGGGACTTCGGCAGCCCTCGCCTCCAAAGACCAGGGCACGCACAGCAGCAGAAGCGGGTACGGTCTCGGATTCTCCTTACCATCCCTTGCTTTCTACTTTTGATGTTATGCATAATTATGGATCCTCCCCTCAGACTTCCATGATACACTGTGCTCTATCATCTTCTCCACATATCTGCACCACTGATCCTATCATATCCACCTCATCCCCCGTGGCTAGCTCCCACCTGCCCCCCTCGGAGCCCTCCCCACCTCATTCATATTTTCTCAGGTCTCGAACTCTAGCAAAAGAGCCTTCTGTCAGCCATTCGGGATTGGGCATAGTGATACCTGAGGGGGGTTCCTTGAGCTCCAGAGGGAGAAAATCCCACCTCTCAAAGGCTATTAAACAAGCCGGGGCAGAGGTTGTATCTGGTCGACAATCGACCATTGACGGGGTCCTTAGAGCAGGACACACCCCGAGAGGTGTTCCCCCATGAAGTGCCTATCTTTTAACTGCAGAGGACTGGCTAGTTCCTCCAAGAAACTAGCCATGAAGAGGCTCATTGAATCTGAACCAATCGACATCATCATGCTCCAAGAGACTCTCTGTACTGCTGATCAGTTAACTCGGTCCATGCAAGCCTTGACCCCTGGCTGGAACTTTTCTGCCATTGATGCCGTGGGCCGATCTGGAGGTCTGGCCATAGGCATCAACCCTCGCTCCATCAAGGTGGACTCGACTTGGGGAGGAGCGGGGTTTCTAGGGATGGACATTTTCTCCGCTGATCTTGGTATGAACCTCAGAATGGTCAATGTTTATGCCCCCTGCTCCCAGAGAGAATCATTCTGGCAGCATCTACTACATCTCTCTATGATGAATGAAGACCGGGTTGTTATTGGAGGAGATCTAAATTTCTCTCTGGGATACAGGGAGTCATGGGGTTCGGCAGCACAAATTGACCCCATTACTGACTATATGACCAATCTGCTTGAGCAAACAAATTTTATGGATATACCCATGCAGCGACTTCTCCCCACATGGAGGAATCGGAGGGTTGGGGATGCTGCACTTGCTCGCAGACTTGACAGATTTCTTATGAAGGGGACCCTCCAACAGCGCTTGCATCTCTACAGACAATGGGTTGGCTCGGGGGGATTGTCGGATCACAATCCAATATTTTTGGAGATACAGGGTCCATTTAAGAAACCCAAGGCACCCTTCAAATTCAACCATACCTGGCTGAAGGATCCATCATATGTCAAGATGGTATCGGATTACTGGTCCTCACACCCTATCAATGACACAGATTCTCTCGCCAAAGGGTTTTGCAGGAATCTCTCTGAAATTAAACATTTATCAATTCTGTGGGCAAAGGAGAAACAGGACCGAGACTCGGCTCAGCTTACCCATATTGAAGCTGAATTAAGCTCTCTCACAGACGAAAGAGGGCTGGGATTCATATCTGCTGCTGATAAATGCAGGCTTATTGACTTGGAGAATCAAAAAGTAAAGATCCTCAAAGAGAGAGAAGAATCCATCAGACTGAGAAGTAGGGCATTATGGATCCAAGCAGGGGATGAAAACTCAAAGTTCTTTCATAGCTATGCAAAGAGCAGGAAAATAGCAAATACTATCTGGAAGCTCCCTACCCCGGACGGTGACATCGCTGATACTTTTAACAAGCTTGCCCATCTGGGCACTACTCACTTCAGGAATCTTTATAAGTGCCCTCGGGAAGTTAATTTACCTGATATCATCAATGTGGCAAACCACTTCCCGAGATTTGTGGAGGACGAAGATGTGGAGGCACTTATTGACCCAGTCTCGGCTGAGGAACTGGAAGGAGTGCTGAAATGGTTCAAAAAGGACAAGAGTCCTGGTCCGGATGGTTGGACCATCGAATTCTACTTGGCCTTCTTTGACGTTCTGGGACAGGATCTGCTGGGGGTGGTTGAGGAGAGCAGGACTACGGGTTCTATCTATCATGCAATCAATTCTACTTTCATAGCACTTATCCCTAAATCTGACTCCCCGGAATCTTTCGACGATTACAGGCCTATCTCCTTATGCAACTGCCTCTATAAAATCATTTCTAAGACCATTGCAAATCGCATTAGACCTATCCTCTCCCGATCCATTGCCCCGCAACAATTTGCTTTCCTTGAATCAAGGCAGATTCACGAGGCCATTGGTCTTGCCCAAGAAGCCATGCACTCCATCTGGACCAGGCATCTAAAAGCCATTCTCCTCAAAATTGACCTCTCAAAAGCTTTCGACCGGGTCAGCTGGCTATACTTAAAAATGATCCTCATCCATCTGGGGTTCCCACATGCCTTCATCTCTTGGATTATGGCCTGTATATCCTCCCCAACCTTCAGTATCCTCATTAATGGCTCGGCCTCCCCTTTTTTCCACTCGGAAAGGGGATTGAGACAGGGCTGCCCCCTATCACCCCTTCTCTTCCTCTTGGTCATGGAAGGTCTCAGTCGCCTCATGGACTCAGCAAAAAGGACTGGAGATGTTGGGGGCCTCCGCATATCCGACCTTTGCACCCTTACTCATCTGCTCTTTGTGGACGATGTTCTAATACTACTTGATGGCAGCGTACGAGACTCCAGGACCTTCTCAAAGATCCTGCAACTTTTCTCTGCTGCTACAGGTATGCTGCCAAATCAGTTGAAATCCACCATCACTTGCACCCGTACTTCAGTACAGGAATCCCGGCTAGCCCTTCAGGTATTTCCCTACATTATTCTCCCTCTGGATAGAGGCCTCAAATACCCGGGATTCAAACTGAAGCCTACTTGCCAAAGGATTGCAGATTGGGTCTGGTTAGTAGCCAAACTGGAGAAAAGACTCACTGGCTGGAGCTACAGATATCTCTCTAGGGCAGGCAGATTGGTTCTCATTAAATCTGTGTTAGAGGCTACCCCGATATTCTGGATGGCTCTTGCATGGATACCGAGGAACATTCTAGGGCGTCTACAGCAGTTGTGCAATCGATACCTCTGGAATGGGAGTCAGGATAAAAGAATCTTTGCCTGGATTAGCTGGAAGAAAATATCACTACCCAAAAAATGGGGGGGATGGGGCCTCAAAGATCTAACTGATTTTGCTATGGCACTTGCTGCCAAGATGGGTTGGACCTTATTAACCAACCAAAGCCTATGGGCACATGTATCCTATCATAAATACATATGGCCCCAGAATATTATGGACTGGGCTAGATTACCATCTTGGTCGGCAAAGGGTTGCTCATCAACCTGGAAGGCCTTGATCCATTCCCTCCCCCTCATTCGTGACCACCTAGTTTGGAGAATTAATGATGGATTGTCAGGCAGGATTGGTCTCGATCCGTGGATCAACAGTGGGGGCAGACACATCCTCAACAATGAGCTCATCACACATCTACATAACCGCGACATTCGGAATTTCGCTCATATCGCCGACCAGCTTCGCACAGACATTTTTTCCCAAGCATGGAAATCGGCCCAGCAACTGGACCTCCCCCTGCAATGGCATCAGGAATGGAATAATTATATCTCTGCGTTATCTGAATCACATATTCGCATCAAACAAGGTCCAGACGAGCTCATATGGAGTATAGCGGATCATGGTCTATACACTCCAAAATTTGGTTACAGAGCCCTCATATCTCACAAAATTCCTGATCCAATTCATTCATGGTGGCATCTCATTTGGAAGCTAAAGGCTCCACCTCGCACCAGATTATTTTTCTGGTGTGCCCTCAAAGGTATCGTCCCCACGGGCGAATATCTTACCCGCAGATCCATATATGGACCCTCCTGGTGTATCTTTTGCAAGGCTGCTACAGAAACCTCGGATCACATTTTCCTAAACTGTCCTGCTGTACAATCCCTTTGGACCAACATTCGCACACAATTGGGCATAGCAGGGATTTGGAGTGGGGATGAACTTTCGGGCGCGTGGACTGCATGGACGCACAGTCACCCGGGCACCAAACTATTATATCTCCCCCCCGTGGCAACATGGTATACCTGGCTTGCGCGGAACCGTGCTGTCTTCGAAGATCAACCCGTATCATGGACCCGGGTTGAAGCCACCATTATCGCTGCGTACCAAGAATTGCCAGACCCTCCTCCGCCTCGAGCCAGGACGATACAGGACATGCCCAATATTGACAAATCGACCCCGTGGGCCTTCTTCGACGGGGCTGCAAGCCAAACGGGATGTGGAGGTGGTTTCGTGCTGCACATAAATGAACATCACAGATACCTTGTCAAAATGGGATTTGGAAGAGGATCTAATAACTATGCTGAGCTTTCTGCCATCCGGAACCTATTGCATTTTGCACTAACACACCAGCTCTCTAATCTCAACATATTTGGAGACTCAATGATGGTCGTTAACTGGATCAATAATGTCACTATATGTCATACACACACACTCAGCAATCTATTACATGATGCTCTCACTCTCAAAGCAGCATTTAATCATTTCTCTTGTTTACATATTTACAGAGAGCATAACAGCGAAGCTGACAAATTATCCAAAGAGGCCTCGTTACTTCCCAGAGGCGATTGGATAATTGTGGAGCAGAATGGAGCTGAAGAACACAGATTCTACCACAGGCCATACATAGACCTGAGAGAACAGAGGGACAACAGTCCCGATCACTGACAGTTTTGGATAATATATTTTGACATGATGGAACTGTAATTAACTATGATTATGTTGTTTATAAATGGATATTTGTGAACTCGAATAGGCTGAACAGCCATACATATGCATATACCCAGCACAATTTTGTAATACTCGCTGATACAACACCCTGTGAGGTGATTTTGTATGAACATTACAGCAATGCCAATGGCATCTACCATATGTAATTTTCAAATTATTAATGGAAATTACTGATTTTTCCAGTGGAAAAAAAAAAAAGATTGACCATGATTGATATTATAAACCCAAGGGAATACTAAACCTAACGGATTTATATTACAAACCGAAGGGATTAATACTAAAACCCCAAGGGATTATGAAATGAAGGGAATAATATTAAACCCAATGGACTAATATTATAAACCCAAGGTATATAAACCCTAAGATAAATATTACAAACACTAAAATAAACATGGTTGACCATGGTTGATTTTCACATTGAGACAATCCTTGTCACATTGCGACATTCGACCATGGTTGACCATGGTTGGCTATAATTGACGATAGTTGACCATGATAGATATTATAAATCTAAGAGAATAATAAACCCAAGTGACTAATATTATAATCCAAAGAGAATAATAAACCTAAGGGATTAATACCAAAACCCCAAGGGATTAATACTAAAACACCAAGGGATTATGAACCCAAGGGAATAATATTAAACCTAGGGGACTAATATTATAAACCTAAGGTATTACCCTAAGATAAATATTATAAACACTAAAATAAATATGGTTGACCATGGTTGATTTTCATATTGAGACAATACTTATCACAATGTGACATTGGACCATGGTTGACCATGGATGTTTTTCATATCGAGACAATCTTTGTCACAATGTTATGTTCGACCATGATTGACCATGATTGACCATGTTTGATTCTATAAAACATGGTTGACCATGATCAACCATGGCTGACCATGGTTCACCATAATTGTCCATAATTGTCCATGATTTTCACATGGAGACAATTTTTGTCACAATGCGGCATTTGACCATGGTTGAGTATGATTGACCATGATTTATATTATAAACCCAAGGCAATATTAAAGCTAAGGGATTTATATTATAAACCAAAGAGAATAATAAACCCAAGGGATTAATACTAAAACCCCAAGGGATTATGAAACGAAGGGAATAATATTAAACCCAAGGGACAAATATTATAAACCCAAGGTATATAAACCTTAAGATAAATATTCCAAACACTAAAATAAACATGGTTGACCATGGTTGATTTTCATATTGAGACAATCCTTGTCACATTGCAACATTCGACCATGGTTGACCATGGTTGCCTATGGTTGACAATAGTTGACCATGATTGATATTATAAACCTAAGAGAATTATAAACCCAAGTGATTGATATTATAAACCAAAGAGAATAATAAACCTAAGGGATTAATACCAAAACCCCAAGGGATTAATACTAAAACAATTATGAAACCAAGGGAATGAATATTATAAACCCAAGGTATATAAACCCTAAGATAAATATTATAAACACTAAACTAAACATGATTAACCATGGTTGATTTTCATATTGAGATAATCCTTATGAACATTGGACCATTGTTGACCATGGATGTTTTTCATATTGAGATAATATTTGTCACATGCGATGTCGAACCATGGTTGACCATGGATGTTTTTCATATCAAGACAATCTTTGTCACAATGCGACGTTCAACCATGGTTGACCATCATTGACCATGTTTCATTCTATAAAACATGGTCAACCATGATTAACCATGTCTGACCATGGGTCACCATGATTTTCACATGGAGACAATTTTTGTGACAATGCTACATTTGACCATGGTTGACCATGGTTAACCATGGTTGACTATGATTGACCATAATTTATATTATAAATCCAAGGGAATGATAAACCCAAGGGATTGATACTATAAACCAAAGAGAATAATAAACCCAAGAGATTAATACTAAAATCCCAAGAGACTATGAACCCAAGGGAATAATATTAAACCTAAGGGACTAATATTATAAACCCTAAGATAAATATTATAAACACTAAAATAAACTTGGTTGACCATGATTGATTTTCATATTGATACAATCCTTGTCACAATGCGACATTCGACCATAGCTGACCATGGTTGGTTATGATTTACGATAGTTGAACATGATTGATATTATAAACCTAAGGGAATACTATTAAACCCAAGGGATTATTATTATTATTATTATTATAAATTCAAGGGATTATAAACCCGAAAAGTGTAGACGATTAACTGATTCAAAAGAAAAAATGGTGCGCTCTGCAACTTGATCTTAGAGATATGGTTTTGACGTTGGATACCATGGCGGGATGCGCAGGACCTCCCCAAGGTAAGCACCCTTACACAAGGATAATTTATGTTGAAATTCAATTTTTTTGAAACAACTAATTAGGTTCTTGGAAAATCATGGTGTATAGATTCTACATCGGTACTGATAAAAAAATGGAATCCTCTATTTTACGCCACCCGAGAGAAATTGAACTATGCCCGTGTGTGGGTAAGACTACCTAGGTTGTTGCCTCAACTCTAGTCTTTGGATGTTTTTAAGAATATCATAATTAAATTGGAATCCTTTGGAGGATGATAGGTCATATGAAATCAATGGATAAATGGCCATAAGGATCATGGTAAATGAGTGATATGTATTACAAACTTGAAGGTTTATAGAAAATTTACAAGTAAATTTTTATTTCTTTTAAGCAATGGATCAATTTGCAACAATACATAAATTTATGGTTTTTAAATGCAGTTTGCAACATAAAAATAGAGACAAATATACCATAAACAACAACACAAGACAACAAAATGATAAAGAAGTTCACCCCTCCTGGGCTACATCTCCTGGTCCAGCTTCCAATGTTGGGCCTCTTTCATTAAGTGCTCAAATTTCTATGATTTCATGGATCTAAAATGCTCAAAATGTAAAAATAATGTCTCCGATGGCTTCAGAAGATCCAAAATCCCCAAGTTGGGCTCTTGTTGGGCTCAATTTGGCCAAAAACTGAGAAATTTATGTTCTAGAAAAGTTTTGCTACTAACTGCTCTACAAACTAGTTCCCCTATCTAACCTTCCTATAATTCCATAGTTCAGGAGGCTGCCAAGCTCCATTTTTGCCTTGTGCCAGTGGGATTCTCGCTGGATTCGGTGCAATTTGTTAGACGCTTTAATTGTCCAATGACCCTTATGGCGGAAAAATCTGGCCACATGGTGCCATACAGTCGGGGGTTGGGGCTAACTGCCCACCCCCACTGGCTTGACCCTTAACCACCAGGCCACGGTTCCATTGGTTCCATATAACCTGGGGTTGGCCCCCGATTTTACACACCTATCGCTTTGACACCTTTCTCGCTCTGCGCATGGTTCTTTACATCAACACATGGCCTGGGGTCAGGACATACCCAAGCCCCTTCTTAATTTGGGTTTTTTTCCCAACTGCGGTGCTCCTGTGGCATGTCATGTAACCTCGGGTTGGGTTCTGACCGAATTCCCAATCTGTTAATGACTGTACGTTCTTGAAGGAGGCATGCTTGGAGGTTGAGGAGTGAAGGGAGATAGGTGTTGAAACTTGAGATGGAGTCCGGGGAAGTGTTGTGGGAGCTTTTCCAGCATTTTGGCGGAGCAAAAAACACAACATTTGCTATAGGTTACATCTTTCGCTTATGGAGGAGGGCCAAGGAATTGGGGGTCAAATTTGGAGCGTCAAAACTAGGAAAAACCCTTTCTAGGTTTTCCTGGGTTTATCGAGGAGAGGCCAAGATTAATTTGGCAGAATTTTAGAGCAGATTTGAGGGGTCAAACAGGGGCCCCAACTCAGCGCGCAGCTACATTCCCTAGGGGAAAATTGGGCCGAAATTCCAAGGTCAACATTTGGCCAATTCCTTCGTGGGTTTTTGTGGGTTATTAGTGGAGAGCCTGGGTTAATTTCCCATAAAAAATTTAGCATCTGATGAGGTCCTAACAGCAGTTCTTTGCAGCCAGCATTATATTTTCTAGGTAGTTTCAATGCAGAGCTAGGAGAGAGCAGCAACATATTTGAGAGGGATTTCTTATTGTTCATTTGGGCTTAGCTAGCTTGCCCTGAGAAATCCCAGGTGCACTCTTTCCAGCACCACATTGTACCCTCTTTTTTATTAATAAAATGGCTCAGATCAATGCAATTCAAGGAGATTTCCGGTTGTTAAATGTGTTGCAAATTTTTGTATGTGTTTCTGCTATGTTTTCTTTGTTTAACATTGTATACATTGTATATTTCCATTAGGAATATTACATTGGTATCAGAGCCATAATCTTGAGTCAACCTGTGGGAAACCCTTCGTTCTATGACAAGACCAAAATAAAGAGCTAAGAAATCATGGGATCCAAAAAAAGGTTAGAATCAAACAACATGGCAGTAACCTTGAATGAGGTGATTAGGATGCAACAAATGATGATTGATGTGGGGGTGAATTTGACTCATTCCGCAATTGGGAATCCAAACATGATTGCAACTAATGTGGAGTTATTGGGAGCAAACTAGAAGGCATACTAATCATTAGGTCATGGCATTTAGGCATCCCTCTCTTTTTGGGAGTTTTGTGAACTAAGACGCATGCACAAACCAATGGAGATTGAGTCGAATTTTGTTGGGATGATGAGGAGGATTGAGAAAGAAGACATGAGAGTAGTTCAAGGAGCTATGGTTGGTAAGGAGACAATTGAGCATACACCCGTTGATGAGATGTCATTCGTTGTTGAGGTATCCATTGATGAGGTATCCCAGGTTGTGACCGAGTTCTCAGGTGATAGTAGCGCACCACAGGTTGATGAGGTGTCGGGAGACATCTCCATTGTTGATGAGGAGCCAATAGGTACAGATACATCCATATCCATGACAGAGTTTCCAGACGACAGTCACCTACAGCTGACTGGTGAGCATGTCTTGCATGTTGGGTTGTCTATGGAGGAGTCATGTCGTGCTCATGATGGAGGAGGATGTGCAACCATCTTTTAGGGTAGCCATTGATTGTTGGAATCAGAATTTCCATTACACCAAAACCCACAAGTGTTAGTAAATTAACGCATCGCCAGAGTTAACGGATCCATGAGAGGTCGTTAAGCAATGTCGCGAAACACACGGGGAGCATTGGATTATCCAATGCCCAACATTCTCCCCCATAGTGCGATCCAAGTGTGATTCAAACTCCAGACCTTTGGCTCTGATACCACTTGTTGGAATCACAATTTCCATTACACCGAAACCCGCAGGTGTTAGTAAACGGACACATTGCCAGAGTTAACAGATCCATGAGAGGTTGTTAAGCCATGTCGCGAAATAGAGCGTTCGATTATCCAATGCCCAACATTGATGAGGGGCAACATAGAGACCACATGTTGGGATTTCAGCACAGTTCACTTCAGAGGCGCATTCGCATGATCTACAACATTATCAACCCATCCCTACACATTGGATTGAGAGAGGCAGAGTTGTCTAGACATACCAGAGGGGATGACTAGGTTAGCAGCACTATTGGGTCAGCTTTTCCGATTGTAGAGAGAGAAACAAAGCTAACTATTCAGATATCATGTGTTGACCTGGGTGGCGGGATGAGACGATCGAAGTTGTGTAGGGTGCAGCATCCGCATGTTGGGGTTGTTGTATGTGCAGGAGTTCGTGCATTCGATCCCTCTCTTGGGGTTGGATGGCAAGAGATTCTGTGTTGGTACCCTATGGAGTGGGCTATGGAGATGGTGGTGGACCTAGGTGTAGCTCAGCAGGAGCTTCCAAGCATTGGGGATACCAGAAGTGTAGACCAACATTGGGTTCCAAGTGGGACTACCTATCATTTCCCATGTATGTTAGTTGGCTACAACTTGGATGGTGCATTTGACTTAACAATTGAGCATGCACCTTTGCTAGGGGAGTCTTGGTTAGCACTAGTGGCCAACCAGTTTATGGACAGACTCCTTTGGTTGTATTGGTATGATGTTTGTACACGAGATCACAGGGTGATCAACATACTCTAGAAGGAGTTTGTCAGAGGAGGTAGCATTGGCAGGCCACCGGATGGTGCCTTGAATGGAGTTAGGGACTCTTCACTTTTGTGTGGGGCACAGAGGATGTAGAGGAGCAACGCAGTGGTAGCATCACTACTGACACATAGGGAGATTCACTTCTTGGATCCCTCAGGGGGGATTTGGAGTGAAGATCCAATCATCGGCGGGTATAGTGATGCGATGATGGAGGTGATGATACCGATCAGGTGTGCGCTGACACATAGAGACATGTAACACCCCCTCTCATGTCTACCCAAAGTAACCATGATCTGTAGGGGTAAACATAAGGAAAGATGTTACTATGATCATATTCAACATCCTCTGTCACCTTAAGGAAGTGGAATCGATGGAACATCAGACGCAGTCATCCAACATCATCAACGGAATCCTTAGGAGACAAGTCAGCCACTAAGACATCCTATCCCTGGGTCCCACTGCTATTCTGCAGATCTTAGGCCATAGTCGCTCTCGTACTATGGGAAAGGGAGTGACCAGAAACCCAAAGTCGCTCTCACAGGCCTGCCTGCCAGCGACTGTGGACCAAAATTTCTAGTTTTGTGCTAGCAACCCCGAGATTTAAGCCACTTTTCTATCCCAGAATCCTAGCCTCTACCCAAAAATTGTTGTAACTTCCAGGATTCATTAAAAACATGATAACAATGATGATCAATCAAAAAGCACCCTCAGGACTAGGCTTGAGCATCACCAACTAGGACAGACATTCTGTCAAACACTTGGCATCAATGTAACCTACAGGTCTAGGATACAAGACAGGGCATAAACGACTAAAACAACTTATGAAATATAACCAGAAGGATCACCTCCTTCTCCATTGAACTATTACATCAACAATTAGGTATTGCATCCATCCATTTAACAGTTACAAGTAAATATATGAAATAACCATGACATAAACTTGTCATTAAACTGTGCTTATAACCATCATAAAACCATATAAATACCAGAGATGTGATAACCATTAAATCCACATATAAATCGATGCAAAGGTAAGAGAGGTTAGATTTTATTAATCACAGGCAAATCTGACCAGGTTCGAGACTTCCACGTACCACTCGACCATATACATGGCTGAACCAAATCTCTCTTTCAGCGAGTCACCCACGTGCCATATTCCAAGCATTAATGTGGGATCTCATAAAACAACCAATCCAAGAACAACCAAGGGAATCCAGAGGTTAAACCACCTCCACCCTCATCAAACCGTGATCACACCAAAACCGGTGCTCCAATCACAACCGAACTGAACTTGGAATGCCATCCAAAATCCATCAATATCCTTGAGGAATTTTCCATCTCCTTGTCTCTCATGCTTTACTGCAATCCAAACCCAGATCACTAGGCCCTAAACTGAGACTTCTCCCTCAGGATTTACCGTGTATCCCGCCAAAACTGGTCAAGGGATTCCTAGGCCTTTGGGAATGAACCTTGAGACCACCTCCACCTCGGATTCTGAAATCCATCCGGCAAACCAAAGCTCAAAAACCAAAATAAACATCCCAACATACCATGGCATCTGGAAAAAGGCTAGGCTAGGCTGAAATCCACTGTCATAACCCGACAAAACCATGCCATCGACAACAAGAGAACCATACACCAACATGAAAATACATGCATGTCCAAACCAACTAGGAAATCACACATGCAAAAGGTTACCTGCAAGTATTCTTGCTAAAGTTTCTTGATCTTGCTTTCCTTTCCTTGATCCTTGCTTTCATCTTCTTGCTCCAAACTAGAGTGCTCCAAGAAAATTTAAGTGACCAAGAGTGAGAGAGAGAGAGAGTAATGAGAGAGCTATAAGCTTGAACTGACAAAAGGTTGAACTGACCAAGAGCCTGCCAACTGATCATCAAAAGCCTTTTTATGAATGAGGCTTCTAATTTCTTCATTTTCCATTATTTTCCTTCATTTTCTTCCTCATATGCAACCTGTGACCTTTCACCTTACTTTCCTTATATTTTCCTTTACTTTCATAAATAAATGTGCCAAACATTCCTTTTTTCCTTTTAATGCCTTTGCCAATTTTCCTTAGCCAAAACACACATCCAGTGATGCCCACTAGGATATCTTTGTCCAACATTCAGCTTGGAATACGTGTTCCTTAACCGTGGTCTTATTTTGCCTTTATTAACTTTTATTACATGAAATTTTCACTAGGGTTGTTACAAGACACAACTCTAGGCCATCACATCTAGGGATGCGTGGGAGCGTCTAGTAATGAGCAATGGACTATAGGTGGACATGGAGATGCATGGTGGGGTACCATAATGTGTTGGATTGCATTGTGGAGTAGGAGTGTCTTACATCACATTAAGTACACACGAGGAGTGACTGGTGTCTTGATGCAGACAAGACGCGGGGCGGTACAAGATGGTATAGCCTTGGTTGAGGGTATCCAGTGGTGTACAAGGACAAGCTGCGGCTTACAGTGGCATGAAAAAAAGTACATGATACTCAGTGGTATGCGGTGACACATGATGCAATACAACATACTCTTGGAGCGTTGCCTCCAAGGAGACTTATGGACTGGGGCATTGGGTGTACCATTGGATGCAGCTCACCTAGGATTGATGAGGACATTGTTGAGCATCTAGGGACACCGTGTTTAGTAGAGACATGGCTTTGAGAGAGTTATCAACACATCCGAGGCAAAGAGAGTGTCATCCATAAGATCACTCTTGAGCATTTCGACAGACTTTTGATCATACCCTTTGGGACATACCCGCCCATCATACTCTAATGTTGCTTACAATCACAGAGTGTTCAGTTGTTTCCCCTTGACACTCTCCATTCAGGTTGCAGGGCATGGGAGGCTCACCCTATATAGTTAGATGAGACACCGCGTGTCATGAGCCGGGAGGAGACTCTCTCGTTGAGTATAGTCTCGAAGATGGTGTGTTGTAGCGTACAGTATATCTCCATGTTGGGTGGTATCTTCGAGAGTATACTCATGGAGTTCATGTGATGGCCTACGTGGTAGGAAAACTTCACGAGGATTTGGGCATGGTGCCACATTATCATGATCCCCTACTCATTGATGGTATACAAGGGACTTCTGGTACTTATATCGGGCAGGATAGTGAGTGGAGAGAGGGGAGCTTTAGGTGGGACAGGATGGATTGGAATCCTGGTATTGAGGGATTCCTTCATGTTAGGACATTACAAAGATTTGGGATGATTTAGTGGCACGTTTGGGACCCTGGTATTACTAATGGGGATAGGAGTGATCAATAGACAGAGGAGGCGTTGGTTCAGGCATTGCTTGAGGACAAACACTTTTTGGCAGGGAGGACTGTAATATCGCCAATTTTTATTTTTAGCATTAGAGATGAGTTTGGGGGAGAGGACACAATTCCGTCACTGAGACTTAGGAGGAAAAGAGAATATTGTTGCTCTAATGGAAAGTGGGGACAACAAGAAAGAGAAATTCGACCCAAGGAGGGAACTCGCACTCTTGGGAGAGAGAGGCAAGAGAAGAGAGTGCGAATGGAGAGAGAGAGAGAGTGGGGACCAAAATGAGAGAAGGAGCCATGAATTATAAATAGAGAAAGAGGCACTCATTTTTTTCATTTCATTCATCTATTCGAAAATTGTGTCTTTGACATAACATGCTTAAGTTGAATCCAAGTCTGCAGTGATGTTTAGCACATGAGTGTCTCCGAGTAGAGATCTCAACCCTTGCTTCAGTGGACTTCGAGTGCTATCCCAAGGAGGGAGTCCTACCTATACCAGTTCATACTAGCAACAGGGAGTGCAAGTTTGTGGAGAGGATTGGCAACAACAGCTTAGGGACTACGTAGTTCTTGGAGGAGGCATGCTTAGATGTTGAGGAGTGAAGGGAGATAGGGGTTAAAACTTGAGGTGGAGTCCGGGGAAGTGTTGTGGGAGCTTTTCCAGCATTTTTGCAAAGTAGCAATCACAACATTTGCTACATGTTACATATTCTGCTTGTGGAGGAGGGCCAAGCAATTGGGGGTCAATTTTGGAGTGTCAAAAATAGGACAAACCCTTTCTGGGTTTTTTTCTGGGTTTATTAAGGAGAGGCCAAAAATAATTTGGCAGAATTTTATGGGCATATTTGAGGGGTCAAACAGGGGTCCCAACTTAGCCAGTAGCTACATTCCCTGGGGGAAAATTGGGTTGAAATTCCAAGGTCAACATTTGGCTAATTCCTTCATGGGTTTTTGTGGGTTATTGGTGGAGAGCATGGGGTTAATTTCCTAGAATTTTTTGAGCATCCGAGGAGGCCCTAGCAATAGTTCTTTGCAACCAACAACATATTTTCTAGGTAGTTTTAGTGTAGAGCCAGGAGAGAGCAACAACAGATTTGAGAGGGATTTCTTATTGTTCATTTGGGCTTAGCTAGCTTTCCTTGAGCAAGCCCAGGTGCACTCTTTCCAACACCACATTGTACCCTCTTATTTATTAATAAAATGGCTCAGATCAACGCAGTTCATGGAGATTTCTGGTTGTTAAATGTGTTATAAATTTTTATATATGTTTCTACTATGTTTGTTTTGTTTAACATTGTATATTTCCATTGGGAATATTACATGTGTAGTGACCGGGGGCCAGGGGCTTAACCCCGACCCCTTCCACCATACATGTAATGCTGAAACGTTAAATAGAACTTTGCAACAATGGTTAATAAGAGCCACAACAATAGAGATGGTAGACCGTGGAGTTTGTAGGCTTTAGGTCGAGAGTTCGATCCTGCCCGGGTCTCTGGCCAAGCTTCCAATTTTTTTTTCATTCCCGGGGTGCCATGTGGCAACCCATGATTGGGCCACGTGGCACCCAACCATCAGTCCACCAAAAGAAGCCATCAACCAATCAGATTTCGCCAACATGCACCAATCAAATGAAGCCACTTGCTAGCCTGTCATTGGCCCAAGGGTACACAATTAACCTGTTGAGTCATCGTACGGACTGCCTAGTCAACAGTCCTGTATTTCAACCTGCAAAAATTTTATTTGTTTAGGAAAATGACCAGAACACGATATCTAGAGCATATGATGTCGGTTTTGAGAGATTCAAATTGTGTTAGATTCAGGACGGATAACTTTATGTTTTCACTATAGTTTCGAGAACTTTTGAACACTTTCATTTTGAGCACTTTACTGATCCTCTGGATCACTCCTCCCCACTGGAAGCTTTTGGACCACCAAAAGACTATTTTCAGTCAACAAATAGGTGAGGATACAACTCCCTCACCCTTCCAATCTCAATCCATTTGGCCTTGCTTGGATTTGTTCCTTTGAGCCCCACACGAAGGTACTCCACATTCCCTCTTCTTGAAGTTCTTGTTTTTTTGTCAAGGATAGTATCTTGCTACAATTCTTCAAGATATTCAGGAGAGAAATCTTCTATTGAAGGAATCTGAACATTCTCTCCTTGATCTTCAATCAAAGGAGGCTCATATAATCTCAAGTTCTCTTCACCTTGAAGCTTTTCTTTGCTGATGCAAAGCCTTACTTCATCTCCAACCTGAAAACTGTGGTCAACACGATGCTTATCATGTCTAGCCTTGTACTTGGCTTGAATCTTCACCAAATGTTCTTGTACCATCTGATTCACCAACTGAATCTATAATGGATAATTAATATGTGACGCAAAAATTGATGTTGTATTGATTTTACCTTTCAATGCATTGAAGGCTTTCTACTGCTTGCCTCCCCATTGAGAGACATGTTTCACCCTTGTCAAAGTATGCAATGAAGCTAACTTTGTCTTGAAAGTGGTTTTCCATGTATCACCTTTAGCAAGTCTTATTTGATGGTAACCACTTCGCAAGTTCAACTTAGTGAAATAAACAACATCCTTCAATTGATTTAACAAAACATCAATGCGAGGAAGAGGATAATGATTCTTTACCATGATTTTGTTCAAAGCTCCAAAATCCACACACTGTGATCACCATCGCCATGTACCATCCTTCTTCAGAGCCAAGACATTAGGAGACCCACAAGGAGATGTACTAGACCTAATGACCCCTTTGTCAAGTAGCTCTTGCATCTGCTTCTTGATCCCTGCATTCTCTAACACTGGCATCTTGTTCATACCAATGTTCAAAAGTGATGCATCTTGCTGCAATTGAACTTCATGTTGTTTTCCTCTTTTAGGAGGCAACACGTCAAACTCCTGAAACATATTATCACATGTGTTAACAACCTCGACTAAATCATGTTTGAGTTTTACATCACATCCGCGGAAAGCTTCATATTCCTCAACATCTTTGTGTTTGATCATTAACAATGCAAAATTCTGACTAGCATTTACAAGCCTCTTCATTTGTTTAGCATTCACAAGAGACAAATTCAACTTCTGTGATGTGCTCTAACAATGTACTCAATCCCATCTTTAAACAAATGATACTTTATCTCATGGCGATGAAATATGGATTTCCTATCATATAAGTACGGGCTTCCCAAAACAATCCCGCATATGTCAAGTGGTACTACATCAAGTTCTACCTCATCAATAAAATTTGTAGTGATGACGAATTTAAGTGTGCATTTTCTTGTCACTTGCAATTTGGCATTGTCACATACCCAACCCAAAGGATAAGGTTTAGGATGAGGAATGGTTTCCAAGTTTAGTTTCTTGACAATGCCTTTGAAATAAGGTTGGCTTGGGATCCACTATCAAACAAAGTATCTACTTTGTTATGTTTTGATATGACTCTAATATGGAAAAGCTCAATTCTTTCTTTTTCATTTTTAGTTTCAATGGGCTTGCTAGAAGAACTAGTACTTGCAATAGAATCCTTACCTTTCAATCCCATGGCTGTGATTTTGGTCTCATCTCCGGAATCAGATCCTAGATCTTGTTGAGTTGTTGCAACAGTCTTTTCTTTCTCCTTGTTGACAACATTTTGAGTCTCAACTCAAGATGAAGTTTCCAATAATTGTATTCATCATGGCCTTCTTTTGAACAATGTTTACATGTGAGTTTTTCTCCCTCTTTCTTAATTGAAGCATTCTTTTTGTCTTTGCCTTTAAACTTCCTCTTTCCTTTGTCTCCAGACTTAAATGGCTTCTCACTAATCTCTTCAGAAACATTCTTCCCTCTTCCTTCTAAATGAGTTTCCTATACGCATACTTCATCTAGATTTGTAGGGTTAAACATAAGAATTGTATGCCTCAAGTAATTATGTAAACCACCTATGTCTTTGAGGGGAGTGTCTTGAGAGGATAAATGTACACCCAAAATGAGAGTTCTTCTTCTAAACTCTCAGGTATAACTTTGAACACTCATACCTTTTGCTTGTCTAAAATTTTGTTTGTCCATTATTGCTTTCTGCATATAAGCCAATGGATAAAATTGTCTCCTTAATGTAGCTATGACGTCATTCCAAGAAGAAATTATCTTACTTGTTTTCTTTAAATCCTCTTGGGTTTTGGCCTCCCACCATATGAGAGTTGCACTTTCGAAACGAAGAGAAGCAAGTTGGATTTTAGTGGAATCATCATCAATTTGTTGAATCATGCAATAGGATTCACGCTGACGAATCCAATTATCCAATTTCTAAGCATATACTTCCCTATTGTACATAGGCAATTCAAATTGGACATCAAGCTTTAACAAAGGAGTTTTACCATGTCCCTTTGGATTTCTTGGAGGAATATGTGAAGGGGTTTAAGTAGAAGAATATGAGGGTGAAGATGGAGGTGAAGAAAAAGGTGGAGGTAGAGGTAGTTGTTTGTCACAATTTCCTCCATTACCTTTTGGAGGATTTGAGCTCTCTCCTTATAACCTTGTGTTTCTATCTTCAAATAGAACTTTCACCATTTCAAAGAAAGCTTTTCTGAAAGTTCTCTCACCCTCAGACATCCCCTCATGACCTTCTTCATATGCCATGACTAGTGAATCTTGAGGTATGTGTGGCTTCCTTGAACCCACTTGAGGATTTGGCTCTTCAAGCACTCCTTCTCCTCTTTTCAGCTTCAACCTTGTAAGCATCAGAAAACACTTGCAAACAAAATCAAACATTGAAAATAACCTTGAGCTCCGATACCAAACTAATCTGTATTACAAACTTGAAGGTTTATGGAAAATTTGCAAGTAATTTTTTATGTCTTTTAGGAAATGGATCAATTTGAAAAAGTAGATAAATTTATAGTTTTAAAAATCAATTTGCAGCATAAAAACAAACACAAATATACCATACGCAACAACACAACACAACAAAATGATAAAGGAGTTCACCCCTCTTGGGCTACATCTCCTAGTCCAGCTTCCAATGTTGGGCCTCTTTCATTAAGTGCTCAAATTTGTGATTTAATGGATTTACAATGCTCAAAATGTAAAAATAATGTCTCCAATGGCTTCAGAAGACCCAAAAACCCCAAGTTGGGCTCTTTTTGGGATCAATTTGGCCAAAAACTGAGAAAGTTATGCTCTAGAGAAGTTTTGTTGCTAATTGATCTACAAACTGGCTCCCATATCTAACCTTCCTACGAATTTCGCAGTTCAGGAGTCCGTCGAGCGCCATTTTCGCTTGGCTCTAGTGAGATTCGCGTTAGATTCGACGTAATTTTTTTAGATGCTTTTATTGTCCAATGACCCTTATGGAAGAAAAATTTGGCCACATGGGGCCTTGTGGACGAGGGTTCTGCCCGCCCCCGCCAGCTTAGCCCTTAACCATCAGGGCACGATTTCGTTGGTTCCATATAACTTGGCGCTAGTCCCTGATTTTCCGCACCCGTCGCTTTGACACCTTTCCCACTCCACCCGTGGTTCTTTGCATCAACACATCGCCTAGGGTCGTGCCATACCCAAGCCCTCTTTGTATTTGGCTCTGGTTCCCAATTGTGGTGGTCCCGTGGCATATCATGTAACCTCGAGCTGGGCTTTGACCCATCTCCCAATATATTAACACCTGCAACCTCCATCCACCTATCATATGACTATCATGTGACCTCGGGCTGGGCCTAAGCCCTGAGCCCTCGATTACTCTGTCGTGGGTTGTGGTCCCGTGGAATGTGTAGTGACTGGGGGCTAGGGTCTTAGCTCTAACCCCTTCCCCCATACATGTAATGCTGAAATTTTAAATAGAACTTCACAACAATGGTTAATAAGAACCACAACAATAGAGACGGTAGACTGCAGAGTTTGTAGGCCTGAGGTCGGGGGTTCAACCCCGCCCTGGCCTTTGGCCGACCTTCCAAAAAGTTTGTTCTCTCTCGGGGTGCCATGTGGCAGCCCATGATTGACCCACATGGCACCCAACCATTGGTCCACCTAAACAAGCCATCAACCAATCAGAATTCGCCAACATGCACCAATCAAATGAAGCCACTTGTTCGCCTATCATTGGCCCAAGGGTACACAGTCAAGTTACTAAGTCATCGTACGGATTGCTAAGTCAGCAGTCCTGTACTTCAACCTATAAAAAAATTAGTTGTTTAGGAAAATGATCAGAATGTGATATCTGGAGCATATGATATTGGTTTTGAGCAATTCAAATTGTGTTGGATTCAGGACAAAGAGCTATACGTTTTGGCACCGATTTTGAGCATTTTTTAACACTTTCATTTTTGAGCAATTTACTAATCCCCTGGATTAATGAGCATGTTGGAAATGTGGTAAGGAGCATCTTATGAGGGATTGTCTGCAGAATCAAGGTGGTAGGCCTTAGATTTATAGTGCACAAGAAGTGCAGATAGTTGGGGTTGTTGGGTAGAGCATTACACAGATTTATGCAGTGCTGGATAACAAGCAGGCAGATCACTATGCAACTATTATCGAGATGGACGGTAAGCTTTGTGACCAAGTTGTTTCTATTTTGATTGACCCTGGATCTAATTATAGTTATTATAGTCCTGACCTGGTGGATAAGTATGGTTTGAATAAAGAAGTGCATGCAGGATATTGGTTAGTGCAGTTGGCTACAGGTATGAAGAAGATAGTGCATCATTGGGTAAGAGCTTTTGCTTTTGAGTTGAATGGTATTCCTACATCAACACATTTGAATGTATTATCGTTGGGATCATACAATATGTTTTTGGGTATGGACTGGTTGCATCTTCATAGGACCAAAGTGGATTGTTATGACAAGGTCATTGAGTGTTTGGATGACAATGGAGAACAATGAATCTTGCAGGGTAAGAAGAAGGCAACATCAGTTAGAATGGTGACAATTATGTAGGAAAAGTATAGTCACAGAAAAGGGTGTGTGTTATTTGCAGTGCATATTTCTAGTGATAAAGGTAAGGATGTTGAGGATGCAAAGGAGGTACCCGATCTTGCAACAGTTTCAGGATGTGTTTCCAGCAGAGATTTCAGAGTTGTCGCTTCATAGAGAAGTGGATTTTTCCATTAAGTTGGTACTAGGGGCAACACCAGCATCGAAGGCACCGTACAAGATGAGCACACAAGAGTTAGTAGATCTGAAGTTACAATTGAAGGAAATGCTTGAAAAAGGATACATTAGGCCAAGTGTATCACCTTAGGGTGCACCGATATTATTTGTGAAGAAGAAGGATGGTACTCTTATGTTATGCATCGATTACAGACAGTTGAACAAGGTAACCATCAAGAACATGTATCCATTGCCGAGGATTGACGACTTGTTCGCAGTTGGATGGAGCAGTAGTGTTCTCGAAGATTTATCTGAGATCATGATATCATCAAATGCAGATTATGGAAGAGGACATATATAAGACAACTTTCCAGACTAGGTACGGGCATTATGTGTTTGTTGTAGTTCCATTTGGTTTAACTAATGCTCCAACTACCTTTATGTACTTGATGAATAATGTGTTGCATCCTTATATGGACAAGTTTGTTATTGTATTCATTGATGACATCTTGATATATTCTAAGAATGAGGAAGGGCATGCCGAGCACTTAGCAACAGTATTGAGATTGCTGAGAGAGAATCAATTGTATGCTAAGCTCAGTAATGCAGTTTCTTCCAGACATAGGTACATTATGTAACACCCTCCTCCCACATCTACTCAAGCAACCGGTCAACCAGGGTAAACATGTGATGAGAAGTTACTATGATATGATTCGACTCCCTATGTGTCTGTTAAGGAAGTAGAACCGGCGGAACACATCACACAAACCTTCCACATCAAAAACAATACTTCCAGGAGCCATCCCAACCACTAAAGTAACCAGCGCTTGAGACCAACTGAAGTTTTAATGCATCAAACCCCTAGACGCTCCCTTGATATGGACCAACGTGCGTCCAGGAGGCTCCAAACACTCCCACAGCAAGGGAAAGAAAGCGTCCGGGGACTTTTTCCCCCAACGTTGTGCCTGCGACTCTGGGATTCGTGCCACTTTTTCAAGACCAATGCCCAAGTCACTGCCCATAACTCAATGGCACCTTCAAAAATGTATTTTCACAGCGAAACAAAGATACATTTGAAAAGATATTGGCAAGGACTAGACTAGACCCCTATTAGCCATGACTGGAATTTCAACAAACATGTCCCAAACGTGAAAGCTACAAGTCTTAATAGTAGAACTGAGCATAGGGGTCTCATACTTATCTGAGAATCACTAAGAAGCATTGATGCCTCAACACATTAGCTGCAATTTCATCTATTAAGCCATAGATATATTGTTCATTCATTTACAAGTAAAGACATGATGAGAGCCATACATAGCCACTGTCATAATACATGTTCATAACCAACATAATAACAATAGAAATAACAAGGAAACAACAGTTATATAATCCACAGATAAACCAATATAATACTCATGAATTAACAAGGAGAAATAATCTCATATTAATGATGCAAAGGCTAACCAGGTGTGGGAATTCCATGAACCACCCGACTGTAGACATTGTTGAGCCAAATCTCTCTTCATCCAGTCATCCCCATGCCATATTCAAAGCATGAATGTGGGATCTCATGGAACAAACCATCAAAATCGAACCAGGGCTTCCAGAGACCAAACCACCTCAACCCATCAAACAATGATTCCACCTCACGGTCGGACATCACAAACCATCACTAGATTGGTCTCTACCCAAGCCTTCCGGGGCTCCACAACGTTTCTTCCAACCAAGGCTTCCAGGACTAGTAATTCAACCCACAAATGTCATCGGGCTCCTACAACGTTTTTCCAACCAAGGCTTCCAAGACTAGTAACTCAACCCAAGTTGTTATAAGCCTTCCAAAGTGTTTGTCCAACCAAGGCTTCCAAGACTAGTAACTCAACCCAAGTTGTTACAAGCCTTCTAGAGTGTTTGTCCAACCAAGGCTTCCAAGAACTAGTAACTCAACCCAAGTTGTTATAAGCTTTCCAGAGTGTTTGTCCAACCAAGGCTTCCAAGAACTAGTAACTCAACCCAGGATAAAGGAAACATGAGAACCAACCAGAAAAACAAAGAAATGAACCCACAACACCATGACTATCCAGGAAATGGCAAGGCCAAGCAAATCCACTATCATTCTAGGAAATCCTCCATTCAAATGATAGATCATGACCAATAATCCACATGCATATGCCATGCATGCCAAAAATAGTGAGGAAAACATACATGCAACTCGGTACCTGCAAGAAAAACCCGACGTAGCTGCTGATCCTGACCTCTTGCGCTTTCATGCTCTTCCTTTGCCTTCTTGCTCCAAAACTCCAATTATGCCACACTCCTCCAAGAGTGCTCCAAGAAATATCTAAGTGTCCAAGAGTGTGTGAGAGAGAGAATATAGAGAGAGCTCCAAAAGTAAACTGACAAAAGTATGTGAGCTGATCCTCATAAGCCTTTTTATTAATGAGGCCTCTATTTTCTTCATTTTCCATTTTCCTCCTCACATGCAACCTGTGATCTTTCACCTCCCTTTTCTCCTAATTTACGTTATTTTCATAAATAAATGTCCCAAAATGCCACTTTTCCTTTCCAAAGTATTTTCCATTGTCTTTGCCAATTTCCTTAGTCATTAATCAATCGCTAGTGATCCCCATCACTATGCTTTTGCCCAACATTCAGCTTGGAATAAGTGTCCCATCAACCATGGTTATTATTTTCCTTAATTAACTTTTATTACATGGAATTTTCACCAGGGCTGTTACACATTACTTGGGACATGTTGTCTCTAAGGAAGGTATAACAGTGGATCCAGAGAAGATAAGGGCTATCATGGAGTGGGAAGCTCCTCGAAACGTGGATAAGGTAAGATCATTTATGGGTCTAGAAGGATATTATAGGAGGTTCATCATGAACTTCCTTCGCATTGCATATCCTACATCACTACAAAGGCAAGGTAAGAAATTTGAATGAACAAAGGATTGTGCATCAAGTTTTGAATGGTTGTTGACAAATGCTCTAGTGTTAAAGATTGCAGATCTGAACAAGGAGTTTGTGGTGTGTACAAATGCTTGCAAGAGAGGACTTGGTGGAGTCCTTATGCAGGAAGGATAGGTAGTATGCTATGAGTCACGTAAACTGAATGAGAATGAGCAGAATTATCCAACACACGATCTTGAGTTGGCAACGTTCATCCGTGATTTGAAGATGTGGAGACATTATCTTCCTGCAGGAGGTTCATCTTGATGAGTGATCACAGTGGATTTTAGTATCTATTTGACCAATTGAATTTGAATGTTAGACAAGCTAGATGGTTGGCCACAATCAATGAGTTTGACTTTGAGATGAAGTACATTAAAGGTAAAGAGAACAGGGTTGCAGATGCTCTTAGCAGGCGGATACAGGTGAATCACATAGCAACCATGTGCTCTTATGGGACAAACTTACATGATCAAATCTTACAGGCAGGTCAGTAGGATGATAAGTACAGGGAGCTTATGCACATGTTACAGTAGGGTATAGATGATCACGATATGGACTATCGTCTCATAGCAGATGGCGCGATCAGATTTAGGGATAGGATATATGTGTCAGATAATAGTGAGCTCAAGAAGACTATCTTGAGAGAGTTCCATGCGAAACCGTATTCAGGTCACTTGGGATATCAAAAGACATTGACAACAATGAAGAAGTTATATTATTGGTAGAATATGAAGAAGGACGTGGCATGATTTGTGGCTAGATGCTTGGATTTTCAGTAGGTGAAGGCATAATATAAGCATCCAAGTGGATTACTACAACTAATTTTGATCCCAGAGTGGAAGTGGGAGGTGATTTCCATGGATTTCATCACAAGGTTGTCGATGAAATCTAGACAACATGATTCCATCATGGTTGTGGTGGACAGGTTGACAAAGGTTGTGCACTTCATTCTAGTGAAGTCTACATATTCAACCAATGATGTAGCACATGTATTCATCAGAGATGTAGTGAGGTTGCATGGTGTCCCGAAGAGGGTTGTGTCAGACAGGGATGCTAAGTTCACTTCCAAGTTTTGGAAGGAGTTGTTCGCAGGATTAGGGACAGAGTTGGCCTTCAACACAAGTTATCATCCATAGACAGATGGACAGATAGAGAGGGTCAATCGGATATTAGAGGACATGTTGAGGATGTATGTCATGCATCAGCAGAGGAGATGGGAGGAGTACCTTCCATTGGTTGAGTTTGCTTACAACAATGGGTACCGGGAATCTTTGAGGATGAGTCCATTTGAGGCATTGTATGGGCAGAGTTGTAACACTCCCATTAGTTGGAGTGATCCAGTAAACGGGGTGTTGATTGGACCGGATATGTTGGCAGAGATGGAATAGGAAATGCAGGTTATAAACAAGAATCTAAAGGCAAAACAGGACATGCAGAAAAGCTATGTAGATCAGAACAAGTTGTTTAAGGAGTTTCAGGTTGGGGAACATGTGTACTTGCGCATCAAGCCCAAGAAGAGCTCCTTGAGGATTGGATCATGTGCCAAGCTGGCACCTCGGTTTTGTGGACCTTTCAAGATTCTTGAAAGGATTGAACCAATAACCTATCGACTTGCATTGCCTCCGAAAATGAAAGTCCATGATGTTTTCCATGTGTCATTGCTTAAGAAGTATGTTAAAGATGTTGATCATGTGATTGATTGGTCTGTATTGCAGGTGGAGCCAGATGGAGAATTCTAGCTGGAACCTCAGTGTATATTGCAGAGAAAGATGCTCATGCTCCGAAACTGAGCAATCGAGTAGGTTAAAGTGTAGTGGAAGCACTTTGGGCCTGATGAAGCTACATGGGAGATGACAGATCAAATGTGGGCTATGTATCCTTCTTTATTCATTAGTTGAGCAAATGTTTTTGGTATATGTTTTGGTATATGTACATTTGTATATGGATGTAAATATTGCCATGAACTGTGTTATAAATCTCCAATAAGTGGTATGGGTGTCATGTTGTTATGGTTATTATGTTGTTATGTGTCATGTTGGTTTACTTCTCAACAGGCTTATCATTGTAAATACTGCATCGAGCTAAGTTATAAAGCTCCATGGGCAATATGTTTTGCTTTTAGCAGTGTTGTTGGTTGTAGGTGCAATTGAACACCAAGGATGATGTTTCCCCAAGGGGGAGGGTTCTGTAACAACCCTTGTTAAAATTCCATGTAAATAAAGGCAAAATAATAACCACGATTATGGGACACTTATTCCACGCTGAATGTTGGGCAAAAAATCCTAGTGTGGATGTTCATTTGGTTTATTATGGCTAAGGAAATTGGCAAAGTAAATGACAAAGGATTTGGAAAGGCAAAGTGGCATTAATTGGAATTTTATTTATGAAAATAATGGAAATTAGGAGAAAAGGAAGGTGAAAGGTCACAAGTTGCATGTGAGGAGGAAAATGAAGGAAAAATAATGGAAATTGAAGAAAATAGAGGCCTCATTAATAAAAAGGCTTTTGAGGATTAGTTTGTAACCTTTTTTGTCAGTTAAACCTTCTATCAATTCAGTTTTGGAGCTCTCTCTATTCTATCTCTCTCACTCTTAAACACTTATAACATTCTTGGAGCACTTCAACATTTGATCAAGAAAAGCAAAGAAGGCAAGAGGAAGCAAAGATCAAGCTAGGAAGAGTGAGATTAAGCGACTACAATGAGATTGTTTGTAGGTATCGAGTTGCATGTATTATTTCCTTGCTAGTTTTGGCATGCATGGTTATGCATGTGTGTTCTTGGTTCTCTTACTGTCATTGGCATGGGTTTTGCAAGGTGTGACAATGTTCTTAAGCCTTGCCTTGCCATTTTCTATATAACCATGGTGTGATGGGGTTCTCATGTTTTGGTTGAGCTGGATTGCTGGATGGATTTGAAACTGAGTGAGGTGGTCCATGAAAGCAAGAACACATGGCCTAATGATCCTTGAATTACACTGTGGATTGCAGTAAAGCCTTGTCCTAGTAACCCATGCATCAGACTATGGGTTGCGGTAAAGCCATATTTTGTGTTACCTCGGTAGGCCTAGGAATCCTTGACCAGTGAATGGCAGGATATATAGTAAATCCAAGAGGTGGGTGCCTTCGATGAGGCCTAGGAATCCTTGGCTGGTGAATGGCAGGATATACGGTAAATCTTGGAGGGCAGAGTCTTGATGAGGCCTAGGGATCCTCAACCATTGTATGGTGGGATGTATGATAAAAGCTAGATACTAGGAGACATGAAAATTCCTCATGGTGTAGGTGGAGAAATCCGGTGGCATCCATGCTTGTTTAGGGCCTAGCGATCCGGTGGGGATTGTGGTAAAGCTTGATTCTATTGATTAGGGTGAGGTGGTTTAGCCTCAGGAATCTTTGGTTGATTTTTGGTTATGTGTCCCACATTGATGCTTGGAATATGGCACGAGGGTGATTGGTTGAAAGAAAGATTTAGTTCAACCAATCTATGGTCGGGTGGTATGTGGAATTCTTAAACCTGGTTGGCATTGCATTCATTAATAGGAGTTCCTTTCCTTGGTATTTTATGAGCAAATGTATTGGTTCATATGTGGCATTTATGGTTGTTGTATCCTTGTTATTTATGTTGTTTATATGTTGGCTATGAGTATGTTTTATGACAGGGATGATGTATGGCTCTCATCGTGTTTTGAATTGTAAATGAATGAACAATGAATATATGACCTAATAGATGATAATGCAGCTAATGTGATAAGGCATCAATGCTTCTTAGTTATTCTCATATAAGTATGAGACCCCTATGCTCATATATGTTGTTATGACCTGTAGAATGCATATTTGTGACATGTTTGACGAAATGTATGTCATGGCTAGTAGGGGTAAGATCAAGTCTTTGTTCAAGTATTTGCATTAGTATCATTGTTTCGATGTTAATTTTCATTTCTAGAAGTTTCATGAAGTTTTGGGCAGTGGCCTAAGACCTAGCTCTAAAAAGTTGCACAAAATTTGGGGTCGCTAGCTCAGAACTAGCTGAAAAGGTCCCTAGTCGCTAGCATGCCCTTGCTGTGGGAGTGAATGGAGGATCCCAGTCACATGCATGCCCATGTCATGTGAGCGATTGAGGCTTTAGGTTAGTAAAATGTCAAGTTACCTCAGGGGTTGGTCACCTGGAAGGGTTGGTTGGCTCCTGAAGGTTCTGTAACATGTGTAGAAGGTCAGATTGGTTGTGTTTTGTCGGTTCCACTTCCTTAACTATACATGGGGAGTTGAATCAGATCATAGTAGCCTCTTGTCACATGTTTACCCCAGTGGACTGATTAACTTGGGTAAATGTGGGAGGAGGGTGTTACAATTATGAAGAAACATTTGCTCCGATAACAAGGTATACAACTATTATTTCATTGGTCTCTTTGGAAACATCGACGGGATGGAACATCCACCAAATGGATGTCAAGACTGCATTCCTAAATGGCACAATTGATGAGGAAGTCTATATAGAGCAACCCTTGGGATTTTAAGTTAAAGATTGAAAGGCATATGCTTGCAGATTGAAGAAGGCATTATATAGCCTCAAGAAAGAACCAAGGGCATGGTATGCTAGAATGGATGCATACCTACAAAGATTAGGCTTCTCAAAGAGTTATGCTGATCCAAACCCTTATATTAAGGTTGTGAAGGGAGAGTCGGTAATTATTCTTCTTTATGTGGATGATCTTCTCTGGATAGGTGTGGAAGGTCAAATTGAAGAATGTAAGAAGCAACTAGCAATAGAGTTTGACATGAAGGATCTAGGGTTGATGAGATCTATCTAGGTCAAGGAAAGTATGTGATCAAGATGTTGAAGAGGTTTGGCATGATAGAGTGCAAACCAATGACAACCCTGATGATCACAAAACTTGAAAATACTACAGAGTTTTGAATCAAGGCTTGTGGATCCTTCCAGATATAGGCAATTGATTGGTTCACTGATGTACTTCGTGAATACTTGACCATACATATGTTTTGTCGTAAATATCCTCAATCAAATCCAAGAGGATTAGAAGCATGATCATTGGATAGTAGCAAAACATATATTGAGATATCTCCAAGGAACAATCCACTACTGCCTAAAATATGATAGGAGGAATGATGTCCACTTGTTTGAATATACAGATTCTAGCTGGGGAGGCAATGAGTAGGATGGAAGGAGCACTACAGGAGGATGTTTTAGTTTGGGATCCTCCATTATCTCATGGATGAGTAGAAAGAAAAATATGGTTGCTTTGTGTAGTGCTGAGGTTGAGTACATTGCAGCCTGTGAAGTAATAAGAGAAGCTGTCTGGTTAAGGAAGTTGCTATCATACCTATTTGAAGGACCAATGGACCCTACAATGATACATTGTGATAACACTAGTTATATACAATTGTCTGAAGTCCTAGTATTTCATGGAAAGGCAAAGCATGTCAACAACAAGTATCACTTCATTTGGAAGCTAGTACAAGATCGTGTGTTGTAGCTTACAATATATCTCCACCGATGAGCAGGTAGCTGACATATTGACAAAATATCTTCCTATTAGAAGCTTGTATATCTGAGAGACAAGCTTGGTTTGGTTGATGCATCCTCCCTGATTGAGAGGGAGAGATAGACACATCATTCTTTTCTTCACTTGGGAAGACATAATGGAGGATTGGGTAAACATCTAGCATCCGATACTCTTTGAGGATGTGGTAGTGCATCCAAGATAAGATTAGTCTTGAATCGATATTCTTTGAGGACTATCTATCCAAGATAAGAATAGTCCAAAGAAGGTCATACTTTGTGAACACCCGGGTGGGGTATGTACCTTGAGAGACAATGATGATGGTGTCTATAAATCGTTGGTCTCACCATCATTGTGCTCTGATCTTGTGGAGAGATAAAGCTATTAGTCAAGGCCTTACTATGTGACAATTTTGGTTGTTATGATGCTAAACAAATGGGTTACCAATCTAACTCTTCTTATAAGATCTCTTCAGATTGAGAATGTCCACATACCATTTATGAATACCTCCCTAGTTAAGAGGGAGTGTTGAAAAATGTGTAACTAGGTTCGGTCTTCATAAATATGAAATGTACTTTTGATTCTTGTAAATTGTAAAATGAAAGAAAATTATTATTATTATTTTTGGAGCATGGGTTTCATGCTCATGGTCTTTTATTTTATAGGTCGAGCACCCATTGTGTGCTTCTAGGGTTGGTCCTAGGTCAAGAAGTCAAAAGAGTCATTGTCATAAGCTGAAGGCCCCGTTAGGCACATTGTAACTTGTAAATAAAATTATTTTTGTCCCTAAAAGTGTCAAAATACCCTTCAATACCAAGTGGGCCTGATAGCTGGCAAGTCAACCTAATTTGAGGAGCAACGTCCACCTTAAGAAGCCTATATAAAAGAGGAAACTCGACCTCCTTGGAGGACATTCATCACTTACTCATTCAAGCGAAGGAGGAAGAAGAAGAAGGCAACACAGGAGGAAGAGGACAGAGGGGATTTGTCTTTGGGCTATTTCTCTCTCACATGTGCGAAGGAAGGCTAGGGTTTATGCAGTTGATCAAGGGTTTCTTCTACATGTTCGATCTTGAAGAAGGAAACGAAAGAAGGTTAAGTGAAGGTCACAAGAAGCCATCCTCAAGCTCCAGAAGGAAGAGAAAGCCAAGCAAAGGTCTGAGGAAGCCTTGGAGGCTAAAAGAAGCTCACACGTGTGGCAACAACAACTGCAGGAGGGCCAAAAATTTCAGGTCTGCAGTGAAGGCCAAAATTCTGCAGCTGGGGGTCGAAGTTGTGCTACTAGAAGAGATTTGACTGGGTTTGATTTGGACAAGGAAAACACATCTCCCGAAAGTGTTGGAATTGGTCTTGGAGGGTATTGGTCTTGGTCTAAAGGTCTTGGAATTCGTCAATTGAAGAATCTATAAGAAAGAGAAGAGATTTGCAGATTTTCCTCTCAAGTAGAGATGTTTTGGCCCTGACTTGTAGCCTATATTCCCTGTTCTTGTTCTTCTTGTTTTGGTAGTTGTTTGATGATATACAAACATAATAATAAGTAAAGAAGCTAATAAGTAAGAAAAGCAAAAAGACATCACAAGTAGTTATCAAGAAAAGAGAAATTAATCTAATCATTGCCTATAGATTTATCAATAGTGGTGTCTCTTGGATTGAATTGAGATGTTGAAATTGCCAAGGAGTCACACATTTGATTTTGTCCTTATGGGGAAAAAGACTATGTTAAAATAACTAAAATTTTGGAGAATGTCCCAAACTCTTGAAGCATATATTTCAATATTTTTTTGATTTTATAATTTTTCTTGGTTTGATTTATGATTAATTTAAAATCTCCTTTAACAACTAATCCTTGATGCATATTTGGGTGGAAAGGACTAAGCCTTGAATAATGCCTCATATTATGCTTCATTGTTTGTGCAAGGAAACTCCAATTTGAAAGCATAAGAATAAATTTGAGAACTCGTGTGAAATATCATCTTAACTCCAACTCCAAAACTAGAACAAACACCATCAAATGTCATTTTCCAGAATCTTTAAAAAATGTCACTTTCACATTCCTTAGTATATTTCATATCAAGAACAACATAATATCCCATCCCTAAGTCTATGCAACTTTGCATAAGGTCCTACATAGTAATTCATATGAAAAAAACTTGCTTATTACATAATTTGACCCTATCCTAATAAATAGATAGATCATGGTAGTAAGCTTGCGGAAATATATATTCTCCAACCAAAAAATAACGAGTATTATGTTTTTTATTTTTATTATTTATATGCGATGAAACTGAGAACTAGGTTAGGATTGTACTTATATGACATGGGGCTGATTCCATTGATTACAATTATAGACTTTAAATGTACTTACACAACCCCATATGCAACACACAAGACTAGTCAAAATTTGAATCAATGATATCATAAAGAGTGTCTTGATAATGCACTTTATCACCAACTAATCTACACCTAAAAAATAATAATACAAAAACACAATCACAAAAATAATTTACATAAAATGAAAAAAAAAATGTATCAACTTTATGCATCCTAGCGAAACTATAATTTAACATAAAATGCAAAAAAAAAATTAATGTATCACATCCTAGCAAAACTATAATTTAATTTGAGTTACACAATAATAAATAATTCTAAACACTATGTACACAATTTAAATTTTCAAAAAAAATTCACTATTCAATTAAAAACAATCAAACCAAACATATTGATATATAAGATTCCCTTATTTAACCAAACCAAATATATAAGATTCCCTTATTTAACCAAACCAAACATATTGATAAACATATTGATATATAAGATTCCCTTATTTGTCAAATAAAAGACCCATGCTTAATTTAAAAAAACTTGTGGTTAACGATAAAACCTTTTTATTTATGAGCCATACCATCCATTTCCACCCTAATTTTTGTAAAATTTTAAAAAATATGCTCACTTTAACTTCTTTAGATTTAAAGTTACATACTCTAACTTAATTAGATGTGTAACTGTAACCTCTTATCAGAAAATACATGCTCTTAGCTAACCGACTCTGATAAAATACCACAAAGGCCGACGATGTGAGGGGCGTTCGTTTAAAAAAACCACCTAAATCACAACTTTGCAAAACGCTTAATTTATCTTGTTATCTTCCTGCATTGCGCCAACTTCTCAACTTCTCATATAAGCAACGCTTCCACCTGGCTTTGATCACATCAATCACATCTTCTTTTGAAATCATGCCTCTGCGAAACGCCGCGAATATTTGGCCAGTTTTCTTGTCCTGGTTAGTCTTATAACGTATGTCGGAAGCATATGAGCACTTTTCTTGAGGTACAAGCCTACACACTTCACCAGTATCTGTGGCTGCATCATAGCAGAGCTCAGACGATTACTGGTAATTCATTGAATACGATTGTTGGTTGTGCGCGGCCAGCTCTGACGGGTGTTTTGGTTGCACCGTTTAGGCATCGCTGTTTGTCTTGTTTTCGTCTCCAAATTATAAAGATGGACTCTGGGAGGTCCGGGAGCAAGGGCAAGGGGTCTAAAGCGAAGGTCCCTGTATCAACAAATCAAAATTCTGCACATCATAATTCTGATAGAACTGTCTCTGGCTCATGTGAGTCTGGCTCACACCCAGTTTCTAGTTCAGGAACTGGGTGTGCCCCAAAGGACTCTGCATCAACAATTCGAAATTCTGCACAAAGTCATATTGCTGATAAAACTACCAGTGGCCCATGCGGGTCTAGCTCTCGCGCAGTTTCGAGTTCAGGAACTGAGCGTGCTCCAAGTGTGTTTAACCCTCCGTCAGTTTGGGGCTCAAAAAAGTTAGATTTCTCAGCTGGAGGGCATAGCATTGTTGTGCCTATGGAAGGAAAGTCGATATCGAGTTCAGAAACTGAGCGTGCTCCAAGTGGGTTTAAACCTCCGTCAGTTTGGGGTTCAAAAACGTTAGATTTCTCAGTTGGAGGGCATAACATTGTTGTGCCTACGGAAGGAAACTCGATAAGCGGTGCACCATCTGCAGAATTAGGAAGCCGAGAAAGCGAATCCATGGAAGTCCAAGAGAACCCTCATGTTGTGCGAGAAAGCAAAGGTGCAGCAGGTGGTGCAATTCAACGCGTTGAGAGAAGTCCAGGAAAATTGGTAGCAGAGCCATCTGGGTCTGTAACCTTGCAGGCCTCTAGTTTCGATACGAAGAAGAAACAGAGGGCTGAGGGTTCCAACCTGGGCGTCATGAACAAGGGTTTATCGTCAAGTTCAGAATCTAAGGATCAGAGAGGGAACAAAGAAGATAGGTTTGATGGAGGGAGAGGAGACAGAGGAGGAAGGAGGGGAGGCTATGGCTCTCAACGCGGAGAATATGATGGGGGAAACAGAGGAGGAAGGAGAGGAGGCTATGGCTCTCAACGCGGAGAATATGATGGGGGAAACAGAGGAGGAGGAGGAGGAGGCAGAGCGCAAGATGGCTCTCAAAGAGGAGGAGGCGATCGAATTGATGCTCTGGGTCGATTGTTGTAAGAAATTTTCTTTCTTAAATACATATTTTTTTTACTTGGTTCTTTTTTAATGTCTGTATTTTGTGCTTTTCTGGTCTTGTTCTGAATTCAAAAAACTAATTTTATTTAGACAACCTTCCCAAATTTGAAATCTCTATGGAATTTTGTTTTGCAAATGCGATGTATTCAAGAATGGTACTGATGTTTGTAACAAATCTGTATAAACAGAATTGTAGGAATGTTAAAATTATAATCCTTTATAGAAGAAGACTTCCAAATTTTATGAAAATAAAATACGGGGTTTGACATTTTATTCAAATCAATGGGTTTTGTTTATGTAACATCTACACCCAATTGTTAGCCATTTACTTTGGCGCCCTTACTAGTTAACTCTGTTCAAGAGGATTGAATATGAGTAAGAAGTTCAACCTGATGAGCTGGTGTCGGATTCAGATTTTCCAAGGTATGACTATAATCTTGTGTCCACAATATGTTGGGGGTGTCGGCACTTAAGGAACATTTGGTAAACAAGTATCATAAACAGTTTTGGCACAAACGTGCATGGTTTTTCTGAAGTGTACCCTAGTGTTGATGCTCTCATTGAACTTTTCTTTGATATTTTTGATGTCCTAAAGGACGAGTAACAGCATGTTTATAAGAAGAATTGAGTGATTACAAGAACCAAGTAATGGTGTGGTTGGTCTTCATAAGTAAAAGTTCGGTGTCTTTCATGAGTCTGTTAAGGCCTTCAATTGACCGAGCAAAGAACACGGCCTGCGTGTGAGGAATATCCAAGACCTGTTGAAACTTGAAGCAATGCCCTATGTCCATTTGTCTTTGTCGAAAATTCATCAAAGTATTCTAAATAGATATTTTTCAATTTCAGTTCCTTAATCTCTGTACGACAATTCCCTTGCCAAGTATGACAACGGTGGCAACATTCTTTGCAATTATTGTCTGTTGTTGGAAGAATGTAGGGAAATGACTGAGATCCGCATTCTCTTCTTCTAGATGCTGCTCTACATTTATTGACTCTGGCAAAGACTCTTAACAGATAACTGTAATTGTTGATTAAAGAGTCCACAATAATAAAAATTTGTATGACAGGATTGAGGGATTTGTATTGAAGTGAAATAACTTTGACATTGTAAACAGAATACTTTAGCTGATTTGCTTTCTGTGTTGCATTTTCCATGTGTAGTCCACCTTCTACATTCACGTGCTTTAACTTTTTGTTAGTCTCTTCTAGACTGTGTAAGGTAACTTGAAACAAGAATGGCTGCTTATTTGTGAAGCTTCTTTTTAATTGAGCTAATTTTTAACCCTTTCGAGTTCCTACCATCTTCTTTTCCCGAGTTTACCAATTTTTGGTAATCATATTAGTCTATGCGCTCTTGGAGTCAAAGGATATTACCTTGGAGTTTGAACCCTTGCAAGCAACTGTTTGATGGCTTCATTCCCTTTCCCCTGGAGTGCAGGAATTTGTGGTATGTATAAGCTTTGAGATATTCTTGTTTTTACTAAATTATCAACTTCATCACTCCAGTGCTGTTTTTCATATTATGTGGTTGCCCAAGTTCACCATACAGAGTAAGTAATTGGCTTCATCTATTTTAATTTATAATGATGCCAATTTGTTTATGAAGATTCCCCCAGGGAATCAAATCTTGCTCTGCATTTCTTTGGAATTCGTTCGCAACTAAAATTTCCTTATTTCTATGATTGTTTACTTCTACTCAAAGCACCATTCCAGGGTCTTGAGTAAGATACCATATGCTATTAATCTTTTGTTCATGTGAACAGAGTTGCTACAGTCTAGCAAGACTGCTCAGGGATTGGAATATTAGACCTTAAGCATTTAATGCATTACCTATTCCATGCTCTGGTAATTGTTCAGCTATGCCAATTGTTCCATAGCCATATGTTGTCACACAATATTGATGTGCCTGGTCAAATGTGATTTTCTTGGTGAGAATTTTTGGCTTATATGCTCTTATGAGAGGACTCTCTTCTTCAAGGGAGACTTCTTTAGCCCAGCTCATGTCATAATGCACATATGGAATGCGAAAATAGCTCCGCTTTTACTTCATTTTACTTAAATATGGCTAATAGTAATTCTATCTCATTATGTGTCTTAGTAACAAATAAAATAATTGATGAATAGTATTTAAATGTCTTGGGACTATTTAAATTGCTTAAGTCAGCAGGTACCTATATTTCAGTGGTCCCTCTAAAGGTTTCTCAAGGATATTAGATTCCATTGTTTATTAAGGCTACCTCCTTGCTCTTTTTCTCAGGTACTTGGACTGGTCCATGGCAGAAGATTTAAAGTTGAATTTAGGTCATGTCATGTAAACAACTTTTCCTTTTACTATTTAGCTTATAAGAATTTTAAATTGTAATTTTTCTATTTTACCTTAATTCAGACCTTAGTTGCTTTTGGTTTCTGGCTTATGTGGATTCTCCTAAGTTTCTAATCTTTCTTGCATTACCCATTATTTCTTACTGCTTTGCATCTTTTGTTTAAACATCATACCTGTCTCTTCTGCTTGTAATTGTGTAAAGAGGCTTAATAAAATGAATTGGTATTGTTCATCTCCGAGTCAAGGTGTCATGGTCATATATCATCACAATCTTTTTAGCATTTTACAGTTTTACTTTAATAAATGTTAGTTGTTTGTAAGGATCACAAAGGCAGATTAACTGACCTTATCAACTAATCAATAGAAACATAATTTGTTCCCTGTTTCTGATCCTATTTGGTTACTTTTGCTACTGTGGCTTGTTAAGATTCATGGGCTTGTGTCCAGTCTGCAGGGATCTATTTACTTCTTTCATTCTGTAATTACTCATTTGAAATATCCAGATAGAGGAAAGTGCCTGTTCTTACTGCCAAATGCAAAAGGAGCTGGTAATCCGAAGGGACTTGACCAAATTTAACCTGTGACCTTTTGAGCCAACCCTTGTGGCTATATGTATATGTTTGTATCTAATATAATAATTTAATCACAAATCCTTTAGTGCTGAACCTTCTTATTGCTGCAGGTCATCTGTTTTGCGGCATAGAGCTGTTGAATTGAAATTGAACATTCGAAATGATGGATATGTGGCAGTTGAAGAGCTGTTAAAGCTGAATGTAAAAACTCATGCACGAGTCCCCCTTTACTCTCACTCTGTTGATGATATCAGAGAGGTGAGTAAGAGTTGGCAATCTATTCAGACCATGCTTTTTGTAATCTGTCTGTCAGTAAGATACTGTACCTAAGTTAGTAATGTGATGCCAATAGCAGAACCAACATATCCTTTTTAATTTTCCATAATATTACTGTTTCTTGATTTGCTTTGACATAATTTATTTTACCTGTCACCAAAGCTTCTAATCCCTGGCACTTTTCAGCATTTATATACTGAATGTCATGTTGACAAGCCATTCTCCATGTGTTGATATATGAATGGCTAGCCATGTTTCAGGGATGGTTTGATGGGTAGAGTATGTATGCCTTCGTAGACTTAGCAGTCAAATCGCTGCGCGGAGGTGGGTCCCTTGTCCCATAAGCAAGGGGGTCTCATACACCAATTTGGTGTTTGGCTTGGCTGTGACCTTAAAAATGGATATTATTATTATTATTATTATTTAAAATTGATTACAACTTAGGCAGTGTCAAAAGAGCTTCTGGGAGTCCATACAAATTTGAGTGTTTATTCTGTTACTTTTCATATTCAGAGAATACACTGTTATCTGATTTGACTCTTTTATTACTTAAAGAAAGGAACATATGCCGTAATAGCATTTGATGTTTTACATCTCTTCTACCCCATAGCGAAAATGTTTTCTGGTTTCTTCACGGGAAGAATATAATGACCTTATTGTTTTACTGGTTGGTTTTCAGAATGGATCTGTTAGATGTTTAATCTAGCATTTTATGGGCATATTTGTCGCATTTGTTTTGAGTCTTATGCATTATTCAAACGCATAGGTATGTATTAAAGATTAAGCTACCACATTGCAAATTTGGTGACTGATTTCATTGAACTTTGAAATTTGCCAGGCAGTAAAGAGGGATAATAAGCAACGCTTTGGTTTACGGGAAGAAGTGGGAATTTTCATGATTAGAGCAAACCAAGGACATAGTATTGAGGTATTACTCAGCTATTGCTTCTTGCTACATTTTGTGTTCTATTTGTGACATGTAGATTATATCTTCCTTTTTGTTTTTAATTTGTTTATGGTGCTAACTTGTGAATCTTAAATTGTTTAACTTAATGTTAAAATTGATGAAATTTGGCATTGAAGTAATACCTGCATTAAATTATCGTGCAATTTATCTTAGAGTTTGGAATATGATTCTCCTTAATACTGCTATTGATATGGAATTTTGGTCCAGATTTTTCCCTTTCAGTTAACTGTTGAAGTCAACTAGATCATATATGTGTAATGTGAATGTCGAATTTGTCTCTGCCCACTTTCTAATGTAGCAGCTATCTATTTGAAGCTGAGAAATTTATCTCAAATAGTTTTTGACTGGTCCATGTTTTACTGGGCAGTTGGTAGACTCAGAAGAGTTGTTAAAACCTATTCTGTCAGCTGAAGAAGTTCCAGGTGAGAAATTGTACCATACACTTCTTTTTTTTGTTTTTCCTGAGGCATTCTACAAGATGAAACTGAATGGAAAGTTGTTGATTTTAGCAGTCTTCAATTTCATTTGTGCTGCTGCATTTCTGTATTAACATTTTTTTACTAAATGCAGTGTGTGTACATGGGACTTATTTGAATTGTCTGGAGTCGATTAAGAAGGATGGTCTCAAACGCATGAAAAGGAATCATGTCCACTTCGCAAGAGGTTTATCAAAAGACAGTGGTGTTATTAGTGGTATGAATTCTTCTGAATTTCTATCTTTGTGGAATCCTACAGAAAATACTAAATAGGTATGCCATTATACATAGGATATGCCAGTTATGCTTGCCCAAGGCATTTACTTTCTGATTGCTTGGCTGATGGTTATATTTTTGACCATCTTTTCACTTCGGAAACATGTTTTACACACAGGAAGAACGCACTCCATGCATCATTAGCCAAAATCTTAGAAACAGTTAAATGCAAGTTATGAGACCTTGGCGACACACACACAGATGCATTATATTAGAGTAGGTATATTTTAGTTGGCAGAAGAACAATATCGTCATTCCACTTCAAATCAACAACTTCTTGTTAGATGTAGTTTACACATCACAAGCATCATACCATATCTGAAACTCTTTAGATTTACTTTAAATGCTACAGCTACTGATTTTTTAGACTTTAAAGATTTTGCTTTTCACTGTTTTTTCATCTCTCCACATATCTAGCAAGTTAGAGGATGGAAATAACTTTTTGCTCCTTTGGTTTCTCGTTTCCTTTGTACAATACAATTTAAGGTATTCTTTTGAATTATAAATCTGTATGAATATCATAAAGCCAGCATCAAAACAAGGCAGGTTGTAAGTAACATATCTGAATAAATAAATCAGCATAGATCCATATTAACCTAGGATCTATTAAACAGCAAGAGGGGTAAAAAATAAATCTGGGTGCAAATCTTTTGGTTCTTAAAAGATCTGTTTTGTTGATTTTAGTTGTTGAATGTTACAGATAGATGATACACGTCTTATCCATGCTAGGCTGTAAAATGCACCTCATTTCTCTTTGCAATCATGTTCCTGTGAACAACAGTATAAAAACTTAAAAGAGTATGACATACAGATAAAAGTGGTGTTTTATTTTTATTTTTTGGCACAATAATGCCAGATTTTCAGTTAGTGTCATTATTTAACTATAACAAATTCCATGAACATGTGGAGACTTTTGTTATTGCCAGCAGAGTATATTTTGAATATCAAATTATTCATATTTGAAAGTAATGTGTTTCTCCTTTGTTTGCATCCTATTCTTTACACGGCTATCATCCAAAGGGTAGACAGTGATATATATATATATATATATAAACATGTCAAGTTGGGAACCCTAGAATTTATTGAACCCAACCTTGAATTCTGAAACAACGGTCCACTGATTGGAAATATGTTGACCATTGTTCTACCATGTCAAAGTGTGAAAGTTGAGTTGCTAGGTTTGTAGAGAATCCATGAAATTCTGCAACTGCTAATATGAACAATTTGAAATATAATTTCTTTTCATATAAACACATAATTTCTCTACTAAATTTTGCAGCGGTGTTAAACTTGGCAACTAGGGCCAAACTCCTTGTGGGTCATTTTATTTATGGCAGCTGATATTTTTCTTGGATCCCTCTCATCGAGAGGTGTAGGATTGATTTAAAGATCATCCGATTCTGATAAGTATTCATGGAATTATGAATTTATTTGCGTTATAAGACAATTCGTCATGGTTGGCCAGCAACCAAATAAATCTTTTATTATAAATAGAGGTGGCCTTCAAGTCATTTCAACACACTTGGGATCTCTTCCTTTCTCTACTTGTCTTTGGGTTTTAGTAGGAGGAGAGATCTTAAGGAATAACATTGCCCTGATCTAGAGGGCAAAAAGCCGGAACTGCCAGAAAAGCTGGAAGTGCCAGAAAATCCGGAACTGTTGGAAAAGCCAGAACTGTCGGGAACAATCGGAACTGTCGAGAACAGTTGGAATTGCCAGAACTGTCGGGAACAACGGGAACTGCCAGGAACAACCGGAACTGTCGAGAACTACCGAAACAGCAGGAGCATCTGTCTCCGAAGGAGAGCAGCGTGCAAGGGATAGCTAACTAACATTGGGACAGTTGTATGGTACTTAGTAGCAAATACACCAAGCATGCAATGTTACAACTAGCATGCAAGGGACAACTAGCATGCAACAACAAGCATGCTAGGGACAACTAGCAAGCAATGTGCAACCAACATATAGGTTAGGATGGCAACATGGTGCAACAATGGCACATAATGCAGTATAGTGATGGGTACAGTCATGATTAATGAGGCGTGATGAGATGCAACATAGTGATGATGGGTGCAGCATGGTGTAGCACGGTGAGGTGCAACATGAAGATGAAATGCAGCACAACGATAGGTGAAGGAGTCACCTTGGAGAATTAGTTGAAGCAGCATGTCTTCAACTAATCTCATGTATCATCTTCTTGGAGATGATCTATGCTCTTATAAGTGTTGATTTCTGTTGTAAACGCACTATCTCTCTCTCTCTCTCTGCTGAACTATTGAAGAACATATAAGAAGAATTGATCAAGGGTTTCCCCACATTGGGGTTTGTCCTTGGCTAGCGCCACATCTCGTGCCCTCTTGTCTTGGCTTGTCTTCTACGATTTATGTTTATGTTCTATCTGCAGTTTACTTTAATGCTGATGTGTTTGCTAATCTGGAAAAGATATGGAGCTAACTGTGAAAATTGAAATAAATTGCTCTAAGCATAGAACATACCTAAAATTAACATGGTATTAGAGGTGAGGTGAAGACAATGCCTAAGCAAGAGTGAAAGAGTAATCACCGAAGACAATTGGGAAAGGACAAAAGGATTAGTGGATTCCTCATCCCTCTTCAAATTCACTAAGGGTGAAGGTGAAGTGGAGAATATTATCAGAATGGCGCAGCGGAATATGGCCTACCTAAAGATCACTTCATTGTAAGACCAGATCCCAAGGTGGAAGGAAAGGCAGATAACTAGTTTGACCATTATGCGAAGGAGTGTCTGAATGGCAGGGACAGATCACTTGATGATGATAACAATCATTCCAGGGACATCTTCAATGATCAAAGGAATGACAGGTAATGCAGGTCATGAAGGAAATGACCGACTCTCATAGAAAGCAAGGAACCCCAGGTATGAAGAATCAAATGTTGTTTCTGATAAGATAAAGAAGCGTTATCTTGTATTGGCCCTCTCCTTCAGATTCTTTGGGAATCTGGCTTATAGATTGTAGTGCTTCAAGGCACTTCATCAGATAGATGGGTGCACTCTGTAATTTGGTAGAGATGGAAACAATCGTGGGATTATACTTGGAGCCGATGCCACCTATCCCAAAAAGGGTGTAGGGAATGTTAACTCTCAATTGAATAAGGGTAACTCGATTCATTTACAAAATCTCTTTTATGTACCTGATCGCAAGAAGAACCTAGTGTCCATCTCGAAAATGGAAGTCAAAGGTTTTAGGGTGGCATTCATCGATGAAAAGGTACGTGTTAAAAATATAATTTTCAAAGATGTTTTTTCTCATGGGTTCAGGGTTGGCAATTTGTATCAAGTTGCAGGATGGTCCATTGGGGATCATGTCAATTGACATATCGCATCTATAACACCGGAGGTCTACTTATGGGGCCCTACCTGATGTGAGTCAAATGGTGATAGGGATGTCTGAATTCAAGTAGAGCATGAAGGTACATGTCTGAGATGTACTGAAGGAAAATCTTATAAGGGGACCATTCCCCTCATGCAGCAGGTCCACAAGTTTGGAACAACCTGAGGAGTTTGAGATTCATGATCGGCAATCTCATGTATACAGGTGGAAGAAAGCCCTTTATGGCTTGAAGAAAAACACCCCGGGCGTAGTATGAGAGGATTGATAGTTGTATGATGAAGCTGAGATTCACGAGGAGTGAAACCCATCCAAACCATTACCTGAAGGTTGTGGATGATAGACCTCTCATATCGACACCTTATGAGGACGACCTATTTCTGACAGGTGCAGACCCTCTCATTTGCAGAAGTAAGAGGGAGTTGGATTCCGGATGTGGAATGATAAACTGCAAGCCTGTGACTACCTTGAGGATCTTAACTTTCAAAAGTTACATGGTAGTGATGTCGGACCAGATTTGGGAAATGCCTCTGAGTTTCATAAACTCATTTGCGTTGATGTTCTTGGTGAACTTCCGTCTGGACATATGTTTTGCAGTTAGCATGGTGAGCTCATATTTGGTTGAGCCTCACTGGATTGGTGCCAAGAATTTTCTGAGATATCTTTGAGGCACAATCTCATTGATTGAGATACATTGCCGGAAATATGAAACTGCATGATTATTCGAATGCTGACTAGGCAGGCAGTGTGGAGGATCACTAGAGCACTTCTCTGTGCTGGTTCTCTTTGGATTCTGCTTCGATATCATGGATGAGCAGGAAGCAGAAGTCAGTTGCTATAAGCACCGCCAAGATCGAATACATAGCTACGAGTATAATCTCGTGTGAAGTTGCATGGTTGCAGAAGCTCCTAAGTGAGCTGTTTGTACACATGATGAATACCACTGTGATTCTTTGTGACAATCAGAGGGGGGATTCGATTATTGAGGAATCTCGTAATCGATGATTGCTCCAGTAGATAGACATCAGATACTGCCCTGTTTGCGATATGGTAAGTTGATGAGCAAGGAGGCTCCATTGCATTGAGGCTGATGTACAGGTCGCATACATTTTGTCAAAGGCTCGGGGAAAGGTCAAATCTGTGACTTTCCCAAACGACTTGGAGTCGTTGAGAGACCTTCTTATAAGGGTCCTGCATGTTGCATGCATTGAGCTCTGGGAGCTCTGGGGGGCTTGGTGTACTTACCGGAGCAACATACGACCACAGGGCGACTCACCCTCCCCTGGTGGTGCGCTATGAACAGGATGATTACTTCTCTCGTGGCAACTGTGGAACATGATGATTAGTTCTCCCGTGGCAACTGTGGAATATGATGATTAGTTCTCCTGTGGGCCGGGATGATTAGTTCTCCCGTGGCAACTGTGGAACAAGATGATTAGTTCTCCTGTGGGCCGGGATGATTAGTTCTCCTGTGGGCCGGGATGATTAGTTATCCCGTGGCAACTGTGGATTAGGATGATTAGTTCTCCTGTGGGCCAGGATGATTTGTTCTTCGTGGCGACTATGGAATAGGATGATTAATTTTGTGGGCCAGGATGATTTCTTCTCTGTGGCAATTGTGGAACATGATGATTAGTTCTCCTATGGGCCAGGATGATTAGTTCTCTGTGGCATTCACTGACAGGATGATTCTTTCTCCTGTGGACAGGATGATTAGTTCTCCTGTCGAGGCATCCTACCCATGTAGTCTGGGACTCATGGGAAGTACCTCTCATCTGATCAATGAGCAGGGAAATGAGGATAGGGACCATAGTAGTACTATCGATGGACGCATCGCTGTATCTACCGTACTCCCTATGCTAGGATGACCTCCATTGATCTGGGATCAGTATGAGTGGTTTGAGACACTCTCTTGTGACATTGATCTGGGATCAATGAAACTGATCTGGGATCAGTATGAGTGGTTTGAGACACTCTCTTGTGACATTGATTTGCGATCAATGAAACTGCTTTGGGATTAGTATGAGTGGTTTGAGACACTTTCTTGTGACATTGATATGGGATCAATGAAACTGATCTAGGATCAGTATGAGTGGTTTGAGATTCTCTCTTGTGATATTAATCTGGGATCAATAAAACTCACTTCGGGTCAGTAAGAGTGATGTGACACATTCTCTTCAGACGAAACTGACTTCGGGTCAGTAGAGAATGGTGTGAGACATTCTCGATCAATTCTTCTTCATGGTTCAGTAGAGTAGAGCAAAGCAGAGCAGAGCAATGCAGAGCACTAATGGCAGAGATAGTACAGTCGAACATATGGATCAACAGATGGAGTTCTCCCTAGTTGAGAGGGAGTGTTAAAATTGGAAACTAGGGCCAAACTCCATGCGGGTCATCTTATTTACGGCAACTGATATTTTTCTTGGATCCCTCTCATCGAGAGGTGTAGGATTGATCTAAAGATCATCCGATTCCGATAAGTATTCATGGAGTTATGAATTTATTTGCATTATAAGACAATTCGTCAAGGTCGGCCAGCAACCAAATAAACCCCTCATGTGCTCAACGTTTTAGTATAAATAGAGGTGGCCTTCAAGTCATTTCAACACACTTGGGATCTCTTCCTCTCTCTACTTGTATTTGGGTTTTAGTAGGAGGGGAGATCCTAAGGAATAACGTTGCGTTGATCTAGAGGGTAGAAAGCCGGAACTGCCAGAAAAGCTGGAACTGCCAGAAAAGCCAGAAAAGCTGGAACTGCCGGAAAAGCCGGAACTACCGGAAAAGCCAGAATTGCCGGAAAAGCTGGAATTGCCGGAAAGCCGGAATTGCCGGAACTACCGAAAAGCCGGACTGTCGGGAATAGCTGGGACTACCAGGAACAGCCGGAACTGCCGGAACAATCGGGAACAGCCGGAACTGCGAGAACTGCCGAAACAGCTGGAGCATCTGTCTTCGAAGGAGAGCAGCATGCAAGGGATAGCTAACTAACATTGGGACAGTTGTATGGTACTTAGCAGCAAATACACCAAGCATGCAATGTTACAGCTAGCATGCAAGGGACAACTAGCATGCAACAACAAGCATGCTAAGGACAACAAGCATGCTAGGGACAACAAGCAAGCAAGGTGCAGCCAACACATAGGTCAGGATGGCAACATGGTGCAGCAATGGCACATAATGCAGTACAATGATGGGTACAATCATGATTAATGAAGCGTGATGAGATGCAGCATAGTGATGATGGGTGCAGCATGGTGCAGCGCGGTGAGGTGCAACATGATGACGAAATGTAGCACAACGATGGTCTATGCTCTTATCTAGATAAGTCAAAGTGTTGACTTCTGTTGTAAACGTACTATCTCTTTCTCTCTTTGTTGAACTATTGAAGAACATATAAGAAGAATTGATCAAGGGTTTCCCCACATTGGGGTTTGTCCCTGGCTAGCGCCACATCTTGTGCCCTCTTGTCTTGGCTTGTTTTTTGCGATTTATGTTTATGTTCTATTTGCAGTTTACTTTAATGCCGATGTGATTGCTAATCTGGAAAAGATATGGAGCTAATTGTGAAAATTGAAATAAATTGCTCTAAGCATAGAACATACCTAAAATTAACAAGCAGAATAGGAACATAAATAAACACAATCACACAATTCAAACACTATTCTTCTAGGGAACCCAACTAGGAAAACCCTTGCTTGATTATTGATAGAAACTGAGCATTAAATCTCTTACAAATACAACTTGTTTCAATCTGAAAACAAACTTGTTTTCTTGCCTTGAACCAGGGCTGGAACCCTTGCAAGATTGCTGATCCCTATCTGCGCTCTGTTAAACTCACACAAGCCTCAACACACAAGCAACAACCTGTGCTCTCTATTGCCTTGTCTCACCAACTTGTGCTCACAAGACAATGAATCAAATTGTGCTTTCATTCCTCCTTTTAAAGCATGCCAAGGAGAAACTCATTGTGGTTCCTTTGATTAAGGCACAAATCAAGGAACCCTTTCTCACTATTATTTTCAACACTCCCTCTTAGCGAGGAATGTGTTCCTGGAAGAACCTTGTCTACTTGGGGCTGTCTCCAATACTACCATGTTCTTCGCTATTGCAGTTGCTCCCTCAGAACTAGAAGGCTTCCTTGCTTTCTTTTGTGGAATTTGCTTTGAAGATGTGTTCTTTCCCACCATGCTTTGCGTGTCCACCTCTTTAGTCAAAAGTGCCATGTTGTGGTTCCTTTGATTAAGGCACAAATCAAGGAACCCTTTCTCACTATTATTTTCAACACTCCCTCTTAGCGAGGAATGTGTTCCTGGAAGAACCTCGTCTACTTGGGGTTGTCTCCAATACTACCATGTTCTCCGCTATTGCAGTTGCTCCCTCAGAACTAGAAGGCTTCCTTGCTTTCTTTTGTGGAATTTGCTTTGAAGACGTGTTCTTTCCCACCATGCTTTGCGTGTCCACCTCTTTAGTCAAAAGTGCCATGTACCCTGTGTACCTTTGTGTTTGCTTCTTGATGCTGGGAGACTCAACTCTCTTCTGATCTCCCTTAACCAAATCCTCTGCCCACTTGGCTCGAACTCTCCATATACTGAAGTCTCTAATTGAGTGGCTACCTCCACTCGCCTTGGGCTATGGTCTCATCATCTTGGTGGTCAGTTGAACTGCCAACTAGCTTAGACTGAAACGGAGATACTGGCTGAGGCTTCATCTTGAGAGCTCTATTCTGCTCTCGCTCAACCACCACTTCTCTACTTTATGCTCTCCCTGCCTTGCTCAAGGCTGCACTTGTTTCTACCTACAACTTGTAGAGATTCTTCAACCTCACACCTATCTGCTTCTTACATCCAGAAGCTAAGTACCGGAGGTACGCCTTACCTCTGCTGAAATGATATCATATCCCTTGTCCTCAAGGGTAGCTACAAAAGCAAAATTCTGCCTCAATCCTAGAACATAAAGGACATCTCTAAGATGAAGAGGATCACCTGTCTCCCTTTAAACGCTTACAATACCAACGCCTCTAGCTGCATACATGCCATCATCTCCTAGCTTGATCTGAAATTGCATGTTCTTCTCCATCAGGTGGCCGAAACTCTTCCTGTGCCAGACCATGTGGAAGGATGCTCCTGAATCAATATTACAAATACTGCTATTTGCTGAGCTTGCCATGCAATCAATCAATGAGAAATATTTCTTGAACTGGGCAGAAAATGCATCTACCTTCACTAATGCAACAACATGATACTTACTGGACTTCTTCTTCCGATTAGGACACTTAGAACTAGAAGCATAGTGCTCAAACTCATGGAAATAGAAGCTCTTGATCTTATTTAGATCCTTCGTCATGCCCTTTTGACTGGACTCGACCCTCTCCCTAGCCATTCTTGCCCTTGGCCTTGCTTGCTAGGGAAAGGTTCTGCTCGTCCATTGTCATAACTGATCTCGCTTCTATGATTCCTCTTCGGATCTCTTCTTGTATGCAGTTAGTCCAAAACCTCTCCCAATTTGGAAAGTATCTCTCTCCCACAAACAACATCCTGGAACCCTTTCCAAGATTTGTGAAGTCCAAGTTAGGTAAAACTCCCAAGGTCATGATCAGATACAACCACAACCACACCACCCAATTCATCTCGTACCTGAGTGAACCTTGACAAATATGTGATGATGGGCTCATCCTTGCTCATCCAAATACTCCGCAACTTCTCCTTAAGAGCAAGCTTCTTTGTCTCACTTGTACTCTGATATAATTGTAAGATGGCTTGATACATCTCATACGCTGTCTTCTTCCCATGGATATGAGGAACTAGAATAATCCTCCTTGCCTTGATATCCTTCTTAGTATGCTGGGTCAACTGTTGGGGATCTTATGGTGGTGGTACAGTGTTTTCGACGAACTCTCCAACCCCATGATCCTCCTTTTCCATGGAATGAAGTTCGATGCCCTCTCTAAACAGTGGTATGATCTCAACCCTTGGAACGCCATCCTACTTCCCAGAGAGCTCTTGAACACCTGCGCACTAACAGTCTTGTAGTCTTTCACTAGACTGTACTTAGGGCCTCTAATTCTGCCTCTCCTACCAGATCTGAAATCCTTCACAAATATGGACTTAGGGCCTCTTTTGACACCTACCAACAACCCTCCTTATTGCGTTTATGTTAAAATTGGCAACTAGGGCCAATCTCCATGTGGATCACCTTATTTATGGCTTTTGATATTTTTCCTAGATTCCTCTCATCGAGAGGTGTAGGATTGATCTAAAGATCATCCGAATTCGATAAGTATTTATGGAGATATGAATTTATTTTGATTATGGACAAATTGACAAGGTCGGCCAACAAACTTATGTAGGCTCAGAAGCCCAACAGTCACATCTATTCACCCTCAACGTTTGCATATAAATACAAGGAGCCTCCTCATTTGGACAATTCATTCACTCATCTTCTCTCTCTCTCTCTCTCTCTCTTACGCAGAAAGAAGGACGCTAGGGCAGTAGGTCATCTCTTTGACCAGCGTTGACCAAGTGTTGACCTTCCAGAAGTGTGGATTGGGTGTGGTTGCCTCTCCTAGGCAGGCCGCAATTTTTGGCACGAAAACCGAGGTGATCTGATCTCTAGTTTGACTGGTATTGAGTGCCCTAGTTTAGGGCTGCAAGTTGACTTCAAGAATCTGCGAATTGATTGTACTTTTGGGGCTGTTTCTTTATGTTGTTCGAGGACAAGTTGACCGGAAATTGACCAAGCATTTTAGAGGTCAATTACAACTAGTTTGACCAAGTTTGACTTTTCTGATCTAGGGTTTGCTGCTGCTGATATAAAATTACAGAATTCAGATTTTGTACTATTTCTCTCTGCTAAACTATTGAAGATAAAAGAAGATTTGATCAAAGGGTTTCCCCACGTTGGGGTTTGTCGCTGGCTAGCCGCCACATCTTGTGTCTCTTGTCTTGGCTTGTTTTTTGTTGATCATTTAATGTTCTATCTCCAATTTACTTAATGTATATGTGATTGCTAATCTGTGGGTAATAAGAAGAAAAATAAGTAAACTGCTCTAAGCATAAGAACATACCATAATTTAACATGGTATCGGAGCAGAGGTGAAGACAAATCCCAAGCAAGAGCAATCACCGAAGAGAAGGTTGGCAAGGTTATCTTAAAGAAATCATGGGGTCCTCAACACACTTCTCTGCTGAAGACAAACTCCTTGAGAAGTCTGACTTTCACGGATGGAAGATGTCTCTCGATCTAACATTAGAAGAACAGGAAGTGTTGGACCATGTGAGAGACAGAATCGTTGAGTCTCCATCAAATGCATCCGCTGCTGCTAGGAACAAATGGACCAAGGGAGAAGTCAAAGCAAGGAAGATCATCCAGGACTCTATCGACAAGCGCTTGGTGGCCTATGTTTCCGAGCTGAACACCTCCAAGGAAATCTACGATAGACTGGTGAATTTATTTAAAGTTAATGATGCAAATCAAGTCTTGTTTCTTAGAAATAAGCTGAAGGAAATTAAGAAGGGAAAAGATGAGAGTATGCAAGCATATTTCTTAAGGATCACCGAGATCAAGAACGATCTCCTATCTATTGGGGAAGTAATTCCTGACAGGGAAATGACACTCATAACTCTTGGAGGACTGCCATCTGAATGGTATATATTTAGGACTACGCTTCTCAACAATAATGTAATTCCTGGATTTGAGGAATTAATGGCCAGATGCATTCAAGAAGAAACAAGGATGGAAGAGCAAGAAATGGCCATACTTAAAGGTCATCCCTCTGCCTTTTCTTCTCATACTAAAAGAAGAAACAATTCCGGGGCTAAATTCAAAAGAAAGGTTGGACCAAAGGGTGGAAGAAAAGGATGATGTTACAATTGCAATAAAATGGGTCACTATGCAAGGGAGTGCCCTGATAAAAGGGACTCACACCGGGACGATGACTAAAATCCCTCTCAAGGCAATCAAAGGAATGACAGGTCAAATGGCAGAGGTAAAAGAAGTGCCGAAAATCAAGGAAGAGGACAACCATTCAAGAAGGCAAGAAATTCCAGGTATAAATCTAACACTGTTAACAATAAGCAAGATGAATATTATCTACCAGCAGCTCTATCTACTACTGCTCCCTCGAACTCGCTGGGAAATTGGCTTATTGATAGTGGTGCTTCAAGGCACTTCACTGGTTACAAAGAAGCTCTCTATAATCTGATAGAGAAGGAAACCAACCTGGAAATTGTTCTTGGAGATGATTTAAAATATCCCGTGAAAGGCGTAGGAAATGTCACTCTTCAATTGAATCAGGGTAATACCATCCACTTACAAGATGTATTATATGTACTTGATCTCAAAAAGAACCTGGTGTCCATTTCGGCAATGGAAGACAAAGGCTACAAGGTGGCCTTCAGTGATGGCAAGGTACGTGTATGGAAAAAGAACTTTAAAGATGCTTTTACTCTTGGGTTTCAAGTTGATTCATTATATCAGGTCGGAGGAAGTCCGCTGGGTGTCATGTCTTGTGACACATCTCTTCAGTCCGAACCATGTCATCGGAGGTTTGCTCCCCTTCATTATAAATCTCTACCCGATGTAAGAAAAATGGTGACCTGGATGCTCGAGTTCAGATTAGAGCAAGAAGGTGTATGTCCAGGATGTGCCGAAGGAAAGCTCAAAAGGGGACCATTCTCCTTGAGCCAAAGCAAGACCTCCGATATATTGCAGTTGGTTCACTCTGACATATCCGATATGATGCCTGTGAACTCCTTGGGAGGATATTTATATTACCTCACTTTTACAGATGATTATTCTCGCAAGACTTGGATATACTTCTTCAAAAAGAAGGATGAAGTGTTCTCCTGGTGTCGGCACTTCAAAGCCTTGATCGAGAATCAAACCGAAAAGAAAATCAAGACCTTAAGGACTGATAATGGGATTGAATATGAATCCAATGAGTTTCATGACTTTTGCAAAGAGGCTGGCATTAAGAGGGAGACTACTACACCATATACTCCTTAGCATAATGGTGTGGCGGGAAAGGAAGAATCATACAATTGTGGAAGCTGTCCGTGCTATATGCTCCATGATCAAAGACTTCCAAAGTTTCTATGGGCCGAAGCTGCAAATACCGCCGTATATGTACAAAACCGATGCCTTCATTAAGCATTGGGTTCCAAGACTCCCAAAGAAATGTTCACCGGTAAGAAACTAGACGTATCTCATTTTAGAATTTTTGGAATCCCTGTATATTTTCATGTGCCTAAAGAGAAAAGGTATAAATTGGGTGCATCTCGAAAGAAAGGAATCTTCGTGGGCTATAGCAAAAATACTAAGGGCTATAGAATCTATGTCGTTGGTCAAAGGGAAGTCAAGATTAGTCATGATGTCACCTTTGACGAAGATATGGCTCTTAGCAAAGTAGACAATATTCCTACTTTAAGGGGATCTAAAGAAGCTGATATATGCTTTGCAGTCAACACATTGAGTCAACATATGGTTGAGCCTCACCACTCACATTGGATTGGTGCCAAGAATCTGTTGAGATATCTTCGTGGCACAATCACTCATGGGTTGAGATACATTGTCGGAGATGTGAGACTACTTGGGTATACTGATGTTGATTGGGCAGGCAGTGTGGTGGACCGAAAGAGCACTTCCGGGTGTTGTTTCTCTTTGGGATCTGCCTCGATATCCTGGATGAGCAGGAAGCAGAAGTCGGTGGCTTTGAGCACCACCGTGGAAAAATACATTACTGCTAGCATGGTCTCCTATGAGGCAGTCTGGTTGGGAAAGCTCTTCTGTGAGCTGTTTGGATTTACATTGGATACCACCGTGATCCTGTGTGACAACCAGAGCGGGATTCGTTTATCAGAGAATCTCGTATTTCATGATCGCTCCAAGCATATCGATATCAAGTACCACTATATTCGAGATATGGTGCAGCGAGGAGCAATAAGGCTCCAACATATCGATACAGATGAACAGGTCGCTGACATCTTGACAAAACCCCTAGGAAAGGTCAAATACCTGAATTTCCGAGAACGGCTTGGTGTCGTTCAGAGACCCTCTTATGAGGGTTGAGTATGATGTATTGAGCTCTGGGAGCTTCGGGGGGGCGCGGGGTACTTCTTGGAGCGACATGTGACCACAGGGTGTCTCACCATCCCCTGGTGGTGCATTATGTATAGGTTAAAGGTTCAACCTTCCCCTGTGACACCCCGTGGCAATTGTGGAACAGGATGATTAGTTCTCTTGTGGGCCAGGATGATTAGTTCTCTTGTGGACCAGGATGATTAGTTCTCCTGTGGACCAAGATGATTAGTTCTCCGTGGCATCCACTGGACATGATGATTCGTTCCCCTGTGGACAGGATGATTAGTTCTCCTGTCGAGGCATCCAACCCATGCAGTCTGGGACTCATGGGAAGTACCTCTCCTCTTATCAATGAGCAGGGAAATGAGGATAGGGACCATAGTAGTACTATCGATGGACGCATCGTTGTATCTACCGTACTCCCTATGCTAGGATGACCTCCATTGATCTGGGATCAGTGAGAGTGGTTCACACTCTGAGACTGACTTCGGGTCAGTGGAGGATGGTATGATACATCCTTGATCATTTCTTCTTCTTCATAGTTCGAGCAGAGCAAAGCAGAGCAGAGTGGGGTCAAGCTGTACATGACAGTGCATTTGATGGATGGATAGCAGTGACGGTCTGACGGATTACAGATGAAGTTCTCCCTAGTTGAGAGGGAGTGTTAAAATTGGCAACTAGGGCCAAACTCCATGTGGATCACCTTATTTATGGCTTCTGATATTTTTTCTAGATTCCTCTCATCGAGAGGTGTAGGATTGATCTAAAGATCATCCGATTCCGATAAGTATTTATGGAGATATGAATCTATTTTGTTTATGGACAAATTGACAAGGTCGGCCAGCAAACTTATGTAGGCTCAGAAGCCCAACAGTCACATCTATTCACCCTCAACGTTTGCATATAAATACAAGGAGTCTCCTCCTCATTTGGACAATTCATTCACTCATCTTCTCTCTTTCTCTCCTACGCATAAAAAGGGCCTCTTTCTCTCTCACACGTGTGGCTGAAAGGAAGACGTCCTAGGGCAAGGAAGACACAGAAAGGAGGACGCTCGGGCAGCAGGTCATCTCTTTGACCAGCGTTGACCAAGCGTTGACCTTCCAGAAGTGTGCGGATTGGGTGTGGTTGCCTCTCCTAGGCAGGTCGCAATTTTTGGCACGAAAATCGAGGTGATCTGACCTCTGGTTTGACCGGTATTGACTGCCCTAGTTTAGGGCTGCAAGTTGACTTCATAAATCTGCAAATTGACTTTACTTTTGGGGCTGTTCAAGGGCTGTTTTTTCAGGCTATTCGAGGACAAGTTGACCGGAAATTGACCAAGCGTTTTAGAGGTCAATTACAACTAGTTTGACCAAGTTTGAATTTTTTGATCTAGGGTTTGCTGCTGCTGATATAAAATTACAGAATTCAGATTTTGTACTATTTCTCTTTGTTGAACTATTGAAGATAAAAGAAGATTTGATCAAAGGGTTTCCCCGCATTGGGGTTTGTCCCTGGCTAGCCGCCACATCTTGTGTCTCTTGTCTTGGCTTGTTTTCTGTTGATCATTTAATGTTCTATCTGCACTTTACTTAATGTATATGTGATTGCTAATCTGTGGGTAGTAAGAAGAAAAATAAGTAAACTGCTGTAAGCATAAGAACATGCCATAATTTAACAGTTTAAGATGCCAAATAATCATTGTCCAACCTGGACTATCACCCTGCACATTGCATCAACTTAGAATGGCATACATACCTCTTGAAGACTCCTTTCAGCTGTCTGAAACCCTTGGCCTGTGCACTAATCTTCTGGGATATTTGCCCTAGTTAGGGCTACCTGTAGCAGCTGCTACAGCCCACCTACTTGGCCTTCAAATCTCTTCCAGAACTGCCCTTAGATGCTGCCTGCAAACTGCCCTTAACTCGGCCCTGTCCAGACTTCAAAGAGACCCTATCTTGCTCCTTTGCTCCACCTGAACTTTCTTCGTAAGTGTTGCAGCGATCGCAGACCAATATGCCCGCTCACTATGACGAATTTGCTCTTGAATGTGCTATCTTTATTCTGATCCATGCTCTGTTACCATGTAGAATTTCCTTAATTCTGCAACTGTTAATATGAGCAATCTGAAATATAATTTCTTTAATATAAACACAGCATTTCGCTAGTACTTTTTGCAGTGGAATAGGAACAGAAATAAACACAATCACACAATTCAAACACTATTTTTCGGGAACCCAACTGCGAAAATCCTTGCTTGATTATTGATAGAAACTGAGCATTAGATCTCTTACAAATGCAACTTGTCTCAATCTGAAAACAAACTTGTTTTCCTGCCTTGAACCAGGCTTGAAACCCTTGCAAGATTGCTGATCCCTATCTGCTCTTTATCAAAGTCACGCGAGCACCAACCTGCGCTCTCTACTGCTTTGTCTCACCAACTCGTGCTCACAAGACAATGAATCAAATTGTGCGTTCATTCCTTCCTCCTTTTAAAGCCAATTCAAATGGCTAAGTTTAGTGAGTTTCTAATTAAGGAGTTCACTTTTGTGATTGATTGCGTTAGCACGAGTTAACTACTCATGCAACTTGTCCCATCTCAAATCAAGGACTTGAGACTCAAACACATGATCTTTTCCTCAATTAACTTGCACTAGAAGACTAATAACTCAGCCTTCCACTTTAACACATCAGTTAACTGCTTCATAACTCCTAACTTTTAAGAACTTTCCTAGATCTTAGGAATTCGTCCTAACTTATAGGAAACTCGAGCATGCCAAGGAGAAATTTGTTGTGGTTCCTTTGATTAAGGCACAAATCAAGGAACCCTTTCTCGCTATTATTTTCAACAAGGTTAGTCTTGGTCAATACTCATGGATGCTGTACAATATATGCATTCGATTTATTTGCTCTAATTTTGCTACCTTTTTGCATTCTGTTGATAGGAATGCGCGGTAACTGTGAAGTGTTGATATACTTGGATGCAAAAAAGGCTCTACAAGGTAAATGTGTATTTTCTTTCAAGGTTATGCTAGTTTTTCAATGAATTTCTTATCGAGTATAACGTTGGAGCTCATGCAATTCTTTCACTGATTCTTTCTAGATGGAATGAAGCTTTTCATTTCTGAAAATGGAGTGATTTTGACAGAGGGTTTTGAAGGTGTTGTACCACCTAAATATTTTGCAAATATAGAGACTCTTGAGCGTAAGAGAAGTAAAAAATATTGAAGGAAATGTCACATTTGAAGTATTCAACGCAGTGGAATGTGCATGAAGGAAACCAACTATCAAGTATAGTTAGATAGTGAAAGAGGATTGTTAGCCATAGAACTGTGGTTAATTTATATTATTGTTATGAATTTTTTGTCATGGTCAGTGCTTTCGATCATGCTGCTGTATAGGTTTGGATGATTTTATTATGTTTTGTTGCAAAGCATGAAAATTTTGAACAGTTATGTAAAGGTAGATTATTTTGTGTGCTTGGCAGCATAAATTTTTTCTGAAACAAATTAGTTACCGTGCTCTGAATCTTACATCAGCACCACTGGTTTGTTTATTAGCAGCTAAGTGGAAAGAATCTTGTATATCTTAGCAGGGCATATCTGGAAAACAGGCATAATGTTTCATAAAACGGGCCTCTATTGTTGTGGTAACAGGCATGATAAATTTTTGGTTCAATGCAAGAGCGAGATGCTTTTTATTAAATTGATTTGTCTGAGTACTTACGTGTTCCAAATTAAACTTGATTAGATATTTACATTGATTATGTGCACGAAATATTCTGATTTCAGATGACGGGGTCCGTTGTGCTTCTTGTGTCAATCAATTTGCCACTCACAACTCCTATATGGTTAAGGTGGGTGAGCCAATGCCATACATTTCTACTACATGGTTAGATGCAAAATGGATTTATGATCATTGTCAAGCTTTGTGATAGTGGAGGAGAAAATCACATTCCTCTAATATGGATCCAAAATGGTTTTATTCAATGCCCCTACTATGCAAAATTTTGGTAGGAAATCCTCTGCGAGATTGTGTCCATATGCTAGGGAAGTTTCACCTTTGTGTGCCAATATAGGTTCGGCTCTTTGTGAGTACTGTTTTCGGCATGATGGGCTCCAATTCTATGTCAAGTTGCTCATTGTAGGTACTTGCCTTTTGTCCCGGACCTTATCCTCCAATCTTCACATATTTTGGATCGTGGTGGCCCTGTGCCTAATAACAATTCCTAGGGCTATGCGTAAAGCTTCTAAATTCTGCCAGCTGAAGCGAGTCGTTTTGAGGGGATTATCCCCAGAAACCTCATGCTTGGTAGTTTTGTGTCTATTCTGTTTAGGAGTTTTTTTTGCTCCCTCTCCAGCTTTATTTCTGCGGAGAGGAAGCCAATTTTGAGGTCAACACAACCATTTAGATTGATCATGAGGGTGGCAAAGATAATAGGTCCGTGCCCATGGCAGGGTATCTTTAATAATATTAATTCTCCCATGCCAAATCGTATCCTATTCATAATTTCTTGGCTTGGCTTTTACACGAGGCAAATCCATAAGGACAATCCATTGATGACATCACCACTGATCTCAAACCCTCTTTTCATTTTATTTTTTTTGAATACAACTTGAGGTTTGAATACAACTTGGGGGAATGGTTGCAAGGACAACCTCCACATGGAGGTTCAAAAGTCTTTATTGACAAAATAATGTAGGTGGTTGTGGAGAAAACACCCACTCATAATAGAGACATATACAAGAAACATGAGAGATATACAATAAATGTGTCGCATTCTCTAACATTTTTTAATTTTTAATTATTTTATCTCTCTAACATTGATACGAAATTATGTTACTTCACACGGATATCGAAATATTATTTTATATTATTTTATTTATGGCCGGAAGTGAGGGTGAAGTATGTTTACCAAATTTTTGTATAGTCATTTTTAATTTTTATTACACTTTGACGTTTATTTATTTATTTAGAGAACATTTAATTTTAATTTTAATAGAAATGTGTGAAATGGAGGTTGAGCGCCACTTGGTGCAACTAAGGTCTAGCTTTCATTGTTGTTCATGCTTCTCACAAACTTGTCTTCTTGGCGGTGGGCTTATTTTGATAAAACCCTATTGGAAATCTATAGAGATTAGGTTAAGGTTAGGTGGCCTGTGAGGGCCAAAATGGCTAACCAGGGCAATAGGGTTAGGTGGCACCCTACACATTTTGCATGATGCTCCATTTTGGTGCTCCAACCATTGTTTCAAATGCTTCATCTTAAGCCTCGATACAAAGAAAGTAATGTTTTGTTGTGGCTTTGATATTGGTTTCCAAACACCACAAGGATGAAAAAACCATAGTGTGAGCATTTCAAGGATAGAATATGTGTGATACTTATGATTGATTTATTCAATGCTACTTTTGCATTTAGTTGTAATCCTCAAGTATTATACAATTCACAATACAATTCACAATATATGCAGAGTGAAATAGAGAGTAGAAATGACGAACAATTTAATTTTGTAAAAAATAATTAAGCTTTATATTGGTGAATTGATTTGGCTATAGGTTGAATGAATATAGATCATTTTGTTATCAAAGTCCAAATTAGAAAATACTTGGTGAACACCATTTATTGGAAACAATAAACACCACAATGGATACTAGAAGCGTGGAGAACCATTGTTGCAATGTCTTGTAAGAAGCAAATAGTTGAGATGATGGGTACTTCTAAAAAAGAACAATTGGAGCATAGCATTGATACATTGAATGATTATAGATCATTTTGTTACCAAAGCCCAAATTAGAAAATACCTGGTGAACACCTTTCACTGGAAACACCACAATGGATACTAGAAGAGTGGAGAACCATTGTGGCAATATCTTGGAAGAAGCAAATAGTTGAGCTGATGGGTACTTAATAAAGAACAATTGGAGCATAACATTGATCCACTGACTAAGATGGTGATGCAACTATTGGCTATATATTGAGCTTTGACCTTGCATTAGAGAGGATGAAGTCTATGCCATCTTTAAGGCTTGTCATGATGAGCCTAAAAGACAACTCACAAATTATGTCACCTAGGTTAGTTTTGGCCTAATTTATTCGAAGATGCAAAAAACGTGTACAAAGTTGTGATAATCGCCAATGAATGGGTCAACTAACACAATTTGATGAAATGCCACTACAACCTCAATTTTTTATTGAACTGTTTGAAAGGTGGAACTTTGACTTTTTGGGGCCAATCAATCCCCCACTAAATCTAAAGGTCCACATTTTGGTTTGTACTGATTATGTCACAAAATGGGTAGAAGGCAAATCACTTCTAAAGGCTATTCATCAAACTATGACATGTTTCCTTTATGAGTTTTTTGTTCTCTTTGGGATACCATGGGAAAAGATTATTAACAAAGGAGCTTAGGACACTTCTCACTTTCTAAGATCTCATCAAGAAGTATAAAACTTTGAATAGGTCTCATCACTGTACCATTCATAGGACACTGTATAGGTAGAGAGTATCAACAAAGTAATATAGGCTATATTCACAAAGATTATACAACTTTACCATTGGAATTGGGTAAATAAGCTTCCAAAAGCTCTTTGGGCTTTAATATGGTGAAGCACCATAGGTTTCACTTCTTGTGGGCTTGTTTGGGGTAAGAAGGTTATTTTTCCAACTGAATTTGAAGTTCAAATATTAAGAACTACACCACAAGTCAATTTGGACCTAACCACAATGAATTAAGTTAAATCAATTAAATTAATTTATTAAGCTCTGTTAAGATGCGTTGCATCATTTTGTGGTTATCCAATAATAAGGGAAAAGGTGCAATGACAAATTTATTACAAAGAAGTTCTAAAAAGGTGACCGGGCTCTATTGTATGATTTCATGTTCAAGGATTTCAAAAGGAAACTCTATATTCAGAGGCTAGGAATCTACATAATATATATTTATATATGATAATGGGTTTGTGAAGCTACACACCATTGATGAGACATGAACTACCCTTATGGCTAATGGAAACAACTTGAGTTTTTTTAGAAAACCACTATTTAGGGAAGACTTCATGCAGAGTATCTAAACACGTGGGTGTACTATGGATCTCAAGATTGTTGATGCGATGGAACCACATAAACAGTCAGTTGTGAAAAAAACGTTGACTAGAAAATTCAAAGGTACAAACATGCATCTCAAGAGATGAGAGCAACTCTAGAAAAGATGAAATATGATCTCCTACAAACAACAATGTAATTGTAGTAGACAACAAATTGAAATTTTGTAACAATCATTATCTTATTAAAACATAACAAAAATACAATATTGTCCTTGAAGGATTACAATTGCTTCTCTTAATAAGCCTTATATAAAATCTCTTAGGAGATTCACTCTACTCAAATTTACTACATCTAAGTCTAACTAGTGTGACTTGTTAAGTCAAACTTGACAAGGGAGTGAAGAATAGTTACAAGAGTAATGACTAATAATATCCTTCAAAAAATGAACCATTTGACACATGTAATAGGGAATCTCTTCTAAAGGGATGCATAATACTTAGCATGTGTATATTTTGTCATAAATGTGTTATAATATGTAAGAGCAATTTGTTATCCTTGTTGTATTTTTATACTAACCAAAAGTAGAATATGCAAAGATACACAAGTGTAAGGAATTTGTCATAAGGGTGAAAGTAATCGCTCCCACATGGCACACTCATCTTGCAAGAATTCCCCTCCAAGTTTTAACCCTCATTCCCTCTCTTCGTAGGAGAATAACTCAGGGTAACCAAAATATTCCCTTTTTGATGAAGGTTTTCTTTCACAAAGTTGAGCTTTTAGCTCAAAATTTTGAACTTCACCTTTGCAAAGGGTTTATTAGAATGCTAGCAACCTACAAATTGATGAGAACATAATTGAGAACAACAACTTTTTTGAATGCTAATTTCTTAGGAAATGGTACATGATATCTACATGCTTTGAGAGATCACAAAACACTTGATTATTCAAGAGCACAACACAATTTTGATTGTTATAGAATTGTAGGTTCTAACATGTGACCAATGACCTCTGCATCAAACTTGCAAAGCCAATTTTTCCCACATGTTAATGATGTTGCCATATACTTCATTTCAATTGAACCAAGTGAAACTACTTCTAACTTGCTATTGAATTGGAAAATCATACTTAATCCCAAGTTGAAGTAGTGCCTACAAATACTTTTCCTTACGTTTAAGTTTTGTGTGCCATCTAATTCTACAAATTGATGTAACAAATCTCCATCTCCCACATACTTCATATCATAATAAATTGTGCATTTTAGATATGTGAGCACATGTTTTGTTGGAACCTAAGGTTATGTTTCTTCATCACTCTGGAGCTTCTAAAGATAGTTGAAAGATTGAGTAATTGATTGGTGGAGTAGTGGAATGAGTGGTCGAGGAGTTAGTTGAGTAATCAACAGATAGTTGATTGAGTGGTTGACTAGTGGTATCATTGATTGAATGGTTGAAGAAAGCGATTTGTTGGTCAGGTTAACTCAAACATTTGATTAGATGAAGAGACTTAGGTTGACTAGAATAATTAACTAGTTGAAGAAACAACCTTATTGTCTTCAATTGTGTTGAGTTGGATCTTGCAGTGATTGTCTCTGGGCTATTTGATTTGTTGTTTGGAACTTGATTTTCAACAAATCATATCAATAGATATTTGAAAATAGCTTCTAAGGTTGATCTTGTCATTTTAAATGGACAAAATTATGTTGTTTGGGCACTAGACATGGAAACCCTAGTGAAGAGAAAAGGGGTTTGGAAGTATATGAAAATCACTATTCTAGATTGGAAGGATAATGAAATAAAGTTTGTCATCAATGGAAAGAAAGATGAGATTGATAGAGTCATTTCGACACATTTCTCGCGAAATTTGTTTTCATATGAGTGGGATCGACCACTCCCTTGAGGTACAAAAGAAGTTGAAGTCGTTGTTTGACAAAGTTGAAAGTCAGGGCATGCAATTAGAGAAAACATGATTTCTCTTTCGAATTCATTTGGAGTATCACTCTCACACAAGTTTGATATCTTTCGTAGCTAGGAAAAGTGCGAAGTCTATTGCCGGGAAGTCGAAGTGAATTCGAGTTTGGGGAAGTCTAAGGATAAAGGAAAAATCAAAATTTTGGTGCCTCTCTCTCTCTGTTTCGTGTTCTGGATTGGGAGATCGAAGTCTTCCAAGTTTCTCTGTTGCCGGAAGTTGCTACCTAGTCGAAGTCGTTGTAAAGGGGTCAAATTTCTGGGAGGCTAACCTGGTGTGGAGGGAAGGTCTTGTCTTGGTCTAGGGTGAATAATCTCAAATAATACTAATGAAAGGAAGAATTTCTTGACTGGGTTTTCCCCTCGAGGGGGGTTTTGCCCTGGCATAGTGCCTACATATGGTGTCTACTGTTTTATGTCATGCTGCTTTGGTAATTGCTTGATGAACTAAAGGAAAGAAGATATAAAGAATTGTAATAATAAGAAATATCATAAGTAATTATTAAGAATAAGAATTTTTTTTTGCCTTTTTTATTTTCTAACATGGTATCAGAGCTTTTGGTGAAGAAGGAAGTAAAAGGTAGTCTCAAGCACTTGATCTAGAAACCATTCAAAAGGACCATCTCAGGGAAGAAGTCTACTATACTCAAGGAAGATGTCTAACACAATCAAGGGAGAGAACAAACTTAAAGGGGCCTCTAACTATAGGTCCTGAAAGAAGAGGATTGACCTAATCCTTGAAAAGAATAAGGTACTGGACTTGGTCAAAGGAAAAGTAAAGAAGCCTACAGAGGATTCTAGTGATGCTAACAAAGTGAAATACAAGGAATTAGAATTGGTGGCCATGACTCTGATGGTAGAAGGAATAAATGACAACCTTTTCCCATTCATAGCTAACATTGATCATGCTCAAGAAATGTATGAAGCCTTGTCAAAATTATTTACTATTAAGAACATTGGTCAAGTAGCAAGTTTGAAGAATGAGCTAGGGACCATAAAGATGACTAAGGAATGTAGGAATTTACAGGGTAAGTTCCACAGAAAGAATACCAAAAGGACACCGCTCACAACCAGATCTCAAATCAATACACCAGTATTTTTGACGTGGTTAAAACCCTCAGAGTGCAAGGAGGGAAACAGTCCACGGCCTGTCCCAACGTGGGTACTACAGGCAATTTATTAATCAAAGAATGAAAATTTACATAAGCTTCTCTCATGCACGGATTACCCGAACAATGACCCTCCATGCGCTTTAAATAGAACTCATGGACCAATCGGGTGTCAAGCCACGGATCAAGTGTCGGTAATACCGAGGTGAGAGTGAACCGTCGGATCACTACATATCGTGACCGTCGGATTGTAAGTTACAAAATGTACAACGGTAAAGAAACACACTTTACCTAACTCTAACCTAACTCTATGCTAGATCAAGTTGAACTTAACTATATCCTATGTGTCGGAATATCCTAACATCCCCCTTAAGAACAACTTGGGATAGGATTGAAGGATTTACAAATATGACACAATAGGAGAAGGAAGGAGGCACTAGAGCCTATCCCCCCTTAGTGACAACTTCCTGAACTCCAAGCATATATCGAAGTTTAGTGAACTTCGCCTCTGTGAGAGCCTTTGTGAAGATGTCTGCAACCTGATCATCTGTTGGACAATATTGCACTTCAAGAACATGGTCATGAATGAGCTTTCTGATGAAGTGCATGTGTAGTTCAATGTGTTTGCTGCGCTGATGCTGGACTGGATCTTTGCATAGCTGAATGGCACTTTGATTATCACACCAAAGTGTGGTTGGATGCTGCTGCTCAAAGCCAAACTCTGATAGGATCTGACGAAGCCACAAAGCTTCCTTACTAGCTTCCACGGCACCACGATACTCTGCTTCTGCTGACGAAAGAGAAATGGCAGCCTGTTTCTTACAAGCCCATGTAATAGGTCCTGAACCAAGAGTGAAGACATAACCGGCAGTAGACTTCCGATCATCAAGGTCACCAGCCCAATCAGAATCAGTGAAACCAACTAACAGAGGAGCTGCTTTGGCACTGTAATGAATCCCAAACTGTACTGTACCTCGAACATAATGAAGTATTCTTTTAGCTGCTTTCCAATGACTTTCACGGGGATTTTGCATAAAACGAGCAACAAGGCCAACAACAAAGGAAAGATCAGGACGAGTATGGGTTAAATACAAGAGTTTTCCGACAAGTTGACGGTATAAGGTAGCATCAACTTCAGGAGAAGTACAAGAGACTGAAAGTTTGACTCCAGACTGAAAGGGAGAAGGGGCTGGCTTACAGTCTTCCATGTGAAAATGACGAAGAATATCACAAGCATACTTGGACTGGGAAAGGAAAATACCCTCTTGGGATTGCAAGACTTGAAGACCGAGAAAATAGTGTAAGTGTCCTAAGTCTGTCATTTCAAATTTCTTTTTAAGGCTGGACTTCACATGGTTTATAAGGTTGGGATCACTACCAGTAAGAATAAGATCATCAACATAAAGAACAAGGATGATAAGAGAGTTGCCCACTTTCTTGGTGTAGACAGTATTGTCAGAATGACACCTAGAAAAGCCAGATTCTAAAAGAAAGCTATCCATTTTGGCATACCAAGCCCGAGGAGCTTGCTTGAGGCCATAAAGGGATTTCTTAAGTCGACAAACGAGGCTGGAGTCTGTTTGTATGAAGCCAATGGGTTGTTCCATATAGATTTCTTCCTGCAAGTCCCCATGCAAGAAGGCAGATTTAACATCCATTTGATGGACTTCCCATTTTAAAGAGGCAGCAAGGGAAAGAACAAGGCGGATAGAGTTCATTTTGGCAACTGGAGAGAAGGTTTCAGTGTAGTCAATGCCTTCAACCTGTGAAAAGCCCTTAGCAACTAGACGAGCTTTATGTTTATCAACTTTCCCATCTGGTCCATACTTGGTTCTGTAAACCCATTTGCATCTAACAAGTTTGCGTCCCTTTGGTAGAGGAACAAGATCCCATGTATCATTTGTCATCAATGAATGATATTCTTCATTCATAGCTGCTTCCCAATGTGGATGGCCTGAAGCTTCTGCAAAAGTGTCAGGATCATGATTTACTGGAGCTTGAGCCAGTAAAGAAGAGGCTCTTTCAAACTGAGAACGTGTACGTCGCTGATCTGTAGGATCACCGGCAAGATCACCTGCTGCATCCCGAGTAGCACGGACCCATCTTGGAAGTTGAGGATCCTGAGAAGGTGGGGGAGGATTATCATCCTCGCTTTCATCATCAGAAGAAGAAATGTTTTCAAAGATAGAAGAGATAGGAAGAGGTGGCACATCCGCCGGACTAGGCTCGCAGGCCGATTTATTTTCATCAAATTTTACATCTCTTCTAATGATAACATTTTTGGACTTAAATGGAATAAGTCTATAACCTTTTACATCTTCAGAATATCCAACAAAAGTACATTTCTCACTCTTAGGTTCTAAAGCTTTATGCTTTTCATCTGGAATATGGGCCCATGCTTCACTTCCAAACACACGAAAGTGACTTACATCTGGTTTAATGGAACTCCAAGCTTCTTCTGGAGTGATATTCTCTAGAACCTTAGTAGGAGTGCGATTGATTATATAATTTGCACAATTAATTGCTTCGGCCCAAAAACTAAGACTGAGTCCTTTAGATTGCAGCATACAATTAGCCATTTCCTTTAAGGTGCGATTTTTCCTTTCAGCTACACCATTTTGTTGTGGAGTGTATGGAACAGTATGTTGCATTTGAATTCCATTTTCGGTGCAAAAGTTGATGAATGCGTTTTTAACATATTCTCCACCATTATCAGTTCTTAGCTTAAGAATTTGATGTCCAGATTGTTTTTCAACAAATGCTTTGAAGGCCAAAAAAGTGGTTAAATACTTCGCTCTTGAGTTTTAAGAAGTATACCCAAGTGCGTCTGGAGAAATCATCAATGAAAGTTAAGAAGTACTTGCAGCCAGAGAATGAAGCAACAGGAAGAGGACCACATAAATCACTGTGCACAAGCTGTAAAGGGGCTGAGGCGTGCCAAGAGGCACGTTTGTCAAAACTGTCCCGATGATGTTTTCCGAGTACACATCCGGAACAAACACCATCTTTGCAAGATACCATAGGAAGACCTGTCACCATATTTTCTTTACATAGATGCTGAAGGGAGCGATAGTTTAAGTGACCAAACCGCTCATGCCAAAGTTTGCTCACTTCATCATTATGAGCAACAAATACTGAGGGAAGATGGGATGACCCAAAGTTGTGAAACTTATACAACCTTTTGGAATCATCAGCAAGACCAGTAGCTAGAATCTGTTTAGGATCTTTTAGATCCTTGATTACAACATCATGAGGTGAAAATTCAACAATTTTACCTTCACCTGAATGAGTTATCTGATAGACAGATAGAAGGTTGCAGGATAAGTTTGGAACACATAATACATCATTGAACTGACCATTGTCTAGATGAACAGTTCCAGTCCCTACAACATTAAGAGATCTATCATCACCAATATATATATTTTGGTGTTACAATCATTTAAAGAAGAAAACATGGCTTGGTTTTTGGCCATGTGACAAGAGGCTCCAGAATCAATGAGCCACTCATGAGAATGAGAAGAAGAAGAAGATACATTTAATGCATAACCAGACTGAGATGATTGACGATGACATGCAGAAAGTGCCGTTCCGGAAGTTGAAGTTGAAGTAGGCTCCAGATGGATGTTATGTTTCTTCATTGCGGCTTCCAAGGCTTCCATCTTCTTAAAGCATTTAGATTCTAAGTGGCCATCTCGATTACAAAAGTTACAATGTCTATCAGTCTTCTTCCATTTGTTTTTATTGGTCTTATCATTTTGCTGAAATGATCTTTCATTTTGAGGCTGAGATGGTTTAGGACCATTCTTTTGAGGATATGACTTCTTAGGATTCTTTGAATTTGGTTGCTGCTGGGCGGCTAACGCTTTCGTGGAAGAGTTTCCAAGATTAAGAAGACCAAGGTGTAAGAGTTTTTCTTGTTCTCTTATTAAGGAATCACAAAAGGAGTCAAAGGAAGGGGCCTTGTAGTCTTGTCCTTGACAAATGAAAGCTTCCCTTGTAGAATGGAAAGTGGAAACAAATACAGAGTAGGCTGGTCCCAACTTAGTAAGGATGGAATAAATAAGGTTACCATCTTCTTTCTTAACTTTAACACCTTCCAAGAGATATCTAAGGGTCTTGAATTTGGACAAGAAATCTTCAATGCAAGAAAAATTATTAGGATCCAAAGTAAGCAGCTCATTTTCAAGTTGATGGGCTCTAATTTCATTTTTAATCCCAAAAACTTTAGCAAGTTTTTCTAATGCTTCATGAGGAGTCTCAAGTTCTGCAATGTGGAATCTAAGATCAGGAGAAATAGACATCCCTATCAAACCACGTGCTTGATCTTGTCTATTTTCCCATTTTGCCGCCTTGTCTTCATCTTTTGGTTTCTTCTCTTGGTCTGTGGCTATTCTGAAGAGACCTTTACTTCTAAGTAAATCTTCCATGTAGGCTACCCATTGGAAGTAGTTAGTGCTGTCAAGAATGACTTGGCATGGACTTTCCATTTTTAAAAAAAACTGAAGCTGAAGATGCTGAAAGTAAGTGTTCCAATGGATAGATCTCGAAAAAATAGGCGGTTTTAAAAAAAACGGCTCTGAAAAAGGCTTCCGGATGAAGAAGTTATGGCTTTTTGAAAAAAAAATTGTTGACGTTGCCGGCAAAGTGCGCGAATGTGCGGGAATGAAAAAATCCGCCCCCACAAAATGGAGACTTGAACCCAAGACCTCTACTCTCTTAAAATAGCTTTGAACCAATTGATCTATACAAAAAATTTGAGAGAGAGAGAGAGAGAGAGAGAGAGAGGGGGGGGGGCCTCGGTTTGCGTGCTTGCCTTGAGAAAGCTCTTTTTCCCTACAAAACACAAAACACAAAACCCAACACGAATATGCAAAGAAAAACGAACCTTGCGGCTCGAAGTTAGCTTTAGCCAAAAAACTAGAAATTTTAAAAAAAAATCTCAAAGTTAGCTTTAGCCGAAAAACTAAATATTTTTCTCAATGTTTCTGATTTTCCGAGATCACACTAAGGTGCAGGGAAAAGAGCATACGCATGAGAAAAATCCTTCCTTTCTGTTTCTGATTTGCCCAGATCGCACAGAGTCGCAGGGCAAAGAGCATACGCAGAAATGAAAGGTATAGATCCGGTTAAAAAAAAGGCTAAATAAACTGAGACCGAAATAAGCAGAGAGAAAATAACAGTAAACTGCAAAAAAAAACACTGTATACCTCCCGATCTGAAAAATGACGCAGCTAGGGCTACCGGAAACCTTTTCGCGTGAAACGAAAGGGGTTCCTCACTGGAACAGATGCTCCGAACGCAACAGAGCAGTCCTCTCGGCCCGAAAGCAGTCAGAAACAACAGATCTAGGAAACGACAGCCGCATGCAGTTCTACCGGCTTCAGATTTGGATCACCAACGGACGCGGCCCTCAAATAGCTCTGATACCATGTAGGAATTTACAGGGTAAGTTCCACAGAAAGAATACCAAAAGGACACCGCTCACAACCAGATCTCAAATCAATACACCAGTATTTTTGACGTGGTTAAAACCCTCAGAGTGCAAGGAGGGAAACAGTCCACGGCCTGTCCCAACGTGGGTACTACAGGCAATTTATTAATCAAAGAATGAAAATTTACATAAGCTTCTCTCATGCACGGATTACCCGAACAATGACCCTCCATGCGCTTTAAATAGAACTCATGGACCAATCGGGTGTCAAGCCACGGATCAAGTGTCGGTAATACCGAGGTGAGAGTGAACCGTCGGATCACTACATATCGTGACCGTCGGATTGTAAGTTACAAAATGTACAACGGTAAAGAAACACACTTTACCTAACTCTAACCTAACTCTATGCTAGACCAAGTTGAACTTAACTATATCCTATGTGTCGGAATATCCTAACATCCCCCCTTAAGAACAACTTGGGATAGGATTGAAGGATTTACAAATATGACACAATAGGAGAAGGAAGGAGGCACTAGAGCCTATCCCCCCTTAGTGACAACTTCCTGAACTCCAAGCTTTGAAGGGAGTCCCCAACAACTCCCAAAGATAAGTATCTCATTTCCTCTCAGTTTTTGGTTTCATGTATTCATTTAGTTTTGATTATATTAAATACTAATCACCATTCCGCCTCTATTGTCTTGATTAGGAAAACACTTGCAAGAAGTATGGAGGATGACCTCTCAAGACAAGGTTTGCTAAGAAACAAAGGTATGCTTTAAATACATTGATTTCTTTATATTGAAAGGATCATTCATTTGACAGTGTATTACTAACATTGTTATGTCTAGCTATATTGAATCATAACGATTCTTATTTTGGGTGATTCATCTCTTGATAAATCTACCCACCCCACTCATATTTTTAACTGATTTTGGTAGAACCCTAGATAGGTTATGGAAAACCCTCACAGAAGGGTATGCTAATGTGAATGTATGAAATCTTAAACTGCTTAGGGATATTGTGAAATATTGTTTGAAGTTTTTATTGATAATGCCATGTTTGGGATTTTGGTATGATCAGGAAAACCTAACTTGTTAGGTTGAATGATAAGGTCTAAAATCCAGAACCTTTGAAATTTTGGTAATGTTTGGTTTTCTATGTTTATACATTTAAACCTCAACTCATTAGGGTTTGGTGGAATGTGTGAGAAAGACCCTTTCAGTGTCTTAGAAATGATTTCCTTGGTATGGGTGTGTTTGTCTTGATCAAACTGTAGTCTAATAAAGTTTGTATGGCTAACTCTTATTTGATATTTTTGTGAAGTTGGGTTTGACTAACACATGATATGAAATGTATTTGCATGATGATGAAATCTAGGCATATATAGATATGTCATTTTGGTTGAAACCCTAGGTTGGTCTAGGTCAAATGTATTAATGTTGCCAGACATATGATATGCTTATGAATTCCTAGATATGTTTGTTGACATGGTTATTGATGGTCATAAGTTTTTAGGATTTAATGGAAGTCCTTATATGAGATTCTAGGATGATGGCATTTGGAAATCTAGGGTTTTGCAGCTAAATCCTAGTAGTAGTTAAATTGTCTAGTATGTGTTATATAACAATATGAGATCTATTAATTTAATGATTGTTGAGACTGTGAAAATGGAATTCTAGGGTTTTTGAGTTAAACCTTAGTAGAAGTAAAAATATCTGATGTATGATGACAATACGATGATTTGAAATTTGTGTAAGATTAGTTTTGGTTGGGATTGATGGTTGATTGGAAATCTAGGGTTTGCAACTAACCCTAGTGGAAGCTAGTCATGTTAATAACTAAACTGTGATTGGTTTTGATTGAATCGTGTATGAAATCTAGGATTTGTATGAAACCTTAGTGAAAAGTTTAACATATGAATTTTGAAAGGTTGTTAGATACTTTATTTTTGTTTGAATTATTTCTAGGGTTTACTATATGTTGTAGTAAGGTATGTCATACCTTTGGAAGGAGCATTGAAACCCTAGATGGAATGGAAATTGTTATGATGTAGTCTAGGGTTTATGACAAAGTCCCTAGCGAGATGTTGAAGATTATATGTCTCTTGTTTGTAATTAAGTCTGGGTATCTGATATGTATAAAGTTGGAATGCTTCTGTGATTTTGATATGGCTAACTTCATGCTTATATAGATTTGGTTGTACTTGCTATCTAAGTTGTGCATGTACACAATATTCAATTTGGTGAAGATGCTCGTTGATGTGATAAGCATGATGAGGATGATAATAACTTTGATGAAATGGTTGGAAACCACAAAGGATTCTCTAATGATGAAAAGAAGAAGCCGATCTCCCTAAGGAAGCCTGAATAGAAGAGATCTACCTAATATTAAGAGGGAGTCCAGATGAAGAGATGCTTCTTGCTTGAGAGGGAGGGAATAGCTTGGTTTTGATTGAAGAATGAATTTTGGAGGATATGTTGTTGCATGAGAAGTAGGAAATGAAAGTATATGATTAAGGAATCTTCTGTCAAAGATTCATTTGATAATCTACTGAGTTGAGAAGCAACATTTAGAACGACCCCGAAGGTTTGTATTTGATTATGTACATATGAAAGAATATTTTTGATTGGGGTTGTGTTTGTACAATTAAATTTCTCGAAGGTTTTGATAACATGTTGGTTACCAATCAGTTTGATTGGGAGAAATTGGTCATCCTTGATCTGCGGGATCAAGGGGTGTTGAGGCTTTGTGAGTGAAGCATTTCCTGGGAAGAAATTTGGTCGACACTTTGTGTTGATGTCTAGGTCCCGAAGTTGGAAAGGTGGTGTTGGTCATTGAGATCTAACACACACCTGGATTTCTGGGTTGATGGTTAGCTAGTAAGCCTGATCGTACCTAGATGGGTTGAAAGCTTGAGTCCATTTTATTCCCACATGGATAGATTTCCTTGGTCAGGAATCTAGTCCGTGGCATAGCAGTGTCTAAATTTTTGAGAGACCAATGGATAGATTGCCCTGGCCAGGAATCTAGTCCGTAGCATTGCGGTGCCTAAGTTGTTGAGAGACCAATGGATAGATTTCCCTGGTCAGGTATCTAGTCCATGACATTATGATGCCTAAATTTCTTCATGGTTCATATAGTTTGAGATCTTCCATTGTACTTGTATATGATGAATAACTGTCTAGTTAAGAGGTAGTGTTGGAAAATGTAACTAGGTTCGGTCTTCATTTAATGTATTTGAGTCATCATCAAATGTACTTGTCAAAAGAATAAAGATTTTTTTTTTTATAATTATTATTGTGACTTATTAAGGCATGGGTTTCATGCTTGGGTCACCATGTTTTAGGTCAAAGTTCCCATTGAGGACTTCTAGGATTTATTCTGAGTCAATAGAGTCATTGTAATTTTAAAGAGACCCTTCTTGGGCTTTTGAATCATGTAAAAAGGTTAAATATTGAGTCAAATATGATTTATGTATCCTCCACACCATGTCGGCCTAAAAGAAGATCAAGTCGGCCTAAGGATCCTATTCGATCTCACATGGAGCCTATAAATACAAGCACATCAAATTCATTTGGAGTATCACTCTCACACAAGTTCGATATCTCTTGTAGATGCGAAAAGTGCGAAGTATTCCAAGTTTCTCTGTTGTCGAAAGCTTCCAGTTGTTGGAAGTCGCTGCCTAGTCAAAGTTTTTGGAAAGGGGTAGAAATTCTGGGAGGCTGACTTGATGTGGAGGTAAGGTTTTGTCTTGGTCTAGGGTGAAGAGCCTCAAAGAATACTATTGAAAGGAATAATTTCTTGATTGGGTTTTCCCCTCAAGGGGGGTTTTGCTCTGACATAGTGCCTACATCTAGTGTCTATTGTTTTATGTGCTACTGCTTTGGTAATTGCTTGATAAACTAAAGGAAAGAAGATATAAAGAATCGTAATAGTAAGAAATATCACAGTAATTATCAAGAATAAGAAAATCTTTCTGCCTTTCTGATTTCCTAACATAAAGAAGGGTGATGGGTTGGCATCGACTAGGAAGAATCGAAATAATTCATGTCAATAATATGGAAAGTCGGGATATGCAAAGAAAACCTACTGGAAGAAACATGATGTTTTGGAGGAGAAGTTTAGATAACTCGAAGCTAAAGCATTGCATGCTCACATTGTGAAAAATGAATGAGTAGTTAATTTTGGTTACACTTATCATATGGTGAAGGATTCTTCTTTATTTTCCTCCTTGCACAAGGTTGTTGAGCAACAAATTTATCTAGTAGATGATTTTTCTCTCGACATCACTGGTCATGGTGAGGTATTTTGTCAGCACGGTAGAATCATGAATGAAGTGCCCAATTTGAGCGTGAATTTGCTATCAACTTGTCAACTGACACATGGTAAAATTGTTGAATTTTGGTCTGATTGGTTCCTTTTTAAAGATATGTGGAAAGACAAGTCGGTTTTTCATGGAAGGCGTTCTTGACTCAAAATATGCACTGTATAAGTTTCATGACTTGTTTCAACTAGATGTTGAATTGAATGCTCTCATTGCATAGATTGATGATCTAGGAAAATTATGAAATGAACTACTCATACATCTGGATTTTTGAAGTCTAAAGATAATGGAAACATAGAGCATGGTTGTTGATTTACTAAGGTTCTTCCACTTAACGAAATTTATAGAGGGTGTGTCCCAAACAAGCATCATCAAGCACCTTTCCACTCTAGAAAGGCATGATGTGTGTAGAAACCATTAGAGCTTGTTTACAATGACCTTTGATGCATTAAAAAATCTTCATTGGTACATGTGAAGCATATTTTAATCTTTATTGATGACTTCTCAAGGTTTACTTGAGTTTATTTCTTAAAAAATAAGTCACGTCTTTGAAAAATTCAAGGAATTTAGGGTATTGGTTGAAAATTAATATAGTCAATCCTCTAAATGCTTAATATTAGATAATGGAGGAGAGTTTGGGAATCAACCATTTGAAGAATAACTTGTTCTATTGAGTAACTCTTGGTAGAGGTATGCCCCTCTTACTCAATAGAATGGCATGGAAAAAACATAAAAATCAAACCCTAGTTGAAATGGTTCGATGTATCTTAAAGGCCAAAGGTTTATCGACTAAGTTTTGGGTTGAAGTTGTTTATTGTGCCAATCATGTCCTGAATATTATTTTGACTTTTTAGTTATGTGACTCCAATTGAGAGATAGTGTAATGACCCACCTACAATTACAAATAGAATGTGAATATTAGCACACATACGGGCCATCCATATGATAGCTACATATGCATGACCCGCATGTAGTGCAATAGTATACATACCGGCTAATGTTGGACTCTATCTATGCTTAAGTTAATAAATCGATTATCGAAGTAAATTTCTAACTCACCATAATATATATATATATATATATATATATATATATATATATATATATATATATATATATATATATGATTAAGTCCTTAATCAAAGATATATAGATAGACAACAAAAATAATAAATTATGAATTAAATTTAATTGATGTATAATTTAATTTAATTATATGTTAAGAATAAAGTGAATTATTAAAAATTATAAATAAAATAAGTAATATATTCCATAAAACATTATATTAAACTAAATAAAAGAAAACCATAATAAAATCAATTCAATCAAAAGAAACAAAGTCGGCAACCTCAATGAGTCACGTAATAAATATACACTCATTTAACATAAGGGAGACAAAGAGACATTGCAGGTGGCATGTAATGAAGAAGAGTCGAGGAGATGACAGGTAGGGCGGTGGAGAAGTGGAGACAGTGGGAGAAAGAGTTTATAAGGGAGTTTTGAGGGAGGATTTTCTTTTGGAGAATGGAGAAAACAGAGAAGGAATTTACAACAAAGAGTCATAAACTGAGCAAAGATCACTGAGCCTTGATTGTTCTTGATTCTTTTGGGCACGGGGGCCAGGGTACTGAAATTCTGAAGTATTCTGGCGCTGGGTACCAAGGTTGTGCCCAATTTGGTAGGGAGGTTTTGGTCTTTTGGTAACGAGAGCGGGAGCAGGAGCAAATCAAAAGCATCTTCAACCACAAAAACCCAGGTAAGTACTCAACATCAAATTGATAAATTTTGATATTATGAATTCTGGTTAAATTCTTAAAACAAGTTTCATATTCTGTTTAGAGTAAAAATTTGATTAAATTAATTAGAGACCTACAGATGGTGTGGTAAGAAGCTCTTAGTGGGTCACTTCAAAGTTCTTAGGTTAATTGTTTGGGTGCATATTTTCGATGATTGTAGAAATAAATTGGATGCAAATAATCATGCTTGCATCTTGATGGGCTATTCTGAAGAGTCAAAAGCCTGTCAATTGTTTGATCTTATCAAACACAAATCATTATTAGGAAAAACATATTCTTTGATGAGAAATATTATGGCATTAATTTGTTGAACTCTTCCTCTGGATTGTTGTGTAATGATCCCTTTGACATTACTGTAGATAATGGATCCTCTCACCTTTTTTCAGTATATTGACCACTTAGTGAACCTCAGATATTTCTAAGTCAACCAACCAATGATCATCTTTGAATGAAACCATGACATCTTCGACTTTCTGATGGTTCATTGACCTCTTGTTTATCTTGGGGGGCTACTAAAATAATTGAATCCGTTGGATTAGATGTTGGTGATGTTTCTTTAGGTCGAAAGACTCACAGTTAGAAGCAACATGCCAATATTGTGTTGAGGGCTTGTGTTCATGAGACACAAGATCCAAACTCCTATGCTGATGCACAAGGACACGACACATGCTAGGTAGGTTGAGATGGATTCTCTTGAAGAATCACACTTATAACTTAGTTTTGTGACCCTCAAGGGAAGAACCTCGTGAAGTGTTGATGGGTATATAAGATCAAATTCACTTCTGAAGGTGCTATTGCACGTCATAAAAATCATTTGTTTGCAATAGAATTTTCACGATAAGAAGGCATTGACTACACCGAAACATTCATTTTGATTGGCACATTCATCAGATGGATGTTAAGAGTGTCTTTCTTTATGGTGACTTATCTGAAGAAATACACATGGAGCAACCTCCTAGTTTTGTGACAAATTCCAATTTTGTTTGTGGACTATAGAAGTAGTTGTATGGTTTGAAGTATAACCCCCCTGGCTTGGTATGATAAGATTAATTGATTCTTTCTCAATCTTGGGTTCAAACATTGTGAATATAATGTCATATTTGATTTATTATGCATTAATGGTGATAGTTTGATTATTTCTATATATGTTGATGATTTGGTCGAAATTGAAAATATTATTGGTTAAATTCTTAGATCGAAGAGTTGACTTGTTGACACCTTTGAGATGATAAACCTTGGTATTTAATTTTTACCATTAGATAATGATCCCTTTCTCTCTCAAACTAAACATGTATGGGATCTATTGAAACAATTTAAGATGGATGATTGTAAGCCATGTGATACACCCTGTCAACTGGGTATCAAGTTAACCAAAGAGTGTCAATCTTTGATAATTGATGCTACCCTTTATCAATAGCTAGTCAATAGCCTTGTTTATTTAACTCATAGTTGACATTACATTTCCTTTGTTGTCAGTGTGGTTTCTTAAATTATGTAAAATCCACGAGAAAACCATTGGAATATTGCAATGAAAATTGCTCATTCCATTAAGGGTACCTTTCATTTCGGTATCAAATAAGGTCAAAGTTTAGATTTGTTGGTTAACTTCATAGAGTCTGATTAGTCAAGTGACAACGATGATAGAAAATCCACTTCTCGTTATGTGTTTTGCTTTAGCACTAGACCCTTGATTTGATCGTGCAAGAAATAATGTGATCTCTCTGTTGCCTACACAGTTGAATATCACATAATTGTTTATGTAGAGGCATAGGTAGTTTGGGTTTGTAAACTCCTAAGAGTGTTATCCTTCGAAACCTATAGAACATGTGCTATTTTGGGTGGGCGGGGGTGTTACCCATATCTAATTTTATATTGGTTCATCACGCCTATGAAGCTTTTGGAGACAATTAGTTGAAGGATCAACTAACATGAAACATTCACTTGAGTCACTGACTAGTGGAGCAATCCACTAGGGTTGTTGGTTGAGAAACTGACTAGGAGATTAGTCAACTGGCGGAGCAGTCAACTAAATGGTCGACAAGGCTGGTCGAGTAATCAACTAGTGGACAATTGGTTGAGTCATCCACTAGTGGGATTTTTAATTGAGTGGTCGAAGGAATTGACTGGATGGTTGGGTCAAATTAGGTAGTTGATTAATTGAGAAAAAATGGGTTGACAAGAATGATCAACTAGCCAACAAAAAAAAACACAAATTTCATTAAACAGTTGTAACTATTAATGCTTGTTTATGGATCAAAGCTTTCATAGGTCAAGGAAGTTGGTTAAATATGGAAATTATAAATAAATGATCTTATGGGTTGAATAAATGTGAATTATTATCATAATGTGTTGTGCTTAAGTGATGTAATGTTGTTTTTAGACACACCCGTCATCTTAGAGCTTAAATACCATTTTATTTTTCTTTATTTTTTGTTCTTTGTCCTCAGGTTCCCTCCACCCCCAACATGTTTGACATTTTTCCATTGAATATCTTTGAATATAATAAATATGGATTTATAAAATCATAATCTAAACCACTAGATGATTTCTCTAGAGTTATTGTTTTTTAGAGCATGCATTTAGTAGTAGATTTTATCCTTGAATTGAAAAGTAGTGCTACTCATATCACTTTTTTTTTCTTTTTTTTTGGGGGGGGTGGGGGGGGGGGGTGGAAAGGGATTAGAATTACCACCTTTTGCAATCACGTTTACAACAATTTTGTAATTATGTATTGAACAATAATATTAACAATTTTTTTTTCCCTTTCCGAATTTATAACTTCTTTAAAACCGAGTTTAACAAGTTATACCATTGTGATCAAATTCTTAAAATGAACATTTCAATTGAAAAGTAATTTTCTTAGTCACATTTCCATTTTTGTTTGTCTAAAATTACAATTTTTATGAAATCGTGGTTTTGATAATTGGCATCCTTGCATCTAAAGTTAATCCCAAATAAAAGACGTGTTAAGAGTAGCATTTTCTTTTGAGCTTAATTGGAAATGAATTATTCACCAATCTATTTGAGCTAAAATCCTTTAACTATAAAAATAATTGAAAAATAAAATAAATATACATTATTTAAAAAAAAGTTACAAATACAAAAATAACACATTGATTTTAAAAAGACATTTTAAGGAAATGAAATTGAATTATTTTATAAAAAATATAAATAAAACTATTAAGACAATTTAAATTGGGACAAAATCACGTCCTATTCCATGCATCCCCATTTTCTAGCTTCCTCCTTGATCCTCTTCACTCGTCACTTTAAGGATCTCAGGTGTAATTTTAGAAATTTTCTTCGATATTTTTTTATACATGCGATGATGAAATATTTATTTTGAATAAAATTATTGAGCAATTTTTTTATTTACAATAAATTGATTGATTGCAGTTTTGATAGTTTGATTTGGCGACAAATTAGTTAGCAACATTATGACATTAAATTAATGTTTGCAAAATGCAACAATATTTTAATCCTAGAAAAGAATGGGTGTTTTTTTTTTCCCATGGAAAAAAGTCGTAATTTCTATTGATATAAAGAAATTACATTTTGTAGATGCAAAAAGAAGAGAATGGGTGTTACTAGAGCACCATTTTTGTTTTGGAGATTGATTTTGGTGTTTTTTTATTTAGAAATATGGATTTTTAAGGTTAATTTTGTTTATTTGTTTATTTTGATACCTTAATTCTCTTCAAATTAGTAGATATGTTAATAAGCAAGGTTTTGTAGTCTAGCATATGAATTCACTTTATAGTCTCTACTATGTGCTTAAGTGATGTAATGGTGTTTTTAGACACACCCGTCATCTTAGAGCTTAAATACTATTTTATTTTTCTTTATTTTTTGTTCTTTGTCCTCAGGTTCTATCCACGCCCAACATGTTTGACATTTTTCCATTGAATATCTTTGACTATAATAAATATGGATTTATAAAATCATAATCTAAACCACTAGATGATTTCATATTTGACACCAAGAGAATAAGCAAAGTTACCCACTTACTAGATTTCTCTAGAGTTATTGTTTTTTTAGAGCATGCATTTAATAGTAGCTTTTATCCTTGAATTGAAAAGTAGTGCTACTCATATCACCTTTTTTTTTTTTTTTTTTTTTTTTTTTTTTTTGTTTTTACAGGGGAAGGGGTTAGAATCACCACCTTTTGCAATCATGCTTACAACAATTTTGTAATTATGTATTGAACAAAAATATTAACAAATTTATTTTTTTCCTTTCTGAATTTATAACTTCTTTAAAACCAAGTTTAACAAGTTATACCATTCTGATCTAATTCTTAAAATGAACATTTCAATTGAAAAGTATGTTCTTAGTCACATTTCCATTTTTGTTTGTCTAAAATTACAATTTTTATGAAATCATGGTTTTGATAATTGACATCCTTGCATCTAAAGTTAATCACAAATAAAAGACGTGTTAAGAGTAGCATTTTCTTTTGAGCTTAATTGGAAATGAATTATTCACCAAACTATTTGAGCTAAAATCCTTTAACTATAAAAATAATTGAAATATAAAATAAATATACATTATTTAATAAAAATGACAAATACAAAAATAACACATAATGATTTTAAAAATACATTTTAAGGAAATGAAATTGAACTATTTTATAAAAAATATAAATAAAACGATTAAAACAATTTAAATTGGGACAAAATCACATCCTATTCCATGCATCCCCATTTTCTAGCTTACCTCCTCGATCCCCTTCACTCGTCACTTTAAGGAGTTCAGGTGTAATTTTAGAGGATGTCTTCGATATTATTTTTATACAAGCGACGATGAAATATATATTTTGAATAAAATTATTGAGCAATTTTTTCATTTACAATAAATTGATTGATTGTAGTTTTACAATAAATTGATTAATTGCAGTTTTGGTAGTTTGATTTGTCGACGCATTAGTTAGCATCATTATGACATTAAATTAATGTTTGCAAAATGCAATAATATTTTAATCCTAGAAAAGAATGGGTTCTACTGGAGCATCATTTTTGTTTTGGAGATTGATTTTGGTGTTTTTATTATTATTTAGAAATATGGATTTTTAAGGTTAATTTTGTTTGTTTGTTTATTTTGATACCTTAATTCTCTTCAAATTAGTAGATATGTTAATAAGGAAGGTTTTGTAGTCTAGCATATGAATTCACTTTATAGTCTCTACTTTGTGCTTAAGTGATGTAATGGTGTTTTTAGACACACCCGCCATCTTAGAGATTAAATACTATTTTATTTTTCTTTATTTTTTGTTCTTTGTCCTCAGGTTCTCTCCACCCTCAACATGTTTGACATTTTTCCATTGAATATAATAAATATGGATTTATAAAATCATAATCTAAACCACTAGATGATTTCATATTTGACACCAAGAGAATAAGCAAAGTTACCCACTTACTAGATTTCTCTAGAGTTATTGTTTTTTTAGAGCATGCATTTAGTAGTAGCTTTTATCCTTGAATTGAAAAGTAGTGCTACTCATATCACATTTTTTTTTTTGACGGGGAAAGGGGTTAGAATTACCACCTTTTACAATCATGCTTACAACACTTTTGTAATTATGTATTGAACAATAATATTAACAAATTTATTTTTTTCCCTTTCTGAATTTATAACTTCTTTAAAACCAAGTTTAACAAGTTATACCATTGTGATCAAATTCTTAAAATGAACATTTCAATTGAAAAGTAATGTTCTTAGTCACATTTCCATTTTTGTTTGTCTAAAATTACAATTTGTATGAAATCATGGTTTTGATAATTGGCATCCTTGCATCTAATGTTAATCCCAAATAAAAGACATGTTAAGAGTAGCATTTTCTTTTGAGCTTAATTGGAAATGAATTATTCACCAAACTATTTGAGCTAAAATCCTTTAACTATAAAAATAATTGAAAAATAAAATAAATATACATTATTTAAAAAAATTACAAATATAAAAATAACACACAATGATTTTAAAAAGACATTTTAAGGAAATGAAATTGAATTATTTTATAAAAAATATAAATAAAACGGTTAAAGCAATTTAAATTGGGACAAAATCACGTCCTATTCCATGCATCCCCATTTTCTAGCTTACCTCCTTGATCCCCTTCACTCGTCACTTTAAGGAGTTCAGGTGTAATTTTAAAAATTTTCTTCCAATTTATTTTTATACATGCGATGATGAAATATATATTTTGAATAAAATTATTGAGCAATTTTTTTATTTACAATAAATTGATTGATTGTAGTTTTGGTAGTTTGATTTGGCGACGAATTAGTTAGCAACATTATGACATTAAATTAATGTTTGCAAAATGCAATAATATTTTAATTCTAGAAAAGAATGGGTGTTATTGGAGCATCATTTTTGTTTTGGAGATTGACTTTGGTGTTTTTTTATTTAGAAATATGGATTTTTAAGGTTAATTTTGTTTGTTTGTTTATTTTGATACCTTAATTCTCTTCAAATTAGTAGGTATGTTAATAAGCAAGGTTTTGTAGTCTAGCATATGAATTCACTTTATAGTCTCTAATATGTGCTTTGATTGCGTAATGAAAAATTCATTGCAAACCTACCAAACCTCTAGATCCAAAGGGTAAAGTATAAGATCAATCTCCTTCATGTCATATTTTCTTCCCAAATCATTCTTTTACTTTGTAATGAGCTTCTCAAAACTCCTTTAAGAATAATTTCATCTTCATATAATACCAAACAAACATGTTAGATTTATCAAATACATAATAAAGATTTGGATTAATTTCAGTTTTAGTGAAGCTCAACTTTATTAAGTACTCGTTAATCCTTCAAATTGCCATGCACATGGTGCATAATTCAACCCCTAAAGGGACTTCTTCAACATGATTTTAATTTTTTTTAGATAATTAATCTATACTTCTTTTTCAATCACAACATTCAAAAAAAAATGTTTACATCTATCTAGTATAAAAGTTACTAAGAACTGATGCAATATACATTATTATTCTAATAAGAGTATATCTTCTAATTGGGGAAAATGTCTCTTCATATTCAATCCAAAATTTTGAGAGAATCCTTTGGTTACGAATAGTGGCTTTCTATTTATATGATCCCATCGATGGTATGCTCAATCTTGTACAAATAAGCATTGGAATATATTAGAAATTTTGTCACTAGTCTTGATACAATCTCTCGTACATAATTCTTTAGGAGGGATTCACACTCCTTAATGTTGTCTTGATACACCATAAATACTTTTCATTATCCTTATCAACATTGGAAAGCTCAACATCAATTATATATAACTTTAGTTTATACTTTGCGGTCTAGCCTGCATAGCATGCTAAGTCTAAGTACTCTAGGCTATTTTTCTGCCTCATTCATCTCCTAATCATGTTGGGGAGGCTTGTCCCTAAGATGTGTGCCAATATTTGAAGAAAAGTAGAGAATAATAATAATATAATTGAAATGAAATCATTGCAGTAGATTACATGTGCATTAAATATAAGAAAAAACATGCTACTAGATTGATCAAAACATAACAATAATATTACCTTAGTCATCTGGTGGCTCATTCATAGTAAATAAGATGTTCTGATATCCTCTCCATTCGATCCCTGTATATGGGTATTGGACAAGATCAAGGACATGATTATCCTCTCAAGCTAAAAAATCACCAATCTCTATATTGATTGACATACATGGCCACTATGTTTGGCCCCTCTTGGAAACCACTGCCCCCACTTGTGCATATGCACATTATTCATAGGCCTCATAGGGGAATAGGGTACTGTTAATGTAATGGAATGAAACCTATGAAAAAATAAAGTAAATAGTTGTGACACAAAGTGGAAGAATATCTTCCCATGAACAATAAAGTGACAAAGATCCAAAGGAAAATAAACATGTTGTAACAATACCCCCGACCACATTATTAATTGGAGAATTTGTGCTAAGCCATCTAAATTGTACATCAAAGGGAAATTAATGCACTAAAGTGTGCAGGTGTTGTGATAATAAGGGATATGAACCTAACCTCCTATGCATTGAATGTATTTACCCATAACTATCCACCAACAACTTATAGAGGCACACCACATCAAAATGTCATGCTTAGCATATATTTGCATATATGTCACTTGAATCCTCCAATGCTGAGAAGTATGTTAGGGAAATAGGAAAAACCTTAACCCTCCTAGACAACCTAGTGATAAAATAAATATCCTCCCCCATGGGATGATACCATAGATGATACACATATAACCATATATTGATTAAAAGCTGAAAATAACTCTGTTTATGAAAAATGTGGAAAAGTAAATAATGTGCCTTAAATTGTACATACACATTAGGCATTGTTCTTTATATCATATAATAATCACTAAATACCCATCGTGCTCTATGTTATGTGGCACATTGGTATAGTTACAATGCTCTATTAAATATGATATATAAGGGCTTCATAACATTTAGTGCACTAGGGCTCCTCGAACTAAAACCATAACCCCCGCCCCCCCCCCCCCCCACACACACTAGAACTAACATGTATTTATTTATTTTTTAATATAATATTAAATAATTTGTATTTTAAAAAATAGTTTAATATAATTTTATCTTATACATTAATGTGACAACATTTCCCTCATCTAATTACTCTAGATGTAATTAATTTTTAATATTTTAAATAGTTATAAATATAATATTTATAATTTTGAAGGGTACATCTAATTTATTGTATTAAATATAATATAAATAATTTTTAAATTTTTTTATCACTAAAAATTTAATATATGTATATGTAAAACTTTGATTTGAAATTAAAAGCAATTCTTCACATTGGTTCACTACCCTAATACACTATTGGACTATCTTACCATTATAATTACCATTTAGTACATTATTGAACTCCATCGCTTCTGCCTAACATGCATATCCCTATGACTGAAGAGATGCTTCAGGCTCTCATGGCTTCTCTTGTCGAGGTAGTTCCTCCAAATTTTCAAATCTACTAGCATCACCATCCTCCATGTTAGGCACTTGAAGGATTGATGCACTAGTTAGTAATCTCTTCAATTCGATGAATGCACTATCACATTAATCTATATCCATTTATACCTAACCCCCTTGCATTGTAATGTGGTGATGGGTTTCGCAATGTTTGAAAACCATTCCACGAATTTCTGATAATAAATTTCTAACCCCATGAAGCTACACACCTAATAAGATTTTTCGGTGACGACCAATCCGTTATGGCATTCACCTTTTTCAGGTAAACTGAAATCCCTTCTCTTGAGATGATGTGCCTAAGGTAATGAATTTTCTTATGAAAGAAAGAGATTTTCAACAATTCTCCTTACAAATTTCCTTTAAGCATGTCAACGCAATCCTTAAGTGCTCTTCATGCTCCTTTTTATTCTTGGAATGCATGAGAATATTATCTAGAAAGGATTGCACAAAGTGGTCCAAATACCTTTGGAACATGCCACTCATGAGGCTCATGAAAAATGTTGGTGCATTGTTCAAACCAAACGACACTACTACAAACTCATAGTATCCAAATTGAGTTCGAAACACATTTCTTGGGATGTCTACTTCCTTAATCCTTAATTGGTGGTATCTAGATCACAGATCAATTTTCAAGAAAATCACTTCTCCCTTCATTTGATCAAAGAGGTCATTTATTTTGGGTGTCACGTACCTATTTTTTTATTGTGTCTTGATTCAAGCCCCTCCAATCTATGCATAATATTAAGGAACCATCTTTCTTCTTAATGAAAATCACCGGTGCAGCCTAAGGTGAAATACTAGGTCTACTAAGTCCCAAATCTAACAACTCTTTTAACTGCATCTACAACTCACAAAGTTTTGGAACTGTCATCCTATAGGGCGTCTTGGATATTGGCTCTGCACCAGGTTTTATTTTGATTAAGAAATTGATCTCCTTGTCAAGGGATAATCTTGGAAACTCTTTGGTGAAAACATCCTCAAATTTTGACAAAATTTGGGGTTGATCTAGGGAGAGTCCCTTCTTGTCGCATATGGCTTCAACCATATATAATTTATAACCTTTCCTAAGGAATTTTTTTACCTTCATTGTTGAGATGAATCACAAGAACATTCCTCTCTTTATACCACAGATCTTGTCTGATATGCCTTCATCTTCTACACATTACTTTCTTTTTGAAATAGTTCGCCAAAGCTCGATGAGATTTTAGCCACTCCATTCCAATGATTACATCATACACCCCTAGTGCAGTGATGCATGCCTTCAACTTAGTTGCACACACCCCGAGTTTTACCTCACATTGGTCAACACTAAGTCCTACTACTTGTTTTAAACTAGAAGCCATTTTGACTATTTAAAAATCATCGCGCTCATAAGATACCAACTCAATTTTTTTTAATGAAAATGGTGAAATGAAACTATCTATAGTACCATAATCATTTTTTTAAAACTTTCACATGATTTATCATACCTGAGGCATCTACCATGCTCGATTGGTGTTCAACTTACTAGTGATAAACTATTGCATAAATCTAATGGAGCTTTCCTACTCCTCCCATAAGTGTTTTTCCTTCTATATGGTTGTTACTAGGTTGTAACAAAGAACAATCACACTGGCAGTGAGGTCCAACAAATCCCAAATAAGTGATGCATGGTAGAATTTGAATAGAATGTTGCAGGGCCCTCTGGAATGAGCTCCTTCCCCTGGGGCCCCTACCTTTGCTTGCAACTTGACGTTCCTGTCCTTGACTTGCACAAGTCCTTGAAATCACTGGTGAAGTTGAACTGGCAGCCATTGAAATTCCCGTTGCCATTGTTCTAGGTACTGCCCTTCTTCCATATGGAGATGGCCTCAAAATTCCAACCCGAGAGAAGGTCAAAGTGGCCTTCATCACAAAACTTGGCTATTGTGGAAAATCAACTCTATTTCCCCCTTTCAAGTCTAAGTGATTTTCCACATAGTGATTGGGGATGACTTCCACATGCAAACCATTGTGCTAATTTTAGGGTTTAATCCATAAATGAAATGATCTGCCTAGTGCTGATTAGTTTCCGTGTAGGAGACATACTTAACCATCTCCATGAATTTGATCTCATATTCTTCTACTGTGTAGTTTCCCTGCATCAAGGCATGAAAGACTCCTACTTGTTGTTCTTTGTAATATACTCGAAAGTACTTCTTCCTTAACCTTTCCTCAAATAACTCCTAGGTGATAGTATTGGGAGTGAGGTGAAACTATTGCTTAGGGTTACCCCACTAATTTAGGGCACTATCTCTAAGTTGAAATATCACTATCTTAGCCTTCGAATTGGATGTATACTCTCTTAGTGTGAAACACCTTGTCATCCTTTCCAACCAAGATTTTGCTTGTTCATTGGGACGACCTTTAACAAATTATGGGAGCTTAATATTTTGGAGTTCTCTAGTAATGTCCTTGAAGGTCCTCTATTAGACTCCCTCAATCCTTTGGAACCCCTGATGGAGGGTGCTCTACTTCCACTTCATTTGTTTGGAGCCCTCTTAAAATCTTATTAATTGCCTTTAGGGACTACAAGATGAGAGCCAACTTTAGTGATGGCAATGGGGATTTTGGAGGAGGTGGTCCTTGCGATGAATCTCATTGGGCCCAATTCCCTTTTTTCTCACCATCTTAAATTTGTCAAATATCTACATGACACACAAGGCTTATTAGTTCAGTGTTGGATATTCATAACTCTTACTTGACTCATATACATATATAAGATGGTAGGAGTAAGTTTTCCTTTTACTATGCTTGTAAATGAGTGTTACTGATACTGCACATATCCTCATTGATATACTAAATCCTCTTATGTGTGAGCTCTGTGTAACCTACTAACTTTCTCTTACTACTAGTTAGGTTAACATCATAATGCGCCTATTAGTCACCCTATGATGTCTTCCTAACATCTATTTTTTCCCACTTTTTTTTTGTGCAATCTTAATTAATCACTCACATGAAGGTTTTTAACTTAAGATATTAACCTTAATTGAGTTAATTAATATCATAATTAATTAATTAATTATTCTTAAGGTTTTTAACTTAAGATATTAACCTTAATTTAGTTAATTAATATCACAATTAATTAATTAATTATTCTTATCAATCATTATCATTATATATATATATATATATATATATATATATATATATATATATATATATAATATAAAATAAAATTCGATGATTATATATAATTGTCGAAATAATAATAATAATAATTAAATAAACAAATTAATAATGGAGAAAATAATTAAACATAAAAAACAACAATAATAAAAAAATAAATCAACAAAATTTATAAAAAAATGATTGAATAAAATAATAAAAATGAAAAGAAATTAAAACAAATAAAAATAAAATGAAGGTAGTGTTCGTGCACCTTCTTGCACATGGACCTCATTGGATCCAAGACCTTGCATGAGGCCCACATTCCACCCTATCTCACTCATCTTTTGTTCCAAGCCCATTTTCTTAGGGTTTCTATATAGGTTTAGAATAAGATGAAGCACCTCTGTGATATGCATGAACCCGTGGACCACATGCAAAACACAATTGTAAGAGACAGAGTAGCTGATAAATTTGGGACATGCATGAGAGGCCTATAGAATTGCGAACCCTGAGGAGAATCTCATAACAATGAGCTATAAATTTAAAAGTTTTCATTGTTTTCAAAATTTTCTTGAAGGTTTGTTTATTCTTGGTGGAATTCTGCAAGTTTAGTGTGATTGAGTAGCTGAAACAAAGGTAAAAAGTGTTGAGTTACAACAACAGTTGTTAATGGCAGGTAACTAATTCTAATGCTTAATTTTTGTATTTTGTGCTTGGTTTAGGTTTATTGGGTGGCACCTTAGCCATGACAGAGTGCTTTTCTTCAACTGGGATCTCTCTATGGGTGAGAGGTAACATAATGTATCACATGTGCCCATACCTGTGATATGATAATCCTTAGGAACTAGGTGATTACCCGAAATAATTTTTTTAGATATATATGCAATATATATATGGTTGATACACTTATTGTACATGTATAATAAGATTGCATGTTCTAAACAGAAACAAGAATCCTTTGTGAGAAAAATGTGATAGAAACACATTTTTGCCACAAATAAAGAAGTGACCTTAAAGAAATCCTTCTTGTAGAAGGATTGAGTGTTAAATACCTAGAAAACAAAAATGAAGTGGGTGCATCCATAGGATCCCCATCCTCCAAGTTTTAGTTGAATGTTATTTGAAATAATTTGGGCATATCCCTCCTTTGAGGGATGGTTCTTTCACATTTTGGAGCCAAAAAAGTTGTGAGATTTGCAGTGATCATTGCGAGCACTTATGCCACTTGGGAGAGCCATGATACTATTGTATTCTACATTGATGATGGATAAAGCCTAAATCCCGAGCATTGATGGTAGAATTCATTGTGGTCTTACTCAAATAGTTTAAGAAATGGAAAGTCGTAGTCCAACGGAGCCATAATTTGTCCAGGAAAACAATGGAAATTTCGACATGATTTTGACAAAATCCACTGGAAATTTTCAGAAATCTCAGTTACAATTGTTAAGCTTTAGGATTTTTGTGCCCTAGGGGTTATTAATGGTGTTGAATCCATTTCCACCATAAAAAAATTGATTCAAACACTCCCAAGATTGGGTTCCTTAAAATTTTGTCTAGTCGACAAGAATTTCTCGCCCAAATTGTGGCCTTGTGAGACAAGGCCAAATGGAAAGGGTTAGGGTTGCTATATTCTTACCTTAATGAAATTGTTTTCGATTAGAATTTTTTTTTTTGTAGAACTTTCTCACGTATTCTAACCAGTGACTAAAGGAAGCACTTTATCTCACCGTTATCTAACCATGCTTCAAATTTGTCTTGAAAATCATGGAAATTCTGGCAAGATTTTGATAAAGTCCAGTATAAATTTTTGTATATCCAAGTTACAACTATCAAACTTCAAGATTTTGGGTTCCCTAGGGGTTTTTTATGGTGATTAATCCATTTCCACCTAAAAAACACAATTCAAGCATTCCTATGGTTATATTTTTTGATTTTTTTGTTGGGCTTTGGTAATTTTTGGCTGTCGGGCAAATTTGCTACCTCGGTAGACGATGCCCTTTATATATGATACAAAATTTAAGAATTATGGTAGCATGAGGGTGAGTTTTGATATGATTTCATGGTTTTAAATACTCCTATATTTACAACAACGCTATAATTGAGTAGAGGCTAGGATTTTATATTGTACTTTTTGAGGTCATCGATTCATATTGAAATTGTTGCTATGATTCACCAGCACACCTACAATTTTTCTCTAATTCTAACCCCATAATGAGGAGATGGAATTGCTATTGAGTCTAAGGATGGAATCCCTTTGATTAATTTGATTCCTTCCCTATTTTAATAAGGTAATCCTTGCATAGCTTGAGTCCCTTCAAAACTAAATGATCTTAAAGAAGTCAACTCAGGTTAGACACTAGTTTGTCTAACTTTGCATGGCCTTTTTTATTTTTTGGAATAATCTTTCTCAAAATGAAAAATTTTCTAATTCTTGTGAGCATAAGTTCCAGTGGTATATAGTCTTACTTTTCACAACATGCTTCTCTAGTACAACCTGCAACTTGAAAAATGCACTTGTCCCTTCTTAGTTTTCACACCCTTTTCCTCTAGACCAACCTACAACTTGAAAAATGCACCCATCCCTTCTTACTTTTCATGTCTTGTTTGTTTATTCCAACCTACAAGTTGAAAAATGCACTCGTCCTTTCTGATATTTCACAACCCGCTTCTCTAGTCCAACCTACAACTTGAAAAATGCAAGGGTTGTTGTTGGGAGGTCCTATTCTAAGTCTTGTGTGGCTACATTTATTTCCTCATCGGGTTCGATCTAATCAATTAGGTAAGGTGATTTAACCAAAATGAAGAAGACTAATAAGGTAGTCGATAAGCTCATGAACCTGCGTCTTAAAGCTAACTCTTTACCAATAATTCATCACTCAATGACTAATTCTGTCATCATTCCTAATTGTATCAGGCACTGTGATCACATGAAGGATAGTCATGAATAAGGATGAGTGCTGGTGCAGTAAACCTAGGTGTAGCAAGGCCGAATGGTGAGAGTATAGAGACGAGTGCAAATCCAAATGTTGGTGTACTAAAGTTGGCCCACCTAACAAGTCCTATGCAAAGTCATATTCCTTGTTTGTTTCTTATTTTTTTTTAAAATTTTTCTACACAGTTTTAATAGGGGAGGGATGCACATTTTTGTGTTCCATCCCTTCCATGTTCGCATAGGTCCAAAAAATCACCATGAAGCATGTACGACACTTGGCTGACTCGCCCTCCCACCTTTTGTGGTAGATGGGGAATTAACTCCTACCTTGATAAACTCGTTTTTGGTCTTCGATTAGGGTTTCTCTATTAGTTTGCGAGGAAGGTAGCGTTATTTTGTTTGGGGATGGTGTGTGGGAATTCTACTGCCCCGAATGTTGTTTACCCGATTCCCTAATGTTAGTTGCCTGTAGCTTGATCATTTCACTGCACTAGTTCCTTTGTTGTGAGAACTAGTTTGTGGGGGGATTAGGGGTTAGCCTGTTGTGGTTCAGGGTTTAGATTTTCATGGAATGTTGCTCCATGATTGTGGTGCACCAATGCTTGGTACAATTCTATACTTTAGACCCTCTACCATATTTCAGTCTGTTCAATGGTGTACATGGAGGTTTCGTGCTCCAATGGGTTTCCATGAGGGTAAGTTCTCTTGGAAGTCATTTTTTCATGCATTTTCACTTGGGTTGATGGGTTTTATTGTAGGTTTTTTACACCTTTGTGCTTTGTGCTATAAGTAAGCTCGGTTGGGTTTGCAGGAAAAGTATGGCGAGGTGTTGGGATCTTCAACACTGATGCAACGATGCTTGTGTGGCTTGGTGGCTTCGTTTATGGTGGCTTCGTCAATGACTGTCCCGTAGTATTTTCAATCCTACTAGCTGAAAACTCTATGTTTGTAAACACATTCGAACCATGGGAAGTGTAGTCCATTTGAATTTTTTATGAGCCCGTGCTCTTTCTGTTTGTAACTTACTGTTTGTGGACTGTAAAAAATTAAGGTTTTTTTTATAAAATTTGCATAAGGTTTTTGTAAATTAACTCAGGGTTTTTTGAAATTGGAGTTTTGGACAACCATAAATTATGGTTTTTTGTAAATTTTGCTTACAATTATTGTAAATTAACAAGATTTTTTGAAATTGGAGTTATGGAAAGTAAAAAATTATGGTTTTTTGTAAATTTTCTAACTGTTATTGTAAATTAACAAGGTTTTTGGAAATTGGTGTTCTGGACAGTAAAAAAGTAGTGTGTTTTGTTGTTGTAAATTTTCTTACTGTTATTGTAAATCAAGCAAGGGTTTCCAGAAATTGGTGTTCTGGACAGTAAAAAATTAGTGTTTAGAGCCTTTGCGACTACTTCTCACAGATGAATATTTATAGGTGATTTTAGAGCCATCTACTATTCTCTAGAAGAGATAAAAATTCCAAATTACCAATTTCTTTGAGCCTTGTATTAGGGTCCTATAATATAGGTAATAAAAATCTGTCTGTCTAGTTAATTATTTTGGGAATATGCTGGTAAAGATTAGCCTATAAATTCACCAGATATTATAGTCCAAATTGACTTTGTAGAAAGGCCTCAAATTGGTCAAGTCATTGAAAATATGCGTGTCAAAAGAGGTCCATTAGTCTTGATCTGAATTGTAAAGTCCCTAAAGGGTCATCAGCGAGGTGTCATGAGTCAGTTGTCAATAACTCTTTCCATTGCTAAAGGATGAAATGCCACTAAGTTATTTTTAATAGTTTTTATTTTAAATGAGATTTAATTTTATAAAATATATATAATTATATTTTTTTATGAAATTATTTATTTAATATATTAAACTTAATTTAAAATTAACAAATCAACCCAATCTCTAAACTATAGGAACCACATTCATTATCATGCTAAATACGTTAGCCAATAATAAATTCTCAAGTCAAAATCGAAAAATCAAATTAAATTCATGACCCCACCCCCGACTTCATACATGGTTATGCCTCGAGATGTGTGAATAATTAAATCAGTTATCGATGGATCTCGGGGCGAGCTTACCTATTCGACTTTTAACCTACCCCCCTCTCCGAAAAAAGTTGTTTCACTTTACTGCTTTCGTTCATTTCAGACCCCCACATTCTTAACCATTTACTGCTTGTGCACAATGATTTGTTTGGACCTGTGTCAGTTCCATCACTGGGTAAGTATTTTTACTATGTATCGTTTATAGATGAATTCTCAAGTAATACATGGATATATTTCCCGAGGAAGAAATATGAAATCTTTGACAAGTTTAAATAATTTAAGGATCTGGTGGAAAACTAGACAGAGAAGAAGAAAAAGGTGCTGAGGAAATATAACAGTGGAGAGTTATGCAAGAGGGAATTTGAAGAGTTCTATAAGAAGTGTGGTATATCACAACAGAAGACTACTCCATACACACCTCGGAAAAAGAGAGTTGTAGAAAGAATGAATAGGACGTTGACAGAAAAGGGAAAAAGCATGCTCAATGGTGCCGGGTTAGGACAAGAATTCTGGGCAGAGGCGGTGGAGACTACATGTTACCTGGTTAATAGATCACCTTCCTCAGTGTTGGAGGATAAGTCTACACAAGAGGTATGGACTGGTAGGAAGCCCTCTCTTTCACATCTAAGGGTATTTGGCTGTGATGCATATGTACATGTTCCAAAAGAGAAAAGAACTAAGTTGGATAGTAAATATGAAAGGTGCATCTTTATTGGGTATAAGGATGGTTTAAAGGGTTATAATCTTTGGAACCTAGAAACAAGGAAGGTTGTGTACAACCGAGATGTGGTGTTTAGAGAGGTGAAAGATGCTATTAAACATGAAGTCCTACCAAAGGAACCTGAGAAAATAAAGTTTGAGCTAAAGGAGGAAGAATAAGACTCTACAATAGAAGAGGAATCAGAAGATGAAGAGCTACAAACTCCAGTTGTGAGAAGATCAGTTTGAGAAAGAAGGCAACAAGAAAGGTATAGTCCATTTGATTTCTATTCAAATTTTGCTTTATCTAAAACTGATGATGATCCCTGAATTTTCAGGGAGGCATTAGGTTTAGAGGATTGGAAACTCTTGAAAGAGGGCATGGTTGATGAAATGGCATCTTTGGACAAAAATGAGGCTTGGGATCTGATGGAGTTGTCGTTGGGAATGAAACCCATTGGAAGCAAATGTGTTTTTATGAAGAAGATGAATGCAAAAGGCAAGGTGGAGAAATAAAAAGCTCGTTTGTAGCAAAAGGTTATTCCCAGGTGTCGGAAATTGATTTTGGTGACATTTTTCTCCTATTTCCAAGGCAATTTCTATTAGATTACTTTTATCTATTGTTGTTGCTTTTGATTTTGAGGTAGAATAGATGGATGTGAAGACATAATTTCTTCACGAGGTTTTGGAAGAAGAGATCTACATGAAGCAACCTGAAGGCTTTGCAGTGAAGGGTAAGAAAAACTGGTATGCACGTTAAAAAAGTCTCTGTATGGGTTAAAACAGTCACCAAGGATGTGGTATCAGAAATTTGATACGTATATACGGGGACTTGGCTTCACCTGAAGCAAAGAAGATCGCTGTGTGTATTTTAAATTAATTGGTGATCATGTTATTTTTTGGTTTTGATTGGAAATAAGAAAGAAATTATCTAGGAATTGATGACCCAATTGTCCTCCAAATTCGACATGAAAGATATTTTACAAACTATATTTTGGGCATGGAAATTAAATGAGATCGGACAAAGAGGAAGCTTTGGTTAAACCAGAGGAAGTCTGTCGAGACCATACTGCAGGGGTTTAATATGCAAGATACTAAACTGGTGAAGGTTCCTATTCTTGTAGGTGTAAAGTTATCTGTTAATGGATTGAGGTTTATGGATTCTTCGGCATGTATATATATGTATTGTAACATTGAAAGGAATATAAAAAAACAATCAATCTGGTAGTCGTGGTTTTGGGATACAGGGAAAATCTCTGTGTATATCTATTTTATATTTTATGCTCTCGCCATTGTTTATTTTCTGTTTTAGAATTCTTATGCAGGTAATTTTTGTACGGGGTTAAAACCTACACAATGTACAATTCATTTTCTAGTTTGAAGAATAAATTTGGTTCAGTTTGAGGATTGGAACAAATTACCATTTGGCTTTCAGTCATAGTGGTTTCAGGGCAGAGCATGTTGCAGGTTTGGGATCAGCCCAACGGACCAGGCTACTAGTCTACGATGTTCTTGGCACCTCGCAGGGAGCATGCCATCCCCATTGTAGCCATTTTAGGGTCCTACAATATAGGTAATCAAACTATGTATGTCTAGTTATTTATTTTGGGAATTTGTTGGTAAAGTTTAGCCTATAAATTTACCATGTATTATAGTCTAAATTGCCTTTGTACAAAGGTCTCAAATTGGTCAAGTCATTGAAAATATGTGTCAAAAGATGTCCATTAGTCTTGATATGAATTGTAAGTTCCCTAAAGGGTCATTAGTGGGGTGTTATGAGTCAATTGTCAATAATCCTTTCCATTGCTAAATGTTGAAATGTCTCTAAGTTATTTTTAATAGTTTTTATTTTAAATGAGATTTAGTTTTATAAAATATATATAATTATATTTTTTTTATGAAATTATTTATTTAAAATATTAAACTTAATTTAAAAATAACAAATCAACCCACACTCTAAACTATAGGAACCACATTTATTATCATGCTAAATACACCATGCAATAATAAATTCTCAAGTCAAAATTGAAAAGTCAAATTAAATTCCATAACCCCATCACGCACTTCATGGGTTCCCTATTCGACTTTTGACCTACCCCCCTGTTCTGAAAAAATTTGTTTACTTTAATGCTTTCGTTCATTTCGGACCCCCCCGGCTAAAGCATTTATTGCCTACCCCCCTGAAAACCATCTACGAAGTATGTAAGGAATATTATGATAAAGGAAATGAGACTTTTACAGTCATATGTTTTTAAAATGAGTTCACGGGTGAAAGATTGAGGTAAAAGGAGGCTGAGTAAAAATGATATTTTACAGAGAAGAGAAATATTATTTTTTTCTATGGTATAAAGAGGAGAAATGCACTGAACATTACAGTTGTTAAAGGGGAAGGTAAAATAAACTTTACAAACCATGGGAAAACAAGACATGGTTTTTAAAATTCACCGGGAGGGAGATGAGCCGACGGTTTTTATAAAATATGTTTATGTATCCCATTTATTCATCAATATATAAATTCAAGGAAAAAAGACATGGATTTAAAAACAAGACATGGATTTCAAAACAAGAGGATGGTTTGTAAAATCATTTAAAGAAATATTTTGAGATTTTATTTATAAAATTCATTTATAGGTTTAAGCAAAATATTTGGAAATATTTATCAAAATATTTTCTTCCCAAATATTTGGAAATATTTATCAAAATATTTTCTTCCCAAATATTTTGCGACAATGATGAAGTATTTAAAGGATGATGAAGGCAAAGACTATGGGCAAAAAGGTCAACACATAAGTTTGGTTTAACTCCAAAATACAAATAATTCATTGATCAACTAGGTGGAAAACATAAATAGGTATCCAATTATTTTCAGATTTTTGACTCAGAAATAACAGTCAAAGTGACAACTAGTTGATACAGGTGGAAAAGTTAATCAAGTTTTAAAGCGAATCTAATAGGTTTTGTGGTAAAAACTTCAACCACTCCATAATCCAAGGGAGAGGATCAACATTAATGAATCAGTTTCCAGATTTGAAGGCTGAAGATATTCTAGTAGTTCAAAAGTTCTCGCAGTTTTCCAGTGATTGTTCATTGTTCAGACTTTTTCTAGAAATATAACCACAATCAACAACAACTTTCCTCTAAAGATTCAACAGAACAACTGAATTTGTCCATAATTCCTGTTTTTTAGTTCTGTTTCAAAAATTTCCATAACTTTATTAGATATTATTTTGTAATCAATTCCTTTTTGGAATCCAAAGTTAGTTCAATAGAAAGTCTATAGATATTTTGTAATAAAACTTAGTAAGGGTTGGATTATGTATGAAAAAAAGAGATCTACCTTGATGTAGGCTATGGATTGTGCTCAAAAGTAATCAATTTTCAGAAATACGTAAGCATTTTTGTTCCAGGATTCTTGTGTCAAACAAATGGTGATGTGTTCTCTAATGTAAAATTATTCTTTTTCTTAGTTTCCATATGAATTTCCCTCTTGATTGTTGCAAGAAGATTAATAGTTTAATTTACTTAAGTGTATTTTACTCTAGCTTGTTTTAAACAATCTTAATGTTTTTCTCATGAGATTAAATATAAAATTCATTTAAATATGTTTTATATTTAATTGATCATCTACTTGTTCATCTAATCCACACCATAAATATCTGAAGATCCAAGAGTTTGCCTACCCTGCCCTATTACAACTACTCTGTCAATTTGTAATTGATTACCCAAAATTTTATGACTCCATGCCCAATGGACTTTTCCAGCATCTTTCAACCAAAATTTTGAAAAACCACCTCAAACTTCAATATCTAGCCTAAAATATTGAAAGCAGAAATTAAATCATACAGAGAGAGCCCTCTCTGAAGCTAGAAGGGATAGACCCTAGATTTAAAGTGGTTTGTGGTTACTTTTGTAGTTTTCTTCCTCAGCCTAAGAAAATTATAGTGCTAACATTCTGGCGACAATACTGGGGACTCAAAAGGTTTCATCTTCCCCACGAAAGACTATCAAGTCTCATATTTGACTGTTGATGGTGCACAACAGTCATACACATATGAATTCTGAATCATTCACCAAGCGACTCCATTATCAAAGAATCCAACCTGCAGAATGCTCATAGAGACTCCACTGGCCAAACGATTCAGAGCTTAAACTGCTCATTTGATTTTTTTTCAAACAAAATGAGAGGGTTTGTGGTAGATCATATTTCTATTGAAAGTTTCAAAGAATATTGGGATGTTTGTGATGATGATCAAATGGAGGAATATTTCTCCAATTTACTACTTCTTTATTTGAGGGATTGCAAATGTAGCTCTGAAGCTAAAGCCAAAATTTTAGAAGAGTTTGCTGATAAAATTGAGAAGGAAATTCATATCTTAAATGTTTGACTTCAATCTTGCAATTTTCAAGATCAAAATCAAACTTTTGAGGACCTTTTATAGTGGAAACTAGGGTCTGATTTAAACAACACATACGAGCAATCTCATTTTGACAAACAAATTACAGAACTTCTTGATGATCAGCAAATGAAATATGTTTTATTTGATCCCATAGCTACTATATGGAGGAATTGTTCATTACAAAGTTCTAATTATGTTTCTTCCGTGAAAGAAAATTCTACAATAAGCTATCATTACACTTAAATTTTCTAGTTTTCATTTTGCTGAAATGCAGTCTGAGAATCACATCAAGTATGCAACTACTTGATTGGTTGTTTTGGCATTTTTCTATTACTTAATTTCTCAGGGGTATAAGCAACATAAAGTAGGTAGGAGTGTGAATAAGCTGAACTTTCTGAGCATCTTTTTTCAGCCTTATTTTTCAAACTTCGGTTTGCAACAAAGTTCTTTAGGGAAGATAAAGGTGATGAGGACATATAACAGTGGAGAGTTATGTAAGAAGGAATTTGAAGATTTTTGTAAGAAGTGTGGTATAGCACGACAAAAGACTACTCCATACACACCTCAGCAAAAGAGATTTGCAGAAAGAATGAATAGGACTTTGATGAAAAAGGGAAGAAGCATGCTCATCGGGGCCGAGTTAGTAAAATAATTCTGGGCAGAGGCGATGGAGACTACATGTTACCTGGTTAATAGATCACCTTCATCAACGTTGGAGGATAAGTCTACACAAGAAGTATGGACTGGTAAGAAGCCCTCTCTTTCACATCTGAGGGTATTTGGCTGTGATGCATATGTACATGTTCCAAAAGAGAAAAGAACTAAGTTGGATAATAAATATGAAAGGTGCATCTTTATTGGGTATAAGGATGGTTTAAAAGGTTATAATCTTTGGAACCTAGAAACAAGGAAGGTTGTGTACAACTGAGATGTGGTGTTTAGAGAGGTGAAAGATGCTATTAAACATGGAGTCCTACCAAAGGAACCTGAGAAGATAAAGTTTGAGCTAAAGGAGGAAGAATAATACTCTACAACAGAAGAGGAATTAGAAGATGAAGAGCCACAAACTCAAGTTGTGAGAAGATCAGTTTGAGAAAGAAGGCAACAAGAAAGGTATAGTCCATTTGATTTCTGTTCAAATTTTGCTTTATGTATTACTGATGATGATCCCAGAATTGTCAGGGAGGCAGTAGGTTTAGAGGATGGGAAACTCTAGAAAGAGGCCATGGTTGATGAAATGACATCTTTGGACAAAAATGAGGCTTGGGATCTGATGGAGTTGTCGGCTGGAAGGAAACCCATTGGAAGCAAATGGGTGTTTAAGAAGAAGATGAATGCAGAAGGCAAGGTGGAGAAATAAAAATCTTGGTTGGTAGAAAAGGGTTATTCCCAGGTGTCGACAATTGATTTTGGTGACATTTTTCTCCTATTTCCAAGGTAGCTTCTATTAGATTACTTTTATCTATTGCTATTGCTTTTGATTTTGAGGTAGAACAGATGGATGTGAAGACATAATTTCTTCATGGGGATCTGGAAGAAGAGATCTACATGAAGCAACCTGAAGGATTTGCAGTGAAGGGTAAGAAAAATCTGTATGCATGTTAAAAAATTCTCTGTATGGGTTAAAACAGTTACTAAGGATGTGGTATCAGAAATTTGACACATATATACGGGGACTTGGCTTCACCAGAAGCAAAGATCATCGCTGTGTGTATTTTTAGTTAATTGGTGATCATGTTATTTTTTGGTCTTGTATGTGGATGATATGTTGCTTTTTTTTTTCCACTGGAAAAATCAGTAATTTTCATTAAGATTAGAAAATTACATATAGTAGATGCCCTTGGCATTGCTGCTGTATAGCATATGCTGTAAAAAAACTTGTCTTTCAAAACAAGAGCTATTAGTCAATCAAGTAGACAATCTAGACTTTCCTACCCTTATTTTTTCCACTTTCCGCCAACCTTCATTGTTAGGCGGAGCTGTTACAATAATCATTTGTGTTTCATTTGTGGCAGCCATGTTGTCCTTTTCAGAATCTGTGCTTGTTGGCGAGTATGCACGTTTGTTTCCTCCAATTTCCTGCCTGGTGTTCTCATATTGCTGCTGTGGGTTATCTGCATTTGTGTCTATTGCTCCTTCAATCAGATATTCATTATGGTGTGGGTAGCTTGCATTGCTGATTTCTGGGTTGTTCTTTTCGACTTCATCTTCTTGCAGATTATTGGTGGCTTCCGCATTCCTTTCCTCTTCTTTATCCTCTTCTACATCCTCTGCCCAAGTGGTTGAAAATTGCCATCCTTTTTGTTTTGGTGGCTGTCTCCTTTTCCTATCTTTTTTGCTTTGTGGGCATGTACTCTGTAGGTGACCTGTTTGTCGGCATATGCGGCAGCGAAAGGCGGTGTTTTCATAATCTAGTGGTTGTGTCCATTGTTTCCCATTATGTATTAGGATAATGTGCTCTGGTAGGCCTTGACTGAGGTCTACCTCCACACATATCCTGGCAAATGTGTAGATATCCTTAGATAGTCGCTCATGATCTACTTTTAAAAAAGATCCCAGGGTATTGCCTATTCCTTCCAGTAATTTATAGTGCCAAAAGTGTATAGGGAGATTAAACAATTTTACCCAAACTGGCATTTTGGTGATCACCATGCTGTTTGGATCGAAATCCGGGAACCAAGATTTCACGAACATGCGAGCGTTTCCCCAAAACCATGGTCCTTCGTTCAAAGCATATTCTTTGTCCTTTATGGTGTCAAATTTGACAATAAAGAATCCTTTTGAACAGAGATGGATATCACAGTTTTCTGTCCAAATGGAGTGGATCCATTGACGAAGGGCTTCCGGTTTGGGCCAAAATCCATTGAACCTGCATATCACTGCTTTAGTTAAGTAATCAGTTTGTATTTCATTTACCTCTGGTATGGAGATTGCTAATGCAGGGTTTTGTGTTGTCTGCTCAACAATGTATGCCCCTAGTGCTGTAGTTTGCTGTTCTGTTTTCTTTTGTGGTTCCATCTTCCCTTTGACTGCATCTTTGAAAGAGACAGGTCCTTTTGAGCTTGAGCCAGGGCAGCCTCCGCGCAATCTTGAGCTGAGACAGATGGTAGAGTCTTTTGCTATACCATATTCCATTAGTTTGAACCCCTCCTGCATTACCTTCCCTGCGTAGATGAGGAGTTGTTTGTATGGTGGGATTCCAGTCTTTTCATGTATCCTCTGTTTGAGGATTTCTGTTGCCTCCCATGTCCCTATTTCGATGCATATTGTGCTCCCTCCCATAGATTTAATAAAGAGAGAGCTTTTTTTTATCTTTACTCGTCTTTTCTAGTAAGTGTGTTTCCAGATCTGACCTGCATAGGGGTAGATCTGCTCTACCGAGGTCTAGATCTGACAGTCTATTACCCGATCTGTTACTCAGTACTGTAGATCTATGTGCTGCTTCACCTGAGTATCGGTCTTCTGCTGCATAATCGTTTTCTGGATCTGGCTGGGGCCAATTTATTGCCCTCACCTCCGCTTTACCCGGCTCTGTTATCTGCGGCAGCCTCTCAGTCCTCATGAAGACGGCGTGAATCGAGCAAGCTTCCCACCATCCGATCCATGTGCATTTCGGCAATATAGCCGATCTAGTTGTGCAGATTTGGGGTTTACCACCTGTTTCCGTCTCCCGTAACAGATCTGGCCGGATTCGAGCCTTCATGCTGCATTTGAACCTTATCTCCTGCGAATATATTGCAACCCTTGTTCTTGGCGGCACAGAGAAAGCCAGTGCTGGTCTTGCAGCTCCAGGTTGTTGGCTTAAGGGCGCATCGAGGGTTTTGCAGCTGCGATTTGGGCGTAGCACCATCTCCATTGCAGGGATCGAAACCCCTTCCGCCTCCGCCTCGGGTCTGTGCCCTTGTTTGAACACGGGAGCCATTGGCGATCGCGCTAGCAGCAGGTCCCGGGGACGAGTCCGAAAATGCTCGGGCCGCAGAACTCCAGAGACTTCAGATCGTTCCTGCCCCTCTGGATGATATGTTGCTGATTGGAAAGAAGAAAGAAATTATCTAGGAATTGAAGACCCAATTGTCCTCCAAATTCGACATGAAAGATATTTGTGCTGCAAACTATATTTTGGGCATGGAAATTAAATGAGATCGGGCAAAGAGGAAGCTCTGGTTAAACTAGAGGAAGTATATCGAGACAATACTGCAGGGGTTTAATATGCAAGATAGTAAACCGGTGAAGGTTCCTATTTTTGTAGGTGTAAAGCTGTCTGTTAAACAATGTTCCATATGCAAGTGCAGTCGGTAGCATGATATATGCAATGGTCTGTACTAGAATAGACATTGCACATGCAGTGGGAGTATTGAGAAGGTTTATGTCAAAACCAGGGAAGGAGCATTGGACAACAATGAAGTAGGTTTTCATGTATTTGCATGTCACTAGTGATTATGGTCTTTGCTACCAAGGAAGACCAGGATTGGACATATTTTTAGACATCTATGGCTTTGTTGATGCAGACTGGGCTGGAGATTTGGATCAAAGAAGATACAAGTGGGTATGTGTTTAACCTATTTGGAGGTGCATTCAGTTGGATGAGTAAAAGACAATATGTAGTGAAACTTTCAACTATAGAGGTAGAATACATGGCAGCCACTCATACAAACAAGGAAGCAATTTGGTTGTAGAGATTCCGTTCAAGTATGGGGTTAGTACAATGAGATGTAAGGATAAACTGTGACAACCAAGGTGTAGTTTTCTTGGCAAATTACCTTGATTATCATTCAAAGACAAATCACATTGATGTTCAGTATCACTTTGTGAGGGATATGGTTGAGGACAAAAAGGTGTTGCTGGTAAATGTGGACACTTCGAAGAATACAACAAATGCATTGACAAAGTCTGCGAGCACTAAGAAGTTCCCTTAGTGTAGAAAAACAATGGGAATTGTAGGGTTGGACCAATGACTAAGCTCTCCTTGGCCTCCCTGTGGAAAGAAAACAACAAGTAGGAGAACATTGGGTGTGTGTTATATTCTTTCCACGACTAGCCCCATGTGCAAGGTTGGTGGGTTAGAAGGGGGGGCGGCTAGCGCCGTCCTTGTCGGGGGGTTTGGGGCAGCACACTGAGGAATTTTTTTGGACACTATATTCGGTGGGCATACCTACTTATGGTTTTGTGCATGGATTTCACACATGGTTTTTGGCATGATGATTTTCTTCCCATGGTATTTTGTAGATCCGATTAAGGGAACTATGGTTATGTTCTAATCCAGGGTTAATGGATTGATGTTTACAGATTCTTCAGCATGTATAAATATGTATTGTAACATTGAAAGGAATATATAAAAAAGAATCAATCTAGTAGTCTCGGTTTTGGGATCTAGGGGAAAATTTCTGTGTATATCTGTTTTATGTTTTATGCTCTCGCCATTGTTTATTTTTTGTTTTAGAATTCTGTTGAAGCCTAGAAAATCATTGCTTCAACATGGGGGAAAACCACCCAGTCCGGACCTTGGTTGGCAGCTCCTTTTCCGTTTGGAGTAGTGGCTCCAACTGGGGATAATGGGACCAATTTCCCAATCTATTTAATGATTGTGCTAATGGGGTGATATCTGATGTTTTGAAGTAACGTATGAGCTAGAAGTAATCTAATCTAAACTAACAACCACATGCATTTTATACTAATTTAACCACTATCTAATTATAACTATACTCAGGATTAAATTGATGTATGCGATCTACAATAATGTCTGAAAGCAATTGATAATAAAGATCATTCAATTGCGATGAGAAATGAATTCGTTTTAACAATAATTGTTTCGTATAAAAAGTTAGCCGAAACAATTGTGAAAGATATATCGCATAAGGAATTATTCATGTATTCAACATAAAATATAGATCATCATCATACAGAAGTGCAATAATGGCAATCAAGATTCATACTTTCATACATACACAATTCGAAAAGAAATCATTGCTTAATACATAAGTAAAAAGGATTACAAGATAAAAGTACCATTTATAATACGTCCTACTCATGTGCTTCAACAATATTGATCTATCTTCAGTCCATTCAACACGATCCAAGAGTACAAAAGTGCAATTTCAGTAGAAGATGCTAAATCAGATAAAAATAAATCCTGTTCCATTAATTTCACCAGAACTTCCTCAAAGGGATAGAAGTGCATGCTTTGAAGACTATTTCTGATAAAAATTCTGGACCCCTCTCTAAATTCATGAGAGGGGTTTAAATACTTAAACTATAAAACTAAAAATAGATTATTACAAAAATAGTTGAGGAGGTCTAAACGACCTGCCTCAAATTATGAAAAAATAAAATCAAAATAGAAATAAACATGGTGACTAGCTATCCTACATTTGATCCTTTAGATCGTAAATGTCCATCATGGGCTTGAGCTGTGTTGGTTGGCCGACTTCAGCTTTCAACTGTCCAGCGAATACAACATCGGTCAATGTTGGCACCATTTTCTCTGTAGAAGTGGTTAGGCATCGCAGGGTCATCCATTGGTTGTGAGGTTTTACCAAATGTCGCCAATATGCTTCCTAGTTTAACCTGGTCGTTTTCCTTATTACTTCTGCTTTTTCTTCTATTGCCTGTTTCCACTGTAGTTCAAGCTGTTTCACATTAGGAAGAAAACCTGGAATGGATTCTACCACAAGGTTGGCACTATGTAAATTTTCATTGACATTTTCTATGACACTGTTTTCTGCTACTGCTGCGTCTGCTGTTGCCTTTTCTGCTTCTTTAAGCCGAGAATCCCAGCTCGCAAATAAGATTTCTTTATGCGACTCTTCTAGTTTAGGCAAGTCAGATTTTCTCCCATCTTTTGTATTCTTCCAGGTGATGAAATCGGAGACCTTTTTAAAGATCTCATCATATTCAAGTCTCATTTCCATGACTTGACTTGTCAATTTGTCGCTTGTTTCGCAATAAGAGTTCCATTGCGAAATCTTCTGGCACAATAATTCTTTCTGGTGCATCAGCTGGGAGTTAAGACTGAGTGCTTCGGTAACAAACTGATCAATTTTTGGATCATCTTTGTGTAGATCAATTATTTCCTGTATTTGTGCTTCCTTCTCGGCTAAGCTGGTTTGATGTTCTATTTGCATCTGCTCGAATTCTTGTTGTAGCTTAGCTAACTGTATCTTTGCCTGCTGGTCAGATTTTTCTTGCTGTAATTGTTGCTCAAGCGACATAATTTTATCTTATTTTTCTCTAAGCAACATTTGTACCTCTGTTGCTTTGTCCATGGTCGCTGTAGCATAGGCACCTGCAAACTGTGAGAGTCTAGTAAGATTGGCGGACGGGTCGACGGGTGAGTCTTTCCAGAGAACATCCATTGGTTCATTTTCAGGGGTAGTAGCAGCTTTAGAGTCAAACTTCTTTTTCTTTCTTTATCTTTTAACCATGCCCTTATGTTTTGGGCTATAAAACACATCTAGAGGGGGAACCTTTTCTATTCTCAAAACTATTTTAGAGGTGGGGGTAACAGGGATGTGTTCCACCTCTTGAGTATTTACAGTCTTTTTTACTATAATTTCCTGAGTTGTTTTCTGTTGTGGAGTTTTCAAATCTAGAATTTGTTCCTCTGCGTTGAGCCTTTTATTAAAATTGTCCCATTCTTCCTCTAAATCAATTACTAGGGGTTTTATTGGCTGTGTGGAGGTGGCATGGATTTCAGCCTGCTTGCTGACTGAAGTTTCTTCAGCTATCTTCTGTGTAGATTGGGCTGTATCCTTTACCGACTCCATGCTTCTGCTTTTCCCATTTTGTGATGACTTCTTTGATTCCCTGGTAGATTTCTCTTGGGATTCTGCTCCAGAATCAGTTTTAGAATTTTCTTTGGAGTCACCTTCTATACTTACACTGGGAGTAGGCTCCCTTATTGGTTCAATCAATAATTGGTCCAATGGGACCTTTGATAACCTCCTTTCTCTGTAGCTGTAAAAGTTTTCCAGATCTTCACGGTCAAAAAGTAATTGTTCCATATGATTCACCTCTGTGAAGGTGTTTTTCTGCAAAAAGATGTCATCAAAGGCATCTTCCTCATTACTGAATACTTTTATTTTCACCAAAGTGGTGAAATTTTCGACAGTGCCAAACAGGTCATATTGCCTTCCAGGGAATTTAGGTAATTGCAAAGATAACATGTTCTCTGCTTCTTTAAATGCATGCCCTAGGTCGTGTAATGCAAATTATCCACACTGTAAAGGGAATGTAGGCCAGATGGCCTTTTTTGATTCCTTTAATGTCTTGCTCATCCCTCCCTCACTAGTTGTTTGATAGGCTATCTCTCTAGCCATCAATTTGTCTGGAACATAGTATGGGAGGACATGGGGGGAGGTGATGCTGCCAAATACCCTGATATACGTAAATGTTTCCTCCCTAAACCATCTGGCCATCGGGAGGATATCTACTTCAGCTTCTTGGGAAAACCTGGGGGCATCTCGGTTATAAAGCCGCTTGTGAATAGGGAGCATAAATCCATGACAAATCTTGAAAAAATGTGGTTGAAAGTTGGATTCCCACATGTCCTTATGGTATATGTGAATGGGAAGTGGATATTGAACAGTGCACTTCCATCCCATGATAGGGAATTACAAACTAAAACAAATTGCATCCATTACATAGGTGCTCATAAAAAATGGAGGGTAAAACCTCGAAGCAACACTTCTTTTCCATCTATACTCGATTATTGTTTTTGCTAAATTGTCAGACAAAATTTGTTCCCAATTCATTACAGTTGCTTTAATGGCTGCATCTATTAACGACAACCACTATGGGGAGAATTTAGTACTATCGGGTTTGCCAAATAGTCTACATAGCATGGCTGCTGCAAAACTATGAGGGGGACATATATACCAAGTAGTGTACATACCATTTTTTATACTTCTTGATTTTGTCCTCATTATTTGACCAGGCCTAGGTGCAGTCTGCTGGGTCGTTGTTCTCTTTGGAAAACTTCTCAACGAATTGCCTGCTGTAGATGACTTGTGGCTTTGGTAGGTGGTACATAAGCTGTAGGTTGTTTGGGGTAAAATATCCCATAACCTCTTGGCTCCTTGTCTTGAATTCTCTGTCTGAGATGTTAGCTTCATCAATAACCCATTTAACCATGTCGATATAAGGGATTATCTTTGAGCGCGTGGCTATGCGGTGCAAAAATGAGCATGCCATCTCTAACATGGAAGCGTCTGAGGAATCACGTTCGTCAATGGTAATCTTCATTTCCAGAATCCTTGGTTTCTCTTCCTCCAGTATATTATACATGGCCTCCCATGTAGAGGTTCCTCCCTCTCTGTTGCATGTAGTATCCGTAAACAGAGGAGTCATTTCTGACTTCTCAGAGATGACTACCTTGCCTTTCTTCAACATTGTTTTCAACGATTTGCTCTGCAGATTTTCCATGAAAGTGAAGATCAACAACTATTGGATGAACGTAAAATGAAATAATGCAGATAAATTGTAAAGGTGATAAAAGGAATTTTATTCGAACACATGTAAGAAGATATCATATCACGCTAAATGGCTTTTCACACATAAATGCAATTTTCTCTTACTAAATGCCCACTAATGCTTCGTTATCCCTTAACTTTAATTCTCATAAATGTCTGCATCTTAAAACGGGAAGAAAGCTTCTAGGGTGGTGAGCCTTTGAACTGTGATGATGGCGATTGTGCGATTTGCGAAGCAATAACGAAGATCACAATATTGCATTATTCCTTTTTGCCTTTCTTACCTCCTGCTGTGTTTCTGCGAGATGCGAGCCGCTCGTTAATCGTTTCAAGACATCACTACTTGCCAAGTTTTTCTATGTAAAAGACCCTTTTTAATGAGTAGCAGACCTAAAACATTTGCTTATGAGATATTAAGGAGTGGGTCTAGGTCTTCATCGCGTTTCGCAATATCGGCTAGTGGTAAGTTTGCGGTGTTCATTTGAATGCTCGAAAATGCGATGCGATAAAGGTTATAATGTCATCGCAATTTCGCATCTCGCATGTTTCGAAATAACCTTTTTAAGGTGGGTCCTTTATGAATGGCGACATGCGATACAAGACTAAGCTTTTTTGAAGAAAAAGCTTAAGGACCTAGTTTATGTCAAAATTATGATAGTTTCGAGGACAGAGTCCTTTTTCAATCCTTTCACTTGATTTGGAGGGTTAGAAAAGTCTTTTGATGGTGCTTAATTATGCTGTATGTGGGAAGGTAAGCATTTAGTAGTTCTCTAAAAAAAGGGGGGGTTTGATTGATATCTTGCTTTATTCCAAAAATAAAAGAAATGCCTAAATGTTGAGTTTTGTTTTTTGGATGGATTTTTTAAAGGGTCCCCATTTATTAACATAATATTAACTACCATCATTAATAAATGGGGGGTTGTTGAATAGCACAAAAAATTCTTATGCAGGTAATTTTTGTACGGGGTTAAAATGTACACAATGTACAGTTCAGATTCGAGTTTGAAGAATAGATTTGGTCCAGTTTGAGGATTGGAACATATTACCAGTTGGGTTTTAGTTGTAGTGGTTTCAGGGCAGAGCATGTTGCAGGTTTGGGATCAACCCTATGGATCAGGCTACTAGTCTGCGATGTTCTTGGCACCTCACAGGGAGCATTCCATCCCCATTGGATCCATTTTAGGGTCCTATAATATAGGTAATCAATCTCTGTCTGTCTAGTTATTTATTTTGGGAATTTGCTACTAAAGTTTAGCCTATAAATTCACTAGGCATTATAGTCTAAATTGTCTTTGTACAAAGGTCTCAAATTTGTCAAGTCATTGAAAATATGTGTCAAAAGATGTCCATTAGTGTTGATCTGAATTGTAAGTTCCCTAAAGGGTCATTAGTGAGGTGTTATGAGTCAATTGTCAATAACCATTTCCATTGCTAAATGATGAAATGTCTCTAAGTTATTTTTAATAGTTTTTATTTTAAATGAGATTTAATTTTATAAAATATATATATTTATATTTTTTTATGAAATTATTTATTTAAAATATTAAACTTAATTTAAAAATAACTAATCAACCCAAACTCTAAACTATAGGAACCACATTTATTATCATGCTAAGTATGCCATCCAATAATAAATTCTCAAGTCAAAATTGAAAAGTCAAATTAAATTCCATGGCCCCATCCCACACTTCATACATGGTTATGCCTCAAGATGTGTGAATAATTAAATCAATGGTTATCGATGGATTTCAGAAGGGGTTTGGGGGGGGGGTGCATTTCCTATTCGAATTTTAACCTATCCCCCCTGTTCTGAAAAAAGTTGTTTTACTTTATCGATGGATTTCAGAGTGGGGGGGGGGGGCGCGTTATTCAAATTTTAACCGACCCCCCCATGTTCTGAAAAAAGTTGTTTTACTTTATCGATGGATTTTAGAGGGGGTTGGGGGGGCGGGGGGCGCGTTTCCTATTCAAATTTTAATGTACCCCCTGTTCTGAAAAAAGTTGTTTTACTTTATCGATGGATTTCAGAGTGGGGGGAGGGTTTCCTGTTCTGAAAAAAGTTGTTTCACTTTACCGCTTTCGTTCATTTCAGAGCCCCCCCTCCTCCTAAACCATTTATTGCCTACCCCCCTGGAAACCATAATTTATATTGATTTAAATCTTATGAATATATTGTGGGAAGGTATACGAAGTATGTAAGCAATATTATGATAAAGGAAATGAGACTTTTACAGCCATATGTTTTTTAAAATGAGTTCACGCATGAAAGATTGAGGTAAAAGGAGGCTGAGTAAAAATGAAATTTTATAGAGGAGAAATATTGTTTTTGCTATTCTATGGTATAAAGAGGAGAAATGCATTGAACATAAAATTTGGATAAATACTTGTCCAAATATTTTACAATAGTAAAAGGGGAAGGTAAAAGAAAGTTACAAACCATGGAAAATCAAGACATGGTTTTTAAAATCCACGGGAAGGTTTGGATAAATACTTATCGAAATATTTTACAATAGTAAAAGGGGAAGGTAAAAGAAACTTTACAAACCATGGAAAAGCAAGACATGGTTTTTAAAATCCACGGGAAGGAGATGAGCGATGGTTTTTATAAAATATGTTTATGAATTCAATTTATTCATCAATATATAAATTCAAGGAAAAAAGACATGGATTTAAAAACAAGACATGGATTTCAAAACAAGAGGATGGTTTGTAAAATCATTTAAAGAAATATTTTGAGATTTTATTTATGAAATTCATTTATAGGTTTAAGCAAAATATTTGGAAATATTTATCAAAATTTTCCGACAATGATGAAGTATTTAAAGGACGATGAAGGAAAATACTATGGGCAAAAAGGTCAACACATAAGTTTGGTTTAACTCCAAAATAAAAATAATTCATTGATCAACTAGGTGGAAAACATAAACAGGTATCCAATTATTTTCGGATTTTTGACTCAGAAATAACAATCAAAGAGACAATTAGTTGATAGAGGTGGATAATTTAATCAAGTTTTAAAGGGAAACTAACAGGTTTTGTGAAAACAACTTCAACCACTCCAGATTCCAAGGGAGAGGATCAATATTAATGAATCAATTTCCAGATTTGAAGGCTGAAGATTTTCTAGCAGTTCAAAACTTCCTGCAGTTTTCCAGTGATTTTTTATTGCTCAGAATTTTTCTGGAAATATAACCACAATCAACAACAACTTTCCTCTAAAGATTCAATAGAACAACTAAATTTGTCCATAATTTCTGTCTTTTAGTTTTGTTTCAAAAATTTCTATAACTTTGTTACATATTATTTTGTAATCAATTCCTTTTTTGGAATCCAAAGTTAGTTCAATAGAAAGTCTATAAATATTTTGTAATAAAACTTAGTAAAGGTTGGATTATGTATGAAAAAAAGAGCTCTACCTTGATGTAGGCTATGGATTGTACTAAAAAGTAATCAATTTTCAGAGATACGTAAGCAGTTTTGTTCCAGGATTCTTGTGTCAAACAAATGGTGATGTGTTCTCTAATGTAAAATTGTTCTTTTTCTCAATTTCCATATGAATTTCCCTCCTGATTGTTGCAAAAAGATTAAGAATTGAATTTACTTAAGTGTATTTTACTCTGTCTTGTTTTAAACAATCTTAATGTTTTTCTCATGAGATTAAATATAAAATTATATTTAAATATTCTTTATATTTAAAGATCCAAGAGTTTTCCTACCCTTCCCTGTTACAAATACTATGTCAATTTGTAATTGATTGCCCAAACCTTTATGACTCCATGACTAATGGACTTTTCCATCATCTTTCAACTAAAATTTTGAAAAACCCACCTCAAACTTCAATATCTAGCCTAAAATATTGAAAGTAGAAATTAAATCATACAGAGAGATCCCTCTCTGAAGCTAGAAGGGATAGATCCTATATTTAAAGTGGTTTGTGGTTACTTTTGTAGTTTTCTTCCTCAACCTAGGAAAATTATAGAGTGCTAACATTCTGGCGACCATACTGGGGACTCGAAAGGTTTCATCTTCCCCACGAAAGACTATCAAGTCTCAGATTTGACTGTTGATGGTGCACAACAATCAGACACATATGAAGGCTGAATCATTCACCAAGTGACTCCATTTGCAAAGAATCCAATCTGCAGAATTCTCATAGAGAGTCCATTGGCCAAAAGATTCAAAGCTTAAACTGCTCATCCGATTGTTTTTCAAACAAAATGACAGGGTTTGTGGTAGACCCTATTTCTATTGAAAGTTTCAAAGAATACTGGGATGTTTGTGATGATGATCAAATGGAGGAAGATTTCTCCAATTTACTGCTTCTTTATTTGAGGGCATGCAAATGTAGCTCTGAAGCTAAAGCCAACTTTTTTGAAGAGTTTGCTGATAAAATTGAGAAGATAATTCATATCTTAAATGTTCGACTTCAATCTTACATTTTGAAGATCAAAATCAATTTTTTGAGGACCTTTTACAGTGGAAACTAGGGTCTGATTTAAACAACACATATGTGCAATCTCATTTTGACAAACAAATTACAGAACTTCTTGATGATCAATAATTAAAATATGTTTTCTTTGATCCCATATCTGTCTATATGGAGGAATTGTTCATTACAAAGTTCCAATTATGTTTCTTCTGTGAAAGAAAATTCTACAATAAGCTTTCATTGCACTTAGAATTTCTAGTTTTCATTTTGCTGAAACACAGTCTGAGAACCACATCAAGTATGAAACTAATTGATTGGTTATTTTGGAAATTTTCTATTACTTAATTTCTCAGGGGTATAAGCAGCCTAAATTAGGTAGGAGTGTGAATAAGCTGAACTTTTTGAGCATCTTTTTTCAGCCGTATTTTTCAAACTTTAGTTTGCAGCAGAGTTTTTTAGTTTTCGGTGCGTTATATTCTTTCCACGACTAGCCCCACGTGCAAAGCCGGGGGGTTAGAGGAACGGGGGGGGGGGCTAGTGCTCCCTTCATTGTGTCGAGTGAAGTGAGGGAGTCACAGGGGGGCAACATCCACCCTTGTTGGGGGGTTTGAGGGGGGCGGTAGCCCCCCTCTACGGGGTCTGGGTCGCACCCTAGTAAATTTTTTTTGACCCTATATTAGGTGGGCGAACCTACCTATGGTTTTGTGCATGGATTTCATACATGGTTTTGGGCATGATGGTTTTCTTCCCATGGTATTTTGTAGATCTCATCAAGGGTACTGCGATATATTCTAATCTAGGGTTAATGGATTGGGATTTTGGGATACTTCGACATGTATATATATGTATTGTAACATTGAAAGGAATATATAAAAAAAATCAATCCGATAGTCTTGATTTTGGGATGTAGGGGAAAATCTCTGTGTATATCTGTTTTATGTTTTATGCTCTCGCTATTGTTTATTTTCGGTTTTTAGAATTATTATGCAGGTAATTTTTGTACGTGGTTAAAACCTACATTTGGTATCAAAGCTGTTTTGGCTTCAAGGGGATGCCTTTGTTGCTGAGGGGTTTTGCTCGGGCCTGTAGTAGACCCTGTTCAGTGGGAGTTCTGTGGGATTGATTCTTGTGGTGAAAGAAGATGGTGAAAAGTGGAAATATAGAGATCAAGAAATTTAATGGTCAGATTTTTGAGTTGTGGAAAATCAAGATGGAGGATCTGTTGGTGGATAAAGATTAGTGGATCGCGGTAGATCTGGGTACTAAACCAACAACAATGTTAGCTGAAGATTGGTCGAAGTTGGATCAGAAGGCAAAGAGAAAAATATAGTTGTGTATCTCAGATTCAATATTGTTGAATGTATCAGGGGAATCTTCAGTGAAGATTTTGTGGGACAAGTTAGGTACTTTGTACCAACAGAAGTCACTGGTTAATAAACTGTTCCTACAGAAAAAAATGCATAACCTGAGGATGAAGGATGGAGACTCGGTGACAACGCATCTGAACGACTTTAATACTATGGTAATCGAGTTGCTATCTATTGATATAAAAATTTTAGATGAAGATAAGTGCATCAGTTTGTTGTGTTCTCTACTTGATTCGTGGGATAGTCTGGTTGTTGCAATAGGTAGCAATACAAATACCTTGCAATTTGATGAAATAGTCTCATCCCTGATGTCGGAGGAGATGAGACATAAAAATATGGAGGGCCATAATGGAGATGCCTTGTTTGTACGAGGACGATTCCATAATAGAAACACAAATAAGTCCTTGAGTGGGAGATCTAAATCTAGAGGGATATCTAAATCTTTAGGAAAACCTGTAAAGGTGTGTTGGAAATGTAGAAAGGAAGGGCACTTCAAAAAGAACTGTAGATATAAAGCTTTTGAGAAAGGAAAGGGATCTGATGATGCTCCTTTCGTAGAGGTGAAAACCACCTCAGATGAAGGTGAGAATGTGTACTTGGATTCTTCTTCAAGTACACATGTAGATCATGAAGCATGGTTGATTGATTCAGGTGAATCCTTTCACTTCACTCCCCATAGGGAGTAGTTCTACGAATATGAGAAATATGATGGTGGTGATGTCTTCTTAGGGGATGACATGAAGGCTAGAATCATCGGACATGGAAAATTCAAACTGAAGTTGCAAGGTGGAAGGATTAGAACACTTTTAGGTGTTCTAAATATTCCTGCATTAGCCACAATTATGATTTCTGTAAGCAAGATGGATGCTGCAGATGTAAAAATAGTATTCGAGAAAGATATCTGCAAGATGGTTCAGGGAGCACTGGGATTTATGTGGGGAGTTCGGATTGGAACTCTGTACAAGCTTCTGGGTAGCACTGTTATGTTAGAAAATTATATATTACGGAGCAATGGAACACATAAATTATTGTAGAAATATAAACACAGAAAACACATAAAACAAGAGAGACACAGATATACGTGGTTCACCCAGTTTGGGCTACGTCCACCCCGGACAGCCAGTCCTTCCTTTCTATTATCCAGAAAAATGAAGAGACACAACCTACAACAAATCCGCTATAATATCCTCTGTTTTCTCTCACAGTCTCACCTCTCTATTTCTCGCTCACCGAATACACATCTATTACACAACCTCAAATACAATGCCCTCATACAAAGAGAGGGGTTGCCTTCTAGGGCAAAAAACCCTAAACTAAACACAAGTTCTACGTCAGATCATCCGCCTAATGAACGACCCAGATTGACTAGAAATTACTATACTTTTACAAGGCAATTTTACATCTGTTTTTAGCTTCGGGGGCACTGCTGGCCCCCGGACCCCCCAGCGGGGTGGGAGCGGGGGGGACAAGTCCCCCCCACACCCCCCCATGTGGAGGGGTGTACAAACTTCCTGGGGTATACATCCGGCTGAAACAAAGACCTCTGAACAATCATGCTCCACACACAACAATCTCCCACTTCGAGAATGATTGTAGCAACTCACCGCTGCTTCATTTGCTGGACAATGACTCCTCTTTGGACCTAGCTGTTTCTCATCTTCATCGTCATCCTTGAAGACCAATTAAAACTGAGCATATTCTTAGTTTCTCCCTGGTTACAACTTTTGTTAGCATATCTGCAGGATTCTGTCTAGTGTGTATCTTTTCCAGCTTCAACTCTCCATCTTCCAACACTAATCGTATGAAATGGTACTTGAGTTGTATGTGTTTAGTCCTGGAATGAAATGCTGAGTTCTTTGCAAGATGAATGGCACTTTGGCTATCACTGTATAACGTGCCCATATCATGCTCCTTACCCAATTCACCCATAAACCTTTGTAACCAAATCATTTCTTTACTAGCCCCTGTAGCAGAAGCATACTCTGCTTCTGTTGTTGAAAGTGCAACAACACTTTGGATTTTTGAAACCCAAATGGCAGTTGTTCCACCAACAGTAAATACATATCCTGTAGTGTTCCTCCTGTTATCTCTGTCACCTGCCATATCTGCATCAACATATCCCTGTAGGGAAATGTTTGAACCACCAAAGCATAATGCTTGATTTGTGGTACCTTTCAAATATCTAAGAATCCATTTCACTGCCATCCAATGTTCCTTTCTTGGATTGTTCATGTCACTGCTTACAACTCCCACTGTATGTGCAATATCAGGCCTTGTGCAGACCATTGCATACATTAAGCTTCCAACTGCTGATGCATATGGAACTTTAGACATATAATCCATGTCTTCTTGGGTTTTTGGGCACATTTCCTTACTAAGTTTGAAATGGCTAGCAAAAGGTGTACTAACTGGTTTTGCATTGTGCATATTAAACCTTTTCAACACCTTTTATATGTACTCATTCTGAGACAATGTTAATTTACGATTTTTCCTGTCTCTAGTTATTCTCATACCAAGGATTTGTTTTGCAGCTCCCAAATCCTTCATTGCAAATGAATTTGGAAATTTTCTTTTGAGCACATTTATTTCCTGCATGTTAGACCCTACAACAAGCATGTCATCTACATACAATAACAATATAATATAGCTGCCATCATTTTGCTTTTTCAGATAAACACAATGATCAGAGTGGCATCTAGTATAACCTTGTTCAGACATAAACTTGTCAAATTTTATATACCATTGCCTTAGAGCCTGTTTTAAGCCATACAAGCTCTTCTTTAACCTGCACACTAGTTTCTCCTTCCCTTTCAACTCATATCCTTGTGGCTGCTGCATATATATCTCTTCCTCCAAATCCCCATGGAGAAATGCTGTCTTTACATCTAACTGCTCAAGATGCAAATCTTCAACTACTACTAGACTTAAAATAGTTTTTATTGAAGTCATTTTAACAACAAGAAAAAATATTTCATCAAAATCAATACCTTTCTTCTGTGCAAACCCCTTCACCACAAGTCTAGCTTTGTACCTCTGTTTTCCTCCATCTTCTTCCTTCAGCTTGTAAACCCATTTATTCTGCAATGTAGTTTTACTTGCAGGCAACCTGACTAAGTCCCAAGTCTGGTTATGCATTAAGGAGTCCATCTCTTCTTCCATGGCTAGCTCCCACTTCTTCTTGCGTTCAACCTGCATTGCTTCTTCATAACATTCGGGTTCACCAGAATCAGTCAACAATAAATAATATAATGAAGGAGAGTATCGTTCAGGGGGTCTACTTATCCTGGTAGATCTTCTAACACCACTTTCAGGTGTTTGGGGTGCCTTTTGCTGTTGTGGTGGTTGCTGTTGTTGATTATTATTATTTTCAGGCACCTTTACTTTTTCAGTGATTTCATCAAGAACTCTGTATTCCTTGTTTTCTTTTTCCTGTTTCTTTTCCTGCAACTAATTCTTATACAAGACCTTTTCATTGAATATTACATTTATGCTCCTAATGATTTTGTGATTTTCGTAATCATATAAGCGATAACCAAAATCATTAACACCATATCCAATAAAGGTACATTTATTTGACTTTGCCTCAAGCTTTGTTCTATTTTCTTTATCAATATGGACAAAGGCCTCACAACCAAAAGGCTTTAAAAAGGAGTAGTTTACCTTTTTACCTGTCCATGCTTCCTCTGGAACACCACCATCCAAGGAACTTGAAGGCCCTTTGTTTATTAGATAAACAATAGTATCTACAGCATCTACCCAAAACTATAAAGGCAATCCTGCATGCAATCTCATGCACCTTGCACGCTCCATGATTGTTCTGTTCATCCTTTCTGACACACCATTTTCTTGTGGTGTTCTTGGAACTATCTTCTCTCTGCGAATTCCATGCTCTAAACAATACCTATCAAACTCTTTGCTGCAATATTCACCTCCATTGTCTGATCTGAGACACTTCAATTTCTTTCCTGTCTCAATCTCAACCAAAGCTTTCCATTTCTTGAAAGTATCAAATACATCAGATTTATTCTTAATATAATAAATTCAAGTTTTTCTAGTTGCATCATCAATGAAAGTAACATAATAACGAGAGCCACCGAGAGATGATACCTGAGCAGGTCCCCATACATTTGTATGCACAAACTATAATTTTTCGCTCTTCTTTTCTTTCTGAACTCTGAGAAATCTGACTCTCTTCTGTTTTCCATAAATGCAATTCTCACAGAAGTCCAAATCAACATTCTTCAAACCCGACAACAAATTCCTTGAGTGAAGAATCTTCATCCCCTTTTCACTCATGTTTCTGAGACTATGATGCCATAATGCTGCATCTGCTCCTTTGGAAGTTAAAGCATTAACAGAGTTAGAAATACCATTGCATAAATACAATGTACCAACCTTTTCGCATTTTGCTATTACCAGGGCTCCTTTGGTGACCTTCCAAGCTTTATCTGTGAAAGTTGTCACGCAAACTTCACTGCCTAACTGCCCTGTTGAAATCAGATTTTTCTTCAGATCTGGAACATGCCTTACCTCCTTTAGTAGCCATTGGTTTCCATTCTGCTGTTTTACAAGAACCTTACCCATTCCAACAATTTTACAGGGTTTATCATCACCCATATGAACTTGTCCAAAATCTCCTTGAACATAGTCATGAAAGTATTTCTTATCAGGTGTGGCATGGAATGAGGTCCTTGAATATACCACCCAGGAATCAGTAATATTTTCGAAAGAAAGAATCAAAGCATCTTGTAACACCTCACCTGTCACATTTTCTTCATGATTGTTTTCTTGCTGTGCATCTCCTTCTTTTCCCTTTCGAGATCTACAGTCTTTCTTTAGGTGTCCTTTCTTTCCACATTTCCAGCACACTATCCCCGATCTGGACTTGGATCTGCCTTTCCTTGATTTACTGCGATATCCTGAGCTCTTTCCTCTTTCCATTTTTCTTTCCCTAGACTCTGCACTCAAAGCATTACCCGATGTCTCACGGAGCTTTTCCGTCGCATTTCCTCACTAAGGATAACATCGACAACATCATCAAACTTTAAAGTACTAGATCCAGAGACAGAGTTACTAATGGCCATTACTAAACCATTCCAACTTTCTGGTAATGAGCACAAGAATAACAGAGCTCTAAATTCATCTTCAAAGTTTACCCCTACAAAACTTAACTGACTTGTAACTGTATTAAAATCATTTTAATGATATGCAACAGATCCACCTTCCGACATCTTCATATTAAATAACCGTTTCATAAGAAATACCTTATTTGAGGCCGAGGGTTTTTCATATAGTTTCGACAATGCCTGAATCAAACCCTCTGTCGTTGTTTCCTTCGAAATGTTGAAGGTGACTGACGCAACGAGGCACAACTGTATTGTTCCGAGTGCCTTTCTATCGAGAAGGTTCCACTCTTCATCTGTCATAGCTGTCGGCTTCTTTGTTTTTCCGCTTAATGGTAGGTACAGATCTTTCTGATACAGATAATCTTCCATCTGCATCTTCCACAGCGAGAAGTTTTGGCCATTAAATTTCTCGACCCTAAACTTACCATCTTCCACCATTGCTCCCACTCGAATGAGGAACCCTTCTTTGCTGCGAGTTTATCAGCCAAATAGACCTTCAGCTCTGATACCAGTTGTTAGAAAATTATATGTTACGGAGCAATAGAACACATAAAATATTGCAGAAATATAAACATAGAAAACGCATAAAACAAGAGAGACACAGATATACGTGGTTCACCGAGTTTGGGCTACGTCCACCCCGAACAGCCAGTCCTTCCTTTCTATTATCCAGCAAAATGAAGAGACACAACCTACAGCAGATCCGCTGTAATATCCTCTATTTTCTCTCACAGTATCACCTCTCTATTTCTCGCTCACCGAATTACACAGCCTCAAATACAATGCCCTCATACAAAGAGAGGGGTTGCCTTCTAGGGCAAAAAACCCTAAACTAAACATAAGTTCTACCGTCAGATCATCCACCTAATGAACGGCCCATATTGACTAGAAATTACTATACTTTTACAAGGCAATTTTACATTTGTTTTTAGCTTCGGGGGCGCTGCCCCCGAGCCCCCGCCGGGGGACTGCTGGCCCCCGGACCCCCCAGCCAGGGGGGAGCGGGGGGGACAAGTCCCCCCTGCACCCCCCCACGTGGAGGGGTGTACGAACTTCCTGGGGTATACATCCGGCTGAAACAAAGACCTCTGAACAATCATGCTCCACACAACATGTTATTGATGGGTGCAATATTTATGTGGTTCTTGAAAGTGGATAAAAAAATCTAGTGGTCTCTGGAGAAAATACCATGCTATGACATATTGAAGAGAAGGGACTTCAAATACTTCATGGTAATGGTATGGTAGAAGGTATGTCTAATTTCTCTCTGGATTTTGATTTCTATGAACTTTGTGTATATATGAAGCAGAATCAGGTGAGTTTCCCCTCTGGTGCTAAGAGGGAGAAACATATGTTAGAGCTTGTGCACAGTGATGTGTTTGGACCTGTGTCGGTTCCATCACTGGGTAACTCTCTATACTACGTATCATTTATATATGAATTCTCAAGGAATAAATGGATATATTTCCCTAGGAATAAATCTGAAGTCTTTGACAGGTTTAAAGAATTTAAGGCTCTGGTGGAAAACCAGATAAAGAAGAAGATAAAGGTACTGAGGATAGATAACGGTGGAGAGTTCTGCAAGAAGGAATTTGAAGAGTTCTGTAAGAAGTGTGGTATAGCAAGACAAAAGACTACTCCATACACGCCTCAACAAAATGAAGTTGTAGAAATAATGAATAGGACGTTGATGGAAAAGAAAAGAAGCATGCTTAGTGGTGCTGGGTTAGGACAAGAATTCTAGGCAGAGGTGGTGGAGACTACATGTTACCTGGTTAATAGATCACCTTCATTAGCATTGGAGGATAAGTCTACACAAGAGGTATGGATTGGTAAGAAGCCCTCTCTTTCACATCTAAGGGTATTTGGCTATGATGCATATGTACATGTTCCAAAGGAGAAAAGAACCAAGTTTGATAGTAAATCTGAAAGGTGCATATTTATTGGGTATAAGGATGGTTTAAAAGGTTATAAGATTTGGAACCCAGAAACAAGGAAGGTTGTGTACAGCTGAGATGTGGTGTTTAGAGAGGTGATGCTATTAAACATGAAGTCCTACCAAAGGAACCTGAGAAGATAGAGTTTGAGCTAAAGGAGGAAGAATCAGACTCTACATCAGAATATGAAGAGCCACAAACTCTAGTAGTGAGAAGATCAGTTCGAGAAACAAGGCAACCAAAAAGGTATAGTCCATCTACTTTTTGTTCAAATTTTTCTTTATCTATTACTAATGATGATCCCAGAATTGTCAGGGAGGTAGTAGATTCAGAGGATGGAAAACTCTAGAAAGAGGCCATGGTTGATGAAATGGAATCTTTGGACAAAAATGAGATTTTGGATTTGGGGGAGTTGCCGGTTGGAAGGAAACCCATTGGAAGCAAATGGGTGTTTAAGAAGAAGATGAATGCAGAAGGAAAGGTGGAGAAATACAAAGCTCGGTTGGTAAAAAAAGGTTATTCCCAAGTGTTGGGAGTTGATTTTGGTGATATTTTTCTCCTGTTTCCAAGGTAGCTTCTATTAGATTACTTTTATTTGTTGTTGCTGCTTTTGATTTTGAGGTAGAACAGATGGATGTGAAGACATCATTTCTTCACGGGGATCTGTAATAAAAGATCCACATGAAGCAACCTGAAGGATTTGCGGTGAAGGGTAAGAAAAAACTGGTATGCAGGTTAAAAAAGTCTCTATATGGGTTAAAACAATCACCAAGGATGTGGTATCATAAATTTGATACATATATACAGGGACTTGGCTTCACTAGAAGCAAATCAGATTAATGTGTGTATTTTAAATTAATTGGTGACCATGTTATTTATTTGGTCTTGTATGTGGATGATATGTTACTGATTGGAAATAAGAAAGAAACTATCCAGGAATTGAAGACCCAATTGTCCTCCAAATTTGACATGAAAGATCTTGGTGCTGTAAAATATATTTTAGGAGTTGGAAATTAAATGAGATTGGGCAAAGAGGAAGCTCTGGTTAAACTAGAGGAATTATGTCGAGACAATACTGCAGAGGTTTAATATGCAGGATAGTAAAATGGTGAAGGTTCTTATTCCTGTAGGTGTAAAGTTATCTGCTAAACAATGTCCCAAGACACTAGAAGAGTAAGAGGACATGTCCCGTGTTCCATATGCAAGTGCAGTCGATAGCCTGATGTATGAAATGGTCTGTACTACAATAGACATTGCACATGCAGTGGGAGTATTGAGCAGGTTTATGTCAAAACCAGGGAAGAAACATTGGACAATAGTGAAGTGGGTTTTCAGGTATTTGCGTGGCACTAGTGGTTATGGTCTGTGCTACCAAGGAAGACCATGATTGGACAAATTTTTGGAAATTGTGGCTTTGTTGATGCAGACTGGGCTGGAGATATGAATCAAAGAATATCTACAAGTGGGTATGTGTTTAACCTATTTAGAGGTGTAGTCAGTTGGATGAGTAAGAGACAATCTGTAGTGACACTTTTAACTACAGAGGTAGAATACATGGAAGCCACTCATGCAAGTAAGGAAGCAGTTTGGTTGTAGAAATTCCGTTCAAGTATGCGGTTAGTACAATGAGCTATAAGGATAGACTGTGACAACAAAAGTGCAATTTTCTTGGCAACGAACCTTGCTTATCATTCAGAGACGAAGCACATTTATGTTCAGTATCACTTTGTGAGGGATATGGTTGAGGACAAAAATGTGTTGCTGGTAAAGGTGGGCACTTTCAAGAATATTACAGATGCATTGAAAAATTCTGTGAGTATTGAGAGGTTCCCTTAGTGTAGAGAAATAATGGGCGTTGCAAGGTTGGACCAATGACTAAGCTCTCTTGGGTGCCCCTGTGGAAAGAAAACAACAAGTGAGAGAATGTTGGGTGTGTGTTATATTATTTCCATGATTAGCATCACGCGTGAAGCTGGGAGGTTAGAGGGGGGGTGGCCAGTGCCCCCCCTCTACAGGGTCCAGGGCAACACCCCAAGATTTTTTTTTTTTTGGACCAGGCTATATTAGTTGGGTGGAACTACCTATGGTTTTGTGCATGGATTTCACATATGGTTTTGGGCATGATGGTTTTGTGCATATGGTATTTTGTAGATCCGATCAAGGGAGCTACAGTTATGTTCTAATCCAGGGTTAATGGATTAGGATTTATGGATGTTTCAACATGTATATATATATATATATATATATATATATATATATATATATATATATATATATATATATATATATATAATGTAACATTGAAAGGAATATTAAAAAAAATCAATCTGGTAGCTTCAGTTTTGGGATCCAGGGGAAAATATCTGTGTATATCTATTTAATGTTTTATGCTCTCACCATTGTTTTTTTTTTTTTAGAATTATTATGTAGGTAATCTTTGTACGGGGTTAAAAACTACACAGTGTACAATTCAAATTCTAGTTTGAAGAATAGATTTCTTTCAGTTTGAGGATTGGAACAGATTACTAGTTGGGTTTCAGTTGTAGTAGTTTCAAGGCAGAGCATGTTGCAGGTTTGGGATCAGCCCAATGGATCAGGTTACTAGTCTATGATGTTCTTGGAACCTCACAGGGAGCATGCCATCCCCATTGGAGCCACTGTTAGGGTCATATAATATAGGTAATCAAAGTCTGTCTATCCAGTGATTTATTTGGGAATTTGCTGGTAAAGTTTAGCTTATAAATTCACTAGGTATTATAGTCTAAATTGTCTTTATATAAAGGTCTCAAATTGCTCAAGTCATTGAAATATGTGTCAAAAGAGGTCCATTAGTATTGATCTGAATTTTAAGGTCCCTAAAGGGTCATTAGTGAGGTGTCATGAGTTAGTTGTCAATAACCCTTTCCATTGCTAAAGGATGAAATGTCTCTAAGTTATTTTTAATAGTTTTTATTTTAAATGAGATTTAATTTTATATATATATATATATATATATATATATATTTTAATGAAATTATTTATTTAAATTATTAAACTTAATTTAAAAATAACAAATCAACCCAATCTCTATACTATAGGAACCACATTTTTTATCAAGCTAAATACGTCATCCAATAATAAATTACCGCTTTCGTTCATTTAGACTCCCCCCTAAAGCATTTATTGCCTACTGCCCCGAAAACCATCATTTATATTGATTTAAATCTTATGAATATATGGCAGGAAGGTGTACGAAGTATGTAAGAAAGCCTATGATAAAGGAAATGAGACTTTTACAGTCATATGTTTTTGAAATGAGTTCATGGGTGAAAGACTGAGGTAAAAGGAGGTTGCATAAAAATGAAATTTTACAGAGAAGAGAAATATTGTTTTTGCTATGGTATAAAGAGGAGAAATGCACGAAACATAAAATTTGGATAAATACTTATCCAAATATTTTACAGGAGTAAAAGGGGAAATTAAAATATACTTTACCAACCATGGAAAAATAAGACATGGTTTTTAAAAGGAAATCAATCTATGGTTTTTATAAAATATGTTTATGAATCCCATTTATTCACCAGTATATAAATTCAGGGAAAAAAGACATGGATTTCGAAACAATAGGATGGTTTGTAAAATCATTTAAAGAAATATTTTGAGATTTTATTTATGAAATTCATTTACAGGTTTAAGCAAAATATTTGGAAATATTTATCAAAATATTTTCTTCCAAAATATTTTGGGACAATGATGAAGTATTTAAAGGACGATGAAGGAAAAGACTATGGGAAAAAAGGTCAACACATAAGTTTGGTTTAAAACCAAAATACAACTAATTCATTGATCAACTAGGCGGAAAACATAATGGCAGGCATTCAAATATTTTCATATTTTTGACTCATAAATAACAGTCAAAGGGACAACTAGTTGATATAGGTGGCATAGTTAATCAAGTTTGAAAGGGAAACTAACAGGTATTGTGAAAACAACTTCAACCACTGTAGATTCCAAGGGAAAGGATCAATATTAATGAACCAATTTCCAGATTTGAAGGCTGAAGATTTTCCATCAGTTCAAAATTTCCTGCAGTTTTCCAGTGATTGTTTATTGTTCAGATTTTTTCCTAGAAATATAGCCACATTCAACAACTTTCCTCTCAAGATTCAACAGAACAACTGAATTTATCCATAATTCTTGTTTTTTAGTTCTATTTCAAAAATATCTATATCTTTTTTAGATATTATTTTGTAATCAATTCCTTTTTGGAATCCGAAGTTAGTTCAATAGAAAGTCTATAAATATTTTGTAATAAGACTTAGTAGGGGCTAGATTATGTATGAATAAAAGAGCTCTACCTGGATGTAGGTTGTGGATTGTACTCAAAAGTAATCAATTTTCAGAAATACAGAGGCATTTGTTTCCAGGATTCTTGTGTCAACGAAATGATGTGTTCTCTCATGTAAAATTGTTCTTTTTCTCAGTTTCCATATGAATTTCCCTTATGATTATTGTAAGGATGTTAAGAGTTGAATTTACTTAAGTTTACTTTACTATAGCTTGTTTTAAACAATCTTAGTATGGTTAAGAGCATGTGTTTCCTCTTAAGAGGTCACAATTTCAAAACCAAAGGGGGGTAGAGTATGTATGCCTTCGTAGACTTAACAGTCAAACCGCTGCGCAGAGGTGGGTCCCTTGTCCCACAAACAAGGGGGTCTCATACACAATTTTGGTGTCTGGCTTGGCCGTGACCTTAAAATTGGATAATAATAATGTTTTCATCATGATATTAAGTATAAAATTCATTTAAATATGATTTATATTTAATTAATAGTCTACTTGTTCATCTCATCCACACCATAAATACCTGAAGATCCAATAGTTTGCCTACCCTGCCCTGTTACAACTACTCTGTCAATTTGTAATTGATTACCCAAAAGTTTATGACTCTATGCCCAAGGGACTTTTCCAATATCTTTCAACCAAAATTTCGAAAAATCCACCTCAAACTTCAATATCTAGCTTAAAATTTTGAAAACAGAAATTAAATCATACATAGAGAGCCCCCTCTGAAGCTGGAAGGGCTAGATCCCAACTTTAAAAGTGGTTTGTGGTTACCTTTGTATTTTTCTTCCTCAGCCTAGGAAAATTACAGAGTGCTAACACCTTGGATGAGATTTATCATTAGGATTAAAATATTCATTGGACATAAATATATTCAAAATGAAACCCCAAGCTAGGACATACCTCTTAAAAAAAATCTTATTTTCTTTCAATACAAAGCAAAGTAAAAGGGACTCATTGGAATTTAGATTACGGGTTTCTCAAATTTCATTAAGAAATATCCACATTCTGAATGACACTTCTCAATTTATTGTATCCGATAACATGAAAATAATATACTTGTGTTTATGCATTTTATGTATGAAAAGAACACAACAATGAGCATTGAAAATATGACTCCAAAATTCTAATAAATCTATGAATCTTAGCATCATAGACATTTCTTACCATGGGCTCAAGACTGATGGGCCTATAGAAGTTGCGGAAACAATGTTGAATGGATAGGGATTTGTTAACGGGTTGGAATGTACCGCCAACAAGTAAGGGATCTCCCTGGTGCAGAATCCCAATCAGACTCTACACCATTTAGTCTAGGAGTCCCATCCAATATGTAGGTCTGACTACCATCTCGTTGGTTGATGTTTGTATCAGACAAAGGGGAGAGTATCAGTTAAGGGAGAACAAAAGTAACTTCAACAAATGAAAGTAAATAACTTAAGAATATCCAATAGAATAGATACCATGAATAGCAACAACATAACTGAAAAGTACAAACGTCAAGAAAGTATTGATAGCAAGACCTTAAATGAGATTCACACACACATCAGAGATAAATTACCAATCATTAATAAGTTCATGATTAATAACCCTGTAAATCAAAAGTGTCTGCACAATTTACAATGATATAATGCCAACATCAATAAAATAGTTTCTCAACATAATTATAAGGTACACATAACATATACCATCCATTTGTTACAAGAGAAATCCCACAACACAGGAAGCCATATGCAAATACAGTACGCCAAACCTCATAGGAACTTCCAATTCATTAAGTTGATAATACCCATGGCACCATCATACGATCTCCATCAAATCCATAAGTGGAAATAGATAATTACTTCTTACATTCAATAAAAGATCCTAAGTTCTCAAAACCATATACACCAAAATTATCCCAAAGCTAAAAGTCCCTTATAATGTGCCATGAGGGTATATTTAGAGAAAAGAGGGTGACTCTTGGTTTGCTCGTGAATCTTGAACTACCTCATGACCTTTCATATTCCTACTAGACTCTGCCCTATTCTATCTTGCTATGCATAACAAAAATGGTCCTATTCTAACAATTTAGTGATAGATAATTTAGGAACATCAACATGAAATTTATCCACAAGGTATGTGCGCCAGAGCTTGTACTCAACAACCACTGTGACCAATTTTTGTTGCTCTTCATCGTGTCTCTGAAGGCACTCAAGGGCATTGCAAGAGAGAGCTAAATCGAATGCTAAAATCAATTGCATAATTACAAACTATAATGTAATATTTTTATTAATAATTGAATACTTGAATGATGATTTACAAACCCTCGGAAAATATGCCTAAATAGGAAGTGACTGGTCACGAGGTTGATTGGTCACAATTTTTGACCATAACCCTTCATAACTTAATAATAATTAAAACAATTAATTGATTAATTATTATTTATTTATGAATGAATTATTCATAACATTTCCCCACCTTTAAATATTTCTTTGTCCTCAAAGCAAGGGTAACGAGGGCTATTGCTATAAGAACTTCTCAGTTTCCCATGAGGAGTCTTCTTCCAGAAATTTTTCCCAGTTGATCAGGTATTCTCGAATAGTTTTGGAACATAGTACCTTCTCGCTGGTTGTTAGGATACCTTCAGGTTCTAAGATAGTCATTCCTTCTTCATCAACTTTAGGTATCTCAATTTAAGCTGATTGGTTTGAACCTAGTACTTTTTTGAGACATGGAAAATGGAATATGTTGTCGATTCGACAGTTATCCAATAATTTCAATCCATAAGCTACATCATTGATTTTCTTGATTATTTGGAAAGGCCCATAGAACTTCGGATCTAACTTGTTCTTTCCTTATTGTTTCGAGGATAACTACTTGTAATATTGTAGTCTTACGAAGACCCAGTCTCCTTCAAATTCTCGTTCTAAACAGTGGTGGTCAACTTGTTGCTTCATTTGATTTATAGCAGTTGCTAGGTTTTCCTTTAATATATAGATAATCTTTTGACTTTATTCCACATGGTTCTTCACTGCTTGAACCTTAGTGTCTTTTAATGCAAAATATTTCCATCTCGAGGGTTCATAAAAATACATGGCCTAGAATGGGGTCATTTTGGTAGAGGTATGATAGGTGGTATTATACCACCATTCGGCTAAATGTAACCATTGTGACAATTTTCTTTTCTTATCAGGTATGAAGCATATTAGATATGTTTCTAAGAAATTATTTACTATATTTGTTTGACCATCTGTTTGTGGATGGTAGGATGAACTCATGTTAAATTTTATTCCATCTTGGTTGAAAAATTCCTTCAGAAAAATTCCCTAAATCTTACATCTCTATCACTAATGATGAATTTAGATAGAACATGTAGTTTGTAAATGTTCTTGCTAAAGGCCTCCGCAAATTTCTTGGTTGAGTTCGTTTTCTTGACTGCGATAAAGTGTGCATATTTAGTGAGTTTGTCTACTACAACAAAAATCTTTTCCTTACCATCAGACATAGGTAAATCGTCGATGAAATCCATTGAGATTTCTTCCCATTTCTGATTTGGAACATGTAGGGGGTGTAACTAGCCAGGAGATGAGATGTTTTCGCTTTTACTTCTTTGACATATGTCACATTCGGCGACATATTTTTGAATTCCTTACTCATTCCCTTCCAATAGAATGACTGGCGTGTGTCATAGTATGTATTAAAAAACCCAACATTCCCAACTGCAGGGGAATTGTGTGATTCCTTCGGAGCATTTATTTTAGATTTGGATGAAGGACTTAGGTAATCTTACCCTTATACCATAGTATGCCATTTTTCATTCAAAATTAGGATGCTGATAGATATTTTCGATTATCGAACAAGAGTCTGGATCCTTGGCATATTCAGTTCGAATCTCGTCCAATCAATCATGGACTGCTACCAATGCAAATAATTTTGTAGTGTCTTCATCTTTACGTGAGATAGCATTGACAACGACATTATCCTTTCCCTTTTTGTGCAAAATTTCCATGTCAAATGCAACGAATTTCTCTATCCACTTTTGTTGTTATGTTGATGAGGTTTTTTGTTTTAACAAGAACTCAATACTGTTATGATCTGTGCAGATTGAAATCTTGATTCCTATTAAGTATTGACACCACTTGCTTAATGAATCAATACTGGCCAACATCTCTTTGTGGTAGGTAGAATTCAAACTTTCCCTTTTATTAAGATTTCAATTTTTGTAAGCTATGGGGCGAATGTCTTGCATCAATATTGCTCCAATACCAAATCCTGAGGCATCATATTCTACCACAAAAGGTTTGGAGAAATATGGGGTTTCCAAAACATGTAGATGGCATAATATCTTTTAAGGACTCATATCATTTGTCTACCTTACTTTCCCATTGAAAGGATTTTTTTTTAGTAAATTCATTAGAGTAGTAGTGACACGTGCGTAAATTTTTAAGCACCTTTTGTAGTATCCGATTAATCTAAGGAATCCTCTAAGTTTTGATATATTCTTTCGCTTGGGCCACTCTTTGATTTCTTTCATATTTATGGGATCTACTTTGACTCCTTCTTTGGATATGATTGTTAATTTTTTTAGCATCAGATGTGTTCTAGCCACGAAATTTGGTGGAGAGTCTAGAATACATGTATTCTCCAAAACCCATAAATCATTTCTGGAAATTCCACCTAGAGACAACTTAATTAAAATAATTAATCTTTTTTTAATGGTTCCTAAGTCTAAACTTAGTAAATCTAATAATTCAAAAAGTATTAATTAAGTCAAGGGGAGAATCTTCTAGAAGAAGACATGGATAGAGTTCTAGTTAATCTTAGCCATAGATTATGTTTTAATCTTGGCCATTGATGTCTCAATGATAGATTATAAGAAGAAATTCAACAGGGGTTGGAGAACACACTTGAGACACCATAAATTTGATTTGTTGGGAAATCGATCTCTAGAGTAGAAACATTTAGTTGCTGGAGGTGATTCAGTGAGATTGAAGCAGTGAGAGAGGGGCATGGATAGTAAGGCCGAAGGTATATTTTCTAGTATGGTGAGTGCATAGCAGAGAGGCAGTGAGTGCCACAAAGAGGCAGCACAATGATTCATAGGGGAAGCCGTATTTTGCTGGGAAGAAGTCAAGATTCAGTGCCAGAAGCCAGAGTGGGAACCCAGAGGCCAGGAGAGTCCATTTCCGAGACAAACGCTGATCAATTAGTGGGAGAGACACTGGTCCAAGTTGTGTGACACAAAAATGCGTAGGATGACGCAGGGACTGCGTAGAGGCAGTAGAGAGAAGCTCATCCTGAGGTAAGGTCAATGTCAGATCACCAGTGGAAGTGAGATTTTTCTCACTAGAATTTCTGTCAGTAATTTCTCTATATGGATTGCTAGATTTGAGCATCCATATATTTGTACTCAGATTTACTATTGCATAATAATCAAACCCTCAGTTACTGCACCAGTTTTCCCGAATTGGGTTTTTCCAAGGAATTTAGCCAAAAAATAATTGTGTATTTGTGTGTCTATGCATCTATTCTTCCAACATTTTTATTTCTTCCGCAATATTTATTTTGTGAAGTCTGTAGTGTATATATTTCGATAGTTGCCGTAGGAAACTACAAATAATTTGTTTAGTTAAAAATAGTATCAGTTGCTGCAGTAGGATTTGAGGTTTTCAAATTTTCACATGGTATAAGAGCACAAATCATAAGACAGAGAGATCAGTAGCATAAGGAAAGAGGAATTTTGAACCTCTACGTAAGCAGCAGTTTGAAACCCTCAGAGGCAGTGTAATTTCTTGGCCAAGAGGGTCAACTTCTTGAGGAAAAATCAATTTCCTTGAGAGAGCAATAGAGAAATCGTATTTCTCCAGTTCGAGGATTACCAGAGGTAGAGGGAGAAGCTAGTAATTTCCTTGTAGAGCAGATCTCTAACTGGACGTAATATTTTGCAGTAGTTGCTAGAGAAAAATAGCGTGAGGAGGAAGAAAGAGCACACACTGAGAGAAAGTTTCCTCAGGGGACTTCTAGCTTCAGAAGTTCAATTTTCTCTTGCAGATAAGCAGTCATTGTGAGCAGATTTACTCACTCCAACAAGGAGTGCATAGAGCCTAGCAACAATTGAGCAGAAGAGAAGAGGAGGATCTCGAATTATTTCGTTGAGATGGCCACATATGGGAAAGATCCATGGAAGAGCAATAGATTAGATCCAGTTGCTGCATATTTATCCTATGGATCAATATCCTTGCTACAGGAGCCCAATAGAATTAGTAGTAGGAGGATCACAATGTCAGCGGGTGCAGTCAATCATTTTGATGACAATTGCATAACTATTTTCAGTCAGAACATGGGAGACAATTGCAGAACTAGTTGCAGTGACACACATATTGTGAATTACCTAGTTGCAGTATGCAGGTGTAGTTCCATCCAGGAGGTTTCCAACGCAGGAGGACAGTGCGAGTTGCTATGAGGGAGTAGATATATTTCCCATAGAGAGATCGAGACTCAAAGGGAGTAGAGAGATTTCCCATAGCGAGATCAAGACTCAGAGGGAGTAGAGAGAGTTCCCATAGTGAGATCGAGACTCAGAGGGAGTCTAGTTTCAGAGCGAGAAACCCTATGGAATCTTGTACTTCAAGATCCAGGGAGGTCAGACATGGTATTGAAGTAGTTTCAGCAGCATTGCAGAAGCATCAACAGAGCAGTAATAACAACAATATGAGTAGATCAGATTTTGTGATGATGACAACCATACCTCCAGGAGTGAGGTGGGGTGATTTGGTTTTGTAGCCCCAGAGAGCTATAGGATGGGAAGGATCCTTAAGGAGGCCCACCTCATTAATCAACACCTTGCTATGGGAGCCCATAACATGTAGTAGTAGGATGGACCAGTGGTAGTTGGTGCAGTGAGGTGCCAGAGTGACAGATGCAGTAGCTATTAGCGGTCAGAAACTGAGCAGCGCAGAGCAGAGTTGGCAGGACTACAATTGAAACAATGCAGAGGCTTCAATGACAACCTAGAGTCTAGCAACAGTCAGGACTCGGGTGACGGATGCATCACACTGACCAAAGTTGGTTCAATATGTTGGATATTTCTCAGCAACAAATGTTTTTCAGTTGCAAAAACAACATATGAGAGGGAGGTCTAGTGCATATGCAATAGCTCGCAGCAGTAGCCAGACATCAACAACGTAATAGGAGGTGGTGCAGAGATAGGTTGTTGCTTCAGTGGGTTGCAGTGCCAGAACACATTCCTCCCTAAGAGGGAGTGTTAGTTTTTGTAGCATCGGATATGTTCTAGCCACAAAATTTGGTGGAGAGACTAGAATACATTTATTCTCCAAAACCTAGAAATCATTTATGGAAATTCCGCCTAGAGACGACTTAATTAAAATAATTAATCTGTTTTTTAATGGTTCCTAAGTCTAAACTTAGGAAATATGATTAATTAAAGGGTATTAATTAATTCATGGTGAGAATCTTATAGAAGAAGGCATGGATCGAGTTCTAGTTAATATTAGCCATCGATTATGTTTTAATATTGTCTGTTGATGTCTCAACGAGAGATTATAAGAATAAATTCGATGGGGGTTGGAGAACACACTTGAGACACCATAAATTTGATTTGCTCAGAAATCGATCTCCAGAGTAGTAACATTTAGTTGCCGGAGTTGATTTAGTGAGATTGAAGCAGTGAGAGAGGGGTAGGGATAGTAAGTTTGGAGGGATATTTTCCAATTTGATGAGTGCATAGTGTTGAAAATGGAAACAAGAAATGCTAAAAATAGAAGTGCTAAAAATAGCACTACTATAAATAGAAGTTTGGGTACCAGTGTTGGACATAGCAACAAGGAATGAAAAATGAAAGTGATAAAAATAGAATTGCTATAAATAGCATTCCGGGATGGATTCCAATTTTAGTTAGTCCTTGAACTAAAATTGAGAAGTAAAATTCGAATTTGATCTTAGTAGCTGTTTGTAAAATAATTAATTAATTCATCTTGAGTTAATTAGTTGGAGAAAATAAAAAATGAAGTCTATGTGCAGACATGCAACAGTTTCTCCATTGATTGAGGAATTTATCCATTAGTTAAAGAGATAAGGATGAGTTGTAATTAGTTGGCTCATTTAACTGAGTCAAGTCCAGTTAGATTAGTTCAAAGAGTTTGTGGAATTAATTGTGAGTTCAGTTAGTTAATGCTTGCATGCATGTAACTGCTGCTCTCGAGATAACTGAATATTCTCTCATAAATAACTCATGCATGTCAGTTCAGTCAGAGACCCAGTTGAGATTAGAGGAAGGGAAAATGCACTATCAGTTGGAGGATTTTTCCTATAAAGGAAGCTCATCCATGCAGAAGGAATTATCTCCTTCAGGATTGCGTAGTTAGATCAAAGGTTAGTGAGTGTGTGAAGAGGCCAATTCACATAGGTGGCATCACTGGACCCCAAGGAAAACTACGCAAGGCAATAGGAGGCTTGGAGGGCAGAGGAGAAGGTTTGTGAGAAGCCTTTGACTGTCTATGAGCAACAAAGTGATTGCAAAGAGAGTAGGATAGCTTGTGAGCCGATTCTTTTTGTAATCTGAACATATTTCCACTTGTATGATAATATAGAGATTGGGATTTTAGGCTGAGGCTTCCCCAGATTATTCTTCTGTGTTATGTGTGATTGATTTCTCATTCTCAGTTATGTGTGTTCTTAATTGATCATGCTCAAATTGATAAAGCTTCCGCAAGTTTTGTTTGTAGAAGTAGATCTAGTATATTTCTTTAGTACATTGCATTATCAGGTGATCTAGAGTGAGAATTTCTACATGGTATCGGAGCAAAGGTGATCAAAGCAAAGAACCGTATACAAGAAGGGAGAAGTTCAAAGCTTGAGGTTCCTGAATATAGATATCGAGTTCTTATCACATCTCAATTTCACCAATGGCATTCAACGGTTTAAGACTCGAGTATGCCTTTGATGGCAACTCGAATTATATAGCCTGGAAGGATCACATGGAAGCAATATTAGAGGATAACGGTCTAAAGGACTTCATTGATCAAGAAGTCCGCAAGCCGACTGATGCTACAGAATTGGCGGAATGGAAGAAATGTGTGGCTAGAGCAAGGATAATCCTTCTAGAGGGAGTTCAAGACCACATAGTCTTGAGTCTCCATGGGAAGGAGACACCGTTTTTGATTTGGAAAACATTGAAAGATCTATATCAGAAAAACAATGATCAGAGGAAGCTGGGGCTGAAAGACAAGCTTCAGAAAATCAAGTGTGAAAAGGGCGACACGATCTCTACATATCTGAACAAGCTCACCACCTGCAGGGATGAGCTTGGAAGTGTAGGGATCACGACAGCCGATAATGACATGGTGAGTCTTTCTCTCCTCGGTCTTCTTAAGAGCTAGCATAGCTACCAAGACTCGGTAAATGGAAGAGAAAAACTGCCAGATTGGGAACGAATTTGGTCGGATCTGATGCAGGAGGAGATAAGAAGAAGCACCAAAGATGGTTCTTCATCCAAGGAGGATGAAGAAAACTGCACCTTAGCGAGTAAGGTGAAGAAGGGGAAGGAGAAGGATTCTCATCCCAAATCGAGTTCTTCCCATGGTGGGAAGAAGTTTGACAAATCGAAAGTGGGATGCTTTCGTTGTCATGAGGTGGGCCATTTTGCTACAAATTGTCCACTGAAGAAATCCAAGACGGGATCCAAGGAAGGATCTGAAGGTGAGGCATTGGCCTCACAGTTCGAGTTGGACTTCACTCTCTTCACATGCATGGTTTCACCCATGGTGGGATGTGGTTGGTTTCTTGACAATGGAGCTTCTTTCCACATGACCGACAACAAGAGTTTGTTCAGTACCTTGGAGGAGAAATATCTCCAGATACTCATAGTGATGGGTAATGATGAAAAGTATAGTGTCTCAGGAGTAGGCACAGTTGTTTTTCAGAGGGATCATGGAGCTCGCATTACCCTGACTGATGTAAAGTATGTACCGGGTTTGAAGAATAATCTTGTGTCCGTCGCTATGATGGAAGACAAAGGCTATGATGTAGTCTTCAGTAAGGGAAAGGTTTTCCTTAGACACGTCACCACGAGATAAGTGAAGCAGATCGGTTCACGATTCAAGAACCTATATGCTATTGAGGTTCAAGATGCATGCAAAGCCTTGAGGAGTAAGGAAACTATTGGAGACTTGGTGGTTGAGAGGGAGAGTACATTACCTCTTAAAATGCAGTGCCAGAAGAAGTCTCAGACAATTGTGGAGGAGCCACAATTTGTGAAGTAGCTTCGGGAGGTTGTGGAGCAGCCACAAGTAGAGAAGTCGAGAGGAGACCGAGTGGAGGTATCCACTCATGCAGAGACCTCCAGTAGGGGGAAATTTCGAGCCAACTAGGCAGAGGGATCACGTGCATCCATACCTCCAGGTAGGAGGTGGGGCGATGTGGAGTGACAGTCCCCAGAAGGCTGGAATAGGGGCAGGATCATTGAGGTACCCAACCTCTTTGATTAGACCTTGCTACGGGAGCCCCGATGAGGAGTAGCATGACTGACTGAGTGGGTAGAGATAGATGCAGATGGAGTGACATAGAGAGCTACAGTACAGGAATCCCAAGACAGTGCAGAGCTAGCAGGGTGTAACAATGTGAGAGGCACAGGAGTGTTGCACCAGTGCAAGATGGCACAAAGAGGTGTGCAACAGTGTGAGATGCATGGAGTGTTGTAGCGTCTCAGAGGGAGCACTTTTCAGTGGCAGAGGAAGCTTCAACATCAGAGGATGTTTCTAGCCCAACAGGGAGGTCAGTTGGGAGTTTTTTGTTTCTAGAGTTGCTGGAGCAATAACACTTGGTAGAAGTGTTGCATGCAAAACATTCCAAAGGTTTAGGATCGAGTTCGAGTTGAATGCCTTTCTTGTTGAGAGGGAGTGTTAAAAATGGCAACAAGAAATGCTAAAAATAGAAGTGCTAAAAATAGCAATGCTATAAATAACAGTTCGGGTACCAGTGTTGGACATAGCAACAAGGAATGAAAAATGAAAGTGCTAAAAATAACATTGCTATAAATAGCATTTCGGGATGGATTCCAATTTTAGTTAGTCCGTGAACTAAAATTGAGAAGTAAAATTCGAATTTGATCTTAGCAGTTGTTTGTAAAATAATTAATTAATTCATCTTGAGTTAATTAATTGGAGAAAATCAAACATGAAGTCTATGTGAAGACATGCAACAATTTCTCCATTGATTGAGGAATTTATCCATTAGTTAAAGAGATAAGGATGAGTTGTAATTAGTTGGCTCAGTTAACTGAGTCAAGTCCAGTTAGATTAGTTCAAAGAGTTTGTGGAATTAATTGTGAGTTCAGTTAGTTAATGCTTGCATGCATGTAAATGTTGCTTTCCAGATAACTGAATATTCTCTCATAAATAACTCATGCATGTCAGTTCAGTCAGAGACCCAGTTGAGATTAGAGGAAGGGACAATGTACTATCAATTGGAGGATTTTTCCTATGAAGGAAACTCATCCATGCAGAAGGAATTATCTCCTTCAGGATTGCGTAGTTAGATAAGAGGTTAGTAAGTGTGTGAAGAGGCCAATTCACACAGGTGGCAGCACTGGACCCCAAGGAAAAATGTGCAAGGAAATAGGAGGCTTGGAGGGCAGAGGAGAAGGTTTTTGAGAAGCCTTTGACTGTCTATGAGCAACAGAGTGATTGCAGAGAGAGCAAGATATCTTGTGAGCTAATTCTTTTTGTAATCTGAACATATTTCCGCTTGTATGATAATACAGAGATTGGGGTTTTAGGCTGAGGCTTTCCCCAGATTATTCTTCTATGTGATTGATTTCTCATTCTCAGTTATGTGTGTTCTTAATTGATCGTGCTCAAATTGATAAAGCTTCTGCAAGTTTTGTTTGTAGAAGTAGATCTAGTATATTGCTTTAGTACATTGCATTATCAGGTGATCTACAATGAGAATTTTTACACATAGCAGAGAGGCAACACAAAGCAGAGAGGTAGCGCAGTGCTTCAGAGGGGAAGCCATATTTTTCTTGGGAGAAGTCAAGATTCAGTGCCAGAAGTTGGAGTGGGAGACCGGATGCTAGGAGAGTCCATTTCCTAGGAAACAACTGATTAGTTAGTGAGAGAGACGCTAGTCCAGGTTGTGTGACGCAGGGATTGCGCAGAGGCATCAGAGAGCAGCTCATCTTGAGCCAAGGTCACTTTCAGATCACAGGTGGAAGTGAGATTTTTCTCACTAGACTTTCTATCAGTAATTTCTCTATATAGATTGCTAGATTTGAGCATCCATAGATTTGTACTTAGATTTACTACTGCATAATAATCAAACCCTCAGTTGCTGCACCGGTTTTATCGAGTTGGGTTTTTCTGGGGACTTTAGTCCTAAAATAGTTGTGTATTTGTGTGTGTGTGTGTGCATATATTCTTACAACCTTTTTATTTCTTCCGTAGTATCTATCTTGTGAAGGTTGCAGTGTATATATTTCGATAGTTTTTGTAGGAAACTGCAAATAATTTGTTTAATTAATTTAACAAATAGAAGAAATACTATCATTTGCTGTAGTAGGATTCGGGGCTTCCGATTTGTCACAATGATGTATCCCAAATATTTGAATTCCTTCTATCCAAAGGTATATTTTGATAATTTTTCATAAAATTAATTCTTCTCCAATACATAAAGTACTTCTTCTAGATGCTTGAGGTGCTCCCTCCATGTTTTGCTGTAGATGAGGATACCGTCAAAGAAAACCAATACAAATTTTCAGAAGTATGGGCGAAAGAGTTCATTCATGGTTGCTTGGAAGGTGGTTGGTGCATTTGTTAGTCCAAATGCCATTACCTTAAATTCATAATGTCCCTCATGAGTTTTGAATTCAGTTTTATCGATGTCTTATAATCTTACTCTAATTTGATAATGGGATCCTGACCTCAAATCTAATTTTGAAAAATATTCCGCGCCATGGAGTTTTTCCAACATCTCATCTATAAATGGAATGAGAAATTTGTGTTTATTAGTAATATTATTTAACCCTCTATAATCTATACACAACCGGAAGGATCCATATTTCTTTCAGACTAACACTACTAGAGCCGCATATGGACTTTTGCTTTTTGTAATGACTCCACATTTTAACAAATCTTGTATTAGTCTTTCTATCTATGTTTTATGATAATGGGGATAGTGATATGGCTTGACATTACAGGTGCCGCATCCAGTTTGACTTCATTTATGTGTTCTATCTTCCTTTCGAGGGGTAATTTCATGGACAATTCTTGAAATACCTTGTCATATTTTTGGATTAGGGATGTAACTTCAGATTGTTGGTAAGTCCCTTCCATAGATAAAAATTATAACTGTTGGGATTGTGTGATGAATACTGGTGCTCCCTTTCGAATAAGTTTCTTCATTTGTTGTGTAGATATGATCTGGGTAGGAGGAGCCTGGACCCCTAACAATTTAGACTTTCTTCCATTGCATTTGAACTTTATGAATTGTTTTTGGTGATTTGCAGAATACATCTCCAACATTTGTAACCATTGTATTCCCAAGATGACATCTACACCTCCCAAGGGAACTGTGTAAAATGTAGACTCCATTTCATAATCGCTTAGTTGCATTTTAACCTTATGGCACTTCCCTACTCCATCTATTCTTTTACCATCTGCCACCATAACCTTTATATCTGTCACAGGATATGCAAATAGATTTAGCCTCTTTGCTACATTAACATCTATAAAATTGTGGGTGCTTCCTGAGTCTATTAATATGATAACATTTTTATTCTTAATATGTCCCTTCAACTTTAAGGTTTGTGGTTAGGCTATCCCTGTGATAGTGGCCGGAGAAATTCTCAACATAATTTCCTCTTCTTGATATGGATTAGGGGTATTATTTTGTTTGTTAGTTTCTTCATCCGACTCACTATCTGAAGATTCCTCTTCTTGTTCTACTTTGCAATTGTAGAGTTTTTGTGTGTTACACTTGTGTCCTGGAGAATATTTGTCTCCACACTTCCAACATTTGCCATCTTTTGTCTTCTCAAAACTTGACTGTTGGTTTCCTCATTCTCATAATGGGGGTGGAATTCACTTGCTAGTCTTTTCTGAAGAAGACTTACTTGACTTCCCTTTTGATTAATTGCTTGAATTTTCATTATTGACATATGGTCTTTTATGGAATTTATATTTTTGCTCAATAATTATTGTTGCATGTCTAGCTTATTCAATAGTTTTGGGCTTGTACAACTTCAATTCTTCTCGGATATACTCCTTAAGTCCACATCTATACATTTTTAGTAGTTCTTCATCAGAAATCCTCTTTTTCTTACAACTAATACTTCACACTCGTGGGTATATTAGCTTAAAAACCCTTTTTACTTGAGATGACTGCTTTTTTTTTAGATATCATCTTCTTCTTCATCATGAAGCCTTTTTAGCAGGGCATCGACAAAATCTTTCCAAAGGAATGAACAAGCTTCACATTTGTTGGATGACCGTAGGAACCAATCATATGCTTCAACTTCCAGGTTGTTGGATGCTATCATGATCTTTTCTCGCTCACCTATTCGCGGATTTGACTAAAAAATGGCCTCCATTTTATTAACCCAAACAATAGCGCCTCTATGATATTTACCATTTCACTTAGGTAATTCTATTTTAATTCGTTGGTAGTATTTTTCTAGAAAATTTGTATAGTATTGACTTCCTAAGAAGTGTTAGGCATGGAATGCCCCCGCAGCATGTTTTGGGGCTCAAAGCCCAAGTGTCGAGTAATTTTATTGTAAATCTCCGTGAATTGTAGGTGCAAAGTGTATTTTAGAGTCATAGGGTTGTTTGCCCTAAGTTTTGAATGTAATGTCAGCCTACCCATGGTCCACAGACCATGGGATTGTATAAATAGAGCGAAGCTCTAAGTGAAAAAGGAAAGAAAAAAAGGAAGTGTGAAGTATGACATAGAAGCATAGAGCAAGTGTCTAAGTGTGTCTTGGGTCGTAGTAGTAGGAAGAGGCTCTGCAGCTGAGTGTGCAGAGGCCTAGTAGAGTCCGCAGCTGAGTGCGCAGACCCCTGCAACTGAGTGCACAGGGAAGAATAGAGTCTGTAACCGAAGAGAAAGAATAATAAAGAGAAGTTTTATCTGAATTACATGTATCTGTCTTGGGTTATTATCTGTTGGATATGAATTGCAATTATACTGTTTATTTACTGCGCGCACTTGTATGAATTATGAATATTGTTAAGTATAATTGAAAGCATACAAATAAGCTAAGTTAATCAAATCAGATAGGATTACTAGTAAGGACTTGAGTAATAACACTATTCGGCCCCCGAGTAGGGCTGCGCGAAGGCAGTATCTCAGGCTGCGAGGTACGGGTAAGTGCGCGTAACGGCGTGTGCGCAAGGTCGAACTGTGGACCACTTGAAAACATCATACATCTCCAGGGTGCAGAAACCTGGTTCTGGCACACTCCCATACTACTTCGGGTGAGACCTCAGTCCGCGCTCCGTGGACTGTTGCTGAAAGGGCCAGTAGTACCAGGATTTGTTTGGCTAAATCACCTATGAACCTGGGTCAGGCCCCAATAAGCCAACAAATGGTTCCGTTGCCTATTCCCATCATGACAGACCTCATTCACCAGATTTATCGACTTCCCTGTAAAGGAATGAACCCCATGACTATAGCCAAAAAAGGTAGCGATTTGGCTCGGGCGAAAGCCATGACGGTGAAATATAAGCTGGAGAAGAAAAAGAGGGGCTACATCATCTCCAACATCAAGGAAAAAGGGGTGCATGTAGCGACCCAACTCCTGGCTGACAAAGTAATGAGGAAGTGCCATGCCGATGGTCACGCTGGCCGAACAATGCGTGGAGGGGGTTCAGTTCAACTGGGTCGAATTCCTCTATGAAGAATTTTTGACAAACTGTCGCGAAGCCCAGGAGCAGGGTAAGACCTTCCACTACACATGGTTGCTCTTATCCATATTGCTGGTAGCGGGAGAACTACCGGAGGACAGTCAGTTCCCCAACATTAACAAAGAGTTACCAGAGGCCATGAAGTACGCTTCACTCTGGGCCACCAAGGATGCAAAACGGATCCACGATATCAAAATATTCTGGGTGCTCATGGAGGCGAGCATCCGTTGTGGATCAATAGGAGGTCACGCCTGTCACCTACGGTGTACAATAGTCTGAATAGTTTTGCAAAATTTAAAGCTGATATGCACAACATCTACATCAGGGCGCGAAAGGATCCAGCGAAGCAGTGGACAAAGATACCATTTGTAGCCACTGACAATGCGATTTTTACTGTCTTGGAGACATGGCCTCCCAAATGGTGCACTCCAGACCTGGTAGAACTGGAGAAGGCGACAACCCAAAAGAAAAAGGACGATGCTAAGTTGCACATCACTCAATTAGCAAAGAAAAGACGGAACGAGAAAGCAGCAGTTGAGGAAAAGGCAGCGCGGGAAGCTGCAGCAGCAGCGCAGGTAGCAGAGGCAACAACAACACAGGAAGACGAGGGCCAAGCAACATCCTCAGGGAAGGAGGTAGAGGAAACAAAAACAATAGAAGGGAGCATGGACCCAAGGACTGCGTCAATGCAATTGAAGCGAACACACATCGCAGAACGAGCAGGACCAAGGAAGAAGGTCAAGGCCTCAAAGTTGGCCATTGACCTAATCACCTTAACCGAAGGTGATCTCCATGACATCGGTGAGACGGTCTGCGATGTCACAGGTGAAGTGCTTTAGGAGTTCATGCAGGAGCACCATACTGTGTTGGGGGCCCTTAGGGCGCAGCTGCAGGAGTTACAGGTGCGGCCCCCTCAGGTGGGTACCCTTTTTACCCACCTTGTAGCAGGATCCTCGACAGCCGAGCAGATGCTGCGCACATGTATGGAAAACACGATAGTGTTACCGGAAGGGGCCCTAGTCACAACAAATGTGACTGATAGGTTTTTGGTTAGCATGTTGAAAGGCCTTGGCCTTAATTTGGATGCCCTTCCACGAGAAATGCTATATCAACTACAAGATGGGATAATGGCAGAACTGTGGGCCAGGGAGAGCCACGCGATCCAGGTTCTTAGCAAGTAGAAAATAAACATGGAACAACTCAGCTTGCAGTGCGATGAATTGGTGTCACAGAATCAACAGTTGGTGCAGACAATAGATGACACTCACTGACGCGTTCCGGAGTTGGCCATCGTAGCAGATCTACCGGTAGAAGTGTGGATCCACAACATGGCAACTGGAGTCCGCGAGGCTAGAGAAGAGATGACAAAGGTTCAGTTGGAGCTGAATCTTCAGATCGCTGAGCTGCGGTTGAAGGCACAACCTTCCACTCCCCCAGAAGTCCAAGAACAGCGTGCCAGTGTTATTGCAGCAGGGTTGGAAGGAATTGGAGGTGCAGTGCGCGACTGTACGAATATGTTGGAACATGCACTTGAGGTCCTCACAACTTTGCAGGAGGACCCCAACATCCAGCGGCTAGAGATAGAGGCGCGTGAACTCTAGCAGCAGTACGACAACATCAGAGGAACTGCACAGATAATAGTCCTCACTCAGCGGCTTGCGAGGATGCAGCAAGCCAAGGCATTAAAGGAGCAGGTGGACACGGGCGCCATAAGGAAGTAGTTGTCAAAGCGTGCGTTCAACCATGGATTGATGAGGCCTTCACAATCATGGCGAATATTGAAGGGAAGCTCGTACACATTAAGGAGATGCATGTGTAGATATAGGGCAGTATTCCGGAAATAGAGGTCTCAGAAGAACGGATGCAGCAGGTTCAGCAAGCAACAACTCAGTGTGTTGCCGACATCAGTACCATTAGAGAGTAGTTGGAGGGACTCGGCGCCAAGATCGCCGCGCCGATGACCAAGTGACTTGAGGGCGAGTCACGATGCTTGTGTTGGGGGCCTGTTGGGCATGGAATCCCCCCGCAACATGTTTTGGGGCTCAAAGCCCAAGTGTTGAGTAATATTGTTGTAAAGCTCCGCGAATTGCGGGCGTGAAGTGTATGTTAGAGTCATAGGGTTGTCCACCCTAAGTTTTGAATGTAATGTCGGCCTACCCATGGTCTACGGACCATGGGATTGTATAAATAGAGTGAAGATCTAAGTGAAAAATGAAAGAAAAAAAGGAAGAGCAAAGTATGAGATAGAAGCATAGAGCAAGTGTCTAAGTGTGTCTTGGGTCGTAGTAGTAGGAAGAGGCTCTACAACTGAGTGTGCAGAGGCCTAGTAGATTCCGCAGCTAAGTGCGCGGACCCCTGCAGTTGAGTGCGTAGGGAATAATAGAGTCTGTAACCGAAGAGAAAGAATAATAAAGAAAAGTTTTATTTGAATTACTTGTATCTGCCTTGGGTTATTTTTTTTTTTTTTTTTTTCTAAACAAGTCTAAGATCTATTACTGTAACAAAATGATACAAGGAGGCTATGGCCTTTGCAGTTCAGAGCCAAGGTTCATGGCATAATGCAGAAAAAACAAAATTAGGACTTCCCAGAGGTGGGAAACCAATCCAGTCCAAAATAAGGTTGCTTCCTGCACAGGGGAAATCGGCATATGAATCATGGAGCAATATTCTATTGACTTCAGTTTCAAGACTAACTATTTGCTCAAAAATTCAAATTAAACCCATAGACTTGGTTGCTAGGAACTTGAAATTTGAAGATGTGTGGTGAATTATGTGTCATTTGGTGCTGACAGGTGTTCTTCAATAATGAAACATCTGTAGGCGTCGAGGTCGTCCTCGTCTTTCAACAGCGCACCCGTGTCATCCTTCGTCAGAGGTTCTTCTCGATTTTGCTCCGCTGTAGGAGGCTTGCCCTGAGTATTATCCCTCTTCTCCATTGCACTGGTGGGCTGTCCTTCATCGCTGGATGGCTCCTCTTGGAAGGTGACTATGATGGTAGCTTTGATGAGTGGTCGATTCAGAGAGCAATGGTAAATGAATTGGGCCGAATAGTTGGATTGCTGAGAGCTGGAGGGGATATCAGTAGCTGGAATGGCTATTTGCAAAGGCTGGGAGTGGACAGTTGGTATACTGCCTCTACCACTGCGAGTTTCGGGATAATGGGTTGAGATGTAATTTGTCGAGGGGGAAGAGGAGTCTAAGACTATTGAGGGCAGAGAATGGGGCAGTCTACCTCTGCTACTACCCCTCCTGCTTCGCATTCGATGGCGCAGTCTAGGCATGATGGTGTGGGGATGAAGAGACTGCCTGTGAGAGGTCGGCACTGAGTGGAGCTCTGAGGTGGAAGGCTTAGAAGGCTTAGAATCAAAAGTCAGGTTGCAGATCAAGCTCTGAGAGTAATGGTTGCCCTGTCCAAACTCTATGCAGCAGAGAATGTTGCATCGCCTGCCTGTTGCAGTGCGTGTACTTGGCTCCACTGCAGCCAGGGGGCACTTGCAACTCAGAGGCAGAGGAGTTGAAACAGAGGAGGTGGGTCGAATATTACCTGAGGGCTCCATGATGCAGAGTTTAGGCGTGATGGCACTGGTGAGTTGATTCGAGTGCCGAATTGAATGGCATTTACTGCTGCTGCGAAACGGTTTTATTGCTTTGTGTGTGGGCTTATGGGTGGCCATGTGGCTATGCCACTTGCCGTCCCGTTCCTATACCTTTAGATTAGTCCTGGCATACACCCGCATCTAGGAATATGCCTTGGGTTATTATCTGTTGGATATGAATTGCAATTATATTGTTTATTTACTGCGCATGAATTGTGAATATTGTTAATTATAACTGAAAGCATACAAATAATCTAAGTTAATCATATCAGATAGGATTACTAGTAAGGACTTGAGTAATAACGTTGTTCAACCCCCGAGTAGGGCTGCACGAAGGCAGTATCTTAGGCTACAAGGTACGGGTAAGTGCGCGTAACGACGTGCGTGCAGGGTCGAACCGTGAACCACTTGAAAACATCAGACATCTCCAGGGTGCAGAAACCTGGTTCTAGCACCCTCCCATACTACCTCGGGTGAGACCTTAGTCCGTGCTCTGCGGACTGTTGCCAAAAGGGCGAGTAGTACCGAGATTTTTTTGGCTAAATCACCTCTCAACCTGGGTCAGGCCCCGACAAGCCAACAAGAAGTGTATTTGCAGTATTTGCATAATTTTATGCATTTGCAAAATTTATTGATTTGGAAAACCTTCACCTTCTTGAGTCTTGGGACTTTGTGTTGGTTCTTGAGTAATTAAAGGAGTTAAAACTTGATTAAATCCTCCCATTAACTGGTTTTGTATGCCTAGAAACATTCTCTCAATGTTATTTACTTTTTTAATATTGTTTTCCATTCCTTCTTGAGTCGCAAGTAGCCTATTTTGACCCTCTCCAAACTTTTCTTGCTTCTTTTCCACATTATCGAGTTCTTCTTGAAATTTATTTGAGTTTGTGTCGTCATTATTACTCCCCATTTTGATTTGTTTTTCTTTTTAGCAGAACTATTTATTATTATTAGTATTATTTATTTAAAATTAAATAACTAAATTGATTATATAATTAGAACTTTATAAAGTAATAATTATATAACCTATGATTATAAACTATATTGTATAATTAATATTTATAAATTATACTATACAATTATTAACCTTATAATTGATAACCAAAGAATTGGGGTCAACTAACAGATGGGGACAGTCATATGATGGTTTCAAAAAGGGTGCAACGGTTTAAAGGGCCACGAATATGACAAACGAGGTTGGAAAGATAGCAGACCAGAACAAGTGGTCGGACATGACAGGTCAATTGCGGTAGGAATAAAATGGTCGACGTGACAGGGGTCATCATAGTTAACTACTAGTGGTTAGAAGAAGAACATTGATTGAAGACTGGATGACACGAGAGAAAGGACCCAACACCGTAGAATGAGCAGGATGATGGAGAAGGTTTGATTGGGAATTGAGACATGGTATGATTGATCGAACGATGGAGCAATGAATCGAAGGGTGGACAGGGACTATGATGAGGTATGGAACACATGAATGATGCAGCGAAGGGTGAACACGTGACTTGATGATGCACAATCGAGAAGAAAGCTTGCCCTAATACTAATATAAGCCCAAATTGAATACTGAAATCACTTGCAAATTTACACACTTTAATGTAATATTTTTATTAATAATTGAATACTTGAATGATGATTTACAAACTGTTGGATGGTATGCCTAAATAGGCAGTGATTGGTCACAACTTTTGACCATAACCCTTCATAACTTAATAATAATTAAACAACTTAATTAATTAATTAATTAATATTCATTATTTATTATTTATTTATGAATTAATTATTCATAACAGGAATCCGGTATTAGAGTTCTCTTCTCGACCTTGATTTGATTTGAAAAAGTTACCATCTTGGTATATATCTTCACTGGTTCTATCACATATTCAGTAATGGTCTCCTTCGTCACCTATAAGTTCTGCGTAGTGGAAGATTATCTGAAAGGATTGAGGAATGCCTGAATTTCATGTAGGATTTCTTCCCACCTCCTCATTTCTCTGACTGTACCGATGGAAGGGACTCTATGTGCATCAATTACAGATTCTAACCCACTTAGTAAATGCATGTATGAAGCTAGAACCTTGTCCGTATCCCTTGCAAGTTTATCTCGTGATTGGATATTGATGCGAATCTGAACCTTTCCATTTTGGATGGTTATCTAATATTTTGTGGGGAGATTTTTTGGTGGCCCATATGTATGTTAGTCCAATCATGTATGTTGTTAATATCCGTGGTATATTGTTTTAACATGGATGTCCTCTCCCTAGTATCAACTTGTATGGTTGGGAAAGGAGATACAATCTGATGTAGCTTTAACATTTCCTCATAGAATACAACCATGGCCTCCTTTAGAGTCTCTACCTCTTCTTTGATGGAGGCTTGTAACTCCTTCATGCTTGAGTGGGCTAGGCATAGAGATTTATTCTCCTATATTCTTCTGCTTTGGAAACTATTTTTTTAGAAGCATAGAGCTTGCCTTGGAGCTCTGAAATCTTCTTACTCATCCTTCCCACATTTAACTTGGTTGTAGTCACGAAGGAAATTCTGGATGAAGCGATCATATCAGGATTCATAGTGGTATCGAGGACCACCTCATTTTCTTTTGTCATGGACAGTGGTTTTGCAGGGTTCCTGGTGTAATATTTCCTCCTTTCTTGCGTAATGTTTTAATTGACATGGTCAAAGGTAAGTTTGGTGAGGTCCAGTACCTCTTCCTCTGCCTCATATGGAATGCCTAATTCTTTGAATGGTAGGTGTTCACCAATAATGGGGGTGCACGGAGGAACATCTAATAGAGGAAGACCATTCCGCATATTAGACTCTTTGTTTTGCTTCTATTGTTGGAGATCAAGCACAACTTTATTGTTGATCTCTTCTTGTTGCTTCTTCATCTCCTCTTCCTCCCTCTTTCTTTTATCTTCCTCAACTTTCCTATTTCGTTCTTCTTCGATCTTTTTCTTCCCCCCCTCTTCATTTTCCTATTTTCTTTTGATCTCTTCCTTTTGCCTTTGTTTCCTCTCACACTCTTCCTTTTCTTTCCTTTTATTGATTTCTTCTTCCTCTTGATTCCTTTTCTACTCTGCCTTTTGCATCCTTCGTTTGTTCTTCTTCTTTCTTTAATCGTTATTCTCCTTCCTACTTCCCCCCTATTCCTTTTCTTTCTCCTGCTGCTGGCGATTCTCAGGCTGTTGGTCTAAAATTTCTATGACTGCATCAACTCTTCTTCCCTTTTCCTCCTCAGTTATTGCTTCTTCCTAGCCAGGGTCACATTTATTTCTTCTTGGGTTTCATTATCTTCATCTTCCTATTTCTCATATAAAGGGTCTTCTAGTTCATCACCTTTGTGTTTTTTTTCCCCCTGTTTTTTGTTGCTCCTTCTTCCTTTTGAGCAAGGTTGTCCTAGTTTGTAGGCTTATGTTTTCTTGTGATTGCTCATCCTGCTAGTCCTCCTTTTCCTATTGCTCGCTTGGCCCTACTTACCTGGAAGCACTATACCAATTTATGACTTTGTCTTCATGGAAATGTTTGCTATGAAAGTATAACCAATTGAATCTTGCCTTCTTGCAGTGCCCTGCTACCACCCCCTTGGGGTCATACCTATGTTGGCTCAAGTTCACAAAGTAAAATCCCTTCATCGTCTTTTTCCACTTCCTTAAAAAATCTTAATGGTATAGGGTCCTATAGTCAAAGGGAAGGTGGGCCAAGGCTTTTTCTTCCCTTTGTTCAGTTTTTTAGAGAACCCTATAGTCATTTGGTAACAAACTTCTTGCAACAAAAAATTATCTGTCACAAACTTGGGGAAATATTGAGGGGGTTTGTATGGGCCAAAGACTTTGATGAAGGTACCCTCCTAGATAGGAAACTAGTCTGCCACTCTGATGATTGTCTCTTTATCCCTCTTGGACATACATGGGGCCTCTTCTCCAAAGAGTAATTGATACAAAGGAGTTATGAATGATTAAGAGGTGGTATCACGCATACCTTTATAGCATGGGTCCCAAAAGATCATGTAATGAAGATGCACGATGTATGACACATTTGGGGTCTTGTTGTAGCTCCATATTTCAGAATGGAACCTTGCAGACACTTCGTTTAAAAGGTTAGATGCCATATACAATTCCGAATGCTGGTCTTTCTCCATATTCTTTGATACTTGTATGTTTCTCTTCAGTGATGAAGAAATAATTCTCTCCCAGTTAAATATAATGCCCCTAGTAGCAACAATGTACATAATAGGTACCCAAGTCTCAAGAAAGGCATCAATATCTGGCTTTCCATATAATTGGTTCATCATTGCAACCATGAGTTGGTAGACCTTCCTTAGGCCCTCTATTTTGTAAACTTGATCGACCATAACCTGAAACTTAGAGGGGTCTTGCCACCAAGGTCTTACGATGTCCTTATTCGCCAATGGGAAATTTGACATCCACCTAGTGTTTAAGGTATCCTCCTTCTCCGATAACTTGTAATAGGCAACAATATATGTAGAAGAAATAATAATAAATTCTTTTCCTATGTGGCTCCTTATTACCCATCTCTCTGTATCAGTATTCCACAATATCCATTCAATGGTCTCTGCACATAGGAAGACAGACGGATGCATGACCACTTTGTGAAGCTAGCATCTCTTGATGTTAATGTATACCCTAAAATATTCTTGATCGTGGGGAATGCTTTTCTTGGAGAACTCAGAATACATATTGAACCATGAGAGTTTGGTGGTCTTATTGATGTTGCATGTTGTGTCCCGGTAGATTGGTGGCGGTGGCCCTTTTGGGACTTCTTGAACACTACTATCGGTGTTCTTACAGGAGGACTTAACCACTAGAGGATCCATCTCTCCAGAGAAAGATGATATGGATATACAGTCGAGATCGACGTCACCTGACATTTCAAACAATCATTTCCAAGATGAGAGTGACAACATAAATAATATAAATCAAAATAATGACCGTAAACTGAGTTTTGAAACACGGGGAATAAGATGAGAAGTCAAGGCTTGGATTCAGTTTAGTAGGAGGTCGTAAAACTCAAGACGATCAAACCAACAAATTGGAAACTAGAGGTCGCTAGGTCGTATACTTGGGTAGGTCACGAGGTTGCAGGTTTCGACCTATCATGTTTTTTGGGATGCAACCTGGTTCTCTTGGTAGCTGGGTGGAAAATATATTGCTTGAAATGGGAAATTTGATCTCACTAGACCTTGGAAAACATAAGTTCCTGAGAGTGGGGGCGATGGGATTCACGTTAGGCTTATTTCCTGTGCAATGGGGTGCTAAATGAAAATATAACAATGCTGGAGGGTTTTTAGGGTGAAATGAGTTTGAAACTGGCCCAAGGTAGATAAAAACCTATTATAAGGGAAGATGCAGGGTTGGAGGTCAGAGAAGGACAAATGGAAAGAGAAATGATTACAAAGGAAGAGGAAGATACACCTAGCAATAGAGGAGTCACACACCTTGCCTAGTCGCCCAGTCTCTCTATCGTTCGAGCGCTCTAATAAGTTGAAAAAATTAGCGATAGGGGGAGTAATTTATATATAAATTGGTCACACTTGTGGGGTTTGGAGAGGTCTCTAGGTCGCGGTTCAATCTGGGTCACAAAGTCAAAATTCATGTGTTTTGTGACCTTGAGACCATGCGACCTTGTGACCATGTGACCTCAAGGTTGGAGGTCACAGAGTCGCAAGGCAAAAGGAGTTGCAAGAGTGGAGGTTGAGTCCGAGACTATGGTGTGACCTGGCGACCACAGGGGTTGAGCTCGTGTAGTAACAAGATAAGCAAGGTGGAAAATTTGGAGACCAGGTACATAACAAAGGTGTGACCTGGTGATTTTGACTGATCATAATGTATTTTTGAAAGAAGGGGTTGTAGGTTGCTATTTTCACCTTGATTAAAGTCCATTTTTTACGACCTACGACTTTGGGGAGAGAAAACTTTGAAGCTTGCAAACTTAGAATTTTCTGAGGGGGCTCAAGGGAACTTTTCCTACTTCTAGGATGTGGAAACCAATTTAAGATGTAGATGGAGGATAAAAGTTTGGTCAAGGGGGCTCAAAATTCTTAAAGGGTAGAAATTTTTTGGGGGTTTCTGTAGTGGATACAACAATTGGTGATTCGATGGTAGAACCTCAGTGTCTTTTCTTACCCTTGATTTGGGATGTAGTCGATCCTTGTGAGTGTGTTTTCCCAAACTCATAGGTCCCACTGACGTCTCCATGTTACCCTTTGTATTGATCAGAATCTCCTCACTACTTCGACTTGAATTATTAATCACACAGACCAAGGATGTCCACAATGACTTGAAATATGGGTAGAGATAATGATATATGAGATGTAAATATTTTCGGTATTGTATTTATAGGTCTCTGATGTTTCTTCGTTTCCAGTGAGCCTGCACAGTACCCTGACAGAGTCACTCCCTATAAATCACAAATGTTGTTCTACTTCCAGAGAGCCTGGATAATACACTAGTGGATTCATTGCATCACCTCTCTGTGCAAGAAGCCTTCCTTGATCCTTTACCCTTTATTTAACCTTATTTTTTGTGCTTATTGGCACTTATTTATTGGTAATTTATTTGCGAGGGCGGATGAGGGATCCCAAATTATTTTACTTGCAAGAGAGGTTGTTTATGGTTTGTTAGAGACTTTATTGTTTTCTCGAAATGTGTGTTACTCATTGAGGTTTTCCTTTCCCCTTTGCGAGTCGGCGTGTGCGAATCGGTTTTCCAAACTGTATAGCCAAATTGAAAGTGAGGGTCTTATTGTTGAAGATAAGGTGTTATAGATAATCAAAGTTCCGCACCGAGGTATTTCTCTAGAACTCACCTTGATTGTGACTTTAGAGATAGTTAAGAGCAAGCACAAGCAAGAGTATAGTTCAACCATTGGTGTAGGAGTTACCAACAACTCTGAGGAATTTGACTCGGGTGATGTTCAAGAATTATTTATTTAGGGTAGGAACTTTATTCATGAAATGATCTATGAATACCGCAAGGACATAAAGGTAAACATAACTGAATGCAGGGCTGAAAAGAAAAATGCAAGAACACAACTAGGAGTTAAGTGTAAAACAACAAGGAAAGGCAAAAGAAACTATGTTACAGGGGTAGCACAACAACTACAAGAGATGGTAGGTGAAGTAGAACTTGAGGTCGTGACCATTCACAGGAAGGGACTCAATCCTTGGCCATTCATGGGAAGGGACTCAATCCTTACCTAAAGGGTTTGTACTTAGTACGTGTGTTGGCCAATTTTCTCCTTAACTTGAAAAGGTCCAATCTAGAGGACTTGATATTTTGTGTGCTTGCCTTTGTCCCCATGGGATTTGTCCCATTTAGGACTAGGTCAAATATGTTAAATTCATTGTTGCCTGCAAATTTCTTATCGAACCATCTCTTGATTCGACTCTGGTGTATGGAAAATTTCTCCCTGGCCTTCTGTCTATTTTCTTCTAGTTTGAGTAGAGTTTCAATTCAGTTTTGTATGGCAGGACAGGGAGTGCCCTGATATTCTTGTGACTATTGGAGGGTAGGTAAGTACGAGTTTGGTGGCAAGATGGCTTCTTTCCCATACACTAGGAAATAAGGGGAGGTCCCAAGAGATGGTTTAGGGGTAACACGGTTAGGCCACAGGGCTTTGGTTAAGGCACTGTGCCAGTTTCTTTGGTGTGACACCAAAGTTTTCTTGATAATGCAGATTAGGTTTTTGTTGGTGGAATCTGCTAATCCATTGCCTTGGGGGTAGTAATTAGATGAATGTTTCAAAACAAAGGACTGTTTTCCAAAGAAAAATCATATAACTTAAAAGATGATAAATAAGTAGCATTATACAAAACGAGGGGGGTTGGAACGCTGAACCTAGTTACGATGTGCTAATTAATAAAATATATTACCTCTCGATCGTTTATTTGACATAAAGGAACAACTTCCACCAAACTTTTGAAGTAGTCCATGGCCGTGATAATGTACCTATGATGCTTTGATGAATGTGGCACGATATCTCCAATGACATCCAATCCCCAATGCTGAAAAGGTTCTTCCACTGCTATAGATTGAAGTGGTGCGTTTGACCATGATTCTCTTCTATCCCATCTTTGACATATTGAGAATTTTTGTGCATATGCATGGGTATCCTTGAACATGTTCGACCAATAGAAACCAACTCTAATAATTTTATGCGCTGTAGTATCACCGACATAATGACCACCTATTGGCCCATCATGTAGCTCCTTCAACACCCTCTGTGTTTCATCAGATTCTAAGAATTTGAGTAATATGCCATTGTGGTGCTTATGAAACATATTACCTTGCACCAACTGATAAGATGCAACTTTAAGCCTTACAACTCTTTTTTGTTTCGCAGACAGGGTAGGAGGCAAGGTCCCATTGTCCTAAATAATGCTTAAGATTGACATACCAAGATGAGGAATCATGTGCTGATGTGAGGTCATTTTGGTACATTTCAATCTCATGATCCTGTCCTTCTAATTATTCATTCTCTTGGTCAGCAAATTCAACGACCAATTTACATAACCTGCATCCTTTGACTATGTGAGAAATATTTCACTCCAAGTCATATTCTTGGAGGCAAGTCATCCAGTTAGCTCTTCGTTCACCCAACTCTTATTAGATGAACAATGACCTAATAGTTGTATGAGGCACGCACACTGTCACGTGATTCTTTAGGATGTATGGCTGGAAATGTTTAACAAATTTTTAGACTGCGTTCTGAACCTTGCAAACCGACACTCATGAAGGATATGGGATGTTCATCACCGTTACTATCCTTCTATGTCAGCATAGCTGCTAGAGACGAATATGAAGCGAAGGTGTATAAGATGAAATCTTTGCTGAAGTCTGGGCTATAAAGAGAAGGAGCTTCAACAATGGATTTCTTGATATGGTGAAATGCTTCCTTTTCTTCTTGGTTCCATTTGAACACTGCGTCCTTATTTATCATATTTTTTAAGGGTTTAACTATCTAAGCGAAATTAGAAATAAACTTGCGAAGGAAGTTGATTTTAACCACAAAATACTACATGCTCTTCTTATTTCTTAGAAGCAGAATTTATGCAATAGATTTAACATGTTTAGGGTAAACAATGATACCTCTTTTAGTTATAATATGCCTAAGAACGTTGCCTTCAGATACTGCGAATACACTTTTCTTTGGATTAAGTGATGTCCCGTACTTTATGCAACATGCAAATATTTGTTTCAGATGATGGAGGCGATATGATATTCTCTTTGAAAACACCGTCACATCATCCAAATATGCTACTATGACTTGACCAATAAACATTCTGAAAGAAATGTCCATTTTACTTTAGAAGGTAGCTCCAACATTAATAAGGACAAAGGGCATGTGTCGAAAGGCCAATGTTCCCCACTTGGTTCTGAAAGTTGTCTTAAAATGGTCCAGTTCAACTACCAAAACTTGAAGAATTTGCTCCATAGAGGGGATATGATAGTTATCTTTATCTGAAGACCAGTGCAAATTTTGGAAATCAATGCATAAACGAATCTCACCAGACTTCTTTTGTACGAGAACTAGATTTGAGACCCAAGTAGAGTGCCTGAATCTAAAAATAATGTGCGCATCCAACAACGTATTTAATTCCTTCTGAATAAGGTATTCCAACGTGGGATGCACTTTCCTTAGCTTTTGCTAGAATGGATTGACTCCATCCTTTATAGGTATGACATGTTGGATGATCTGGGTATCATATGTCTTAAGATCATCATACGTCCATGCAAACACATTCTGATATTTCCTTAACAAGCTGATGAATTCTTTTCTTTCATTCAATGAACAACCAACACCCAGACTGATAAACTTAGGGTCAACTTCTGTCCCAAAATTGATTTGCACATGTGACAACAAGGAACTCTGGGTCTTAATATTTGAGGGTACCCAAAAAATGGTTATGCAAATCAAATATTTTTTCCCGCGTAACAACACCTTTGGGTATGGGGTTTCCCTTGTGTTCATCAACCTCTTCTTGTAAGGTTCTGTCATGCTCTTCTTCATCTATTCCCGCATTTTTGAACACATCTAGTTAGCCATGAAATCGAGTATCTGTTGATCATAATTTAAACAAAAATATAAGTTACATTATCCAGAACAACATGTTTATAAACAATATAAATAGAAAAACCATCTCTGAAAGGTGTAAACCTAACTGTAACATTAACTAGAGTATCAAAAATGGCATTATTGATTCTGGGGATATTTTTAATACTAAAATCCTTAAAAAAATAAATCATGCACCATACCTCTTGTTGATAGTTTGTCAAATGCGGTGATAGACAATGAAAAGTATTTTGTACATGGCTTGTGATAATTTCAGAATCACCTATCACCTTCAAACATTCAACCTCGACCAAAGGCTTAATGATGTGATTAATACTAAAGATCAATTCATTATAAATATAATTTTTAAGTCCAAGGATCAATGCCTCATACTCTACAATGTTATTAGTGCACTGAAATTCTAACCTACAAGGAATTTTTTTTTTTTTTTTTTTTTTTTGGGTCCATCAAAATACAACCAACACCGAAAACATCCCGGGTCTTAGAAATTTCATAATATAAAGTCCAAATTTCATTACTACTTGCATATGTGTTAAAGGTATTTACATCTATGGTACAATATTCATTAGCATCAGCTAGAGGAAAGGAAGGAGTTCCAACTGCATGTCAGGTGGGATAGGCGATGGCATAGCTTCATAACACCCAATGCTCATCTCTAAAAAACACATTCCCAACTCTTACTGAGTGAAACTAATTGGTTCATTCAGAGCTTCTAAGTCAGTGACCGTATTATTTATATAGGGTTCATTGTCGATTATTACCTTTGTAGAGAAGCTAAAAATGAGACCAATCGGCTGCAAAGTACCCTTGCAACTTTCTTGACCAGTCTCTACTAAGAAATAACCCATACACTTCTAGTATGTCAATGAACACTATGCCAATGCATTGATGCGCTCTAGAATAAAAAACCAACCTAATTATCACATTGTTCAATTCTCCCACTGCAGGGACTTGAGACCTATCCAATTGAATGATTTTAGTATCTGTCTTTTCAGGCTAGATGTTTAGTTTCTTGCAAATCCATAAAGGCATAACATTGGTAGATGCACCTGAATCGAAAAGATAATTGTGTACTTTTTAGTTAAAGATCTTGAAAGTCAAAAGAAATGGGGAAGTTGAGCCTCTTGAATTTGCATTTGCGACATTGACAATGGATTGCAGATTAACCGAAGTTTTGGGATGGATGGATGAGACAATGTTTGAGGATGAGGTGGACTTTCCGATAGAATATGAAGTAGCAAAGGCTTTAATTATTAAGTCCCACTGGATAGCTATATTTGCAAGTGCATAAAGCAAAATTTTGTCCCATGTATTCTTCATATCTTCTATGATGTTGTAACCCATATATGAAGACACAATTTATTCTTTGGATGTTTGATAAGTAGAAGGAGATTGTGTGAATTTAGCTGAGGTTTTGGGAGTTTGGGAGTTTTCTTACCACTTATGGAAGTACCTTTCAAATTTTGTTTGGATGGAGCAGAGGCTGAAGGCTAGGTTGAAATGTTCAAGGGTACGATTCTTCTTAACAATGCCTTATTCTTTTCCTCTAGTATGGGATCTGATACTAGCTCTTTACTCCTCAGGTTATATGTTTTTAGTGATTTAGGGGAAGTGGATTGAAATCTTTAACCTTTTCTTTCTTATGGAACTTCAAGGTGCTAAGTTCAGTAAGAAGCGTAGATGGTGTCTTATCTTCAATGAAATTCTCAAGAAAGGTATTTTGGAACTCATCCCAACCCTGTATGGAAGCCACTAGAAAATAGTGATACCATGTGGACACTTTGTTCTCAAGGGTGTGATGGAAAATCCTACAAGAGATGTCATCATGTTGCACCCTCATCATTTGCAAGGCTAGGTAGAAATTACTAATATGGTATTTAGCTGTGGTTCCTTTCTTAGGGTCAAATTTTGGAAGATGTTTCTCAGGGTGTCGAGGCATGTCATGAAGTAGACCTCAGATACCCAAAGGATATTGGGCCATCCAGGATAAAGGTTGTCAACGATTAGCTCTCAATGATGGAAATATTGTTCGATTAACATCACCATCCATATCACTTTCAGTGCTAGACCTGGATCCTTTACTGGTGTGGGGTGGTTCTTCACCATTACCCCTAGGGACCCTTAGATGTATTAGATCCCTAAAGTTCCTGATGTTTCAAAGGTTTCCCTAGTTCCTCGAGAATCTAAAGTTCCTACCATTATAAGGGGCATTGACGTTGTGTAAATTGACTCAATTCCTAACATTCTCTTCATCCCTCGTCTTTGAACAACCTTGGCGTCCCCTTGTAGCGGTTGGTTCTCACCTCCTGCATTCCCCTGCTGCGATTGGTTTTCACCTCATGTAGTCTCCTCTCGCGGTTAGTTGTTACCTAATGTAATTGTGGTTCTAGGCCCCTCTCTCTCATTTCTTGGGGGGCTTTCTAATCCTTCAATAAAAATTCTTTCAACAACATCCCCATAATCATCCAAAATCATACCAATTACATGTGGCACTGAGTTGACCAAGATGCCTTTACGAGTATGGTGAGGTTTAAAAGTGCATGAGTTAGGAAGGGATATTGTAGCATGAATACAATTGAGACCTTTAGCCAATATTCAGATGATAATGCATAAAGCTCTCATTTGTTCATATGTGAATTCATAGAGAGGGGCTTCCTCTTCGACCGGAGCATCCTCTAGCGGAGGAGGTTGAGAGTCACCTAAGAAGGGGTCACCAAAAGGAAAACCAAAAGAGGGATGATGAGGTGTCATGGGGGAAGCACGATGAGGTTGGTTACTAGATTTTTGGGAGGTTTCAGGGAGAGGAAGTGTTATTTCCGACCATCTTCAGGCCCTCCTTCTTGCACCAAAATTGGTTGATAGGATGGAAAGTAACTCCAACAAATAGGGGATATCCCCAATGAAAAATACAAATAAGACTCTACATCATTTGGTCTAGGACTCCCATCTGGTATGTAGTCTTGAATGCCATCTTGTTGGTTAAGGTTTGCCTCGGAAAGAGTGGAGAGTATTAGTTAAGGGAGAACAAAAGGAAATTCAACAAATGCAAAAAAAAAAAACTTATGAATATGTAATATAACATATACCATGAATAGCAACAATGTAACTCCAAATTACAAACCTCAAGAAAAGTATTGTTAGCAAGATCTTAAATGAGATTCACACACACATGAGAGATAAATTACCAATCATGAATAAGTTTGCGAGTAATAACCCTGTAAATCATAAGTGAGCGCACCATCTATAATGATATAATGCCAACATCAATAAAATAGTTTATAAACATAAGCATAAGGTACACATAACATATACCATCCATTTGTTGCAAGATAAATCCCACAACACAGGAAGACATATGCAAAGACAATACGCCAAAGTTCATATTAGGAACTTCCAATTCATTAAGCTCATAATATCCATGGCACAATCATACAAAATATCCATCAAATCCAATAGACAATTACTTCTTGCATTCACTAGAATATCCTAAGTTCTCAAAACCATATACACCAAATTGAGCCAAAAGATAAAAGTCCCTTACAATGTGTGATGAGGGTATATTTATAGAAAAGAGGGTGACTCTTGAACTACCTCATGATTTTTCATATTCCTACTAGACTCTACTTTATTATATACTTCTATGCATAACAAAAATTGTCCTATTCTAACAATTTAGTGATAGATAATTCAGGAATATCCACATGCAATTTCTCCACAAGGTATGTGCGCTAGAGCTTGTACTCAATAACCACTATGAACACCTTTTTATACTCTTCATCGTGTCTGTGAAGGCACTCAAGGGAATTCAATATTAGAGTGCACTTCTTGAACTTGATATGATTTGATAAAGTTATGAGCTTGGTATATATCCTCACTGGTTCTATCACATACTGAGTAATGGTATCCTTTGTCACCTGTAAGTTCTCTGCAATGGAAGCCTGTCTGAAAGGATCAAAGACTGTTTGAATTTAATGTAGGACTTCTTCCTACCCCCTCATTTATCTGACTACCCAAATTGACAGGACTATATGTACTTCAATTACATATTCCAACCCACTGAGTAAATGCCTGTATGAAGCTAGAATCCTATCCACATCCCTTGTAATCTTATCCTGTGTTTGGATCTTGATTGCGAATCTGAACCTTGTCATTTTTGGTAGTTATGCAATATTTTGTGGGGAGAGTTTCCAGTGCCCACGGATATCTGTTAGTCCACTCATGTATGTTGTTAACAACCATGGTAGCTTCTTTTAGCATGCATGTCCTCTCCTTAGTATCAGCTTGTATGGTTGGGAAAGGAGATACAATTTGATTCAACTTTAAAATTTCCTCATAGACTAAAGCCATGGCCTCCTCTAGAGTCTCTACCTCTTCTTTGATGGATGCTTGCAACTCCTTCATGCTTTAGTGGGCTAGGAATAGAGCTTTATTCTCCTCCTCTAGCCTCGTCCTATCTTCTTTTTCTTTGGCAGATATTTGTTTAGATGCGTAGAGCTTTCCCTAGAGATTTGCAAATTGCTTACTCATCCTTCCCAATTTTAGCCCGGTTACAGGTATGAAGAAATTTCTGGATGAAGCGATCATCTTGGGATTTACAGTGGTTTCCAGGATAATCTCCTTTTCTGTGGTCACAGACAATGGTTTCGTAGGGTTCTTGGTGCAATATTTCCTCCTTTCTTGCATAACTCTACAATTGATGTGGTCAAAAGTAAGTCTAGTGAGGTCCAATACGTCTTCCTCTGCCTCATTCTGAATGCCCAATTATTTTAGTGGCAAGTTTCCATTGGTAATAGGGGTGGATGGAGGAAGATCAACATGCATACCAGACTCTGGGTTTTGCTGCTATTGCTGGAGATCAAGCTCAACTTTCTCATTGATATGTTCTTATTGCTTCTTCATTTCCTCCTGCTTTCTTTTATCTTCTTCATATTTCCTCTTTTGTTCTTCTTCAATCCTTTTCTTCTCCCTCTCTTCATTTTCCTATTTTCTTTCGAGCTCTTCTTCTTGCCCTTTTTTCCTCTCACACTCTTCGTTTTCTTTCCTTTTCTTGTTTTCATCTTCCTCTTTCTTCTTCTTCCTCTCTGCCTCCCGTGTCGTTCATTATTATTCTTCTTTATTTAATCATTCTTCACCTTCCTGCTTTTTCATCCTTTCCTCTTCCGGCTGTTGCTATTGGAGATTCTCAAGTTGATGTTTCCTGATTTCTGCGACTGCTTAAACTCTTCTTCCATTTTCTTCCTCAATTCTTGATTCTTCCTAGCTAGGGTCACATTTCTATCTTATAGGGTTTAATTATATTCATCTCCCTCTTTCTCATCTGAAGGGTATTCTTGTTGGCTTAGGGGGTCCTAACCCAGGTTCAGAGTTAGCTCTACCAACCAACAAAACCTTACCCTACTGGCCCTTTCAACAACAACCTGCGTAGCACAAGCTGCAGTCTCACATGAAGCAGTATGGGGGGATGCTGGAACCAAGTTTCCGCATCCAGAGATTAGTGTGATGTATTTTAGTGCCCTAGATCTGCCTTCACGCAGATTGATAAGCCCCTAGGGCTCGGTACTACAACTCTACTAAAACAGACTTTAGACCTTCGCGAAGGTCTACGATTGGTCTTTGCGGACCCTTAACAGTTGAATCATCAACTTACGCATAGTAGGAAATAAACCTAGATCTGAGCTTGCACAGATCTACTTAAGTACTTTAATAAACATGACAGAATTTATCACAGTCTTCGTGAAAGTACTTAACATGCATTGTATATAGTTATTAAGACTTATTCCATAGAGTCGCGCATCATTAGATAAATATTTCATAAATACATTATTCATTCGTAGCATATATCTCAATCATAAATAAACAAATAAAAAATTTAATTCTTCGATAATATTCTTTATTAATCTTCGGTTAGGATTTCCAAACTCAAAACTACCATGTGCACTCAGCTACAGGGGTTTGCGCACTCAGCTGCAGACTCTATCTAGGCCTTTGTGCACTCAACTACAAATCCTTTCTCTCCTATCTGACCCACTTCTCTGTGATATCTTTTATTGACCCATTACTAACATGATCTTTTCTACATTATGTCTTAGACTCTCTAAGACACCTATTTATACAATTCCATGGTCCGCGGACCATGGGTGGATCTCAAAGCCGAATCAACTTTACATAATCGAAGGGCTAAAACCCCTTTTACTCCTAATCATCTACGCACTCCGCATCCACAAATATTTAAAACAATTACATCAAAACTTGGTTTTTTAACCCCAAACCTGACCCAGGGGACCCCATCCCAATAGACTCCCAACACAAAGATCGTGACTCCCCCTCGAGTCACTCGGCTGGCATTACCATCTCATTGTGAAGATCCCCCAGCTCCACCTGAACGACTGCAACGTCGTCAGCACTCTGCGTAGCTGCCTGCTTGACTTCTTCCACTAGCTATTTTGTAGCTGGTCCTTCTACAACAACCTCAACGTCTGCTACAATCCCTTGAGCTTATCATGAATGTTTTTCAAGATCTGATAAGCTTCCTCTAACCAAGGCTCTAGCCTGGCCTTAAGCAAGGCCTCCTTCTTCTGCGCTGCCTCTACCTGTGCTAGGAGCTGCTTTCCCTCCTATAATTTTGCAAGGCGTTGTGCTGGTGTGATTGAGTGTGTCGTTTCCCTTACTTCGTCATACTGCCGCTGCAGCTCCCTGATCTTTGTACTCAATGTCTGCAGGTTTGGATCTTCCTGCAGATTGGTGACCAACTCCATGGCTTGCTCAAAAACTACTCTGCAGTCTGGAACCGTAGCGTCCAGAGTGGCCAATCCTTCCTTAATTGTGGCTCTGTGCTACTCCTAGACCTCCAATGGATTCGATGGCTGCATCTTCAATTGCAGCTAGTTATCTTCATGTTGAGTTCAACTTGAATGTGACTAACCTCATCCTTTGCCTCGGGAACTTCAGTAGCTAATTTTCTAATCTTTGCTTCTGGTTGTGTGTCCTAGGGAATATGGAGTTCAGGCACAGTTCTGCATGCCTCTGGGATTTTGGACTCCAGTCATGAACTGTGCGCCTAGAGCACCTCCTTTTCCTCCAAGGTCTGCTTCTTCTTGGCGAACAACTGCTGATTATTAACCTTGATCTCGCTGAAAACACTGAGTGCTCGCTATTCTTGAAGGTGAAGCTCCTCCATGAATCCCTGTAATAGCGCATGCAACAACGCCTATTGCATCGCACAAGATTCATGCCCATCTTCAATACTCTATCAAGAAGGGTGCATTGTTCCTCAGTGTCAGCGCGGACGGAACCTGCAGGCAAGGGGAAGAATTGCACATCCATAGACGACCATGAAATTATCTTCGTGCCTATAGTTTTTTCTTGCGTTGAATTTCCTGCTGCGCCGCTTGCTTTTCTGACGTCTTCTTGGATCTGGGTTTCTTGGAGCTGCAACTCTCGAAGATCCTTTTGGACTCCCCCTAAAGTTTGTGTATATTTCTATTCCAACTACTATAGTACTTTTGTGGTGATGTCCTTGACTTTATCACCGATCACATCCAGATCACTTTCTGTGATCATTAGTGGATCAACCTATGTTTTCTGTGCCTTCTGCTTCTTCCTCGATCCAACCTGCTATTCCAATTCTCACCTTTTCACAATGAAGGGTTGTGCTACCCTTCCTCACTTCTGCTGCCTTGCCTTGTTTATGTTCCTATTACTGTTGAATGTGACTTGTCACCTTTCTAAGTCTCGCACTGCCCCTGCTCTAACCTCTCCTTGGCAACGCGTTCCTCCTCGACCCGAGCCTTTTTGTTAGCATATTTCTTCTTCTGCGTAGTCTGCTTGGCTGCCTCCTTCCTTTTCTTTGCACCCACACTCTCTGCACCTGTGCTTGGCCCACCTACTAGGTCTGAATGGGCGCACCACTTGGCTTACCAGTGCACCACTACCTAATGCACATCGAACTCCATTACCAAGTAGGGAAAGTCATTCCATTTCTGTGCAGGGTCGTTCTGGGCCTGCATATAAACTCTATGGACGTCAGCTTTGAAAGTTGCATAGGCTGACAGCTGTGTATACAAGGTTGGGGACAACCTTGGGCACTGGTTAACAACCATATGGAGACTTTCTTCCATCAGGACCTAAAAAATCTTAGTCTCTGTGACGCGCGCGGGGTCCTTTGTAGCCCATAGGGAGGTGAACTATTCGGCCTTCGACAATCCTTCTTCCACTAGAGGAAACTAGCTGTCCTCTGCCAGCTCCCATGCAACCAACACAATGGAGAGCAACAACCAAGCATAATGGAATGGCTTGGTATCATCTTGGGCCTTGTGACAATTTGCGAGGAATTCTTGGAATATGTACCTGGACCAATTGAATAGTACGCCCTTTGCACTAAGCCGCTAGAGACACTACAGGCATCGGAACTTCGTCCGCACGACATTTTCTCATCACCTTTCTAGCCAATATTTGCTTGGCCAATTGAACTGCGGGGTCATTTACCCTCGCAACTTCTTCACAATCTCATAATATTTTTTCATGCGCTCTGCCAACTCCTTCTCTCCCATCTTTCCACCAAACTCCTTGTCCGAATTCATACCTTCATGAGGCAGGTGTGTAATCCTATGAATCAACATATCAGTGATAGGGATAGGCCCTCCTAACCATAAACACCCATCATGTACCAATGTGAGCAGCTAGCGTATGAAAATTGTGTTAATGGGGGTGAGGTGGTAATGTGGAACCCATAGCAAGTTGAGCAATCTTGATTGCTCAACACCGCGAACCCATTCCTTTGTTTCCAATGCGGTAACACCTGTTTCTTCATAAAATACTCTCTTCATGTATTTTTTAGTCGCTAAGTGAGGGAACTTAGCATGATCTGCAAGGTCTCAATCCTCCATCTTCAATAGTGGGACTCGTGCGAGCCGCGAAACTTCAAAGGGAATTTTCTCTCGCAGCAGGGGTGTGGAAATGATAAATTTCCCAGAGTCCGGGTCTTTTGTAATCTTTTCCTTTCCCTTCCTTGGAGGGATATACTGAGGGAGATTTGTGATGGGCTCCGCTCCTTCGTCATCAACATCTTATGTTCCCTAGCCTTCTACTGCCTCCAGGTCTACAACCTTTTCTTTTCCTTTTTCCGGTTGCTTGTCTTTTTTCTGTGTTGTTGCCGATATGCTTCCTTGGGGAAGCACGTAACTGCACCGAATTTTTCTGCTTCTCCTTTGCTGCAGGTTTCTTTTCCTTTGCCATAGATTATTTCAGTCGTGGAGACCTCAATGCCATGGGCACCGCAGGCGTAGCTTCAACACTGGATACTTCAGGGCTTGGGGTGTTAGATATGGCTGCTTTCACACTCAAATCCTCAGCGGGGTTGGTGGCAGTCATCTTCTCCATAAACAACTCACAGGCTTCCATAGACACATCTGTGTGGGGGAAGAATTCCTCCCAAAATGCTCGGCTCATCGACAGACATCGAATTTCAACAAAAACTCTAAGTGTGCAAAGTGTTCTCTGTTGGACCTACACACGTAATTTATAGGGGTCTTTAAATTCAAATCTGACCATTCCGCCCAAATTTTGACCATTAATGCTGTTTTGGCGCCAAATCTTCAAAGATTTTGGCCTTAAATGGCGCCGTCTCACTCCTCTTAATCATCTTTTGGTTGTCAAATCATGAATAGTGACTCCAATGGTCACTTCTCTACTATGCTACGTAGTACCTCCCTCCATAGTGCAACTTCGTGCGCACAACTTCATAGATTGTATCTTCACCATCTTCCGCACAAGCCTGCTTACTGCATAGTCCTTCGATCCTGGCAGTGTAGTTTATAGTCCCGTGCTCCCTTGCAACTGCCTGGAGCACTAAGACTATCCTACTACCATATAGTCATTTCGTAGGATCCCCTGTATATGGCTTCAATTGGCTTCCATTCAATCTTGCACGAAAAGGATCTCCATTCAGCTTCGCAAGCTGAACTGCGCCTTCATCTGTAGTTTCCTTGCCCTAGCCAATGCATCTAAAATTTTCCCGGAAACTTAGTGAATTTACTATCATATAACAAAACCAGATCATTTACCTTGAACCTGCGAAGCTTGATGTGGCGATCATGCCATACTTTTTCACATTCCTTCTATACTTGTTGATGAAATCCAGCCAAAAATATATCCTCCTCGAGCTCCATCAATTGCGTGAGCCATTCCTCCAAGGCCTTGTGATCCACCATATTTGTTCGTTCCGCTATGCGTAGACTAGGCACAATATATTCCATCAGAATTAGAGCTTCTGCACCATATACCAATCTAAAAGGTGTCTGCCCTGTCAACTTTTTACAAGTAGTCCTATAAGCCCATAGCACTACAGGTACGTGCACATCCTAGTCATTCCACTGGGCATTGCAAATATTTGTCAGCGTGTTCTCCAAAATCTTGTTGAAGGCCTCAATAATTCCATTTGCCTATGGGTGATATGGTGTACTCTTTTGATGATAAACCTGGAATTCTTTCGTTAGCGCACTGATCATCTTGTTTAGAAAGTGTGTACCTCTGTTGCTCATCAACACTTTCGGGCAGCCAAACCTAGTTAAGACATATTCAAAGAAAAAATTTGCTACTATGGCCCCTGAAAAATCCTTAACCGGTTGTGCCTCTATCCATCTGGTTAGATACTCGGTCACAGTGATGATGTAGCACGCACCTGTCTTCTTACCTGGGGGCTGAATTGGCCCAACAAAATCAATCACCCATTTTTCAAAAGGCTGCAAAGATACTTGAGGTTGTAATGGTAATTAATCCCTTCGTGATGGCCTGCCTGTTCGCTGACACACATATCATGCCTTACAATACACTTTAGAATCCTTATGTAGCATTGGCCACCATAGACCTGCTCGCAAAACCTTCTGTGTAGTCGCCTTTCCTGCATAATGTCCTCCCGTAGCCCCTCCATGAGCTTCAGTGAGAATGTTGTTCCTCTTAAAATATGGCATGTATCGTCGCAATATCTCATCTGTACCCATCCTATAATTCCTTCTTTTGTTGACTTGTATATCCTTTCGATGCCATCCCCATAACCAAAAAGTGGATGATATCAAAAAACTGATTATCCGCTACGCGCACTGCAAAGAGCTGCGAATTTGGCAACCCTTCCTCTAAATTAGTAGGTTCCTCTCCTGTTTCGATCCACGATAGATGGTCAGGTCCTACATTCAACTTCCCTAGCTTCACAATTACCTCAAAATCATACTCCTAGAATAGTAGCAGCCATCTATAGATCTTCCCCCCCACCATTGGCTTATTGACCAGGTATTTCAAAGCAAAATGATCTGTGTACATTTTGAAATGTCCTCCTAACAAATAGTGCCTGAAATTTTGAAGCTCATACACCATAGCCAACCCTTCACGCTCCGTCCTTGAGTAATTATTTTTAGCCTTCGATAATTTCCTACTCGCGAAGGCTATAGGATGGTCCATTTCTCCCTCATCGGCCTGTGTTAGCACTACACCAAACACAATGGAAAAGGAATCAACATGTACATGGAATTCCTTCTTCCAATCAAGGAAGACCAAGATCGGCGTGGTGACCATCTTCCCTTTCAGTACATCCAAACTGCGCTGACATTCTTCATCCCAACATAATTTTGTGTCCTTCTTCAGCAGTTTCTCCATGGGCACGGTAATCTGAGCATAGGCCTTGATGAACTTCCTGTAGTATCCTATATGTCCCACCATCGTGTGCAGTTGTTTAACACTTCCTGGGGCCTCCAAATTCACTATCACTGCAATCTTTGCAAGGTCCACCATCAATCCTTGCTTGCATACTATGTGACCCAACAAGATTCCAAAGGGAACACAAAATATGCATTTCTTTAGATTTAGTGCGATATAGTATCTGTGACACGTATCCAACATCAGGCGCAAACTTTTTACATGGCACTTTACTAGTCTAAACACCGTCCAGTCATCAAAGTATACTTCCAAGAACTTATGAATGAATTCCTTAAATGTTGCTATAACTACGCAAGAGAATATCGCAGGTGCATTCTTGAGACCAAACGACATCACAGTATACTATAAACAACCCCATTCTGTCGCGAAGGTTGTTTTGATCCTATCCTCTAGCGCAATATTGATTTGACGGTACCCCGAAAACCCATCAGTGAACGAGTAGGCCTCCTTCCCTCCAACGTTGTCTAATACCTCATCAGTAAACGGTGTCGGAAATGGATCATGGACACAGGCATCATTTAAATTCCTCAGATCTATGCAAATCATTATCTTGCCCTTCTATTTCTTCTCCTGAACCACCATTGGGCTCACCCAATCAGATTCTTCCATAGGTTCGATGATGTCCGCCTCTAGCATCTTATCTAACTCCTAATGAACCTTTTCTTTGTATTTGGGATTAAGGCAATACGACCTCTACTTAATAGGATTCATGTCTGGCTTGAAAGTAATCTTCATAATACCCAAGTCGCCTATTATGCCTTTAGGTCCGAAAAATTGGTAGGAAAATGATCCTAGTACTTGCGGAGTAACTCAACAACTTTATCCACTATGGCATCATCCCAATAATCCCCAATCTTTGGAAAATTTGATTCTGCTTTAGTACCAATGTTGACTTGCTTTGTTTTCAAAGGCGCAATGATGTGTGGGTCCTCTATTTTTAGAACTTCAACCTCGCGATTCCCTTTGGCCTATGGAATATTAATATTTCTTGGATCTTCATCCTCCTCCTCAGCGGTCACATTATAAAATTCCAGCGGATTGCGCAGCTAGGTGCTCCAATCTGGTTGGACCCATTCCAACGGTTCTTGCGGTGTGTTGAAGATAACTGCCTTGATTTCTTGCAACGCTTCATCAATGCTCGCGAAGCCATCCTCAAAGCTGAAGGTCAACAAGAATCCTTCCTTCAATATATCCCACTCTGCGGTGCCATGGAGGAGCTCCGTTTCTAGATACAAATTCATAGGAATTGTATCCAGAGTATGGAAAAATAAGTGTACCCACTCCGGCTACGGCTTCGTTCCACAAGCCTTAGTCCACTTTGCTAGATGATTGCGTGGATCATTTCTCCCATTGTATTTCTCGGTCAATCGAATGTGAGGTCGACCAAACCACAATCTCATCATTCTTCTGTAATCATGCCATCCATCAAAGCCATCCTTGTGCATACCCCACCATCGTGCGGGTGTAGCGGGCAGTGCCAATTCTAATGCTTGGAAGCGGTGATCCTCAGGGACTTATCCACATCAGTTAAACCATCATAATAAGGTAAATTCCTTACCTCCGATGAAACACAATGCAATGATTTAGTCATCATGTTGTAGCAGAGTGTAGATACTTCATGCAGCCAATTATGCCAATGCTCCAACTCTTCATCTGAATCAGAGGTACAGGATCTCTCTCGGTCCCATGCAATCCACCCATCTGCCGTCAGATTTATCCAGTCCTAGTCTCACACTATTATTTTGTAGATCTGATCTAAGTCATCTTCACTTTCCTCATAATCACAGACCAGTTCAGTGTAGAACACCCCTTCTGCAGGGTCCAATGACACTACAACTCAAAGCGATTTCTTTTCAAATGACATTGTCCTCTTCTTCAAGTTGATGATTCCATTCATGTCAATGGCCCAGTCAATTCTGAGGAGCACGCGGTATGGTTTACTATCGTCAATGATCTCTATCACCTCAAAATCATCCATTGCACTTGCACCTTTGATATCAACAGTTACTCCATGTAATTCTCCCATAAGGATGATCTTCTACTGGTTTTCCATTCTAAGCTGGATCAGAGACCAATGTAGCGCAGGTATCCCCGTTCTTTCCCATGTTTGTTTTGGAAAAACGTTTGCATCGGATCCCAGGTCCAAGATAACCTGGTCTATCTCATAATCTCCTATCTGCTTGGTGAGCCTCATCTCCCTCCCTGTTCTTTCCTTATATTTACCAATTTTCCTAACTACGTGGTGTCCATCGAGGGCGTTTTCTTTGCCGATGCATTTTTTATTAACTCTTGCAGACCTTTCACAGCTTTGCTATCGCGTAGTAGTTTCATACAGGTCTCCAAGAATGTGGTAAGAATAGAGGGGTCGACCTCTGTAGGCGTGCTGGTGTCTTGCATCTTGTCCTAAATTCCTGAGGTGGATGCCTCAGCGAAGCTTTTCTTGGCCTCCATAAATGTTTCCTTTACGTGCTCCAGATCAAAACCAACTTCTTTTTCTGGGGCCTTGCGGACCCATCCATCCTCTTCAGGTTGTTTACCTTTATCATCACTAGTCGTTATCCTGCTTCTCAGCACTATATTCATGCTTTGATCCTCCTCACGGGGCTCAAATCTCATCATTTGTAAGTTCTGTGTAGGTTGCTGAGACTGCACCTTTTTCTCTTGCATCTTAGCTATCAACATTGGGCATTCTTCTATAGTGTGATCAAATTGGATGCAATATTGACATGACAGGCGTGTCTAATTCTGACACTCCCGCGCGTAGTGCCCCAGTGTTCCACAGTTATAGCAGATAACCTGTCCGCGACCTCTACCAGGTCCACCTCCTCCGTGGCCTTGTCCTCTTCCTTGATAACCTCCACGTGCTCCTCCTGCACCCTGATCGGGAGGCTGAGTTTCTGCTTGCATCCTGTATGTAGGCATTCTTTCCATCATTAGTTCATAGCTACAACAATGACGCTCATCGTGGCTCATTGATTTGCAGAAGTTACAGAACGACTGTTGAGGTGTCTCGACGAACTTTTGAAGAAAATGGCAATTATCTATTGCATTTTGTCCCACAACTTGAAAAATAGCGCACCATAGCACAACTCCCATGCTTGGTCCTGCTGGAGCTTCTGGCCTAAGAGGAATTGGTCCCCCTCCTATGATATAGTTCGTGAATACAGGGCAATGGTATTTATCATGCCCTTGACCCTTACACTTCAAACACCATACTTCCACGTGGGCCTCTGGTTTAGTCTCCTTATATTTTTTCAAGATTTGTAATTCTAAGCATAGACTCTACAACTAGGAACGAATCTGTTGTACCCCCAAGGTCTTGTCGTGAATAGGTGTTGCATGCAATCTCATCGCGATTTCCAGGGCTTTTGCCTGAGTTCCTATCTTTTGTTATGACATAGCAATCCTCAGGTGGGGCAGAAGCGAAGATATAAACCACTCGCGGTGTTGACCATCGACGAGCTACACATTAGCTTCTCGAATCACACATTTTAACCTTTGATCTAACTCCCAATGTGTCTCATCAAACCTCATTGTGATCTCCTTAAATCAAACTATTGACTGCGAGTCAGAATTAAGCTTACTAAAATCTTTGTTTAAAGAAGCCTTAGTCTCTTCTAGTGTTGCCATAGGATTGTTGGGCATGGAATCCCCCCCAAGGAATGTTTTGTGGCTTAAAGCCCAAGTTTTGACCAAATCTTGTTGTAAAAGCTCCATGAATTGCGGGCGCGGGGCACGAGAGTATGATAGAGTCACAGGGTTTTCAGCCCTAGTTTTGTAATGTAATGTTGGCTGGATAGACCTACCCATGGTTTGCGGACCATGGGATTGCATAAATAGAGTGAGGATCTAAGTGTAAAAGAAAACTAACTAATAATGAAGGAATAAGGAAGTCTAAGTGATTGAGCCAAAGTGTAAAGTGTGTTTGTGGCTCGTAGAGTAGGAGAAGGCTCTGCAGCTGAGTGCGAAGGGTAGGTCGAGTCTGTAACCATTGGAAAAATCAATAAAGAGAAGTTTTGTTATAATTCTGTGTATATTTTCCTGGTTTAATGCATGATTGATATAGTTTGTAAATATACTATTTATTTACTTCGCTCACCTGTAAATATGTTTTGTATTGTTAAGTATAACTTAAAACACTGTTGAGAATGCAACAAGATGATGGAACTTAGTGGAAAGGAGTCGCCTTCACTAAGTGGGCCCGCAGGCAAATTATGGCGCAAGGTCTATTTTTAGACATATGGATCATGGTCTATGAGTTGCAGTATGTTATTTGTGGATGATTGGTCATGTTGGTAAAAATAGATGGACTTATATTTTTAGACATATGGGCAGGTTTCTAGTTTTAGATTGCTAGGCTAAAAATAGAACAATCGAATATTATTGTCTCATATTAGACTATAAACATTATCTTATCCTCTTGGAGCACATTAGTTTGAGCTACAGATGTGGCACATGCAGCTATCATAAAGAAATACAATTTTCTTATGAGTCAGTTGACCTATTGCATGCAGGAATTCAGTTAGAACTCAAGCAGTTGAGTTTGGTGTAGTTGGATGTGGAGTTGATGGAGTTGTGTTCAGTTTGACTTGGTTAAACTAGTTGTATTTAGTCTAACTGCAAATAGACTAATGATGAGTTGTTTAACTCATAAAGCAACTAAAGAATACATCAGTTAACTCAGTTGCATGTCAGTGCATGTACAGTTCAGTAGAGACAGGTGTTAGAGGATGAGATTGCTATCAGTTGTGACTATAGTTGTGCATGAGATCTTGTATAATCAATGGGATTGAGTTATGCCAATGAGAATTGGACAATACCAAGGGAAATATAGCTTGTGCTCACGTGATTTCCAGTGTGGGTGATTATTTCTCTTGCAGGATTGCGCAGTGGAGGCAGGCAAAGCAGCGGAGGAGATTTGAACCTGTGACTTGTTCGGATCTGAGCTAGTTTTGTGTGTAACAGGTGGAGATAGTACTGAGTACTTGTGAGGAGTATTGTACTATTTATTGTTACATGTTCTCAATCATTATAATATACAGATAGTGTGGGGTTTTCAGCTATATGCTTTCCCCGGGATACATACTGTGTTAATGTGTGCATGCGATTGATGTTTCATTGTTTTTAATGCTGCTAAATTGATGATCAACGTAGAGGAGCTTATGTATTGTGCATGTATTCCGCAATAGTGTATAATCGGGATAATCTCTGTGAATAAGTGTCATATTATTCAAAATTTCTACATGGTATCAGAGCTGTTGATCATCAGATCTATTATTCAGGAAGTGTTTACATTTTATTTCTTCAGGCAGAGACTGTAATCGGGCCAGGTAGCATCTGGATTCATCCTTCTTTTTGGAAGGTGAGATATCTAGTAAATTCCCATACAGTCAATCTCTATACGAGAAATACTTTGTTATCACGAATTTTAGATTAGAAGCAGTTGAGTTTTGAGTTGGTGGAATTCGAATTTGCAGCAGTGTTTTCTTGGTGTCAAATTTGCAATGTCTTTCAACGGATTGCGATTGGAGTATGCCCTTGAGGGAAGCTCAAATTATATTGCATGGAAAGACAGGATGGAGGTGGTGTTAGATGATAATGTGCTGAAGGAGTTCATTGATGCTGATGTCCCAAAGCCTACTGATGCTGCTCAAGTTGATGCTTGGCAAAAGAAGACAACAAAGTGTCGAAGGATTCTGTTGGAGGGCATGAAGGATCACATTGTGTCCAGCCTTCATGGAAAGGATTCTCCATACTTGATGTGGAAAGCGTTGACAAATCTATTCCAAAGCAAGAGTGATCAGAGGAAGCTGGCGCTCAAGGACAAACTCAGAAACATCAAATGTGAGAAAGGTGACAGTATACCCAAGTATCTCACGAAGTTCACCCAATGTCGAGATGAGATAGGAAGTGTGGGGGTGACTGTCGATGATGAGGACTTGGTGAGCTTGGCTCTACTTGGTCTTCCGAAGAGTTGGCATTCCTATCAGGACTATGTCAATGGTCGGGAGAAACTGCCAGGATGGGAGAGACTTTGGTCTGATCTTGTGCAAGAGGAGATCATGCGGAATACCAGGGACGGATCTTCATCAAAGGGAGTTGATGAAGAAAATTGCGCTTTGGCTTCCAAAGCAAAGAAGGGGAAGAACAAGAAAGATTCTCATTCCGGTGCGAAAGGCAAGAAGCAGGACATGTCCAAGGTGAAGTGCTTTCACTGTCACCAGCATGGACATTATGCCACTAATTGTCCGTAGAAGAAGAAGAACAAGCAAGCTGCTGGATCTGCATCAGGAGAGGCTCTAGCCTCGCAGTTTGAGCTTGATTTTTCATTGATCGCATGCTTGGTTTCAAGTGTGATGGGATCGGTGTGGTTCTTGGACAGTGGTGTGTCTTTTCACATGACAGGAGATTGAGATTTGTTTTCTGATATGGAGGAGAAAGATCTTGGAGTGCACATCGAGATGGGCAATGATGGTAGATACAGTGCGATCGATATCGGTACCATTTCCTTTGAGAGGGTGTCTGGTAAACCCTTCGTATTGAAGGAAGTGATGCATGTTCCAGGATTGAAGAAGAATATTATCTCTATGGCGATGTTAGAAGACAAGGGATATGATGTTGTTTTCAGTGAGGGAAAAGCTTTCCTGCGCAGTAAGACAACTGGAGAAACCCGGAAGATAGGGTTCAAGTCAGGAACCTTTATCAGTTGCATGTAGATGGCTGTGCAACAATGGCATGCAAGGCAAAAGGATTGGTGAGCCAGGATGATGGCGAGCTGTGGCACAGGAGATTGGGTCACCCTCACCATGGAGCCTTGAAGATACTGCGGCAGATTTCTACTGGGCTTCCTAAAGGCACTCTTGCGCAGTCAAATCAGTGCAAGGGGTGTACTTTGGGAAAGTTTGTGAAAGCCACCTTTCATGAGAAGGATAGTCACACCACGACGATCCTTGAGAGAATTCACACAGACGTGTGTGGACCTTTCTCAGTAGCTTCAACAGCAAAACACAAGTATTATGTGATCTTTGTTGATGATTTCTCTTGTAAGTGCTGGATCTTCTTCATGCAGGAGAAGAGAGAGACATACTCAAAGTTCTGTGACTTTAAAGCACTGGTAGAAAAGGAGTCGGGGAAGAAGGTGAAGGATCTTAGGAGAGATAATGGTGGTGAATACATCTCTGGCGAGTTCAAGGATTTCTGCAGTGCAGAAGGGATTCGAAGAGAGCTCATAGATCCCCATAACCCACAACAAAATGGGGTTGCTGAGCGGAAGAACAGAACGATCGTGGGTGCTGCACGGGCGATGTTGCATGATCAGGGCCTACCCCTTCACTTGTGGGCGGAGGCATGCAATACTGCAGTATATGTGCAGAACCATTGTCCTCACATGATACTTGGCATGAGTACACCCGAGGAGGCTTATTCTAGTAAGAGGCCTGATCTTTCTCATTTGAGGATTTTTGGTTCTAATGTTTACATGCATGTAACAAAGGATGCCAGGAAGAAGCTGGAGCCGACCACAGAGGTTGGGATATTTTTGGGGTACACTGATATGCCCCACAGCTGTCGTGTGTATTTGCTAGACAGTCGCAAGACTGTTATGCGACGGGATATAAATTTCAGGAGGAGAAAGTCATGAAGTGTTTGCTTGAGAGGGAGCCACACTTGCATGCAGATGAGGAGCTATTAGTTCCTAAGGATGAGCTTCAGGACATGGATCAGCCACAGGATGAAGTTCATGGAGTGGAAGAGACCACTCATGCAGCGCCAACCATTAGAGGGTAAAAGCGATTGACAGAAGCTGAGCGACTGGCTCAAGATGCAGAGAAGGTTGTAGGACCACCTACAACTCAATGCAGGCAGAGACAGTCACCTGATCGGTACATTGGATACATGGCTCTTGTGAGCAAATGTGTTGTGACTGAGCCATCCTGTTTCGAAGAAGCTGTGGAGGATCCCGCATGGGTAGACGCCATGGTGGAAGAGTATGATTCGATTGTCAGAAACAGTGCATGGGAGATTGTCCCAAGACCGGAAGAGAAATCAGTGGTGGGTTCGAGATGGATCTACAAAGTTAAGCAGGCAGTTGACGGGAGTGTGGAGAAGTACAAGGCAAGATTTGTTTCCTGAGGCTTTTCACAGATAGAGGGGATCTATTATGAGGAGACCTTTGCACCTGTTGCAAGGTATTCTTCCATACGGATGATTCTTGCTCTCTCAGCACAGATGGGATGGAACATTCATCAGATGGATGTGAAGACTGCATTCCTCAACGGAGTCATTGAGGAGGAGGTGTACATTGAGCAGCCCAAAGGTTTTGAGATCTTCAGCAGCGAGTCGCATGTGTGCAGGATCAAGAGAGCACTGTATGGTTTGAAACAAGCACCACGTGCTTGGTACACACGGATAGACAGTTATTTCACCGGACTTGGATTCTCCAAGAGTGGGGCGGATCCAAACCTATACCAGATTGTGGTGGAGGGTAAGTTGCTTATCATTGTACTTTATGTAGATGATTTGATTCTAACGGGTGATGAGCTGTTGATACTTTCATGCAAGGATGATCTTACTAAGGAGTTTGAGATGAAGGACTTGGGCCTCCTTCATTATTTCTTGGGATTGGAAATTTGGCAGCGCAGTGATGGACTATTTGTTTCTCAGGGTAAGTATGCTCGGGAGATACTCAAGAAGTTTTACATGCATGGCTGCAAGCCTGTTGATACTCCTCTTCCTGGAGGTTGGAGGAAGGAGGATGCCACTTCAGTAGAAGAAGTGGATGCCACTGTTTATCGACAGTTGGTGGGGTTGCTTATGTATCTGGTCAATACACGACCCGATATATGCTATGCTGTTAACCAGCTTTCACAAGCTATGGTTAAGCCAACCAAGCTCTTCTGGAAGGCAGGAAAGCATGTATTGCGTTATTTGAGAGGCACATCGGGATATGCATTGTGGTACAGACAGGAGGATGAGGTGAAGCTATGTCGCTTCATGGATGCAGATTGGGCAGGGATCCCAACGGACAGAAAGAGCACATCTGGAGGGGTATTCAGTATCGGGTCGACATCAGTTTCTTGGTACAGCAGGAAGCAGAGATCCGTGGCACTCAGTTCAGTAGAGGTCGAGTATATGGTAGCAAGTTTGGCTGCATGCGAGGCTATATGGATGAGGAAGATTCTGGTTGGGTTGTTCGGTTCTCACTTGGAGCCTATTGTGATTTATTATGATAACCAGAGTTGCATTAAACTCTCGGCTAATCCAATATTTCATGATAGATATAAGCACATTGACATCGGGTACCATCATATCAGAGATTGTGTGAAGCGGAGAGTCATGTTACTTTCATACATTCCAAGGGAGGATCAGGATGCTGATATCTTGACGAAGGCACTCACAAGGAGCAAATTCGAATACCACCGAGGCAGGATAGGGGTTGCTGATAATCCATATCTTATTGAGAGGGAGTGTTGAGAATGCAACAAGATGATGGAGCTTAGTGGAAAGGAGTCGCCTTCACTAAGTGGGCTCGCAGGCAAATTATGGCGCAAGGTTTATTTTTAGACTATGCCTATTAGACATATGGATCATGGTCTATGAGTTGCAGTATGTTATTTGTGGATGATTGGTCATGTTGGTAAAAATAGATGGACTTCTATTTTTAGACATATGGGCAGGTTTCTATTTTTAGACTGCCAGGCTAAAAATAGAACAGTCGAATATTATTGTCTCATAATAATATTTAGACTATAAACATTATCTTATCCTCTTGGAGCACTTCAGTTTGAGCTATAGATGTGGTACATGCAGCTGTCAGAAGGAAATACGCTTTTCTTATGAGTCAGTTGAGCTATTGCATGCAGGACTTTAGTTAGAACTCAAGCAGTTGAGTTTGGTGTAGTTGGATGTGGAGTTGATGGAGTTGTGTTCAGTTTGACTTGGTTAAACTAGTTGTATTTAGTCTAACTGCAAATAGACTAATGATGAGTTGTTTAACTCATAAAGCAACTAAAGAATACATCAGTTAAATCAGTTGCATGTCAGTGCATGTACAGTTCAGTGGAGACAGGTGTTAGAGGATGAGATTGCTATCAGTTATGACTATAGTTGTGCATGAGATCTTGCACAATCAATGGGATTGAGTTATGCCAATGAGAATTGGCCAATACCAAGGGAAATATAGCTTGTGCTCACGTGATTTCCAGTGCGGGTGATTATTTCTCTTGCAGGATTGCGCAGTGGAGGCAGGCAAAGCAGCGGAGGAGATTTGAACCTGTGACTTGTTCGGATCTGAGCTAGTTTTGTGTGTAACAGGTGGAGATAGTACTGAGTACTTGTGAGGAGTATTGTACTATGTATTGTTACATGTTATCAATCATTATAATATATAGATAGTGTGGGGTTTTCAGCTGTATGCTTTCCCCGGGATACATACTGTGTTAATGTGTGCATGTGATTGATGTTTCATTGTTTTTAATGCTGCTAAATTGACGATCAACGTAGAGGAGCTAATGTATTATGCATGTATTCTGCAATAGTGTATAATCGGGATAATCTCTGTGAATAAGTGTCATATTATTCAGCATTTCTACACACTTAAGTAGGCGAAGGTGATTAAACAAGACTGGAAGATAAATCAAATCTTGGGTAATAGCGCAGAGCACGGTACAACCCTTGGTTAGGGCTGCGCGAAGGTAGTGTACCAGGCCGTGAGGAACGGGAAAGTGCGTGAAGCCACCTGCGTGCAGGGACAAATGAAGGAACAGTCGAACTCATCAGACATCTCCAGGGTGCGGAAACCTGGTTCTAGCACCGTCCCATACTACTTCGGGTGAGACCTTAGTCTGTGCTCCGCGAACTGTTGCTGAAAGGGCCAGTAGTACCAGGATTTGTTTGGCTAATTAACTCTGAACCTGGGTCAGGCCCCAACAAGCCAACAAATGGTTCCGTTTCCGGGACTGGGATCTGCATAAAGATGTATGATGTCGTATCACTGGAATCCGACCAAGAAAATAATTGAAGAGTGGTTGGATAGAAAGATTCACGAGTTCGCGGCGCAGGAAAATAGGAATCCACCACTATCAAAGGAAGAGTGGTTAGATTTCTACTTGTATATGGAGACCTATGAAATTTTATTTGCATCCTTCCCTACTGAGTTGTACGAGTGGATCGCGAAGCTAGAAGATAGCCAAGGAAGGTGTAAACTTGACAAACCTATTGTGTGGACTCCAAAATTGGTGCGCAGACTGGAAGCATCGGAAGATAAGATCGCATGTGTTGTCGATCACTGGCTGGATTGAATCATAGGAGGATTCATCACTGAATTCATGGTAGATACTTCAGTTAGCTATAGTGAGGCAGAATGATGCTTCTTCAAGGGACCGCAAGGTAAGTACGTTAAATCTTTGATCACTTGGATTATGCTACTGTGTGAAAAGTGGGTTATGTGAATAAATTGATGTTTGGGGCTACGCGGAGTGGGAGAATCTACAGAAACGAAGGTAGCACAGAACTAGAAACTAGCCCCTTGATATCACCTCCGCGAGGGGGCGAAGAAGAGCTCGCAAAGGTTTTGCCAAGAAGTGCGATCAATCTGATAAGGCAGAGAATTCCGCGCATACCACCCCCACCCACACCACCACCAGTTTCACCATCTTCACCCCCGACTTCGCCCATACCACCTTTGCCACCACTATGAAGCAGTATGGCCAGTGCGATAAAGCTACCAGTGTTCAAGGGAGTAGGGAATGAAGATCCGGACCAGTTTTGGTTTGTGATAAAAGTTGTATGGGAAGCACAGGGTGTCACAGACGACAATATAAGGAAGGCAACGTTGGTCAGCGCTCTGCAGGATCGCGCGCTGACTTGGTACATTAAGCATTCCAATGACAATCCGAATGCAGGGATAGCGAATATCCAGACTGCGCTAAACAAAGAATTTAGCAGGCCAAAGTCAGAGGCACAGTCGATCATTGGATTCAAGGAAATCTCAATGCTACCAGGTGAAACCCCGTGGGAGTTGGATCAAAGACTGAAGTGCACAATTCGTGAAGCGAACATGACCTTAACAGATGGGCAACACCGTGAATGGTTTGTAGCCTCGTTAACACCGCATCTACGGAACGCGCTGTCACAACAAAGGCTAACCACTTAGGCTGAGGCTTTGGAGGTCGCGATGAGATTGCACGAGACTCCGATACAAGATCCTAACTTGGGAGTCCAACAGATTCACGTGCAGTTGAAAAAATTGTGCCTTGAGATGCAGAGTTTGAAACAAGACAGGACGGTTCGTCCAGAAGTGCATGACGAGGTATGGTGCATAAAGTGCAAGGGCTAGGGCACAACAAGGACCATTGCCCGGTGTTCACGAATTATCTCGTGGTAGGAGGAACAATGCCATTGAGACCAGAGGCACAAGTAGGATCAAGCGTGGTGCCTACATTGTGGTGCACGATTTTTCAGATAGGAGGGAAGCATGCTACAGATAACTGCCATATATTACAAAAGTATATGCAAAATTCCCAGTAGTTGTTATGTAATTTTTGCAGTTCAGTAGGACATGATGAGCACACCTGTAGAATTTATGAACTGATGATGGATCAGAATCCTACCTACAGAGTTCAGGCCGAAACACGGGCCCTTGATCAAAATGCAGGAATGGCGCGCACTAGATTTTAGAGGTGCAGACGAGGGCGAGGTGGAATGGGGCCAGGAAGAGGTTGCAGACAACTGATATGTTACAATTGCGGAGGATAGGGGCATTATGCCTGCGATTTTACAAATCCAACGAGGCCATCCTTCTTATATTGTACGTAGTTTGATCATGAGACAAAGTACTGTCCAACACTGATAGCAAGGTTGCGCGATAAAGGAGCACTCCAACCTCCCCCAACTCAGAGCCTACAAATGATGAGTTCTGATTCACGCGAGGAAGAACCTAATGTGAATATCATGCTCCGAAGTGGTATTACAACAGGGGATGACAAGGTAGGCAGCCTGAAGAAAGTACCTAGGTTCGCAAGGCTCCAATGAAGGAACCAGAATTTGATTTGGATCACGCTAAGGAGACCTTCATGGAAGATGAGAGGAGCTTCGTTGATGCCTCCACTTCAGGAAGTAAAGACAGACTGGAGTCGGAAACGGATCCATCGATGCTCACTACGTTCTTGGAGACATGCATGAAGCTGCTGCGCGACAACAAGGCTGTAAAGGGGCTGCAAGAACTCATAACTAGATGTGCTGGGACTGCGCCAAAAGAACCGCACGTAGCCTGGAAGCACACAACGTGAACAGGAAGGGAGATGAGATTGACTGTGCAAATCAAGGAATATGAGATGGACCAAGTGATTCTGGACCTAAGATCGGACGCAAACGTCCTGCCAAAGCAGACATGGGAGTGCATGGGCAGGCTTGCGTTGCAATGGTCTCCTATCCAACTATGAATGGTGAACCAACAAAAGATCCTACCTATGGGGAGATTGTAGGGAATCACAGTAGACATCGAAGGAGCGAGCGCGCTAGCAGATTTCGAAGTGATAGAGATTGTGGATGACAACAATCCCTATCCCGTGTTATTGGGAATAGATTGGGCCACTGACATGAATGGAGTAATAAATCTAAAGAAGTGCAAGATGATCTTTAAGAAAAAATCATTGTGCGTAGTGGTACCTTTACACCCTGCAGAAGGATCGCAATACACAGAACCAGTGCGTGACAATGACAATGACGATGATCTGGACTGCATCTACAAGATAACTGCGCGGGAGCAAGATTGGGTAAATCCAATCGTGGATGGCCGAATCTCTTGGGAGTGCGAAAGCTCCTGCACATCAGATTCTGATGAAGAGATAGAACGATGGTAGAACCAGTTACACGAGGTAACCATGCTCAACCATAACATGATGACAAGGTTGTTGCACTGCGAGCAACAAAGGTAAGAGACCTGCCTATGTATGACGGGTTAAGCGAGGTGGATGAATTCCTGAACAAATTTGAAAGAGAAGTACCAGAACAACAACGTTTCGACGCTCTGAAATGGGTACTGTGTGCTATGCCCACAAGATGGTGGGGTATGAACCAAAGAACTTTTGAGGACTGGCGCGAATGCAGGAGGATGATGCGCTTACGATTTGGGAAGCATCAAATGTGATTGAAAGACAAGTATGAAAAACGGGATGATCCATGTACGCACCTCACAAAATGGACGAAGGTCTATGGGGTAGAGCCACAACCTGAGTGGGTGCACCTGTTTTGTACACCCTAGATATTATACCCATGAATTGGTATATAGAGATGGAGCTCTGCCATGGCACGAATGAATGGGATATCTTGCACGAAGGATTCTTGTTAACCTTCACGTTTAAGGATCGTTGGTGGGATACTGTTGCTGACGCGCTACAAGTAGTAAAAGCAAATATCTTTAAAATAGCGCAGAATCCAATGGAAGTGCTTCAGCTTGAATGGGCGACCCAGCTGAGCTATGCGCTGACGTGTTATAATGTAAACATTGAAGAAGATGATGAAGATCCATGCAAAGTTAACATTCCAAAAACTGAAGGCTATTGCGAGGTTCAAGGGCCATTGGTTGAAGACCCTGACATTACCGTGCTGGTAAAAACAAAGCAGGTAAACATTGGTACGGAGGCTGAACATGCAACGCTCGGCAACTACTGGGATGATGCCACAGTGGATAAGGCTGCTGAGTTACTCTGCGAGTACCGAGACTTATTCCCAACCAAGATCACAGACTTAAAGGGGATCATTGGTGATTTATGGATGATGAAGATCACCCTAAAACCCAATGTGAAGCCAGTTAAGCAGAGGCCTTACCGCTTGAATCCAAAGTATAAGGAAAAGGTCCGCGTAGAACTAGACAAAATGCTTGCAGCGGGAATCATTGAGCCAGTGGAAGAATCTGATTGGGTAAGCCCTATGGTATTACAGGAGAAGAAGCAGAAGGGCAAGATAAGAATATGCGTGGACCTCAGGAAATTGAATGAAGCCTGTGTGCACGACCCATTCCCGACTCCGTTCACAGACGAAGTATTGGAAAATGTCGGCCGACAAGAAGCATATTTGTTTATTGATGGGTTCTTAGGGTACCACTAGATAAAAATCGCGTCGGAAGATAGGAGCAAGACCACCTTTGCGACTGAGTGGGGCTTCTTTGAATACACCCTTATGCCATTTGGGTTAAAGAACGCGCCAGCCATCTTTTCACGCATAGTTGTTGCAGCATTCAAAGAGTATATCCACAAATTCTTGGAGGTCTATCTGGATGATTGGACTATATTTGGATTGGTTAAGCACCATGTAGTGAGCTTATGCTTGATGCTGGATACTTACCGACGACACCAAATTGTGCTGAACCTCAAAAAGTGTACGTTCCTCGTTCCCTTTGGGAACCTGTTGGGACATGTGGTCTGCAAACAGGGACTAATGGTAGACCCCGCGAAGATTGCAGTAATTCTAAATTTGGAAGCACCGCGAAGTGTTAAACAGTTGCGCGCTACCTTGGGACATACGGGGTACTACAGGAAGTTCATCAAAAGCTATGCCCAGATCACCACGCCAATGGAGAAACTGTTGAAAAAGGATGTCACGTTCTGCTAGAATGATGATTGCATGAAGAGCCTGGATGTACTAAAAGAGAAATTGGCCTCCGCCCCAATCCTGGTCTTCCCAAAATGGGATGTGGAGTTTCATGTCCATGTGGATGCGTCATGTATAGTGCTGGGAGCGGTGCTCACACAAGAAGGCGGAGAGGGCTTGGACCACCCTATCACGTTTGCAAGTCGCAGGTTGTCCAAAGCTGAAAAAAACTATTCCACAACTGAACACGAGGGGTTGGCTATGGTATACACGCTCCAAAAATATCTACACTATTTGCTAGGAGGACATTTGAAGATGTATACAAACCATTTCGCGTTGAAATAATTGGTCAATAAGCCTGTGTTGGGGGGCACATATGCAAGTGGCTCTTATTGTTCCAAGAGCATGACTTTGAGGTCATGGTAAAGCCTGGACGCCTGAACGTAGGACCAGATCACTTGTCGCGTATTGAGATGGGTGAGGAACCTACTAGGTTGGAGGACAGATTACCTGACACACAACTTTTTGCTATGCACGTCGCGGATGAACACTTTGAAGATATAATCCACTTTCTGACAACTGGGACTGCATCGAAGGAATACTCCGTCCAGCAAAAGAAGGAACTGGTGGTGCGCGCGGCTGACTTTTCTATCATCGCGGGGCACCTGTACAAAATGGGGAATGATGAGATACTATGAAGGTACGTACCTGAATTTGAACGAAGTTAGATCCTCACAGAAGCGCATGGCGACGCTGCAGGAGGACACTATGCAGGACGCGTGACCGCGCAAAATATTCTCCGCGCAGGGTTGTGGTGGCCAACCCTTCACCAGGATTCAAAAGCACATTGTAAGGCCTGTGATATATGCCAGAGGATAGGTAAACCATCATGTAGGGACGAGATGCCTTTGAATCCACAAATGATGTTGTAGCCCTTCGAAAAATGGGCAATCGACTTTGTAGGACCTATCAAACCTCAAGGAAAAATGGGCGCGCAATACATTATCACCGCGACAGAGTACCTGACGTGTTGGGCAGAAGCATAGCCAATCAAAGACTGCACGGCTGCCACGACTGTGAGGTTTTTGTTTGAACATGTGTTGACTCAATTTGGCTGTCCAAAAATCTTAATGAGTGGTCACGGTACACATTTCCTAAATGAAATCATCAGCGTGCTAACAAAAGAGTTCTAGGTGTATCATTAGAAAAGCACACTGTATCACCCACAAGCCAATGGGACAGTAGAAGCATTCAACAAAATATTGGAGACTGTGCTAACCAAAGTATGCAACGTGCAGCAAAGCAATTGGGACCTGCGTGTACCTACAATACTATGGGCTTATAGGAAAACATGCAAGAAACTGACGGGACAGACACCTTTCCGGCTAGTTTATGGCGTAGAAGTTGTCATGCCAATGTAGTATATTGTCCCTAATCTGCGCATAGCAGCGCTCACAGGTATGACAGACCGTGAAGCCCTGGAAGAAAGACTGGCGCAGTTGGAGGAACTCGAGGAGGAATGGTTTCTGGCTCGCTTTCATCAACAAGTGCAAAAGCAGCGTGATAAGGCCTGTCATGATTGCCATATTAAGTTGTGCACGTTTAAAGTAAATGATTTAGTGCTGCTGTATGACAATAAGTTTGATAAATTCCCAGGAAAGTTCAGAATGCATTGGCTGGGACCATATGTAACTAACTAACCGACCAAAGCACAATATTCGCGCTCCAAGGATTTGGACAAAGGCGCGAGACTATAAACAAATGCAGGGGATACCGGCACAGATGCAGGGACGCAGTTCTAACACAAAGGTCTCGGAACAACGTATGTAGCAGATCTAGCAAGCAGCAACTCAGTGTGATGATGACCTTGTCGCAGTATGAGAACAGTTGGAGGGACTTCGCACAAAGATCTCCACGCCAACAGAGTGAATCGAGGGTGAGTCATGATGTTTGTGCTGGGGGCCTGTTGGGCATGGAATCCCCCCCAAGGCATGTTTTGGGGCTTAAAGCCCAAGTTTTGACCAAATCTTGTTGTAAAAGCTCCACGAATTGTGGGCGCGGGGCATGAGAGTATGATAGAGTCACAGGGTTGTCCGCCCTAGTTTTGTAACGTAATGCCAGCTGGATAAACCTACCCATGGTCTGCGGCCCATGGGATTGTATAAATAGAGCAAGGCTCTAAGTGTAAAAGAAAACTAACTAATAATGAAGAAATAAGGAAGTCTAAGTGATTGAGCCAAAGTGTAAAGTGTGTCTGTGGGACATAGAGTAGGAGAAGGCTTTGCAGTTGAGTGCGCGGACCCCTGCAGCTGAGTGCGCAGGGCAGGTCGAGTCTGTAACCATTGGACAAATCAATAAAGAGAAGTTTTGCTATAATTCTGTGTATCTTTTCCTGGTTTAATGCATGATTGATATAGTTTGTAAATATACTGTTTATTTACTGCACGCACCTGTATGAATGTTTTGTATTGTTAAGGATAACTTAAAACACTTAAGTAGGAGAAGGTGCTTAAACAAGACTGGAAGATAAATAAGATCTCGGGCAATAGCGCAGAGCGTGGTACAGACCCTAGTTAGGGCTACGCGAAGGTAGTGTACCAGGCTGCGAGGAATGGGAAAGTGCGTGAAGCCATCTGTGCGCAGGGGAAAACGAAGGACTAGTTGAACTCACCAGACATCTCCAGGGTGCGGAAACCTAGTTCTAGCACTGTCCCATACTACTTTGGGTGAGATCTCAGTCCACGCTCCGCGGACTGTTGCCGAAAGGGCCAGTAGTATCGGGATTTGTTTGGCTAGTTAACTCCGAACCTCGGTCAAGCCCCAACAAGCCAACAAGGATGATCAGAACAATACTTAATATACCATGTCAACACGCTCCTGCAGGGCAGTAACTAACTACGCCTTCTTTATGTTGTCATCAGTAATCTGCTGCACTGTCCACACAACATTCACAACAAACCAGAACTGATATGTATCTTCACTCCCTATACCTTTGAAAATTGGAAACTTCATTGTGTTCGACATGTTGAACGACAGTGGCGGTGGTGGAGGTGTGGGTGAAGGTTTATGCGGTGGAGGTGGAGGTGGAGGTGGAGTGGATGGATGATGTGTTCGTGGAAAACCCTGTCTTACCAGCTGAACAACACTCTGCGGTGAGGCCGCTACCGCTTCCTCGTCGTCACTCGAAGGAGGTCCAATCAACAGGCTATATTCAAGGCCTATTCTCTCTCGATCTCTAAAGAGTTTTCCACTTCGCGTGGCTCCGAACATCAAGGCAATGAAATAACCAATTTTTCACACAACAACATCTTAATCTAGGTATTCAAAGATCTCAGATACTTACCTCATGGTCCCTTGAAAAAGCACTGCTCTGCTTCGTTGTAGCTGACTGAGGTATCAAATGTGAATTTTGTAACAAATCCTCCTATAATTCGATCAAGCCAGTGGTCAACAATCTCACACGATCTTATCTTCAGAAGCTTCCAACCTTCACACTCGCTCCGAAGTCCACATTATTGGACCGTCAAGCTTCCACCTCCCTTGGCCATCTGCAAACTTAGCTATCCACTTGTATAATTTGATCGGGAAGGTGCCAAAGAAAATTTCGTGTACTTCCATATACAAATATTTGTCCAACCACTGTTCGTTTGACAGGCGTGGATTCCTATTTTCCTGCGCCACGAATTCGTGAATTTTTCTATCCAACCACGTCTTAATTTCCTTCTTGGTTAGATTCTAGTGATGCGACATCACACATCTCCTTAAGTAGATCCCGGTCCCGGAAACAAAACCATTTGTTGGCTTATGGGGTCCTAACCCAGGTTGAGAGTTAGCTGCGTCAACCAACAAAAACTTACACTAATGGCCCTTTCGGAAGCAAACCCCGTAGCACACGTTGTAGTCTCACTCGAAGCAGTATGGGGGGATGCTGGAACCAAGTTTCTGCATCTCGAGATCAGTTTGATGTCTTTTAGTGCCCTAGATCTTCCTTCGCATAGATCAATAAGACCCTAGGGCTTGGTACTACAAATCTACTAAAACAACCTTTAGACATTCGTGAAGGTCTACGATTGGTCTTTGCAGACCCTTAACAGTCGAATCATCCACTTACGCGCATCAAAAAATAACCCTAGATCTGAGCTCGCGCAAATCTACTTAAGTATTTTAATAAACATGACTTAATTTATCAAAATCTTTGCGAAAGTACTTAACATGCATTGCATACAATTATTAAGAATTATTCCATAGAGTCGCGCATCATTAGATCAATATTTCATAAATACATTATTCATCCGCAAAATATATCGCAATCATAAATAAACAGAAGTAAACAGATAAACACTGGAATTCTTCAGTAATCTTCTTTATTGATCTTCAGTTAGGATTTATAAACTGAAAACTACCCTGCGCACTCAGCTATAGGGGTCCGCGCACTCAGTTGCAGACTCTATATAAGCCTCTGCGCACTTAGCTACAAAGCCTTTCTATCCTATCTGACCAACTTCTCTGCGATATCTTCTATTGACCCATTACTAACATGATATTCTCTATCTTATGTCTTAGACTCTCTAAGACACACCTATTTATACAATACCATGGTTCGCGGACCATGGGTGGATATCAAAGCCAACTTAGCTTTACATAATCGAAGGGCTAAAACCCATTTTACTCCTAATCATCTACGTGCTCCGCATCCACAAATATTTACAACAATTGCATCAAAACTTGAGTTTTTAACCCCAATACTGACCCAGGGGACCCCATCCCAACACTTCTAGTTCATCGCCTTTGTTATTTTTCTGTTTTTCCCTTATATTTTGTTGATCTTTCTTCCTTTTGAGCAAGGTTCTCCTAGATTTTAGGCTTATGTTTTCTTGTGACTTCTCAGTTTTCTTTTCCTCCTTTTCCTATTGCTCATTTGGCTTTAGCTCCCTGGTAGAATTATACCAAATTATGACTTTATCTTCATGGCAATGTTTTCCTTGCAAGTATGAATCAGTTGAAGCTTTCTTTCTTGTAGTGCATTACCACTACCCCCTTGGGGTCATACCTACAATGACTCAAGTTCAAAAAGTAGAATCCCTTCATCTCCTCAACTTCTACTTCCACTTCCTTAAAACTCTCAATGGTATAAGCTCCAATAGTAAAAGGGAAGGCATGCCAAGGCTTTTTCCTACCTTTGTTCAGTGTTTCAGAGTACCTTGTAGCCATCTGGTAACAAATTTCTTGGAGCAACAACTTATCTATCAAAATCCTAGAGAGAGCATGAGGAGGCTTGTATGAGACAAAGACTTTGATGAAGCTGCTCTCCTGGATAGGAAACATGTCTGCCACTCTGATGATTTTCTCTTGAGCCCTCTTGGACATAAAAGGTGTCTCTTCTCCAAAGAGTAATTGATAGAAAGGAGTGATGAACGATTCAGAGGTGGTCTCATGCATACCTTTATAACCTGGGTCCCAAAATATCTTGTAATGAAGGTGCATGACATCTAACACATATGAGTTCCAGTTGTAGCTCCATCTGTCAAAATGGCACCTTGTCCACACTGCGTCTAAAAGGTATGATTTCATATGGAATTTTGATGGTTGGCATTTCTCCATATTTTTTGTTGCCTTTATGTTGTTTTCAGTGATGAAGCAAGAATGCTCGCCCCGTTAAAGGTAGTTCCCCTAGTAGAAACAATGTACATAGTAGGTACTTAAGTCCTGAGAAAATGATCAATATCCGACCTACCATATAATTGTTTCATCATTACAACGATGATTTGGTAGACCTTCCTTAGGCCCTCTGTTCTGTAAACTTGATCGGCCTTAACCAAGAACTTAGAGGGGTCTTTCCACCAATATCTTAGGATTTCCTTAGTTGCCATTGGGAAATCTGACATCCACCTAGTATTGAAGGTATCCTCCTTCTTTGACAATTTGTAATAGGAAACAATATCTATGGAAGAAAAAGAAGCAAAGGGTTCACATATGTGGCTCCTTATTACCCATCGCTCTGTATCGGTATTCTGTAATATCTATTCAATCGTCTCTGCAAATAGGAAGACAAGTGGATGCACATCCACTTTGTGAAGCCATTACCTCTTGATGTTAATGTATACTCTAAAATCTTTGTGATCCTGGGGAATTCTTTCCTTGGAGAACTTAGAATCCATATCAAACCATGAGAGTTTTGTGGTCTCATTGATGTTGCATGCTGTGTCCCAGTAGATTGGTGGTGGTGGCCCTTTGGGAATTCTTGAACACTGCTCTCGACATTATTAAGATAGGATTTAACCACTGGAGGAAACATATCTCCAGATAAATATGATATGGATATAAAATAGAGATCAATGTCACCTAGAATTTCAAAAAATCAGTCACAAGATGAGAGTGACGACATAAATAATATAAATCAAAATAAATACTGTAAATCAAGCTTCGAAACACGAGGAATAAGATGATCAGTCCCGGGCTTGGGTTCAGTTTAGAATGAGGTTTCTAGGTCGCACAACATAGGAGGTCACAAAATCCTAGATGATCAATTTAGAAACTTGGCGTCAAGAGGTCACTAGGTCGCAGACCTGGGTATGTAGTGAGGTTGCAGGATTTGGTAGGTCTTGAGGTCGCAGGTTTCAGCCTATCATGTTTTTTGGGACACGACCTAGTTCTCTTGTGGGCTGGGCATAAAATCCATGGCTCGAAATGGAAAATTTGATATCACTGGACCCTGGAAAACATAAGTTCTTGAGAGAAGGGGCGATGGGCTTTAGGTTAGGCTTATTTCCTAGGAAATGGGGTGCTAAATGGAAAGATGGAAATTCTGGAGTGTTTTGGGGTGAAATAGGTTTGAAAATGGCCCAAGGGCAGATAAAACCCTACCAAAAGGGAAGATGCAGGGTTGGAGGTTAGAGAAGGACAAATGGAAAGAGAAATGATTACAAAGGAAGAGGAAGAGACACCTACTTAGGGAGGAGTCACACACTTTGTTGAGTTGCCTAGATCTCTATTGTTTGATCACTCTAATCAGTTGAAAAATGAGTGATATATAGAAATTGGTTGCACATGTGGGGTTTGGAGAGGTCACTAGGTCTTAGTTCAATTTAGGTCGTAAAGTTGGAATTCATGTGTCATATGACCTAGCGACCATGCGACCTTAAGGCTGGAGGATGGGTTTGAGACTATGGTGTGACCTAGTGACCTCAAGGCTTGAGGTCGCCTAGTTGCAAGGTAAGCGAGGTCGCAAAGTTGGAGACTAGGTACGTAACTAAGGTGCGACCTAGAGACTTCGACTGATCATAATTTACTTTGGAAAGAAAGGATTGCAGGTCACTATTTTTCACCTTAATTAAAGTCACTTTTTTGTGACTTGCGACTTTGGGGAGAGATAAACTTTGAAGCTTGCAAACTTAGACTATTCTGAGGGGGCTCAAGGGAACTTGTCCTGCTGCGAGGACATGAAAACCAATTTAAGATGTAGATGGAGGATTAAATTTTAGTCAAGGGGGATCCAAAATATTGAAAGGGTAGAAATTTTGGGGGTTGTTACGATGGTTACAACAGGATCCGAAAGGGGATTTTATTTTTTATTTTTCATATTTTTTGTATAGGGTGGCTATACCATATTCTTTGATATTTGCACCAAGCTTTAAAAGAAAGCTCATCTAGGACTAATAAAACTTATTTAAATTCATTTACCTTTTATGGTGACAAAAGATCTTTTTCAGTCTTGTTTTTGTACTAATCTTTAAGCAAATTATATGCTCGATAACACTGATTCTGATTTTCTTGTCTTCCCCATTGGATATGTGAAATTTTCAACATGCTCAAATGCTTCTAGGGTTCTTTCTTGTCATCCACCGCATTTTCCTCACATTTTATTCTCTGGTCATAACAAGACAATTATGAATTTGTTTAATTAAAAAGTTTTAAATTTGTTTGATTCAGTGGAGTCATGATAGGTCAACTTTTTAAATTTATTGTGTGGTATTATTTCTTGTCATCCACAACGTTTTGCTCACATTTTCTTCTCTGGTCATAACAAGACAATTTTGAATTTGTTTGATTAAAAAAAATTGAATTTGTTTGATTCAATGGAGCCATGACATATCAACTCTTTTCATTGATTGTGTGGTTTTCTTTCTTTTCACCCATTGTGTTTTCCTTGCATTTTCTTCTCTAGTCATAACAAGACAGTTGTGAATTTGTTTGATTAAAACATTTTGAATTTGTTTGATTCAAGTGTGTCATGATAGATCGAATTTTCAAATTGATTCTGTGGTATTCTTTCTTTTCATCCACTGTGTTTTCCTTGCATTTTCTTCTCTGGAAATAACAAGACAGTTGTGAATTTGTTTGATTGAATAGAGTCATGAAAGATCAACTTTTAAAATTAATTGTGTGGTATTATTTCCTTTCATCCACTGTGTTGTCCTCGCAGTTTATTCTCTAGGCATAACAAGACAATTGTGAATTTGTTTGATTCAATGGAGTCATGATGTTTTCATTGACCGAATACATGTAGAATTTAGTCAGATCACCATTTCTTTTGAACTGTTGCAATGCTGTGTTTGTGACTCAATATACTAGATACCTTCAACTAGATAAAATATGAACCTATTATATTGCTAAGCAAATTCCAAATTGTGCTCAACCGATGAAAGTTTCCATTATAGAGTGTGCCTTATTGTGATGTAAAACTATGCTCAACAATGTAATCTAGACTTGACACGCAGATTTAATCCATCCTCAATCATATGGAGTGTCAGTGTTGGACGATTGAGGTTGAAAAATTCCATTATGGATAAACTACATGCTTTCCATCCTACATTTAATTGGTTTTGTCAATTTATTATCATCCATAATCTTTGATGCATAAAATTGAAAGAAAACAAAAAATAACTATACTGAATTTCAGAGACCATAATTGGTTTGCTGTGTTTGTTTGTAGAAATGAGGGTTTGTTCTTGGAATATATATGTGCTTGGAATAATATCCAATTAATCCAGTTGCAATGGAAGCATATCTATCCCATGTAAGCATAGTGAATTGGAACTGATGAGGGAGAAATTAGGAGGTTGAAAATGACCACCAAAATAAATGGAGTCATGATGTTTGCATCGATCAAAATTTTTTATTGTTACTATTCACTGCTTTATGGAGTTTTCAAATTATAAAAAGTGAGTTGTTAAAGATTTCATTATTCCCTACTTTGTTATTTATTTAACAATTGAGAGAAAATGTTGTTGTTGTAAATCATTTGGTATGTAAAGGAAAAATAAAAATTCCATTTGCATTCTCAGCTAGGATTTCTCCATTCTAATAGAATATGAATGTTGCTTTTAAAATGGATTTTGATAACAATTCCACAAACAATATGGAATAAAATGACCTAGATTATAAGCCAAAATCCTCATGTGACAAGAAAAAGAGGCAATCCATCCAATGATCACATCATAATGTGGTTACAACAAAAAACATATGACACCCCTATTCTTGATGGCCTCTAGAATCTTCAATTCTCAAACTTGTTGAGTTCCCTATTTTTTCATTCTTTTGACGTGAGTAACTATGAACTTTGGCCCAAATGAAGACTACTTGGTGTTCCTTGCTTTTTTTCATTGACTCTCTCTCTACTGGTAGCTTTAGGAATCAACCAAGTAACTCTCCTTCCTTGCCACCTGGATGTCATTGCTTGACACTTACCTTTCAATATATAGGAAAACTGATTGAACTATATTATTCTCTTCATCTGATTCCTCATTATGTGCATTATCTTCTTCCATTGATATATTGTCCACAAAAAATGAACAATTTCATTGTTCAATTCTGTTGGTTGTGAAGGCATGCTCATTCTTTCTTCATTGGTTCTTGAGACACCGTGTTAGTTCATATTCATCATGGCTTCTTCCAGCCATGATGGTGGGGTTACTTGGCTTGGAAATGTCAATTGGTCATTGTTGCTTCCTAGCGCAATATCAACAATCTCATTTTCAACCACATTGTCATTACCACTTGCATGATCAATATAGTCATTAAGAATATCAACAACAAAAGTTCCATGTGCTTCAGTTGGTAGAAGAACCTCCACGTTTCTATCAATTGGTTCATGATTATACTATGTTTAAATTACACTTTCATCATCATCACCATAGAAGTTTCCTTGAGAGAGGGAAATCATATTATCAACTATAACTGCATATTCCTCTTCATCGACTTCCTCTTACACTTCAACATCTTATTGGACATACGCTTCTTCTTGAACATCCACATGAAAAACTTGGCTACAACCAATATCATGCATATGAGCATCATAATTCGGTGTCCAGATTCTAGTCCTCCTAAATCCAACCTCGATATTTGATGGTGTGAGAGCCCTTTTAAAGGATTTACTTGCAAGTTGTGCTAGCTCAACCCTTGGATTCTTTTCCATACATGAAGCTTGCTGTGACCTGAAATAGTTCTTAAAAGGGCCAAACACATTGACATCAAGGGGTTGTAATCTATGAGTGGTATGAGTAGGAAATGTTAAGAGGTCGATGTGCAAATTATTTTCCTCCTCATTTATTTGCATAATGATGTGGCTTCCATGGCCATCTAAAATAAATAGGTGTCTGTTCCCAGGTGAGACACCACCTGGTTTAGATGCAACAAAGTGACAAAGGAAATTTAAAAAATTCTTCATTCATCCATGCATGCACCTGGTTCACAATTTTGTATATAGTTTTCAGTTGATTTTTACCTTTGAATAGATAAAATATTGGGATTTAAGCACCAATTGCATTGACACAACATATAATAGTTATCCAATCCTTGCTCTTGGGAAAAATATTTGGCATATTTTGGCTCCCTCTCTTGGCAATTACCCACATGCCACAATTCCTTCCTGCTTGTAACCCTGTTTCGTCACAGTTCCACATATGGTCTGCAACATAAAAATACTTATCGTATGCACTAGAAAGAGTGTCATAAAACTTAGACATAATTGTAGGGAATATATTTAAATATCTGTCTCTGTTAAGGCTTTTAGTTGTACACAATACAAGGTTTGGATGCCTTTTTTTAAACCCAAACCACCAATATTTACCCGGAAACCCATCTTTGAATGGGTTTGGCCTCCTCTGATGTATTTAAGAAACTATGGATTTGAGTTGTATAAACTCTAGAACATGTCCCAATTGGGCCATCTCCTTACACCACTCAAACACCTTAGCTTCCTCATCAGTCATAACTATAAGATGCCATCTATGTTTTGTATGAGTGAGCCCATTTATCCAATAATGTATTGATGAGAGAGAAATACCATGATTTTTTACAGATGCCCAAACCGAATATCCATTAAACTATATATTGTCAATTGTAGCTAACATGTCTTCTTTTGTCCAATCTCTTATAACACTGAATCTTCTTATTTGAACTTGTCCCCTAGACTGTGGTTGATGGTGGCTCTATGGTTGATGGTGGGACAACATCAACTTTTTTCGCATGGTCATCCTCAACAACATTGTTGGGAGAATTGTTGACATTCACATGATCTATCTTGTCCTCATCTAATGAAGGGCATCATAGTTGAGCACCCCTGGTCACTCGCCTATCACTTCTCCTTATACGAGCAACATAACTAAATCTTGCCATAGATGCAACTAGCTACAAATTTATTGCATGATTTTAGTTAATAATAATAGAAATTTCTCTTTCCTACGTGCTATTAGTATTTCTGCTTTCCTACAGGCAATTAAAAACATGTTAGTTTATTCAAAATTTCTAGCAAATTTCAATAAAGATGTTGCAATAATATGGATTATAATATAGACACAATTCACAATAAAAAATAGTAGTATCTTAACAAATTTTCAGACATATTCCTTTTTGACTATATCCTTGAAAAATCAAATCTACAAAAGAAATTTGTTGTATGTCTTCAAATATATCAGTAATTATTTTGGATAACTTGTTTTTCCACTTAAAATACTATCACCGTATTTGCACTTGGAAAATTACTGCCATGTGTTGAAATTGACCTATAGTTTGTTGTATGTCTTCAATTACATTAATAAATGGTTTGGATTTTTTTTTATTATTTTTTAATTTTTATTTATTATTATTATTATTATTATTTTTAATTTTAATTTTAATTTTAATTTTTAATTTTTTAATTTTTTAATTTTAATTTTTATTATTTATTTTAATTTTTTTTTAATTTTTTTTTTTAAATTTTTTAATTTATTTTATTTTTATTTTATTTATTATTATTATTATTTATTTTATTTTTATTATTTATTTTTATTATTTATTTATTTTTTATATTTTATATTTTATATTTTTTTATGTATTATAATAAAATTATGTAGACATTGGAGGAATTTCAAATAAAACAAGTGACACCTAGTTCCTTTTCTGGTTAAGACGTTGATCTGGTCTAACTCTTTTTGATAAATTGTTTAATGACTTAAAATAAAATTATGTACTTTGTTTTAATTCCCAAAATATATGGTTAGTTTTCCAATATTGTTATTCTTATAGATAACACTCTTCTTGCATGAAGTAAGCTCTAAAATTGCCTTAGTAAAGGTTATATTAAGCCGCTTATTATCTTTAAAAAGGTTCAACCACATGTCCATGAACACTGGCTTTACCAACATAAAAATTGATCAATCAATTGATTTATAATCGTTAGTGATTCTTATATTGTGGGAGTGGTTCTTAGTTTTCCAATATTGTTATTCCTATAGATAACACTCTCCATGCATGAAGGAAGCTCTAGACTTTTCTTGCTAAAGAAATTTAGCAGCTCAATAGAAGCTCTAGGCTTGCCTTAGTAATGGTTAGTCATTCTCCCATTGTGGGAATGGTTCTTAGTTTGAAAATATTTTTATTCCTCTGGATAACGCTCTCCAAGCATGAAGGAATCTCTAGGATTTTCTTAGTAAGGTTTTTATTGAGTCGCTAATTTCCTTTAAAAATGTTGAGCCTCAAGTCCATGAAAACTGACTTTACCAGCATAAAACTCGATCAGTTGATTTCTAATGGTTAGTGATTCTCTTATTGTGTAAATGGTTCTTAGTTTTCCAATATTTTTGTTCCTATAGATATCACTCTCTAGGCATGAAGGAAGCTCTAGGATTTCCTTAGTAAAGGTCCTATTAAGGTTCTAGGATAACCGAGTTGGTGTATCTATCTATGAGAACTTGAATTTGAGATTTGAAACTAGATAATTGAGTTGATGTGTCTATTTATAGATTATTCAAAGGGAAACCTTTTTTCCAGCCCTAGTCAGTCCAACATTATGAATAATATAAATCAACCCAAAATATCATTGAAATTTTCAAAACTAAGTCTCATAGAATTTGCATAGAATAGCTAAGTTGATTCCAAGGAATGATTTACAAGATTTGATACAGAGAATAACCCAAGAAACCCTTATTTATAAAATCAATCTTCAAAGTAGGTCATGTGAATGCTAAACAACAACTACAAGTCTCTAAATAGCCACCACAGATCTGAATGAAGTTACCAAGAGGCATGAATAAGTTCTATCTAGGCCAAGAGTTACATTAGTAATATGGTCAAAATTTGTTATTGTAAATCCTCCTAAAACCCAACAAAAATGCCTCAAATATGTCTCAAACACGGTAAAAATACAACACCAAAAAAATGCATTAGGTATTCTTGAATAGCTAAATTTACTTTTGAATAATAGCACTAGAACCATAACTGCTGGAAACATGCAACCTGTAAGGAAAAATGATTTATAGTTCAATGTTGTGTGTGGATTTCATGGTTTCCTATTGTTGTTTGTGCATGAGGCAACCTGCAAGGATGAATGTTTTGTACAATTCAATGTTTTGAGTGCATTTCATGGTTTTTTGTGATAGTTTGCACATGAGTTTATACTATATAGGTTGTCTTGGAAAAAAAATAGTTAGATGATTAGTCTATCCATGGGTGTACACATCTATTAGTCATGACATGATTTGGTAGTTCTTATGGTGGTGAGACTCAATCTACAAGGACTCTCTTTGGATGTATTTTCTTTCGCACTAGATATGGACCCATGCCTTGGTCTCAATCCGATAGATTATATAGCTATTGATCTATGATATTCCCTGTGGTTAGCTATAATAAAATAGTCGTTGAAAGAAAATAGTCAAACAAGAAGAAGCCACCTTTTATGAAGAATAGGAACAATTGAATTAGGTAGCCAGTGAATGGAACACCTGTGAAAACATTCTCTGACATGCCACCCTGATCGAGGGAGTGTTAAGTCATTACGACCTAGATGTTTCATATTTAGTAGTAGTTCATGGGAAGCTAGGCCATTTATATATCAATTTCAAATGCATGTTGAATATCTAGAGGGGCTTGACTTGGTTGACTCAACCTTTTGGTGCACTAGCTAAGATGAAAGCTACAAAATAAGCGGACGAAACTGAACGAAAAGAATAAACCCACTTGCAACCTGAAAGGATAAATGTTTTGTACAGTTCAATGTTTTGAGTGCATTTCATGGTTTCCTGTGACAATTTGTGCATGGGTTTATACTATATAGGATGTCTTGGATTTTTTTTTAATAATAGTAACAATAAATGACTTGAACAAAGATCAAGTAGCCTGAGAAAACTGAAATGCATACTATTCAAAAATTGAAATAAATAAAATGAATACATATTGTGCAAAAACTGAAATAAATAAAATGAAATACATACTATGCAAAAACTTAAATAAAGAACCTGAATATATTGTGAAATGTTCTATGATGGTATGTCTCCAGGGCTAGTGAATAGTTTTAATGTTAAAATGCAGGGGTTGAACTCCTTATATAGTTTTTTTCACTTGAATTTTAATGGTAAAAAGGATTGACATGGACTGCAATATCTCAATTTTGAATGTGTGTTCTATATTGATTTGGATGTGATCCAATGACCGAGAGTTTGTTATGGTTGATCCTTGTGCTTTGATATATTTTAATGGGAACTTTAACGGGTTGGGTGTCATTATTGAACACAATGGGTTGAATTGTTGAATAACACAATAGTTATGGCTGACATACATCAAATTTTTATATGTTCATATATGAATGTGCATTGGGATACTTAGCTCCAATTCAGTTAAGTAGAAGTTGAAGTGATGACTACCTTGTACTAGTGGATTAGACCTTTTTATTTATAGTTTTATTTGCTTTCTAGTTGGGACAATATGTTTTGTACTCTTGATATTTAAAAGACTATTTATGGAAAGTTATGGTCCTAGTCAACATTTCTGGAAGATTTGGACATAAATTAAAAGATATTTGCACTTTATGTTATATATATATATATATATATATATATATATATATATATATATATATATATATATATATATATATATATATATATATATATATATATATATATATATATATTGGTTGCATATGTGTCAATTTCTGGTGGTTTGGTAGGACCAGTACTATAACAACTACTGGTCCCTACATAACATTAAACATCTCTCCCCTAGATACTTTTTATTGATTATCCATGGAGAGCTTTGAATTCAAGTTTGCATTAACATAGTTGACTCTACCTCTATCATTGCAATTGTTTTTTTTTAATGGATAATATTTTTTTCGATATTAATTTGTGTAATTTTAATATGTATGTTATTTTGAAGAATAATTTTAACAAGACTCCTATACTTTATCAAAATTCGATAGTGTTTTTTTTTAACTGCATGGTGGATTTTTTATAGGTACACAAGATTGGAATAGGTGTGCAAGTGCGTGTAGGTGGGTTTTAGGGTCCATATTTGAATCTAAGTTTTGATACTACGTGCGAGACCCCCTTCTTTGGGGTCTCCAATTTGTATAAATAACCACTAAACACAAAAAAAAACATATTTATTATGACTACTAGTTTCTATTCATTCCACATCAAAATATTTTTCATTTTTGTATTTAACAACAATGTGATTCAAATAACTTAATTATGAAAATTAACAAGAATATAACTGTTTTCGGTGGCTTGGTTGCGGTTCTCCTTTTGGGACCACTCGACTAAATATGCAACCTTTCCAGCTAGGAAATTCTATCTGAATTCTAGTCCAATAAACCTCCATAGGTTCCCTAGCCCCCTGAGCCTAATTCCAACCATAGTCGTAGTGTGTTTGAGATACCTATACCAGCTCAAATATCCACCTTAGTTCCAACCCAATCGATGCATTGTCTAAGTTCCCAACCAAATCCCCCAAAATAAGTCTCTCCACTGCTCCCTTCGAAGTTTTTCCCAACCCTCCTTGTAATAATCCCCCTCTTTCCTCCCACTTCAAGCACTTATCTCTCATCTTGAGTTAGTGCCACAAAGCCCCATAATTCCCCTACCATTTGTTGTAAAATGTAACTAGGTTTGGTCTTCATAATGACATTGTAATTGTGATTATGTAAATGATGTAAAGAATAAAATAAAATTATTTTGTAATGCCTTTCTTCATGGGATTCATGATAAAGAAGTTTATTTTTAGATGGATCCCATTGAGAGCCTTAGGATTTGTCAAAAGGTCAATGTCATATGTCAATTGTATTCTAGAAAATATCCCTCCAAAGACAAGCACAATCCTCCTCTTCCTATGTCGACCTGCAAGATGAAATAATAACCCATGTTGGCTCATGTTATGGAGACACACCGGTTCATCAACTCATGTCGATTATATTGACGGAAAAACTACTATATATACCCACCTCGACCTATTCCATAGTTAGAGTTTTTCATACCTCTCTGAGTTTTTCGGATGGGTAGAACAAAGAAGCATTTAGACATCGCTCTGTAATTCAGATAAGGTGATAGACAAAAGTTCAAACATCTCCATGACTTCGGTGGACACCTATAGTGAACAGTTCGAATACTAGTGCAATCAAGGGAATAATGGATCCCTATGTAATTTGGGCATCAAAGTACTATGATAATTTTGGATCCCTGTGGTGACTATAGTGATACATACAATTTTGTGTCATGATTTTGGAAAGAATATGAAAGCTGCATTTTCAAGAAGAAATCATAGTATGGTGCCATCACATAGACCACTGTTTAGTGCTACGAAGGAGCTACATATCACAATGATTCTGTAGGCTCTCAATATAAGTTTTGGTGCTATCTTAAGAAGGATATCAGTGCTATGTTAAGAGAAATGACTCGGTACCATCATAGAAGTAAGGTCCAGATAATATGACAAAAAGAAGGACGACGATAAGAAGATCTTGATGATGCCATGAAGGTCGAAATCAAAGAAGAATAAAGAAGGTGATTGACTATCCAGAGGATATGTGTCTTGGTCTTGGTATTAGTCAATTGGAATATTTATAAGAAGAATTTGTGTGTGTTTTCCTCTCAAAAAGTGAGAGGTTTTGGCCCTGGCTCATAGCCTACACGCTGTGTCTCTTGTCTATTTATGTTCATGCATTGGTTACTATTTGATGAAGAAGACCACTAATGATCTAACAAGAATAAGATTCTTATCTAAAGAAGTAAAAGGCATTCACAAGAAGTCACTAATAGAAGAGAAATCACCTAATGTTAATGCCCTAGATTTCTCAACATGGTATCAGAGCTAAGGTGCTGAAGTCAAAGGAAGGGCATCTAATCAAAGAGACACTCAAGGATCGAGTTTAAAGAAAGGTATCAAAGCAAGTCAAAGGTTATCAAAGCAAAATATCAAGATCTACATTGAAGGATAAAACCCTAGATCGAAGAAGCAATCTAAAACAACAAAAGTTTTGGATCCTCTAATCATCATCAAAAGACCACAAAATCCCTAATCAAGTTATCTACAAATAAAGGTAGCTTGAAGGACTTTAAAGATGAAGATCACATCATCTTTAATAAATTCAAAACCCTAGTAGCAATTATGATCTGCACTCATTCACTACAAAAGTAGTTGAAAAGTATCTTGAAAGCAAGAAGGAATTATCATCATCTTCAAAACAAGGTTCCTCTCCTTGCCATTGAAGAAGATCATCCAAGGAAGCAACATATACATATTCTTCAACCATCATTAAAATAATCAAGTAATAATATTTTATCTTCACTTTTTAAGTAAGTATCTTTCATTCTTTAATCAATTTGGGAAAATGACTTAGTGTTTGCAAGGAGATCTATAGGTTGGATGGGTCATTGAAATTCCTTGCATGGAAAAGGAGGATATATATAGTCCTTGAATAAAGTGAAGTTATTGAACATATCAATGGAAAGGTCTCCTTTGAGTTCATGAAAAGGGATTCTTATGAAAGGTCCCCTCATATAACAATATTGGAGACATCAAAGAGATGTATATGATAAACTAGTAAGAATATTCTTTGAAGGTGCGATAAATAAGGTCACATGACTTAGATGTGATTTACACAAATTAAAGGTATACAAGGATAAAGGTTTATCTTCATAAGATCTCAATTGCAAGATTTGGAAGAGATAATCCTCTTTGTTCTAAGTTCACTAACTGATAAAAAAGGTAACAATGTCTATGCGGATAAGAAGGCTATCCCATTCAACAACTTGTGGTTTCTATGCAAGATAGAAGAAGACGAGTTGAGGGAAAAAGTGTTGAAGGTTAAAGGACTTAAACATTTGCAGGAAGGAAAGGGAAGTTTGGAAAATTTTTTCCTCAGAAAAGAAAGAAGAGAAAAGATGAGACTCAATGCTATGGATGTAAAAAATATGGTCATTATTAGAAATATTGTCCTAAAGAGATAATATAAAAAGAAGAAGAGAAGAAGCCCATATCACCAAAGAAGAAGAGCCAAAAAAAAAAGTCCAAGAAAAGAGGAAGTAAAAATTATTGTCATAGTTCCTAAACCTTATAGGATATAGCTAAAATAAATAATAAGATGCATCATGGAATCATGGAAGCATTAGAAACAAGATCTCATGACATCAACATAGAAAACATGAAGGATCTTTGATAATCAACTTTGAAGGATATAGCTCTTGGTGACCTCATTGAAAGATCAAAGGAAGAAGTCATCTAGGACAAGTCTCATCATACATCAATTTAAAGGGGAAACATCTTCTGAATAAAGATATGCAAGATGGAATCCTCATTAGAGGATTCACTGATCTAGAGAGGAAGAGAGTGTTTCATTAGGAACTCCAACTTGTGGAGTTCATGGGATGATGGTATGATGACATGAGAGATGAAGCAGATCAAGGGGCTGAAGATATTTTCAATCAAGGAAGCTGCTAAAAGAAGCCTAGATGACCTAAAGGTAAATAAGGTATGTATGCTTGTATTTAATATTATAAATTCATTTCATATGGTTGCAGGTAATAAGGATCACTACTTCTATTTTGAGAATCATGATCAAAGGAAAGGAATCTTTTCCTATGAAAGAATATAGGAAGGCATTAGTTAAACTAGATGAAATCAACATTATATGTCCTCATATGAAGTATGAGGTTGTTGACTACGATTGAGGAACTTTGATTGGAATCTCCTGGAAATGAAGTTTGTAAAAAATAGGAAAAGATCGCGATAATATGCAACGAAGGTAGAAGGCATTCAACATCCGAAGTCTAAGAAGATTTGACTAGAAGATCTCCTGGAAGGATGTGAAGACTCTGATGGAATTAAAAAAAAATATAGAGACCCTTGACAATGGATATCAATGGGAGTTGTGTCAATCTGCATGTAGGATGCTGATACCTACATGAAGATGTCATGGTGGAAGATCATCACAAAGGTAATTTTGATTTAAAGTGTTCATTTATTTTTGAACTAATATCTTAATGGGTTTATGTAGGATTTCCAAAGGGAAATATGTGGATGAATTCCAAGCAAACCATATAGAATGATGTAATGTCCTTCCAAAAAATATGGCATGAAAGCAAAATGACATGAAGCAAATCCAGATGGAAAATTTGATGGATCACTTTCTGATGAGTTAAGGACATGACTAACTCATGGATAAAAGTGATGGATGATCTGTGCCCTATGTAGAAGTTCCCAAAGATGAAGACTTATTAATGAAGAATAAATTCATGACATCAAAGGAAGGAGCTCTTCTAGAAGCTGGTTGTTTCAAGATCTCCACATGAGGAGCTGTGATAGGTCCCTGGTTAAGAGGGAGCCTGAAAATAAGTTTCTTACTTGGAATAAACTTGGAAAATTCCTAAGTAGGGAGCTTAGGTACATTCCTTTGTGATAGGAATGAGTACATTCCTTTAATGGAATATGTCCTCCTGGTTTGAAACAAATATATAGACATGTCGTTCTGGTATTCACCTGGGAAGATAAAATGGAGGATTGTGTAATCATTTGACATCTGATACTCTTTGGGGATGAGATAGGGCATCCCATGAAAGAGTAGTCGTGGAGGAACAATATTCTTTGAGGATTGGGGAGTCTAATATAAGAATAGTCCTCATGGAGCATACCCTGAGAGAACCCGTGGGGGGTATGTTCTAAAACAGATAACGATGAGTGTGTTGATAAATCATTGGTCTTACTAGCATTGAGCTCATATCTTGTGGAGAGATGGAGCTGTTAGTCAAGGCCTTGCTATGTAACAATGCTGGTTGATATGATGATATACAAATGAGTTACAAATACAAATTCTTCTTATGAGAAATTATTCAGATTAAGAATGACCAAGTACCATTATGAATATCTCCCTAGTTAAGAGGGAGTGTTGTAAAATGTAACTAGGTTCGGTCTTCATAATGACATTGTAATTTTGATTCTGTAAATGATGTAAAGAATAAAATACAACTATTTTGTAATGCCTTGCTTCATGGGTTTCATGAGCAAGAAGTTTATTTTTAGATGGCTCCCATTGATAGCCTTAGGATTTGTCAAAAGGTTAATGTCATATGTCAATTGTATTCTAGCAAATAACCCTCCAAAGACAAGCACCATCCTCCTCTTCCTATGTCGGCATGAAAGATGAAATAATAACTCATGTTGGCTCACATTATGGAGATACACTGGTTCATCAACTCATGTCAGCTTATATTGGCAAACGTACTACTATATATACCCACCTCAACCTATTCCACAGTTAGAGATTTTCATACCTCTCTGAGTTTTTTGGATGGAAAGAACATAAAAGAATTCAAACATTTCTTTGTAATTCAGATAAGGTGATAGACAAAAGTTCATACATCTCCATGACTTCGGTGGAAAACTATAGTGAGAAGTTCGAATAATAGTGCAGTCAAGGGAATAATGTATCCCTCTGGAATCTGGGTATCAAAGCACTCTGGTAATTTCAGATCCCTGTGGAGCTATAGTGATACATATAGTTTGGTGGTGTCATGATTTCAGAAAGAATATGAAGGCTATAGTTTCAAGAAGAAATCACAGTATGGTGTCATAACAAAGACCACTATTCAGTTCTATGAAGGAGCTGCATATCTCAATGATTATGTAGGCTCTCAGTATAAGTTTCAGTGCTATCTTAAGAAGAAGGATATCAGTTCTATGTTAAGAGAAATGGATCGGTGCCATCATAGAAGTAAGGTCCAAATAATATGATAGCAAGAAGGACAACAATAAGAAGATCTTGATGATGCCATGAAGATCGAAATCGAAGAAGAATCAAGGAGGTTGATTGTCCAGAGGATATGTGTCTTGGTCTTGGAGTGGTTAATAGGTTAGGGTCTTGGTCTTGGCATTCTTCAATTGGAATCTCTATAAGAAGAATTTGTGCGAGTTTTCCTCTCAAAGAGTGAGAGGTTTTAGCCCTGGCTCATAGACTACATGCTATGTCTCTTATCTATTTATGTTCATGCATTGGTTACTGTTTGATGAAGAAGAACACTAATAATCTAACAAGAAGAATATCCTTATCTAAAGAAGTAAAAATCATTCATAAGCAGTCACTAATAGAAGAGAAATCACCTAATGCTAATGCCCTAAATTTCCTAATACCATTCTCCACCTATCCTCTTATCCAAAATTAAATTCAAGGGGGTAGTCATGTCAAGGCATAGGAATGATAAACAATAAAATAACGATAGTAAAAAATATTAATATTATTTTTTCATTATTCAACCCTATGGATAAGTAAGAATACTACCAATTTAATAATGAAATAATCATATTAAAATACAATATGTTAATTATAATTTAGGGTTAAGGTTTAAGTAAACACTAATCAATCTTAACTATTACGAAATCTTAAGGATAATCATAACTTATTCACTAATCAAGCATAATCGTTAATTAATCGCCTAACATAATAGGATACAAAACACTAGCATGTTCATGCGAGGTGTAGGTATGTAGCTAGCATACACATACATCATACATATACTAATACTACCTATAAGAGTTATTCATAGAAGTTAATTATTTAGCATATATGTTAATAACCTAATATAAAATAATAATATCAGGATGTGGGCACTACATGTGATTAATTTCTACTAGTATGATTTATTTTTATCCTGTATGGATTGTTCTACCTATGTTTGGCGTTATAATATTAAGTTTCTTAGGTGTACTAGGCAGAAGTGTGGCATTTCAATTCTACAAGTGTGATATTTACTTTCCTACAAGTGTGGTTTGTTTTCCTTGGTAAATTATAAGAAACAATTATATATTGATATGAAAAATATCTAGAACACTACAACCTCATTGGAATTTAATAATGTTGTACTAGAATATGCGGTACACGATAGTTCACAAGCTCCATATGAGCCTTAGGTTGACAATTAAATGTATATTTTATTAGTTATTTGCTAAATAATGAGAAGGTAATTGAAAAACCCATCAAGTAGTAAGTACCATTAAGAGGGATTAGTTTTAGGCAATGAACCTCATTGGGTGAGATTTTCAATAGTTGTGAAAAATGGAAAATTTACAATAAGTGGTAGAAGAGGTGATGGTGTTGTGATGAAGATAATATATGTAAAATAAAGATGGAAAATTTGAGCAAAAACATGAGGAGTTTCTTATAATTTCTTAATGGAGAGGTCTGAACTATGAAAAGGACAAAGAAATATACAAAGTGAAGAATAAAAAAGGCTGAGTGGTACAAAGTGTGGTAGAGAAGAAAACAAAAAGGAAAGAAAATACAAATATATACAAATGTTGTTTTGAAATGATCTTATGAGCAAGATACACAATATTCCAATCCAAGGAGTTTAATGTAGAACCATCCTTTTCATTGTAACAATCTTGGGAATTTTCATGCATTTTCTTTGTTTTGGTTCTATTTTGTGATTAAAAACATAAATAACAAAAAAATTGCAATAAAGTGACATATGTATTATCCTTACAATTTTTTTTTAACCTTTGGTTTATGAAGTTTTCTATTTAGAATTTGAACATTTAGGGTAATTATAAGCACAAATGCCAAGGAATGCAAGCATAAATGTGGCGTTTGTGAATGATAAAGGGGCCATTGGTTCTCCTTTGATCTAGTTCATGTAGTGTGGATGGTTGTGGATTTTCTGAGGCCTATGCATAAGCTCTTTGAAGGTAATAGAGGATCGATAACATATAAATTTTATTTAATAATAAGTTTACATTTACTGTTATGGTTAATTCTACTATGTAGTTTGTTATTATGGTGTATTTACATGTTTGTTTTGAATTTAACTATATACAATGGTGGATGCTTTTCTATTTTTGCAATTGAATTTGCTTATAGAAATTGTAAAGAAATTCCACTATTTGTGCATGATGTTTCTACATTGTAGGAGGAGAAGGAGGTGGAGGAAGAGTTTCCTTACACATCTCATCATTTGAAGACATAAAAGCAAAGAATATTAATAATATAGCTGAGAATCAACCTTTATAGTAAGATTATATTATTGAATATCCCATAGAGATGATTTACACTTTTTGGAAAGCACACAGGGCGAAAGGCGAAGAAAAGGAGCTCAATCCAATGTTTTTTAAGTGCTCGATCAAGCAATATTTTAGCTCTCATTCGAGCTATTTTAGGGCATAAATATTACTCAATTGAGCTATAAAACAAACCCTCGATTGAGATCCTATGTAACCTGTGGTTACATAGGTGCTTAATTAAGCTCTGTTTTTAGAAATCCTGCCAAAAGAGAAAAAGGCACAGATTTTTGAAAATAGAGCTTGATTGAGCAATTTTTTATGGTAATATATCCAAAAAAGAGCTTATTCAAGTTCCTTTAACTTGTTAAAAACCCTTGTCATGGTTTGTGCACACAGTTTTTGCACATACCGTAGCCAAAATAGCTCTACTTAGGACATTGGAAATTGCTATCGTTTCACCAACACATGGACCACAATTGTCACCACAAAATGTCTGATGGTCCTGGTTGGTTTCTACCCTTTAATGCTTCTCCTTGATTCTTCTAAATTCAAAAATGAAAATGCATATCTTTTTTATTTCTTAATAAATGAATTGATTTTAAATGAAAACCACCATTGGAAAACCACCACAGGAAAACCACCACATGAAAGCCACCATTGAAAACCACCACATAAAATGACCATAGTTAGTCAATTCATTTTTTTCATAAGTCATAAACACTTTTTTTTTTGCAGGCCTTGAAGTGGGAAAATGTTCTTGGCATAAAATGCACCTAAATTTTTTTAATAACTCTATGTTTCCTAATAATTTTTTGGACATGAGTGATATGGGGATGTGCATTTTTTTATTTATATAGAGGAAAAACATGTGTACATTTCTATAGGCTAAAAGAAATAAACTACCTCTTGTCTTGAGATGTAATTCATGTCCCTTGCCACTAGCACATTATGCTTCCTTAATTCTACTCTTCCAAGGAAGTAATCCTAGAAAACATCCCTCGCCATGTATGGTGAAAACATTAAAAATTAGATCTAACTCAACATGAAAAAGTTACATCTAACTCAGCATGAAAAAATAACATAAATAGGCAAACTGGAGAAGAGAAACATTCCTTGTTTTCATTAACTTGTACCATCTAACCACTATACCCCCAAATTCAAGCCACCAAACTTGAAGCTTGAAAAATGCGTCCAAGTAGGGTGTAATAAAACAATTAATTTACTTTATTAGCCTCTACAATGCACTTCTAGATTAGTAACACCTCAAATTTATCTGTTGAAACCAACCTCTTTATGGATATCCTTTTGTGGGCACTCCCCAAACCCATATGTTGTAATAGGGAACAATCATTTTGAAATCTTGAATAGTTAGTTTCTTACCAAATAATACACCCCTATTATTTTTATTTATTTATTTTTAATTTTTAATTTTTAATTTTTAATTTTTAATTATTATTATTTTTTTTAAACTTTAAATTGTTATTTTTATTTATTTATTTATTTTATTTTTATTTTTATTTATTTATTTTTTTTATTTTTATTTATTTATTTTATTTTATTTTTTATTTTTTATTTATATTTATATTTATATTTATTTTTTATTTATTTATTTTATTTTATTTTTTTATTTTATTTTATTTTTTATTTAATTTTAATTATTTATTTTTAATTAATTAATTTTATTAATTTATTTATTATTTCTTTTTATTTACTTTATTTTATTTTATTTTATATTTATATTTTATATTTATATTTATATTTTATTTTTTATTTATATTTATATTTTTATTTGTTTATTTATTTGTTTATTTTTATTTGTTTATTTATTTATTTTTTTTTTTTATTTATTTTTTATTTTTTTATTTTTAATTTTAATTATTAATTTTTATTTTTATTTTATTATTTTATTTTATTTTTATTTTATTATTTTTATTTTATTTTTATTTTATTTTATTTATTATTATTATTATTATTATTATTTTTTTATTTTTATTTTTTATTTTTTAATTTTTATTTTATTTTTTAATTTTATTTATTTATTTATTTTTATTTTTTGCAGTACATGATATAGATAATATTTCATACCAAGTCCTCCTAGGCTTCCACTCTCTTCGATACCTACACCACTTTCCACAAGCACTTCTTCCATAACTATCTCCTCTTTTTCCTATTGAAATAAAATAACATTTCGTATTTAATGCCAAAATAGATTAACTATTAGAGAAGTACATGATTTTTATAAGCCATATGGTCACATTTGGTCAATAAGCATACAATCTGGATCAATCAACATCCATGAACACCTTGTCATCATCCCTACACAAAGCCCTAAGCATGAATCTCTCAAATACTTGATTTTATGACCTTGACTGCTTCATTCTAGTGATTTTAGGCCCAACACACTCTGGCCCTTTAGGGATCTGCGTTCAGCAACAAGTTTCTCAGTTTTGCACCTGCTTTGATTAGAGAAGGTTGTCCCTTGCTCGGGTTGCGTTGATTCTAGAAATTTGGAAAAAATAAAAGGAATCTCGAAGCTTCCTCTTCCAGAAGCTTCCAAGAGTTGTTACAACCATTTACCTTGGATAATAACTTCGAATCCTATCTGATCCCACCTTGGATATTTCATCTCTTATCCCTTGAGCTCATCCTCCCATCAAGAGTTGATCTCAATCCTAAATTGGTAAATGGATAAGAATTCCTAAACTACCATCCTCTCCTATATATTTACTTCCATCCACAAGTTAGAAGTTGGATTTTGGAGACTAATCATACCCTTATGATGATGCTTTGATCATAAGAGAGTTATCATTCCCATGCATTAGAGTGACCTTGAGTTGTACATTGTGGCAAGGAAGGACAAGTCAACTTAGGGAGATATCTAACAGATTAGCTTTCACTTTTGGTTGTAAACTCTCCCCCTTTCATATTAATACAAAGAGTATACCATTTTCCTATATGTGTTATGTTATGTTTACATTCATATATTTCAATACTATGTCGATCCATTTAATAAAGTGATTGGATAATGCTAAATAGTTGTCGTAGATATTTGGCTTGTGTTTATTTGTTCAGGGTCTAATTATAATGATCAAAGCTACTGTTGGAGCTTACAAGCCAAGAGGAGAGAAGAGATTATGATGGATCACAAGTAAGCATATTTCCATTTTCCAATTTCTCTAAGGAGAACTTTATAGTCTTTGATTTTTGTTGTTCTAGACCAGGCCACTAGGTCTAGGGAAGATACTTCTATCCTCAAATGTAGATTCCGTATAACAAATTGGCAACTCCAATGGGCATCAATTCATTTCCTTAGTGGTTTCCTTGACTTTATCCCTTGTTATACCTCTTGAACAGATCTCTAGTGTCTCACTTAGTCTGAATTTACCCTAGGAAGACCTTTAGTTGAGATGCATTTGATTTTTTGTGACAAAAACTCTCTTTTCCTTGATCAACGCACCCCCTAAATTGCTAACCGAGCATTGCGAAGCACCTTGACCTTCTCTGTACCTGTGTTTCATAGCACTAGTAGCCTCTTTGCACTTGTGCTAACCCCTATTTCATGATTTTTTTTTTCCTTATCATGCTTTTCTCTCTGATTAATTTGATTCAAGTTGGTCCTCCTTGAGTCCTTAAGTGTGTTTAGCTCTCTCGGAAGCCTTCATCTTGTTTTATTTTGGTTTTGAGTGCCTTTGATAATAATTTATTTATATTTTTCTTTGTTCTTGTCATTAGGTCATTAGAAAATTGATTGCTTGATCATTGGGTTGCTTGAAGGAATTGGTGTTTCAGTCATCATTCTAAAAAGTGTTTTTTATCAGTGATTAGGTGAATATCTTAGTTTTCATCTAAAAATTAAGTGGAATTGAAAATAAAAATCTTATGCATCATGCATTGCATCTAGGGTTTTGTGAGTAAAATTGTAATTAGAAACAATTGCATTAGGGGAATTGCTTAACAATCTTGTTTGTTGCATCTTGTATGTTGCATATTCTTTGTTCTCTTCCCTCCCATATATAGATTTTCATTGAAAAGAAAAGTTTCATTTTATCATGCTAGTTTTCATTTTAGGATATTTAGGTGAAATTCGTGGTGAGCCTTGAAAAACGAAACTTAACTCAAGATAAACTTTAAAATTTACTGAATCAACCTAAGGAGAATTTGTAACATTAATGCAAACATCTAGAGGTCTAGGCTAGAGATGTGTTTCAATGTTTATAAACATAGGAGATGTCATTTTTTTTCCAGTGTTGCATTCCCTGGTGATATCCTGTTCCACGTACATAAGTGTATCAGACCGTTCTCCACGTACCTCTAGGTATATTGGATGATGCTCCATGCATGAAAATTATATGGGAACGCTCTCATCGTATGGTTACACATTAGACAACACTAACATGAACTGCACTTCCACGTACCGTTAAGTATATTTTGGAAGTCCACCATAGGTTTCTATCCTCGCCATAGGTAACCCAGTTAGACAACTTGTACACTGCGATACACTGAACACAACATTCAAGGAGATTGCCTGCCCATACGTAAATATTTGGTTCTCCAAGGTTGTATATTGCAGTTCACAGTTGCTTGGTAAACCTTTATGCCTAGTTTACCCTCTTTGATTTATTTTTTGTGTTAATTGTTAAAATTTATTAATCCAACGTGGAAGAACAAAACCCTTTACCCCGTCATTCGCATAGAATGCAAAATAAGCCTCCTCTTCCACTAGAGGCAACTCTTGGCTGTCGTTAGAAGCATAAGAAAACACAGACTACCGAATCTAGTACTTTAGGGGCTATTATTTCTGGTCTTCCATCTGAGATAGATACACTAGAACCATATTTTCCTTTGAGTACGGATCGCGAAATTACATCTCCATTGGTTGGCGACTCTGACACAATATAAACTGAAGCACCTGAAGTCTCTTTACTTGAGGTTATTGAACCCGACTTTCCTGAATCAAAGACAACTCAAATTGAGGTTATATAATCTAAGGTACCTCAACCATCTACACCTATTACTTCAGGACCTATTCATTCTCTTCCTTTGTCTCAGACACAACCCCAAACTATATATCTTGGACCCAACGGTGAACCCCTTCCACCTGGTCTTGTGAGTATCGAAGAGATTCCACAGGAAGAGCCTCAACCCTCCTCTCTCATTCGAGTAGGGGTGCATTTTTATCAAGTCCATCCTTTTCCTTCTCCTCATACTCCATTTCATCCTCCTTTTTCTAATTCTTTTCCTTTCAAATCACCTTTGATTTTCCCTTGGCAATATTCTTTGGGACAAATAACCATGACTGAGTCTGCTATTGTTTCCTAACCTGTATCTACTACGATGGTTGAGACAAACTAAGTTTCAACCTCATCCATGTTTTTAATGGCACCAAAGTCACATTTATATGGCGGCCCACTCATCCCTCCTGGTTACTAATACTTGTCTAGTACCTTCTTGCTGTAGCATCTAGTCCATGGACCTTTCCCATGAAATCTACATCTGGAATTCCGTATGGAACTTCTTTAATGAGTGATACATAGTCTTCTCCTCTCTCACCATCTACACCTACAGTTCAACATCAGACTAGCCTATATGTTAGTGGACATGGTTATCTACAACAACCCATTCCATATCCTATTGGGAACCTTCCTCTTGGGGGGCAGTAGACTCCGTATTATCCTCCTATTTTGGTAGGGGGGCAACCTATTGTAGTTTTATTTCCACCTCCTCAAGTTAGTGATCAACCTCAAATGAGTCTTCCCTATTTAGGAATTACTGCTAATGTTTGATAACCTACTATGTCTATTCAATCTGGTTTAGTTGTGGTCTCATCCCTAGCCTCTCAGCCTGTTCTACCTACACCTCAGATTTCTATTCAAAAACCCATATCTCAACATGTTCAAAATAAAATGAATGTGAGCCAACCTTTACATGCTGTAACTTAAACTCAACCCATTCCACCGATATCTGGTGCATCCCAAGCCATGTATACCTAGCCTCTTCAAGGTAACTTACAATCACAATATTTTGGGCATGCCATTCCTCAAAATAAAATGGGCCAAAAAGTGTATGGTACAGCAAAAACACAATCACAACCGAATCCAACTTATGTTGGGATGATGCAAAATCCCATAGGGCAATAATATCCACCGTATCAAGGCATTCCTCAAATTCATTATGGTCAACAAGTCCAAACTCAGCTGTTTCAACCTTTGCAAGGTTATCGTAGAGTTGAACAACACGGTTATACTGGCTATCAAAATCTTCCCTATCCTGGGACACATATACCTATTTCTTAGGCTATCCCATCTTATCCAAGATATCCTCCACTAGACCTTAATAGGAAGTTTACATTCATAGCAACTCTCAAATTGTTGGATTTGACAAGGCTCGCCAATGATCCCATTACTCATTATCTCTGGTGGATGATTATTCCTACCAAGTTTCCTTATGATATTCCTATATTAAATGAAAATCTTGGAGAATACCTGTCCACACACATAATGAATTATAGTTTGTGGTGTTATTTGAACCCCCTCAATGATGATTATGTTTATTTTTGTATTTTCCAGCATACACTCACTCGTACGATAACTAAATGGTACATTGAATTACCTCAAGCTTCGTTTGATAACTTTAGCACCTTGGCTACTACATTCCTAACACATTTCCAATTAACCATCAGATATGAGACTGGAACAAAAATCTTAACCAGTTTCAAAAAAAATAATACCACTCACATGTTTGATCATATTCATGAGTGGTGACGTCATGCTCATTTGGTTAAGACTTTCGTTCCTGACCAATTGTTAGCTGAATGGTTCATTACATCTCTGTTGTGATACATCACAAAAGACGTAGCCAAAGGTGGAGTCGTAATCGAAGAGAAGGTGATTGCTCGTGCCCAGTAATTGGATCTCATTTATACCCAATCTGGCACACTTTATGATAAGATACCAAATTCTTCGCAACCTACTGACACCGTTTCTCAAACTCCTCGTAAATAATGACATGCTACTAATAGTGTAATTGGTTCTACCAGCTAGTATTCGATGAGTAAACCATCTGGTTCAACTCTTTCTGTCACTGCTCAAAGTCCTCCTTCCATTCCCGTGGCTTCTATTTGAGATCAATTCCGTTCAATCAACTTCTCCTAAACTACGCAAGTCAAAGATAATGCTCCGCAAGATAAGCAAAATAAGCAGTCTCTTGAAGAGAAGAGGAAACCTTGTTACCCATGTTTAATCTGTAAGGAGGATAATTTCACTCATGATTATCGATAAAGGGTGGAGGTGAATCAAGTCCTTAAATCATCCGCTACACTCGATGTGTTGACAGATCCATTTCCAAATCAGGAGACCAATATGGTTTCCCAAGACCCTACTTCCTCTAACTCAGTTTTGATGCTTTCCTCTACTAAGCCCAAAAATGAAGTTATGGTGGCTACCTGAAGTAAGGACTATGGTAATGCAAATCCTTCGAATAGTAAGGCTATTAACAAACCTATGAGTTCGACTGCATCTCCATTGGATCCTACTCCAAATTTCATACCTACTGAATTAACAATTAAACCTCCCAAGGGCGTTATCCATAAATCGACATTCAACCCTAGCGCAAGAGCTGCTCAAAATTATAACATAGTTTAGGTTCTGGCTTAAGATCCATCAACTATGTCAACTCTTGAGGCATTGCAAAATTTCCCAGCCCAAAATAAGGATTTTCTCTTGACAATTGGATGTATTGATCCTTGTGATTCTAACCTATTAGTTTTTAACCATGAGAACCATACACCTAGACTTCTATCTCAATTAGCCTTAATGATCCAAGTGGTTATTCGTGGTAAGAATATTCATCGTTCCATTGTGGACAAAGGTGCCTCAACCTGTATGATGTCCATGTCTTGTTGGTGTTATTTTTTCATAGGGCCATATTGTTCTTTGCTTTGATAATTGCATTTCTTCAATAATACATTAAGTTCACCCCATAACATCATAACATTATTCAAATTTAATTCATTATTCATCAACATATGCAACTATGTAGAAAGAAAAATAACATCATCATCAATGTAGCGAAACATAAAGGAACAATAGAAGAAAAGCATGCACAGATAGAGACACCAGGATTTGGTCAGAGACTAGGGAAAAACCCAGTATGGGGAAAACCCTTGCAAATCTTCTTGTAATATATTGTCGTCAAATAATTCAACAAAAGAGAGTATGATGATCCATATCTTCAAAACATCTAGAATATCCATGAAATGCATCTAAAACATCAGAACTATGATTTTGATAACTATAATGTATTGTCATTTCCTGTAGCCTACTGCTGAACACTTCTGTCACTGAGCGAAATATTTGGAATACTAAAATATCATCTAGGAGTCTCAGTTGCAGGTAGGAGGAGATGTGTGAGTGAATATGACATACATGGTCTCTCTCTATGAACTGCAAAATAGTGACTATGGAAGTTCGGTCACTCCCATACCATTATGTGCGAGCGATCGGGGACCAAAATGACCCAGAATCTCGACCACTTTCATGTAGACCCTGTGCCAGTGACCAAGGATCCAAAGTCACTCTCATGACCACTCTGTGCCAATAACTGAGGACCCAAAGTCTCTCTCATGACCACTCTATGCCAACGACTTTGAATCAAAAACCCTAGTTTAGTGCGAGCTTCATCCTGAAGTTTCAGACCCTTGAGTGAGCTTCCTGTGTCAGACCTATGTGAGCCAAGACAATATATAAGAGGAGAAGAGAGCTTGATGTGTGTATCCAAATGAGATTGAGGTCTATTATATTTATAGGCTTCCATGAGGGTCCACTTGACTTGTCCATTGGTACATGTGCATAGGGCCGACCTGATCCATAATATATGTATGAATAAAATAATTCATAACTCAACTTCCGCTTGTCCAAATGAGGTGATATTTAGGTCGATTTTGGTCCTCTCAGAAATAGGAATCTAATGCCATCATCATATCCATAAAATGAGTATTCCAAAGTGAATTTGACTGCAATTTCATATTTAACATTTGCTCTCAACTAGGGAGAATTCCACCTGTCAATAGCTGACCACCGATCAACATGACATACCTCCCATCTCAAGTATATCATCATCCTGGATCATTAATGTACATCTCTTGCTAATTCCTTCTTATCTCTTGATTGTTCCTACTCATATGCTGAATATTCTCAAATCTAGAAGAAGAATAATTTTCCACCAGAGGGGAGCTTAAGCTACCACCCTCTATTTATCGGGCTACAACTTGAAAATTCATTAGGCTACTATCTAGAAATTTCATCAGGCTTCTACCTGGAAACATCATTGGGCTACTACCTGGAAATGTGTCATTAGGCTACAACCTGGAAATGTCATGGGCTACTACATGGAAACAACATCAGGATACAACCTGGAAATGTCAGCGGGATACTACTCAGGAACACCATCGGGCTACTACCCGAAAATGTGTCATTAGGCTACAACCTAGAAATGTCATCGGGATACTACCCAGAAACACCATCGAGCTACTACCCGGAAATTTGTCATCAGGCTACAACCTGGAAATGCTGGTGGGGAGTCAGATCTACGACTCGCATCATCATCAAAGAGCGTATCATTAGGCAGCACATCTAAAGCTAGAACCACATTGGGGAGCTACTAATCAACCCGGAACCTCACGGGGGAGCTATTACTATGACCCCATGTCAAGCAATAGGTGATATAGGGGAGCTACTACTCAACCCATCCTATTTCCTACTGATATTCCCAACAATGACCCTGAATAGTCAAGTGGTAGAACACCTGCATCATAACCACCTTGGGTTGTACACCCCCATGTACACTCAACTCGTTTGCCAGACGAGGAGCGATAATCCCAACAAGCCCAGCTTGTGGACGTGATGCCAAATGGGGTATACTTTGAAAAGACCAATATAGGGTGAGATACTACTCCAACCCTATGGGTAACAGATAGGGGTAACACCCTATTGTCCAGAGTTCCCTCGACTTGAGGAGCCCTCCATCTTGATTCCTCACCCTGGGAGCTCAAATAAGGTAGGAAGAATTGTCTTAGTATCCTCGATTAGTGCTGCCCCTCATCTGGAGGGGATGTTCTCTGAAAACCAACATGCCTTTGAGAGAATATCTACAATATTCTTGTCTCAATAGCAGTTGTTTCCTCTTCATACAAAACATCAAATAAAATATCATGTAAGAGCATAAATAATCATATAAATCATAAAAGTATACCATAATCATCCTCCCTCTCAAGGAGGTTCCAACCACAAGCCTAAGCTTGTCTCGCACAATTGCATTGTCTTAATATATGAGAGTATCATGGTCCCAACTATATATGTATATGGGATTCTCTTTCAATCATATCCCACTCTTTATTATCACAATGTATCCATGTCATATCCAGATCATGCTCAGACAACTCTCTGAGGAGATTCTACATCCTGCTCATGGCTAGTCATGCTGGCAACATCATACTCAACCTTGGTTGTGTCATGGACCTTTCATCATGTCATATTTCATACTAAGGCAACACTCATATGTTCTCATCAATAACCAACATCAACACCTCCATACAATCATATATCATAAGAAGAATATCGCAAACCAAGAATAGATCATATCATGCAAACATCTCAAAGGATACTTGGTGACAACTCAATGTGTATGAAGCGACTCAATCATGAAATTATTCAAGTTCTATGCACATCATATATATATATATATATATATATATATATATATATATAACATCAATGCTTCAATAAACTGTGATTCCATGTCAAGTTCAACAACATCTTTAACTTCAAATCGAAGTGTCTAAGGATTTGCATTTCCACTTCACAATGCTTCTTCAATAGCTTCACAATATAGATGATCTTTTCCCAACTTCAGAAATTGATTCATCATGCCATGATACACTATTACAAGCTTCAAAGCCCATTTCCCTCTTACTTATATCATCGACGGATTTTTATTTGACACTAGTAGATTGTTAGTATATACAAACCAAAATTAAAATAAAAGTCATACCTTGGAGCACTTCTGAGGTAAAGGCTTCAATCAACACGCCATCTGGCTTCATCAAATAACTGTCAATGCAGACAAATATGGATCAGGGGAGCTTGCTTCATGCAATGCTCACTGCAACCATAACACTTTACCAAACCATCAACCCTTCATAAATCCTTATTGTGCAATCAAATCAATTAAATAATATTATCAAATTTTATAAGCCAGATCAATACTAATATCAAAAGTTATCAATATCTCAGAGTCAATTATTTGAACTAGATGACAAGTAGGGATTTTATCAAGTCACGTCGTCATCTATTATCATGCCAATAAGTTGTCATCAACCATGCAATATCAATCAAGTCATTCCCATAATACAAGTCGTAAGAAGTCAGTATGCTCATATATCATCAAGGCAAATCATCAGTCGTCAAGTCAAAAACATTAGACATCATGTCAATATCCAAGTTTTCCGTCATAGTAAGATCTATATTCCAATACATATCTCAATCATTGAGTTAGAGATTTAGGTCATCACAACTCATATATATCAATCAACCAAATCATGTCAAACACTTGTAGTACAAACTTCAAACATAATGACATATCTATATGTATGTCATGGTCATCTTCAAACATTCAAACTTCCATGTTTTAAATTTTTTCGGATATTTTCTACTTGTATGTGGAACTAACATCCTCCAGGTGAGCATCTTTATTTCATGCTCAAAACTTCAATTTTGTGTCCATCAGGCATAGTCACACCTATGGGCCTTCCTTTGGGTGAGGCTCAGACCTCTGTTGTAGATCAAATAATGTCAGATTCACATAAATAATATTTCAACAGAAAATAGTAATAAGAGTAAGAATCTTGAGAAGATATTCTCCATCTGATTGGGAATTTACTTCATTCGTCTTCTTTCATGTCATCAACCTGTATTTACTAGAGTCACGCAACAACAAATCTGTTAGATCATAGAATCAAACATATACCCATCATGATCATAACATGCTCATCTCAGATACTTCATCATTACATCATGCCATCAATATTTCATCAAAGGTTAGAATCACATGATAGGAACAATAGACGGGTGTGACAACATACTTCAAATATTACAAACACAATATCACCTTTATAAATTCAATCCTTCAGGTTTAGGGCATTTAGTTTTACCATATTCCATAATTACTATCAAAGACATGACCATGGTTAATAAGAGATCTAGAGTATCAATCTCATAGTTATATCATCAAGGTTATCATAGGACCAAGTCAGGTCATTCAATAAAACTTTACCAAAAAAAACAAGAGTTTCAACATACTTTCATCATACTTGTCATAGGAATTACCAGTATCAAGGAGGTAATCTTCTATAAGAGATCCATCATGTATTATGCATATCAAGTGTTAAGAGTATCATTTACTAGAGTTAAGGTATTAGCCTTCTTCATAGAATCAAGATCTCCAAGAACAAGATATGTTATTCAAAAATACAATCATGCCACTATATCCAAGATCAATAATAAGTAACCTCATAGAATCAACAATATCAACATGATCAAAATATTCAATACCAAGTGCACTATTTCATCATAGGATAAATAAATCTCTTTCATATGGAAGCATGAACCATCTTCAAAGGAGATATTCTCAACATACCATAAGGATTACCTAGTCATCCAATGTTATAGCTGAAACATAGCATTGAATCAATATACCTTTCATACCTTGTAGTGTTCAAATACCTATGCTCCTTCTCATAGGCAGCTTGTAGTGCTTGTCACATTTTTTTCAAGTGCCCCTTTACCTCTTTCCAGATCCAGGTTTTCTTTCTTGCATCTTAAATGATCCTCAAGAGGGATCCCATTATCGCAACTAATCAAGGAGGTTAGATACATCCATATACTCAAATATACATGCAGGAAGTATAAGAAATGATCAAAACAATAATCATAATAATCAGATCCATAAGTCTAAACAAGAGTAAAGACACAAAGAAACATCATAAGTCAAGGAGTACTTATCTTCAATGAGAGGTGATCCTCTCCCTCTTGAACCAGCCTTCAAGAGCCATCACTATCCATAGTCCACATAAGAATGTTGCCTTCAATCAACTTTATCAACAATCGACCATCTAGGGCTTCATCAAATCTGTCCCAAGTGCTTGAGCATCTTCACATAGATCATGCTATAGTTTCATACATCAAATCTCAAGTCTTTTCCATAAACCATGGTTTCTCTTAAACCATAACCATCAAATACTTATGCACTAACTACCTAGGGTTTCCTTCATACCCTAGCATTCTTTTAGGTCTCCACCATCCTCTTCTTGCTTCCATCCAAAGTGTCTCCATGGGGGTGATCTCCATGGCTTTTCTTCAGCCTAGCTCTGATACCATGCTAATTTTTCATAGGGCCATATTGTTCTTTTCTTTGATAATTTCATTTCTTCAATAATACATTAAGTTCACCCCATAACATCATAACATTGTTCAGATTTACTTCATTATTCATCAGCATATGCAAATATGTATAAAGAACAATAACATCGTCATCAATGCAAAAAAACATAAAGGAACAATAGAAGAAAATCATGAACACATAGATACACCAGGATTTGGTCAGAGACTAGGGAAAAACCCATTCTGGGGAAAACCCTTGCAAATATTATTCTAATAGATTGTCATCAAATAATTCAGCAAAAGAGAGTACAATGATCCATATCTTCACAACAACTAGAATATCCATGAAATGCATCTAAAACATCAGAACTCTGATTCTAATGACTATAATGTATACTCACTACCTATAGCCAGCTGCCAAAAACTTTTGTCATTGAGCGAAATCTTCGGAATAATGAAATATCATCTAGGAGTCTCAATCACAGGTAGGAGGAGTTGTGAGAGTGACTATGAAAGACATGGTCACTCTCTATGAACTGCAAGATAACGACTATGGAAGCTCGGTCGCTCCCATACCATTTTGTGCGAGCGACCAGGGACCAAATTGACCCAGACTCTTGGTCTCTTTCATGTAGACCCTGTGCCAGTGACCAAGGATCCAAATTCACTCTCACGATCAGTATGTGCTAGCGAATGAGCACCCAAATTCACTCTCATGACAACTCTGTGGCAACAACTTTGAATAAAAAACCCTAGTTCAATGCGAGCTTCATCTTGAAGTTTCAGACCCTTGAGTGAGCTTACTCCGTTAGACCTGTGCAAGCCAAGACAATATAGAAGAGGATAAGAGAGACTGATGTGTGTATCCAAATGAGATTGAGGACTCTTCTACTTATAGGCTTCCATTGGTACATGTGCATAGGGGCGACCTGATCCATAATATATGTATGAATAAAATAATTTGTAACTCAACTTATGCTTATTCAAATGAGGTGATATTTAGGTCGATTTTGGTCCTCTAGGAAAGAGGAATATGGTTCCATCATCATATAATCAAATGAGTAGTCAAAAGTGGAATATGACCACAGTTTCATATTTTAACAGCTGGAAGGCTATTGGTTCTCCTGAGTTAAGCCGTTACCAACCACTTTGAAATATTTTGATGGAAGAACTTATAAACCGTGTGGGAATTTGAATTCTATATAGGTAGAATTAGGTGGCAAGAATGTATCAGTAGAAGTCAAATTTATCAACATACCTCTAGATTATAATCTTCTACTGGGTCATACGTGGGTTTATGCCATGGTTACGGTTGTTTCCACATATTTTAGAATGATCACTTTTCCTCATAAAGGCGGTATTGTAGCCATCGATAAAATCACTTTCTTTGCCATTGATTCTCCAGTTACTGGAAGTGTTCCTATCATGGGGCAAACCCCTCATCCGTATCAACATGTTGGAGTTGAACTTCTTAAGTATTCCTCTCTCATGGGAACCTTTCTGCTTCCTCCTCCCTTGTTGCTTGACAAATCTACTTCGGTTTCCTAAATTAATATGATATCTTCTTTTACTGATCCAATTGATCCATGGGTAGTAACAAATCAATATAATATCAACAGTTTTGGTGACCATATGTTGCTCAAACCCATTGAGCTATATTACGAAACCTTCCATTTGGTTTGTGTGACTTATTCTGATCCCACCTCTTCGATAAACTGGGTTAACCCTTCTTTAGATTATGGTGCATCGTTCAATCCTTTCTCTCGTACATTTTCCACCAATGAGAGCATCATGGAGATCATGATTCCAGATGATGCGCCATGGGAAGATAATCATCATCGTTCCTCCTTGCCATATTCCTTCGAGGACAATCTTATTGAACTTTATCAACCCAATATCATTGATTTATCTACAAATTCCACATCCATCTATGATGTCGATTCTGAGAAGAACTTTTCAAACATTGAAGAGACTATCCCTCTTGACATTTAAATTAAACCCAACATTATAAAAAATCTACATATCGGTTCGTCTTTCTCTCCCGATGAGGTCAAGACTTCTAAAGCCGTATTCCAAGAATTTAGAGATGTTTTTTTTTCTAGTCTTACAAAGAAATGCCTGGTATTGATCCAAACATCGTTTTTCATGAAATTAAGATGTATCCTGATGCTAAAATAGTTCGTCAATGCATTTTCCCTATTCATCCCAAGAAGGATGTCGCTATTAAAGTTGAATTTGAAAAAATTCTACAAGCTGGTTTCATCTATCCCGTACCTTTAACTAATTGGGTGTCTAATGTTGTTCCTGTCATGAAGAAACAAGGAATAATCTATGTGTGTATCGATTATTGAGACATCAATCGTGCTTGTCTAAAGGACAACTATCCCACCCTGTTCATCGACCAGATCATTGATGATTGTGCTGACTGTAAGATATTTCCATTTATGGAAGACTTCTCTGACTATAATCAAATCAATATTCTTTCGACGGACTAACATAAAACTACATTCATTTGTCCCTGGGGCACATTTACATATAGAAAACTCCCTTTCAGATTAAAGAATGTTGGGGCTATGTTTCAGAGGGAAATGAATTACGCCTTCCAAGACACCAAACATATTGTGCAACCTTATTTGGACGATTTTCCTGCTCATTCACAACATCAGGCTAATCACCTGATGCATCTTAGGGCCATCTTTTTACGATGTAGACATTATAACATTCGACTCAATCCACAAAAATGTGTGTTTTGTGTAAGCTCCATTCGTCTTCTCGAATTTGTTTTTATCAAAACAAGAAATTTGTATAAATCCCTTGAAAGTCTAGGCAATCATTGATCTACCTGCTCCTTCTTCCCTCCTTCAGCTTCAACGACTCTAAGGTAAGGCTAAATTTCTTTGGAGGTTAGTTCCCAATTACGCCAATCTAACCAAAAGATTCACTCTCTTTCTCAAGAAAGGGGTTCCCTTCCATTGGGATGACGTTTCTCAAAAAGTGTTCGATGCCTTAAAAGAGGTATTGATTCAGGCATCGGTGTTATGCCCCCCTTGATTACCAACACGATTATTTCCTGTAACTCCCCGTTACAGGTACTACCATTTCTATGAAATTGGTTCAAGAGGATGATGTAGGAACTGAACGTCCTATTTACTACTTGAGTCATAATCTCAATGATACTGAAGTCAAGTACACCCATGTCGATAAGTTAACTTTCACGACTGTTCAAATTGTCAAGATATTTCGGCATTACATCATGCTCCACAAAACTATGGTTGTTTGATATTGTAACCCCATGACATACATCTTATCACGAAAATTACTGGGGGGGAAATACTCTAAGTGGATTTTAATCTTACAAGAGTTCGATTTGGAAGTCATCAAATCTAAGTTGAAGAAATCCCTAGTTTATGTTGAGTTAATTTGCAATCTTCCCAATTCTGAAACTAAAATAACATCTAGTGATTATATTTCAGATGGGTTGTTGTTTCTGATCTCATCATTTGACCTGTGGTATGGAGACATTATCATATATCTTCAGACCCAAAATTTCCGATTTGATACCTCTCACTTTGACCAATGACGTATCTGATATCAAGCCAAACATTATATTATAAAGGGTGACACTCTCTATCGCCGCAATATCGATAAGGTTTTTCAAAGGTGCCTCATCCATGAGGAGTCCAATAAAGTAGTAAATTAATTCCATCAAGGGGCCTATGGTGGTCATGTGTCTGGATATACCATAGCACAGAAGATCCTACATGCTGGTTAATTTTGTATCACCATAGTTTGCGACTGTATCTTCGTTGTCCAAAAGTGTCATTCATGCCACATTTATGATCGTAAGATCCATGCTCTGACCACTCCTTTGCATCCTGTTATCACTGTTGGTCCTTTTGCGAAATGGGGCATTTATTTCATGACATGTAACCATCACTCGGACGGGGGGAATGGCTATATCATCGTAGTGATTGATTAATTTACAAAGTCGGCCAAGGCGATTCCTACATATAACAATACTGACGAAACAACTGCTCTATTTTTCTTTAACCCTATCATCATGTGGTTTGGCTGCAAGTTGTAGTCATGGACCATGGAAAACATTTTCACAATCACATGATGTTTGAAATAAATTCCAAGCTGGGACTTTCCCATTAAATTTATACTCCCTACTACTCTAAGGCAAACAGGCAAGTTGATGCAATTAATAAAGTTCTCAAAATGATGCTTCAATGTATGATAGGGGTCCTTAAATTGGGCTGGCATATTATTCTTTGTGCATCCTTGTGGGAATACCGAACGTCTGTTAGGACTGTTACTGGGTTTACACCATTCCAATTGGATTATGGTATGGAAGCAATCCTTCCGATTGCATGTGAAATTCCATCCCTCAAACTTGTTGTTGAACTCCTCCCTGCCGCTTCTATGGAAGAGGAATGTCTCTTACATCTGACACACTTATATGAAACCTGATGTGATGTCGTGATGGCTAATGAAGCCCATAAGAAACATATCAAGATGAAATATGACAAGAGTGTCAAGCCTCATGTCTTCTCGAAAGGAAACCTTGTTTTGTTATACAATCAAGAGTCTGATAAATTAGGAACATGGAATATTGAGCCAATGTGTTTGGGTCCATATATTGTCAAATGTGTTCTTGCTAAAGGGGCCTATGAGCTAGTTGATTTTGATGGAGTTCCCTTGGTGCAACCTAGGAATGGGCTATAGCTTAAGAAATACTATGCTTGAGTTTTTGCATAGTACAATGTGTACATATTGTATATAGGTGTGATTGAGCGTGTTTGCAGTGTGTTCCCTTAAAATTTTCCTAGGTTTTTATTAATCTTGTTTACATTTGGTTTGCAGATGTCATCATCCATCAAACCATATGTTGGTTATGCTGATGGTGCTATTGGTGGCTAGATTTGCATACTTTTACTCACCCTTTCACCCTGTTCTTTTTATCCATTTCACGCCAATAATGGTTAATCGATATTTTAAAACGCACAGGTATACCTCTTTTCATGTCTTTATGGATTATTGATCAATGAAGCATAGTCGTAGGGGATTATTACCTAAGCGGCTTGCTACTTCAATTATTTCTATAGATTTTAAGGGAGAATGACTAGGACCGTGATTCACTGGATGATACCGACAAAACTAGTAGCACTATCCTTGGATATTGGCTGCAATGGTGAATCAATATTTTGATTAACACACTGCTATATTTTACATTGTGTTTTGTTCTAAAAACCATCATGTAATTAATGGTAGACTGTGCCATAATTCTAGGAGCTGTATTACTGACAAATTGTATAAAGTAGAGTTGCGGGTTGTGAAAGCTATCACTGTTAAGAGTCATGAAGGTTACAGGAGAAATACTTCAACTTTGAGTCTGTAACAACACACTTGTAATCTTTCTTTAATTAATGATAGTTTGATCTTCTATGCATATCGTGATTCGTTGATATCGCCACAACCCTGATCAAGGATTTGGGCCCACTCTCCTAACCAGGTGCTACTAGATTATTTGTGTGATAGGTTTATTTCCGTGAGTTTATTATTGATGTGAATGTTTATTAGTGTGTTGCTGTGAGTCCTAATTGCTGTTACTCTTATTTCTGTTACAATTATTATTTGATGTTACTCTTATTTTCTTTTACAATATTGCTTGCTGTTACACATTGATGAATTTATAATTAATTTTCAATGCTAGGTAGGGAAACTGTGGCCTACACATATAGTGCACGATATCCTTGAAACAACTGGTAGAACCCAGGGTTGACAATTAAATGTGGATTGGGTGAATTTCATGATTCATACTTGGACACCAAAATTTTGGCGTCGTTTTCAGGGAGGCTATCACACGCGCGAAAGTACGATCAATATTGACCATAGGACTGATCTCTCATCCTGGGGAAGGAAGCTTACAACTTACTCTAGGTCCTGAGTATTAGATCGCTTCATTGTTTGGTTTCTTGTTCTTGTTTTTTTTAGGATTATTCTCTCATCCTGGGGAAGGAAGTTTTTATCACCTTGCTCCAGGTCTGGATCTTTAGATTGCTTTGTTCTGATTTCATAAGTATTGCTCTCTCGTCCTAGGAAGGGAAGTTTTATTTTTCACCCTATTTCAGGTCATGATCTTGATTTTTGTGATTTGCTTATTTTCTTTCTCTTATTTTATTTAGGGGCCACTCTCTTGTCCTGGGGAGGGAAGTTCTTATCCTGCTCCAGGTCTTGAGATTTTAATTTGTTTGAATGTTTCCCTTTTATTTCCTAATTGTATGAACAGAGACACCAATAAAAGGGGAAGAGGGAGACCCCTAAAAAGAAAAGGGGTTGATTTGGGCAGAAAAAATTACATCCAAGAGATCATCTCAAGGGCTAAGTCTGGAGAATCATCACGAGCTTCTGCTAGGGTAAGATCTCATACGAGATCTGGAGGACAATCAGTTTCACAACTAGAACCTCCTCTAATAGCAGAGGTGCAATTCAGGGAAGAAGAAGCAGAAAGCAGAAGATCTGAGGAACTGCATATTGCAAGTTTAGAGAAAGAATATTTGAGGAAATTCTTGGCACCATTTGTTCAAGGAAGTGCTGTGAAACAACTTCCATCACCTGTTATAGAACAACCAAAGCTGGAACATGTTGAAATTCCAAGTGGGTATTGGCAGATATTCATGGCTCTTGCAACTTCTTCGATTGAATTTCCAATTGGAGATATCATAGGTGATGCACCTATGAAGCCTATTCCTTTGAAAACACTACCTAATTTCCATGGTCTTACTTCCGAGGATCCAGAAACATTCCTTTTTGAATTTGACATTGTTTTTCAGGGTTATGATTACATTTCTGATGCTCAGAAATTGAAGATATTCCCTTCTACTTTGAAGGGAACAACTTTGAGATGGTTTATGGGTTTAGGAGGAAAATCTATTGCTACATGGGATGATATGAAGATGATTTTCCTTGAGAAATATCAGGACTATTGCAAGTTCCAAGATGTAAGGGAAGAATTTTTTAAGATTATGCAGAAAGAGGATGAGAATATAGAAGATTTTGTGCAACGCTTTTAATATAGTTTGCAGAGATCAAGCCGCAGTGACCTGGATAAGAATATCTTGAAGATCATTTTTCTCAAAGCAATGAGGGAGGAATCTATGGAGCTATTGAATGTAGTAGGGAAATGAGATATATCAAAGGAAGAATTTGATACCATATGTGAATTATGCATCAAGTGTTCATGAGGGGTTGTGAGACAGAGGCAGGGAATCCGAACTCTCACAACATCCAGCGGTGGAGTTACAAAGGCTAAAATTTGAAATCTATTGGACGACCTGAGAACTGATATCCTGAGCACATTATCATTGCAACTAGACGCGTTGCAGGTGAAGCAGAATCAGATGGAAGTAGAGAAGGCCATGTCTATTTTTTTCCCTCATTGTAGGAAGAAGCATCCGTTGAAGGAATTTCCATTAAATTATGTGGAGACTTGTACGATATGTGAACAGAGTCATTCCATTAGCACTTGCCCATCTCTTCCTAGATTGAAGGTAGTCTTTCAGGGAACAAATGAAGAAGCAGAACAACTTTATTTTATGGGATCAAGGAAACCATGGCAACCACGACCGCCGAATATGAATCAAGGTATGCCTCAAAACTCATCTCAGCATTTTAATAATATGAGTTTTGGTCAGTAGTCTGTACCTTTTTCACCTTCTTGGCTGCAGTCTTACTAATATCCAATGCCCTGGCAACCCTAGTATCCTCAATCTGGTCAAAATTCTTCATGGTCACAGAATTGGTGTGGACCTCCTCCTCCTCCTCTAGGAAAATTCTCCCAACCTATGCCACAACAACAACTACAACTGCCTACTAATTTGCCCACTAGTAATCCTCCTGTTCGTCCTCAACTGATTGTCCAATCCAATCCAAATCCAAATAATAGAGGGGCTCAATAGGTTGAGACAATCAACCTCCTTGCATATAGTATTGACACTATGGAATGAAATGAATTAAATATTCGATTTGGTTGGGTGGTCAATACTCAGAATTCACCTATAATTGTTGAGCATACCGATGATGAAGTCTCATAACTAGAACAAAGAACGATAGGGGATGAGCCATCACATATTCTTGCAAAGAAACAAACCCCTTCACAAATTATTGTTACTAGAGGATGTCAGACCGGTCCACCTTATCCGACAATATTATCTTTGAGCAAACAAAGTCCTCATCCTAAATTTGACATTTTAGGGGAATTGAAAAAATTATTCGTTAAAATTCCGTTACTTTAGGCTATGAAGGACATACCGACTTATGCTAAGACAATTAAAGAATACTGTTCTAAGAAACCTGGCAGAAAACCAAAAGACCCACTTACTATTCATGTCATGGGTAAATTATCAGATATAATTATGGGGAAATCTATACCTGTCAAATACAAGGACCTGGGGAATCCTATTCTGACAGTGCAGATTAATGGGGTGGATATCCAAAATGTACTGGTAGATTTTGGGGCAACGATTAATGTTATAACCTCTGCAACTGTGATTACCTTGGGTCTGCGGAACCTTAAACCAACTCCCACCGTACTATAATTGGTAGATCGGTCTACTATTAGACTGATAGGGAAGCTGGAAGATATCACTATTTTGGTAGACTCATGGTAGTACCCCGTTGACCTTTTGGTTTTACATACCCAATCCCCAGCTGATGGGCATCCTTTGATTTTAGGAAGACCTTGGCTTGCAACTGCAGATGCTTACATCATGTGTTGGTATGGAAACATGGTAATATCCAATGGGGAAGTTATAAAGAACCTTGTCCTTTACCCCCTGTAGAATCAAGCTCATCAAATAAACCCATATTTTCCTTGATACAAAAGTCTCTACCTACCAAAGAGCCCGAATATGAGAATGAAGAAGTTAGACCCATCCTTACCATCAACGAGGCTCTTTGTTTTAAGGATGAAATGGAGGACAATGCCATTAGCACCTTTATTAGCAATCCCGACTCTATTTATGATTCAACCGTCAGTTGTTAGAAATTATCATGAGTTGCAATGTTCAGGAAGATATTGAACCAGAAACAGAAATATAAAACATTCCTGAAATTGTCCCTCATAATAATGTTCCTGTAGAAATTGAACCAGGGAAAACATTGAATATTAATCTTGAATTTTCACACTCCCAATCCGAACAACTGTTGAAAGTCCTTCGGGAGCATAAAGAAGCCTTTGCTTGGGAGTATACCGATATGAAAGGCATCCCTGTTGATTTATGTACTCATCATATATACATTAAAGAGGAATGTCGGCCTATTAGGAAACCACAAAGAAGAATGAATCCTGCCTTAAAAGACATTGTCAAAGATGAATTGTAGAAGCTATTAGATGTGGCTTTTATTTATTTGATATTGGATAGTCAATGGGTTTCCTCGGTGGTCATTGTTCCTAAGAAGAATGGAAAGTGGTGTATTTTCGTTGATTACAAGGAACTAAACAATGCAACCCAGAAATACCATTTTCCCTTACCCTTTATTGACCAAGTCCTTGATACATTAGCGAGGAAGGAGTTTTTCTCCTTTCTAGACAGGTATAGTGGATACAACAAGATACAAATAGCTCCTGAGGATCAGGAAAAAACTACCTTCACATGCCCTTGGGGAACCTTTTCCAACATAGTCCTTCCATTTGGCCTCTGTAACACACCCGCTACATTTCAAAGGGAAATTTTAGGAATTTTCTCTATTCTAGTTAATGATAGTGTTGAGATTTACATGGATGTACTTACCCCATATGGGGATACCTTTACAGAAGCTTTGAAAAACTTAGAGAAAGTACTTGAAATATGCAAGAAAAGACATGTTTCTATGAGTACAGCGAAATGCCATATGACGATGAAAGAAGGGATAGTGCTGGGACACTTTCTTTCAGTTGCAGGAATTTGGGTTAATCCTGCGAAGGTAGAGGTAATATTAAAATTTCCTACGCCTAAGACACCGACACAGGTACGCAACTTTATTGGTTATGCTGGCTATTATAGGCATTTCATAGATTTTTTTTCTAAAATAGCATTCCCATTTTTTAATTGCTACCTAAGGATGCAAAATTTGTGTGGACAGGTGAATGTGAAGTAGCTTTTGTAGAAATCAAAGAACTAGTCTACAAGGCTTCGATATTATGTGGTCCTGACTAGAAGCTCCCATTTCACATCTCTACTGATGCTTCTCAAACATTGATAGGGGTGGTTTTGGGGAAACAAGAGGAAAAGAAACCGTACACAATTTACTATGTCAGCAAGAATTTGACCCCTGCTGAATTAAACTATACAGTAACTGAAAAGGAGTTCTTGGCTGTCATTTATGCTATTAATAAATTTTAGCATTATATCACAGGGTATCCTACTTTCGTGCACACTGATCATACAACTATCAAGTATCTGATGAACAAACCAATAACCCCTGGCCGTGTTACAATATGGTTATTGTTAATTCAAGAATTTGATATTACCATTGTAGATAAACCAAGGAAAGATAATGTAGTTGCAGATTTCCTATCTAGGATGGATACTAGTGATGAAGGTACACCTATAGAGGATAGTTTTCCATATGAACATCTTTTTTCAATTTCTACTCACACTCTGTGGTATGTAGATATTGCTAACTATCTTGCTACATGAAATGTGCCTCAACACTTTCCTTACAGAGAACAATGAAGGATTATCCATCATAGTGCTCGTTATTCATGGATAGAGGGATATCTATTTCACACAGGATCTGATCAGCAAAACCAACGCTGCATAAGTGGAGATGAAATCTATGATGTCTTAAAAGCTACTCATGATGGCCCCTGTAGGGGACATTTTGTAGATAAGTAGATAGGTCATAAGGTGTTACAAATGGGATACTATTGGCCTTCTATTTTTCATGATGCAAGGAAATATGTTAGAGGGTGTGATAGTTGCTAGTGGATGGGTCATCCTGGTCGAGTAGATGAAATGCCGTTATAGCCCCAACTAGCTCTTGAGCCCTTTGAAAAATGGGCTATCAATTTCGTTGGGCCATTTAATCCACCTTCATAATAGAAAGTTCACATTTTGGTTTGCACGGATTATGTGACAAAGTGGGTAGAGGCCAAGGTTGTTGTGAAAGCAACAAAACAGGTTGTCTCAGACTTTTTATTTGAAGAAATTCTTGCATGGTATGGAGCTCCTAGAGAGATAGTTTTAGATGGAGGGGCACAATTTACATCACATATGATAGTAGGACTTATGAAAAAATATGGAATCAAGCATATGGTAACATATCCATATCACCCTCAGGCGAATGGTCAAGTCGAAAGCACAAACAAGGTACTAGAGAATATTCTTACAAAGACTGTAGCGAACCATCACCAGAATTGGGTCGAAAAGCTTCTTGAGGCACTGTGGGCATATAGAAAAACATGGCAGAACACAACAGGGTTTTCACCATATGAGCTTGTCTATGGGAAATCCCCCTTGTTTCCAGTGGAATTTGAAATTAAGACACTTAGAATAGCCCTTGAAGTAGCTTTAGATCTTTCAGAAGCCTAGAAATACCGACTGGAACAGTTGAATGAGCTGGATGAAATAGGTTTTGTAGATGTCCAAAATACTACTATAATCCAGCAGCAACGAACTAAATGGCATGATAAATTCATTAAGAAAAATGTGTTTCAAAGAGGAGATTGGGCATTACTTTATGATTCTTGGTTCAAGGATTTTAAGGGAAAACTCTACTCCAAGTGGATGGGAGCATATGAAGTTGACACGATGTTTGATAATGGGACTGTTAGACTTATAACAATTGACGAGGCACATACTCCTTTGATCGTGAATGGAAATTGCCTCAGATTATATCATGTCTAGCTTCAAGAGACTCCTTTACTAAATGTCTCTCTGATAACTTTGGTTTTGAAGTTATTAATGCAGGGAATTCTTCCTCTGCACCCCTTATCTAAAAAATAAAATAAATAATAATAATAAATAAATAAATAAATAAATAAATAAATAAATAAATAAATAAATAAATATATATATATATATATATATATATATATATATATATATATATATATATATATATATATATATATATATATATATATATATATATATAATGTTGTTACTACTCTATCAATCTTTTTCTTACAGGTACCTCACTGGCGCTGTTACTCCTCTGATACTGTTACTATGATGATAGCAAGTTTGTCTAAGTACTTCACTGGTGTTGTTACTCCTTCGGTGCTGTTATTCTGATCGTGCTGATTTGGACTAAGTACTTCATTAGTGTTGTTACTCCTCCGGTGCTGTTACTCTGATGATGGCGACTTCGTCTAAGTACTCCGGTGCTATTACTCCGTCGTGATTTCATCTAAATATTTTGGTGATGTTACTCCACTGGTGCTATTACTCCTACGGTGCTGTTACTTCGTCATGATTTTGACTAAGTTTTCAAGCGGTGCTATTACTCCTTGGGTGTTGTTACTCCCCCGATGCTGTTACTCCTCGGGTGCTGTTACTTCCTCCGATGTTGTTACTCCTCTGTCGTCGTTACTTCGTCAAGGTAAGTTGCGAGGTATGTCCATGATCGACTTTGTGGATTTGATTAATAATTCATGTGACATGAGTTGTTATGATCGCGGATGGTAATCCCTTAGTTAGGGGGGAGGTACTTTAATAAATGAAAAAAGATGCCATAATTACTTGTTATTATCATGATTAAACCTTGTGCTAAGTGCATACACTCCACGATTTTCCACCATACTTCGCACGATTACCCAAATGTATCAGGACTTGAAGTTAGTACTAATGTAATAATGAACAATCCTTTCCAACGCTACGAAGTAATTACCATAAATACTATTTATTATTACCATTATCTGCCATGATTGTTTTCCATATTTCACTGTTATCCTCCCATTTTTCACTCTCACTACACCCCATTGCTATCATAGCTCTCACTGAAAATCTACCTACCGACACTCCTCCTCGATGGTTTGCTGTAACTCTGAAGTGTTTTTATAGAGCCGTTGCAGAATGGGTGGGCAGGCCGTGAGACACGAACCAGAGAGAACCAAGCAGGTTCGATGCAATGTAGATGTTTGGCAAGTCTTCTTGGATGCAGGGTGGCATGTGTAGTTTTAGAGGCTACAAGGATTTGACGAAGCCATCATAGTTGAATTTACATTAAACCTAGAAGAAAATCATTCTAGAGTTTGTGGACTGGATATTTCTATCACAGAGGAATCTATTTCGATTGCTAATAGGTTGCAGTGAGGAGGTCAGAAATGGCTCCTCTGCTAGAGTTTCCAGAATTATTTTTGCAGGCTGGGGAGACAACGGTCCAGAAAGGAAGAGGGTATGATTGTAAATCTCTGCCATACCTATGGGATAAGGTGGTGTATTTTTTTATGATGTATGTTACTTTCAAAGGTCATTTCTCTACATTGTTTAAGTATAATTTGAAACTCCTTGCATGCCTTCAGTTTCAGCATGCGCAGGTTCATTCTTTAGACATGCCATACTTTCTATGGAGTAGCCTTCACTTAATGGCGCAATCTGCCTGCCGGTCTCGACAACCATTAGCGGTTCTCACAAATCATGGGTTGGTTATATTATTGGTGGTGCATGATCTGTCTCGAACCTCCGTGGGTTGGCCACAATTCATTGAGCTAGCAGAGGAAGAAATTGCAGTATACTACCTCTAAGGGAGGAGGAAGAAGACTTAGTAGTGGAAGAAGAGGCCATAGACAACACTGTTCCAGTGTTTCCTATTGGCCCAACATAAGTAGACACAATGGAGATAGAAGAGAGTGCAGTCGACGCTGCTCCACAAGAACCAGCGTCGACTGCCAATTTAAGAGGAGAATCACCACCCTTGGATGCAGTTATAGGTGGTGATGACACACAAGAACTAGCATCACCTATCCAAGAAATTGAAGAAATTTTGGTTGAGAATGTAGGTGGTGCTGACGCACAAGAACCAACATCACCTGTCCAAGAAAGTAAAGAACTTTTGGCTGAGAATGTAGGTGGTGCTGACACATATGAACAAACATCAATTGTCCAAGTAATTGAAGAACTTTTGGTGAGAATGTAGGTGGTGCTAACACAGAAGAACCAACATCACTTGTCCAAGCAATTGAAGAACTTTTGGTTGAGAATGTAGGTGGTGCTGATACACAAGAACCAACACCACCTGTTCAATTAGTCGAAGAAACTTTGGATGGAAATGTAGGTGGTGCTACCACACAAGAACCAACACCACCTGCTCAAATGAATGTGGAACTTTTGGAGGAAACAGGGGCCGCAGTGGACACCACTCCACAAGAGCCAGTGTTGGTTGCTGGGCAGAAGGATGATTTGGGAGAAGCACAAGAAAAAGGAGAGAAAGGGAGCATAGAACAACTCATGAACATAGAAGAAGAGGAAGGAGGGTCTACGTCAGCAGGCATTGAGAGAATGAAAATTGATGAAATTATTACTCGCTCTCCTTTTCTTGCATCTTTTCCAAAAAGGGAAAGGAAATTCCGTTCCTCTAGATGCATGGATAAAGAAGAAGCTTCTCCCCTGATTGGTGAAAGAATTGAGAAAATTGAAGTGTAGGTGGTCGGTATTGCCACAAAAGAACCTGTGCCGACCGAAGGATAAAATGAAGAATTTATGGTTGATACTACTTCTACAGAGACCATTCCTAAGCAGATGGAAGAGGACATTGCTGATCAGATTAACCCGCAAGGGCTAGAGACCATTCCTGAGCAGATGGAGGAGGGTGTTGTTGATAAAACTAACCCACAAGGGCTATGAAATATTCTTGAACAGATGGAAGAGGATGGTCAGGAATCAAAGAAACTAAAATAACAGGGTGTCAAAGACACTACCCACAAGACCCTACAATGAATCCAGAGCCGCAGAGGGAAGATGTAGAGGTCCTGAGACCTGAAGAAGGAGATGGCGGGGCTGTTCCTTGAGTCAAGGAACAAACAAAAGAAATCAGAGTAAAACAAGAACCAATTGACAATTTTGTCAATGTCAACCGCCCAGGCCTTGGGCCAACTGTGAAGCCTGTGGAGGAAGTTGCTGTAAAACAAGATTTCATCGAGCAATGTGTGAAAAGGAGACCCCCTCTTAAGGAAAGATATCAAGCACAATTCATAGAAAACATGCAGTTGAAATTGGAAATCATTAAATTGAGAAAACGTGCACGACGCTTACGAAGGAGAGTGAGGAAGCAAAAGAAAAATGCTGTGAAGACCCGACCTGAAACCGTTTCAGTGGCAGCATAGACCGAAGATAGGCCAATGAATTCAACAACTATACAGACAAAGTCATTTTTCATATGATCGAGGTGCGAGAGTTTTTCATGTCTGCATAAATTCAGAAGTGGCAAGCTACAACAACTCACTTTCAACGAGGGACCATTCCTTTAGAAGCACACTAGGAAGGAATAAGGCAAACTAGCGAGCAAGCTGCGAAAACAGTCTTTGACTACATAGAATAGATAGAGAAGGAAAAGCGGAAGCAAGAGAGACAACAAAAGCGAATTGAGGGACTAGAAGAACATGTGAAGCTATTAAAGGCTAATAAGGAAGAGATGTTTACTTTGGCACAATAGGCAATGGATTTCCACCCCCTGCTCATAACTATGCCCTGTTCCTCCATGAATAATATCTATTCTTTTGTTTAGAAAGTGTTCACTAGGAGCTTAGTCATGAGATGGAAGATTCAATGCAGTTTCTGTGCATCTTGAGATGCCACAATATTCTGGATCAACATTTGATGTGCGAGTTGTACATGCATGACTACTTTCTAGGCAATGATCAATCATTTAACCCAATTCCATATGTAGGAGACATTCAATTGAGATCCTTTACCTCCTACACAGTCAATCAGGTTAAATGGAAGAAGGCCTTCGACACATTCGAAGAAAATTAGGAAAATAGGCCACTTGTCATTCGAATGGAGAATTGTCAGTCCGTGAATGTTTATAACAAACATGAAACCCTCTTGGGGATCAAGGGACAGAAAGAACAGATGCTGGAAACTCAACAATGGCGCGTTGATATATGCACAAAATAGATCTTTACTTGTCAAGAGGAGGCTTGAGATAACTGCCAGAAATAATGGATGCTCTCGTCATTAGTTGTCAGGATACGTGAGCCTTTTGGGGCCCCCAATTTTGCTCGGTCTCTAAACAGGGTACCTAGGTATATTGTATGCATGCGGCTTCGTGGGGTCCAATGGATGGGTTTGAGGTTTTGATTTCGCATCATCTGGATGCCAGCCGATAAGTACACTCCAACTTACGAGGTAGGTGAGGATTGGTGGAAGGAATTCATCCAAATAGATGGGTATAAGCCTCCGGGAACAAAGATGTCTGCAAAATACGATCTTGCCCAGCTTCACGATGATCATCACAGTTCTAACCCAGACTTGCACAGGCGACGAACTATATGAGGACATGCAGTAAGGCTAGTTCGGGGGAGATGTTGGTGGCTAGTTTTTCATACTTTTACTCACCCTTTCACCCTGTTCTTTTCATCCATTTCACGCTAATAATGGTTAATCAATATCTTAAAACACACAGGTATACCTCTTGTCATGTCGTTATGGATTATTGATCAATGAAGCATAGTCGTAGGGGATTATTATCTAAGCGGCTTGCTAAGTCAATTATTTTTGTAGATTTGAAGGGAGAATGACCAGGACCATGATTCATTGGATGATACCGTCAAATCTGGAAACACTATCCTTAGATATTGGATGCAACGGTGAATCAATATTTCGATTGACACACTGCTATCTTTTACATTCTGTTTCGTTCTGAAAACCACCATGTAATTAAAGGCAGATAATGCCGCAATTCTAGGAGCTGCATTATTGACAAATTGTATAAATTATAGTTGCAGGTTGTGAAAGCTATCACTATTAAGAGTCATGAAGGTTACAAGAGAAATAATTCAACTTTGAGTCTGTAACAACATACTTGTAATATTTCTTTAATTAATGACAGGTTGATCTTCTGAGCATATCGTGATTTGTTGATCTCGCCACAACCCAGATCAGGGAGTTGGGCCCACTCTCCTAACCAAGTGCTGCTGGATTAGATGTGTGTTAGGTTTATTTACGTGAGTTTATTATTTCTGTGAATGTTTATCAATGTGTTGTTGTGAGTCCTAATTGCTGTTACATTTATTACTTGCTGTTACAGTATTGCTTGCTGTTACACATTGATGAATTTATAATTAATTTTCAATGCTGGGTAGGGAAACTGTGGCCTGCACATACAGTGCACAATAGCCTTGAAACAACTGGTAGAACCCTGGGTTGACAATTAAATGTGGATTGGGTGAATTGCATGATTCATACTTGGACACCAACATGTGCTATTCATAGTATTTAGAACCTCTCTTCCGTAACTTGGGCTATATATGCTCCAAATGGTGAGTTAGTGAGTTTACAAGGCATTTGTATCGGTCACTCTATAAACAACATCACTGAGTATAGCATAGTGATTGAACTATTGTCTGATGCTATTTCCCATGGTATCTTCCGTATAGTTATCATAATCAAATCACAAATTGTAGTACTACAATTGACTAATCTCTATCCAGTTAGAAGTCCAACTATGTTTCACATGTTCATGAGGGTTCACCTTCTAGAAATATATTTTGATTTCATCCAGTATCAACATATTTCTAGAAATCTAAATACATTAACAAATGCATTGGCTAATCATGTTTTAGATATACATTTGTGACACATGTAAATTAATTCAATACACTTCACATCACATTGAAAGAAATAAAATAACCATAAGAAACACTGAAGATATATATATATATATATATATATATATATATATATATATATCTATATATATATATATATATATATATATATATATATATATATATATATATATATATATATATATATATATATATATAGATATATATATCTGTGTGTGTGTGTGTGTATTGGTTTTACAAAATTTGTGCCTGAGACACATGTGGCCACACGACCTAAAATATACATGGATTCAAAATATGGTTATAAGCCTCCTAGTAGACTAATCATAGTGCTCATGGTAGCACATCACTGCATGAGCCATTTTGCATAATAGCCAAATGATATGGCTAGGCATGCTAAATGGTATGTTGCCGCAGTCTCATAGGAAGTTCTTCGACCCTAGTCTTAGCTACACCATGGGTCAATCCCTCCATATGACACTCAACCTCTTCAAGGGTCTTGGCCACATTGAGATCCCGTAATATCTCTCACCCTGCTACAACAACTTGTATTTCTATTGGTGCTTATTGTGGGTCTCCTGCACAATGAAAATAAGAAGAGCCCATTGGTCGAACAAATTTGATATCTGCATGTGTACAAACTAGTAGTATAGTCTCAGATACATTAAAAATCCTAAAAATTGTAAAACTTAAAAACTTAAAAATGATCAAATTTTTTTACCTATGGCACCCCATTGCTCGCAATCAGGAATCACGAGCTCTGAGTCTCTATGGAAATCCATCCCTGCGTCTGGATAGTCTTCTATCATAATGAGCTGCATGCATAACCAACTGAAGAAGACAAGTGTGAAGCTCATCAATGATGGAACTCCATGTCTAGACATGAGATCCACCCATCTCCTCATCCATGGGACTCTCGAATCTATGGGCTCGATCACGATATGTTGTGGCCTGAGATATTGAATCCACTATGAAGCAAAAGAAATCAAAAGTGAACCATAGCCAAAATTCTTTAACTCTCCATCTTTTTCCTTAGTCAATTTATCTTTCATGTTTAACAATACTCCTTCACTCCAGTTGAATACTGTTGGCTCCATACATTCTAGAGCATATTGCATATGTGAATTGTTCACCACATGAAGAGATTCACTGCCAGCCAATATGAAAATGATGAACATGATCGTTCTTAAAGGCAAACAAACTACTTCCTTGATGTCGATTTTTCCATCCTTAGTTGGTTGGGATCTTGGTCAACAATGTGCACTGACATAATCTTTGATTGTCTCTTCACCACTCATTAAACCAACAAAGAGGTGGAGGCACCTCGCCTTAACATACCAATTACAGAAATATATATCCACTACCTGTATTGCCAGTGTATGTTCACCAAGTCTAAATTCTTTCACTTGAACAACCCACACACAGACAAGATACCTCAATAATTCTATTTGAGCCTCATACCAGGAAGTCAGAATAATTTTAAGAGTCCACAATCTGTTAAAGCCTGGATTTTGGTAGGATCATTAGCTTCAGTCAAATCTTGTTCTTCATGTTCTCTTTCCCTCCATATCAAGGCCATTTTGTTCTAATAGACACCTACAACATCACAAAGAGGATAATGATGAATTTCATGCAAAAAACTAGAGAAATTTTGAGGTAAAGAAGTAAGACAAAGTTGGGGATTGTGCCCAATGCACCCAAAGTTGGGGATTGCACCCAATGTACCCTCCTAAGGGATGATAGTGCATTGCAGTGCTGCCCCCAGTGTATTTTTCCCTTTTTCAGCGCACCTTTTGACCTTCTAGGGGTGCGTTGGACCTAGGGCGAGGAATTAGAACCCTAAGGTCCTCAAAATCTTAGAAAATGTGCATGAAATCAAAAAATGGAACCATGAAAAGAAAGGGAAAGGTTCTTGCTCCTACATGGAAGTGATGATGCATGGAATGATACACTGGATTAGTCGCAATCAGCTGCAGAAGATTGGGGGTGAAAACACTCAGAACTCACTCTCCAAGAGGTAAACGTGAAATGGTAAAAAGGAGTTACCTTTTTCCTCTTTTATGGTCATTTTCATCATCAATTTATTAATTTATTAGTGTTTTTACCTAAATATGACTCAGTTTTATCATGAAACAAATATTTTTAATCTTTTGGTGGTGTTTTGAGCAGGATGACAACTGTTTTAACGGATTTGACGATGTCTGAATTGAAACAAGTCATTTTGACCAAGGAGCATATGTTTATCGTTTTTTAGGCCCTATAAACCTACGAAAAATGAACACCCTGGAGCCCTCTTTCAACTCTTTTCAAACTCCCTAAAAATGGAAAGATTTCCTAGTACTTGTCTTTTCAAACTTGTTAAAGTAAATGAAAAGACATCTATTGAGTATAGGTTTAACCCTTTTATGGATCGAGCTAGACTATCTATGAAAAAGGAATACCTTAGTTGAACATGGATAAGAGGTTCTCCTGAGTATCGTTTTCTGCCTTTTCAGACTCAAGAGACTATCTACAAAACTGAACCTTCTGAGTATTCTTTTTCACCTTTTTTTCAAAATCTCTAAATATAAAAAAGATGTTGACTTAGACCCTCATTAGACTCGTTAAAACATCAAACAAAGATGGATTCGTCAAACATGATGAGACCAAACCACTCCTTCTCAGGGTTCGTTAAACATACTCAGAGGGATTCATCTGAAGGATAAACCTATAGATCAAGCATATTCTATCCTCTTCAAGCTTGTTAAACAATAAATAGGTACTAACCAACAATGGTTGGGGAAATTGGGAAAATAGGATATTCTACCTATTATGTCTGTTCATCGCTCTTGAAAATGACACTCTTCCACTTCATCTCCGTAGGTGTTGGGTTGGGAAATATGCTTGTCTTTTGGTGCATCACACCATTTCAGAGTGTCCATTTTTAATTTTGGGTCAATTACGCCGACTCCATTCAGTGTCGCTGATGTGTTCAAGAGAAGTCATTCAATTCATATCTGCTACGATAATCTTAAGCCTTCATTCCATGTCTACCGTTCCTGAGCCAGTTCCACATTGATGTCATTCTATCTTGAATCATGATTGGTATGCCTCACTCAATAAAGATATCATGATGAAAATATATTTTAATAGATGATGTTTCGACAAGTTGTTCTTGATCTAAACTTGTCACAAGGTAAAGCACTTTAGTCATCATTTGTTGTTTTTGACTTTGCACTTTAGGAGGCAATCTGTTATATGCCATTTTGTCACATCTGGTTAATTGGCCTACAAACTAGATCAATCAACATCCATGAACACCTTGTCATCATCCCTACACAAAGCCTAAGCATGACTCTCTCAAATCCTTGAGTTTCTGACCTTAACTGCTTCATTATAGTGCTTTTAAGGCCCAATGTACCCTATCCCTTTAGGAACCTATGTTCAACAACAAGTTTCTCAGTTATGCACCTGCTTTGATCAGAGCAGGTTGTTCCTTGTTGGGGGTGCATTGATTCTATAAATTTGTCTTGTGTTTTTTGTTTGTGCAAGTTCTGTAGCGATCGGTGCTACAGTTGGAGCTTACAAGCCAAGCTGATAGAAGATCTTGCGATGTATCACAAGTAAGCATATTTCCATTTTCCAATTGATCTAAGGAGAACTTTATAGTTTTCGATTTATGTAGTTCTAGACCAGGCCACTAGGTCTAGGGAAGTTACTTTTTTCTCTAGTCGTAGATTCCATATAACAATGGTGTTTATACTATATGTCAATTCCACCTCTTTCATCACCGAAATGGTCATTCCTTCTCTCCTCACATACACCATCTAATTATGAGGATTGTATGAATGCATATTGTTCTTCCCTGGAAACCTTTCTTGTTTAACAAATACTTTAGAGGGATATTTTTACCTCTAAGAAATCCTCGACATCGCTTACCTCCACGAAGTACACGATGAAAGGGAATCCATGGATAATACTTAATTTATGATTATCCTTTGTTATCATCGTACGTACAAAGGAAAGTGGTTTCTTATTAATATATGAAGATGTCTGCTCTTGTAAACAACATTTGAACCTCATCTGACTCCATCTCTCCATTTGTTTTCGCACTAGCAAGAAACTTCTTAATTCTAAATGTTTCTTTTAAAATCTTGTCAATAATATTGGAAGCAGGTTTCTTACAAATTAATCTATCTTTAAATAAGTCTTATTGTCCATTTTTCCTTTTTCCACCTTTTCCAAAAAGCCTTCATGTTTTTTAGCTACTATCCTCTCTTCCACGACGTCTTCACCCGCAAGCAACTCCTTGGGGCACATTATCCTAAGGTGACCATTCATATGGCATATGGAGCACCTAAAATGAACTTTGACATATTCCATTAACTAATGATATCAAAAATCCATCTAATATTATTACCTATCATAGCTAAAATCCTATTTTTCCCCAACCATAGAGGAAAAGGACAATTCATTATGGATAATATGAGAAAAGTAGTTCATCCATAATGTGCATGTGTATTTTGAACAAATAAAAACATGCACAATTTAGTTATAGCTAGAAATGACAATTCTTGATATGTATTTTTGAGATGAGATTGGGAATGTGGTGTAAATCCATACTAGGTACAAAATTTTAACTATCCTAATGCATGTAAAACCTAAGATGGTAATGAGGTAATTAATGCTAATAGTGGTGAGGAAGTTAATGAAAATAAATATGGTTTCATGGGACCATTGGAGGCATGCTTTACTAAGAAAATACCTATTGTTTATTTTCCTTTGGATACCAATTCGATATGTAGTATGTTGTAGAAACATTGTCTTCATGTTCTTACACCTAGTATGCCATATGTGATAAATTATAGAACACTAGCACTAATAACATTGAATATGTTAGAGATGTCTCATATGACTTTTTAAGCAAGTAGGGGATCTCACACTTCCTTTATCTCTCTTTAGATTTTAATAATGTGTTAAAATGTAGCGAGAAAAGTCTTTATTTTACTTGTGCCTTAGTCAAATCGAGAAATTTTATTTTCCACATCAACAGGATGACTTGGATGTTGAGAAATATAGGGCATTGGGATGAGGTGATTTCACTAGCAATGATAACTGCTTGTGAATTATTTTTACTTCTTTATATTAGATTCTTATTTTACTTATACTATTATAATTTTCTTCCTTAATCAAACAACTACCAAATCATAATCAATAATGAGACAAGAGACATAGACTGTAGACTATCATCCAGGGCTAAAGCCTCTCCAAGTTGAGAGGAAAACCCAAACGAAATCTTCTTCTTATAGAAACGTTTAGTGATGAATACCAAGACTAAGAACAAGACCCTTGACATAATAACCTCTCCAAGACCAAGTCACAATACTCTTATTCACAACTTCTTCTTCTAACCCAAGTCAACTCTAGTCAAATTGACTTCTAACACTATAAATTTCGGCTACTACAGTACCTCGGTCTTCCTCCATAGATATGAAACTTTCAGCTACCTAAAACTTCTGTAAAGCCACACGCGGGGATGAATTATGGACCTTTATTATGTGTTTCTCCTTCGCTTGGATTGAGGGACTATCCTTGTAATATCATATAGAAATAATGATGGTTTGGTGACCCTTTACTTTACTTCTATAAGGGTAGATGTAACCATACTATAGAAACCCTAGTTTCTGTCACACATGTGAGGAGACTAACCCAAAAATAGTGCTAAAGATATTTGTTCTTAATCTCTTTCTTCTTGATGGTTATGATGTTGCTTTCCTTGTGATTTTCATGCTTCTTATCTTGTCCTATATTCTTGACCGAATTTTCCTTCAAGTGATGCCAAGTTTCTCTATATATAGTGGACTGTCAATGTGATAAAGTCCGACTTCACCTTATTCCTAGGCCAACATACCATTCTGGAGTCATCTTAATTTCATTTTGTAAGATGACTTCAAGGGGTACTTGTGACAAGGTCTTGGAGTGTTTGTGATCGAAATGATTTCTCTTTTTACAATGTATAATATGCCCAAATGGGTCTTCAATCGTTAACATTGAATTTAGTAGATTTTATGACTTGATGACCAAACCTAATAGCCCACAATGGGAGCTTCAACTAAAATAAAATTCCTTGAGCATGAAACCCATGACTCAAGCATTACAAAATAATTTTATTTTATTCTTTACATAAATTACATAAAATCATGATTACACATGTCATTATGAAGACTGAACCTAGTTTCAACACTCCATCTTAACTAGGGAGGTATTCATAATCCATATAAGGTACTTGGACATTCTCAATCTGAAGAATTCTCATAAGAAGAGTCAGATTTCTATCCCATTTGTATAGCATCATATCATCCAACATTGTCACATAGCAAGGCCTTGAATAACAACTTTATCACTCCACAATATTAGAGCTCAATTCTGGTGAGATCAATGATGTAAAACACCCTTATCATTTCCTCTATCAGAAAATACTCTACCCAGGTTCTTAGAGTGTGTTCCACTAGGACTATTATTATCTTGGATTCCCATTCCTCAATGAATATTGGTCCTCTATGAATACTCTTACTTTGGATTCCCTAACTCATCCTTAAAGAGTATCAGATGCCATATGTTTACCCAATCCTCCATTCTGTCTTCCCAAGCGAAGACACGAATGATGTGTCTATCTCTCCCTCTCAACTTAGGGAGGAAATACCCATTCCACTGAATGAATGTACCCATTCCTATAAAAAGGAATGCACCCAAGCTCCCTCTTAACTAGGAACTTGACCAAGCTCTCTCTAGACTTGGGAAATGATTCCAACAACTCTTCAGGTGGAGATTTGGGATAACAAATTCTTGTAGAACTCATTCCTTTGATGTCATGAATTTATTATTTGTTATAGATTCTACATATTTTGGGACGTATTCGTAGGGCATAGACCATCCATCAATTTGATCCATGAATCATGTCAGTCATGTCATCATTCCTTTCATTGGAAAGTGATTCATTAGTCCATATCTGGCCTTCCTTCATGCCTTGCTGCCATCTTCATGTCATGTTTCCTTAAGGACCTTTCATCTTGCCACATGAGCATTAATTGTAGAAGGCATCCATAACTCTTCCCTTAGTAGCCATGCATAAGCCCATCCATATATTATTAAAAAAGAAGAGATGATCATTAAGTCAAAATTACCTTTGTGATGGTCTTTCATCATGAGATCTTCTTGTTTCCATCAACATCCTACATACATATTGACACATCTCCAAAAAATATATGCTATCAAGGGCCTCTTTCATTTTCAAACTTCATCAGGGTCTTCATATCTTTCACGGAGATATCATAGTCAAATATTTTAGTCCTTGGAAGTTGATTTCCTTTTCCATAGTTTGATGTTTCATGATCTCTTCCTTTCTTTCTTCACACATTTCCTTTCTAGGAACTTCTAATCAAAGTTCCTCCAATTTTTTTTTTAACCACCTCATATTTCATATGAGGACATATTATGTTGATTTCATCTAGTCAATATGTGAACCATGTCTTCCTCCATCCTATCAAGGGGGGAGATCGTTTATTTTGATCATGCTCTCGAGATAGAGTATTTATCCATGTTATCTGCAACCATATTACATGACTATACATTATCAAATACAAGCATACATACCTATTTTACTTTAGGTGATATATAATTCCTTCACTAACTTCATTGATTGAAAGAAATTAAATTGATTGATTTGCTTCACTTCTTTTGTTATCATTCTATCATCCCATGAATTCCCTCAAGTTGGAATTATTGATGAAACACTTGATTTCTTTTGATCGGTGAACCTTTCGATGAAGATTCCAACATGTTGAAGAATCAAGGGAAATGATGTATAGTAGGATTCTTCTTAGACTTGATAACAATTTGTGAAGCACTTTTTACAATTTATATTGTTAGCTTAACCTTATTCTCTTCTTATTAATGCATGTGTGTTTACTTCATCAAAATTCTACAAAAAACATAAGAATAAGAACACAAGATGTTGGCTCTCTGTTAGGGCCAAAACCTCTATCTCTTAGAGAGGAAAACCCTAATGTAAGTTTCTCTTATTGAAGCTTCTATTGATCAATGCAAAAACCTAGACCCTAGACAATAATTTCCTCCAAGCACAAGTCAAATCCTTTCTTTCTGCACTTCGTTCCCTGACACTTTGTTCTACTTCTTCCAGCACTTCATTGTCGTTCTTCTGGCACTTCATTCTCCTTATAATTTGTTGGTAGTCCTTGATATATTTTCCCTATAAGAGACACTTATCCTTGGTCTCTAGTGAGGCCCTTCACTAAAGATTATTTCTTCCTTCTTTTGACCAACCAAGCTCTTTCTTCTATGTGTAGGTGAAGACTTGATATGACAGTCCTGTAGCCCTAAATTCTCGCATGTGGGAGGTTTCATGGTGTATTTGATTCCTTTCTCCTTAATGTGAGAGAGTCTCTCCCTCTCTTTAGTGGTAGGCCTTATAGGCCTATGTTTCAAGCCCAAACAATGAGAAATATTAAATTATTGTATTTATGTTGATATGACCACAGTAAACCCTCTTTTTCTCGCATGTGTGACTGTATTTAGCCCTAGAAACAATCCTCCAACCTTCCCTTATACTTCTTCCTCCTTCGCTGCACTAGAGGCTCCTTGTACTTCGGTTTTCTTAACCTTTTCTCTATCTTTCTTCCTCGCTGATTTCAGAGTGAGTTCTTGTCATAATGAGGGAGTGGACAACCTCTATATATAGAGGACTACCCCTCCTTTAGGCTGACTTGAGGCCGACTTGATGTCTTTGGGCTGACTTGGAGATTCTTCATCGTTTTAGCTTCTTGGATGATGTCGTTGCATGGAAAGGACTTGAATTTTCTTGTAGATATTTCTTTTGACTCTTATACAATGTATATACATGGTGTAACATGCCCTTAAGGGTCTTGAATAAATACATTGACTCTTTGACTTGCTAGAAGCACTTAAATATGTGCTTGACCTACTTCAATGAGAAAGAAACTCATTGATAAATATAACAAAAATAATATTTCTTTTCTTGAATAAATACAAATATCAAAAGTACATTTATGAAGGTCGAACCTAGTTACACTTTCTTCAACACTCCCTCTTAACTAGGGGGGTATTCATAAATCATTACAAGGTGTTTGGCTATTTTTCAATCTTGAAGAATTCACATAAGAGAAACCAGATTGGAAATCCATTTGTTATAGCATCATAGTAACCAACATTATCCATAGCAAGGTCTTGAATAACAAATTTATCTCTCATTAGATCAGAGCACATTGTTGACGAGACCAATGACTTATAGACACCGTAGTCATTGTCTCTCAAGGTACATACCCACTTGAGTGTTCACTGAGTATGACCTTCTAAGGATATTCTTGTCTTGGGTTCCCAACTGTCAAATAATATCGGTCCTCTTGCATACTTTTGTCTCGGATTCCCTACACATCCTCAAAGAGTACCAGATGCCATATTAGTACCCAATCCTCCCATTCTTTCTTCCCAAGTGAAGACAAGAATGTTGTGTCTATCTCTTCCTCTCAATTGAGGAAGATATGCCCAAGAATCCTCTGACAAGGTACTTATCTAAGTTCTTTTGTAATTAGGAACTTGTTATAACTCCCTCTTAGCTAGGGACTTGTCCATTCATCAACAACTTATTCTTCATGGGTCCTTCAGCTGCTTGATCTCCTTCTTTGATGCCATGAATTCTTTGTTCTAACGTCTTCTTGGTAGGGCACTGACCATCGATCACTTTCCTTCTTGGATTGTCATGTCATTGATTCTTTGTGGAAAGTGTCCTTCTAGACGTGTGTCAGGTTCTTTCATCATCTGGCTACTCCTTTTTCATATGTCCATGCTTTTAGAATACTTATCACGTAGATTCTTAGTTGTACTTTCTTGTTTACATGCTTCGATTTGGTAGCCCTTCATGACTTCATCCTGACTTGCTTCAACATTAGATAGTGATTTTATTGGATGGCCTCTTCATCATGACATATTCATAGAGTTGAATAATCTATCTTCACCTTAATATCTCCAAGGCCTTCATAGGTGTCAAGGGTCCTTTGATATTTTTCTTCCTTTGTCAGAGTTGTCATGCCTTCTTTCAGGAGATGTCTTTAATGGATCTTATCAGATAGTGATTCCTTATGACCATGGTGTTCTTCAAATGCTTGATCTCTTTCTTCATTTTCTTCTTCTTGAGTTGTTTAGATAACAACCTTATACTTCCCCATGAGAGCACTTTCTTCTTTTCCTGCGTGCTTGAACAAGTTAGCATTTCTTCTTCACATGTGTTTTAGTTAGCAATCTTGTACTCCTTAGGAGAGTATTTTCTTCTTCACTTGCTTCATGGAGTAGTCAAAAACCTTATGCTCCTTATGTGAGCACTTCTCTTGTTGACTTGTACATGCTCTTGAGTATGTCTTCAGTGAAAGATATCGTTTTGTACTTGATCATGTCTTAAATCTATTCCCATGACTTTAATAATATATAAGATGACATGAATTTACCTTTTAGTGCATACATACCTCATCTTGATTCTGCTTTGATCATCTCGGCTTCATTTGATGGTCCTTCTTGATTGATGTAGCCCTTCTTTGATTCATCCATTATTGCCTACACATCATTCTTCCTTGTATTCCATGAATGGAATTCTTGTTGACACATATGATCTTATTTATGAACCTTCTTTTGAAGATTGTTGTTATAAGATCTTGTATATTCTCATCCTGAAAATGTCTCTTTTGATGATGGCGTCCTTCTAGGATTTACAATCATGATCACTTATTCTTTTATCATGGATGGGGTCTTATAATAGGTATGCTTCTTCTATATGAATATCTTGAGATATATGTACACTATGCTCCTATATTCTAGAAGATATTTCTAACCATGCATTTTGTCATATTTCTAAATTCTCATTCTACATGTGTATTTTGAACTCTATGTACATCATGAGTCTAGATTCTAGAAGATGTTTCTAGCGATGCATTTTGTTGGAAATAATACTGAGAGGGGGGGGGGGTGAATCAGTATTATCAAATTCTTTTCAATATACCTTCCAGATTTATACTTTCATTTATTCTTGAGATATTGATCATTAATTTGTATGTCAGTGCCATATAATAATGAACAAGAACAAGAAAAATAGATAAGCACACCAAAGAACACCAGATATAAGGTGGAAACCCAATGTAGGTGAAAACCACCTGCTGCAATATGTCTCTATCTTCTTTCAATTAGAAACTTCTTTTACAAGGATTTTGTACTGGTGCAGTCCTTTACCAGTACGCAGGCTGCAACCTGCAGAGAGCTACAACTCTCTCTCTCATTTTCCAGTCTCTCCTGGAAGGGAGCTACAACCCCCTTTGCTCTTCTACTTCTTTAAGGACCACATTTCATTAATTTTCAGACTGGATCCAAGAAGATCAAATAATCATCAAGTACACGCAAATCACCTAATCTCCTTATAAAATAAACCAATGAATCACCCAACTACTCAGAATGCTGTAAACAGAAAAGTAATACTAGAAATCTAAACCCAGAACTCTGCAGCAATAGATAAAATATAGCCAAAAAATGTTTCAAGACAGGTCCGCAACTTCACCGATATAAACCTGCGGATATCCGCATTCTTTCTGTGCCTGAACTGCGCAGATCCACACCATATCCTTCTGCTGCTCTGCGTACCAATGCACTTTCTCCTTCTACTGAACTGTGTACCTCAACTCAGATACGCACTGCACTGTATGTCAGATCGCGTACCTCGCACTGTTCCTTCTGTGCCTCTGCGTATCTCCGCACCGTGCTTTCTTTTGTTCTGCGTACCTCGCACTGCGCCTTCTGTTGCACTGCGTACCCCTGCACTGCGCCTTCTGTTGCACTGCGTACCCCTGCACTGCGTCTTCTCCTACGCTGCGTACCCCCGCACTTTCACCGTGGATCGCCTGCGCACCTTTGATTAGGGCCAAATTAACAGTCCTCCAATTGTGCCACAGTCAGTCAGATCCACAGTTCTGATCATGCACCTGAGAGATCATGATTTATCAATAGATTTGCCTTGAATTTTCTCCTTGATTTAGATCTAGCTTTTAAAACCAATCACCCAAACTTTCAGATCTTAAGATATTCAAATTTCACAAGTGTCTAGCCAAGTGATCTCTTTTCCTTTTTATAGGCAAGCCCTTATTCAAACCATGGGACAAAACCATAAAAAACCAATACAAGGGATCCAAACAGGGGTTCATATAATTTAGATCCTAAACCATGGGCCAAAACCATAGGATCATGAACGACGGGCTAAATACCAAGGGCCAAACATAAGAAACCCCACATGAGCGCGCTTCTCTGCATTGGAGTGAGTGAACTGGGGGACCACACCTTATGAACCGGTAACCTGTGGGTATGTTCACACTTCCTCGACGGTGAGCCTGCGGGTCTGCACCTTTTGAACGGTGCACCTGCGAACCTCTTATTTTCCATCATTTTGAGAGCCTGAACAGAATTTTGCCACTTGAGTGCGTTGCCATCAAGTACAACACCTGTACCATAGAGCTAAACCAGAATCATAATGCCAACAATCTCCCCCTTTGGACTTGATGGCAACCTCAAGATCCTCAACGTCATTCTCCCCCTTTGACATCAAGGGCAAAGGGTTATGCTCCCCCTGAGACCATGCTTAAGTCTTTGTTCTGCTGATCATGCTCCCCCTGACTGTAAACCAGATCTGCAAACCATAATCCACCATACACCATGAATGAAAGAGATAGAGACATATTGCAGCGATATTCAGATCAGCATCCATGTTCTCCTTCTGTGCTACCATAATGCCAACAATGCATTATATGTGCTCCCCCTGAACCAGTGCCATTCGATCTTCGACCAATCCATAAACCAGCAAATGTACGCGTATACCCCATATGAACCTCACGTACAACCAACAATTTTTGAAACAGATGAGATTCAACAACAAGATGATGCATCAACTACCCCCAGCTTTTGCCTGAGGTATTCAAAGGTCTCCCTGGGCAATGGTTTGGTGAGTATATCAACAACTTGTTCCTTAGAAGGAACATACTCCAACTTGACCTTTTGTTCAAGCACTTGTTCCCTGAGAAAGTGATACTTGATCGGTATGTGCTTGGTCTTTGAATGCATGACTGGGTTCTTTGAAATGCTGATTGCACTTGTATTATCACATAAGATGGAGATAGGTGGAGTACAAGTGATTTGAAAATCCTGCAAGGTCTGCATCATCCAAAGGAGTTGAGTGCAACAAGATGCAGCAACCACATATTTCGCTTCAGCTGTAGATAAATCAATCGAACTCTGTTTCTTGCTGAACCAAGATACTAATCTAGAACCCATAAAGAATGCACCACCACTTGTGCTCTTCCTGTCATCCACGCTTCCGGCCCAATCTGCATCTGTATAAGCATGAAGTGTGAGATCTGTATCTCTAGGATGCCATAAGCCATAGTTTTGAGTTCCTTGAAGGTACTTGAAAATTCTCTTCACTGCCTGAAGATGAGGTTCCTTTGGATTTGCCTGAAATCTTCCAACTATTCCCACTGCATGCATGATGTCTGGTCGGGTACCTGTTAAATAAAGTAGACTTCCAATCATAGATCTGTAGGTTGGTTGATGCACTGCTGTTGATTCATCATTTGCACTGAGGCTACATCCTGTGACCATGGGGGTACATACTGGTTTTGCATCTTCCATGCCATATTTCTTCAAAATCTGCTTGAGATACTTGGTTTGAGACAAGAAGATTCCGCATCCATTTTGTTGGATTTGCAATCCAAGAAAATATGTCAGTTCTCCAAGCAAAGACATTTCGAATTCTTTCTGCATCACCAAGGCAAAGCTTTGACTCATAGCTTCTTCATTGCTGCCAAAGATAATATCATCTACATACACAACAAGTATTAGTAATTTGTCATTTTCAATTTTTATGTAAAGATTGCTATCTGCTGATCCCTTTGAAAAACCTTGTTGTTGAAGATATTTGTCCAAACGGTAGTACCAAGCCCTTGGAGCCTGTTTAAGACCATAGAGCACCTTCTTTAGTCTACATACAAGATTTGGATCATTCCCAAGGATGAAACCATGTGGTTGCTCAATGTACACTTCTTCTTCTAAGTCCCCATTCAGAAAGGCTGATTTCACGTCCATTTGAAAAACTTTGAACTTCTGAAAGCTTGAGAGAGCAAGGAACATTCAGATGGCCTCAAGTCTAGCAACGGGAGAAAAAGTTTCTTCGAAGTCTATTCCTTCTTGTTGAGCATACCCTTTACACACAAGTCTGACCTTGTTTCTAATTACTTCTCCATTTTCATTCAACTTATTTTTGAAGATCCATTTTGTCCCTATGACATTCTTATCTTTTTGTTATAGACATTTTTGTGCCTTACAACATTGAGCATGAAATGTCCATAATCTAAGGGATCCAAAGTCCCTAAACATGTTGTTCCTACCCCTAGAGGAACAAGGCTAACAAACCACAGCAATTCACAGAAGTTCTCCACCAGAAACTGCTAAAAAACAAGTCAATTCAGGATCATTTCAGTGGCTACACTAGCTGTTTGCGCTGAATGTCAAAGCCAACACTGGCTACCTGCGTTGAATGTCAAATGGAACATTGGCTACCTGCGCTGAACGAGAGTGGACATGTGGCAAGCTCATTTCTCAAGGTGTCAAAACCCAGGAAGCTTCCAAAATGACACTTGCCTCAGGGAATTCGACTGGTGATGAGTAAGAGGTTCCAAATCTCCAAGTGGAAGCAAGAACCTCCAAGTGGAATCAAGAACTGACAGAGGGAGAGGAAACTAGTCAGATCTCAAGCTGACTCATCCTCTCTCCAAACATCTATATATGGATCTCTCCTCCATGAGATCTAGAGGCTGGAATTTTGTTATTGCAAAGAATTGCTGTTGGTTTGAGATTGGAATCATTAGGTGCTTAATGCTTTGAAAGGGGTGAAGATAGGAATTCCATTTGCTGGGAAGGAGTTGCTGGATTGGAGCCCTCTGGGTTGTATCTCTTCCTGAACCTTGTTATTCATCAATAAAGCTATCTTGGTTTCTCCTATATGCTGATGTATTTTTGATGTATGAATGCATTAGTATGTTTAGTTTATTTCTAATCCTGAACTAGTTATGAATATGAATCCATGTCTTGTGTAGTGTTCTCTTCTTGTGATCTTGCATAAACCTCTTGAAGCTGGGCGAGCAAGAAGGCAAGTAGCTGGGAACTCTCCAAGAGAAGAGAAGCCGGATCGAGGGACAAACGGAAGACATCGGTTAGTCCATCTATCTATCTCTTCATTCTTAATTCATAAAGGAAGAATACTAGAATAGCTGTCTCTGTTTGTTGCTAAGGCACTGTCACACCTTAGGTGGATAGGATCGTCCTGCATAGGCATTTTTCCCCACAACAAATTGGCGACTCCGCTGGGGAGATCTGTTTAGTCATTTTATTTGTGTTTCTATCATTGTTTGTTTCATAGACTTGACAGCAACAATCGAACTGCATCTGCTTTTCCCGGATGCAAAGTAGACAGTTGCTGCTTTGATCCAATCACTGGACTTGTCTATGATCTGAACAATGGACTCACAAATGATTTGATGATCCTTTGTGATAGATCTTAGTAGCCCCTCAAAGCATCCCTTTGATTGCACCTTGCTTGTTGCTTTTATTTGGCCTAAAACAGTGAATTAAATAGCAATCTGTGACCCAGAACCTGTGAGAAACGAGAGTTTCTCATTCAGCGCAGACCCAGTGAAGGGACTCTGCATTTCAACGCAGGTCCCATGAAGGCTACCTGTGCTGAATGTCAAAACCCCTGTGTTGAGGTTGCGCTGAACCAGTTTGGCCTTGTGAAGCTGGGGTTCTCTGCTCTGTTTTGCCTTGTTTTGATCTCTGATTTTTGCAGCCTGTAACCAGCATAGGTACCAGTCTGATAACTCCTTTTCTCTGCTTAGATTACGCCTCCTTTTGTACAAAAAGACTGTGAGTTTTTTTATGTGTTTGTGGCATCATTTACAGTTTTCCTTTGCATGAGTGAAATAGTCATCCTGTAGCCCTTGATTCAGATCTGTTGATTGTGATCTTAGAAGAGAGTTCATTGGTTGTTTACAGTTGATTATACATATACTTTTGCATTTGGTTTGAGTTTGTCTCTTTTAAGTGTCGAAACAAGTATTCATTTCGAAAATCGTTAAGTGTTGTAATCTCTTCTACCCTCTCTGATTTCGAAAAAGTAAACTTGTTTGTATTTGATCATTTAAAAGAAAATTCAAAGTTGTACAAAAAGCTTTCTTTGTAGGCATTAATACTAAGAAAGCGGAAAACAAACACCTGCATTGTGCATTTGCATTTGATAGTTTGCATGTTGGATTTAGGAAAAGTGCATTAGAGTGTGCTGATTGCTCTTTGAGAAAAGATGGTGTCTTTCTTTTCCCTTAGTAGCTAGGTTTTTCAAAGTTGAAAAGATATAAAGCTTGCTTATCATCTTTAGACTGCATTTAGGAATTTGTATCATACATCTCGTGGTGAACCTTGAAAGGAAAACTTCTAAAAAGATCAACCTAAAATAAATTGAATGAACTTAACAACGCTTTGCAACATAACACACAACATAGAGGTCTAGGCTAGAGACGTGTTCCGGCGTCGTTAAGCCTGGTGACTGTCGATCTCGTGGATGGTGGGTGATTCCTCCTGAGGGACGATAGCGCCAGTACGGATTGTGCTCCCACGTACCGTCGCGTATATATTGGGAGACCCCTATAGGCATAAAACCTTTATCCTTAGGAAGCCGTGTCGGCCGCCCTACTGATCGCAATGCACTGAACACAGCATTCAGGAAGATCGACCGCCCGTACCCTAAAAAGTATTCTGCGGTTTTGCGAAAAGTTTGGCACACCCTCTGCCTAGAACTCCAGAGCAGTTCCTTTTGGCCTTTTTCAGACTCTATAACGGAAAAATTCCATCAGAGCATTTGTCACTTCGGGCTCGTTAAAACATCGAAGGAGACTAGAGCCATCTTTAGCTTTTTCTCGACTCTTTAAAATTGAAAAAGCAAGTTGTGTCTAAAGCGTCGTTAAACTTTATTTTAAACGAAATAATCACCCTTTATTCCTGCGTTGATCTTTAGGTTGAAAAAATGGAGCACACAAACCAAGGAATTCCCCTTGGTGGAAATCCTAGTCCCTTCTCCTCTTGGGGAGATGTTGGTGCGCCCCACATGGCCACATTGTCGCTTCTAGGATTGACAATTGGTCTGCCAGTCTGGCTCTTTTCAACCAATGTCGTTCAGAACACCACCATTCCTGAACAGTCGAGTCAACAGTTAGACCAGACCAGAGTTGCCAACCAGCCTTCTACTTCATCTAACTCTTCCTCTCCTCCTTCCTCTTCGCTTGACGGAACTGGTAAAACAAAAAACCAAGTTCCTAAGGAGAAGAAGGAAAAGAAGAAGAGAGAGAAGAAGAAGAAGGAGCCAAAGGCGACTGGGGGCAAACAAGTATCGTCTGACAAAAATCCACACACAGCACTGACCAGGCCTAAATCGCCATGTGTCATATGCAAGGGAGACCATTTCCACAGAGATTTTCCCTGCATCCCTCGGATACTAAGGGACTGGTCTCCCCATTTGCACAATTCGGTAGCATCAACCTCTGATAGCCATGTTGACTGCTCACCGTCAACTAGTGAAAGTGAAGTCACAGGACAGAGAGGGAAATCTAGATTTCCCTGCAAACTGTGTGAAGGCGATCACGCCATCCACCGTTGTCCCTTCTTAGACGAGGCTAAAAGAGTTCTGGAAGATCGCCCGATTTTACGAGCGCAACTTCCTCCTGGATATCAAAAACTCCTGCCAAGTCCTTCACTAGTTGAAAACCCGGCTGGCCCGCCCAGGTGGTCAGCCGAAGCACCTATCATTGAAGATGAACCGTCTGGATCCATTCCTGACGAAATTCAAAAGGTTGAGACGGCAGTTGACCCGTTTTTGCCTTCAGAGGCTCTATCTTCGAATGATACCATCACAGAGGATAATAAAGACGACACTGTCCAAATTCTCTTCATCAACACAGACTCCGACGAACAAGGGGGCAATTTGCCCATTCCTTTATCGCAGGAAGGAACTTCGTCAGAGTCATATCCGGCCGTCTATTCGGTCCCACCACCAAGCAACCTGGTTGTGTCCTTTGACTGGAACCAACTAGGCAGACCCCGGTTGCCAGCGAGCATACCATTCAGAATTATCGTTCAAATATACAGAATGGTAATGGCTGGCACTATCATTGATGAGGGAGCATCTGTGAGTATCCTTTCCTCTATTGCTTGGAAAGCGCTTGGTTCGCCAGCGCTTTTGCCTGAAATGAGAAATCTATGAGGCTTTGATAAAGGAACCAGACGACCTTTAGGGATCCTCCCCAATGTGCCCATAACATTGAAAGGGAAGACCGTTCAAATGAACGTGATGGTCGTTCAAGGACCCTTGGATTATAACCTACTCCTTGGACGAGACTATATATATTGCATGGGAGCTATAGTCTCCTCACTCTTTAGAGTAATGTGTTTTCCACATGAAGGAAGAATGGTCAAGCTCGTGGACCAACTTTCATTTCCCGGATCACGCATCGCAAATAGTCATGTACCATCCCTAAATGGTCTATTCACGCAAGAAGTGTCTCAACCCACGGTCCGTCCTCCTGATGAGCGCGAGTAATCCGGGAGGATATGACTGGAACCCAGGGGGCATGCATCCTAGTCTTCTTCGGCAGGGAAACTTTGGGTATAGAGTAGGTTTCCGCGGGAGAATATGACTAGTCTGTACCCCGTCCGTAGAGGAAGAGGGGTTATTCTAGAATAAGATTCTTTTGTCAAAGTTATGTGAGTTGGCGGGCATTGCCGCTCACCTTTGTCTATTTCGGTAGACATTGCTGAGGAAGTGTTTTGTTTGAAAGATTAACGAGACAATCTTTGGGTAACCTGAAAGAGGTAAGCCTCTTTCTTTAAAACAATTGTTTTGAAGGAAAAGAAGTAGAGGTAACCTTGAAATCATACTTTATACCTGGGGGCATGCAAACCTTTTGGAGTGCAAGCAAAGAGCGGTTATTTATCTGTTTTTTTGGGTTAGCTGTTTCCTAACTTGCATAAAGAAAGGATGCGGAGCAAAGCTTAGTGAGATGAAGCTCCATAAAAAATAGAATCTTGATGAGACACTCTTATCATATGACTGGGTTATCGAGCAGTTTTAGCACAAAGTTCATGCTCGTTAAAAAAATAAACGCAAGATCCGAGCAGTTTTAGCACATAGTTCATGCTCGTTAAAAAATAAACATAAGATCGAGCAAATGTTTCCACCCGTGTTTAAACTCGTTAAAAAATGAACTATCCCGGTAAATAACCACAGTGAATGTAATATCATCAGCCATTAAAGCCTTGGTCGTGTTTGCACCGTCACCTCCACTTTTCATTTGGCCGATCGTTCACCTCCATATGATTGTTTACCCATTTTGAGGAACAGCTGCGAAGAGTGATTTCACCTAGCCATCCTTGGGACACTGCCGTGATTGGAAAATTCCAACCTGTACCTGGAATCAGCTGCTAACCCTGTTTATCACTCGTTCCTCAAAAGACGAGTCTTCTTTAAGCTCTTTTCAACTGACTCGTAAAATATGAAAAGATTGCCGAGTCCTTGGCCTTCCAGCTCGTTAAAGGGACAGGAAGAGCTATCCCTCCTCTAGATTTTAATCTTTTTGGACCTGAGGCATTATTGCACAAAAAGATCGAGTGCTTGTTTTATTCGGCTCGTTAAAACTATCGAAAACTCATCCCTTCTGTATTGTTTTATACTTTTTCGGACTTAAGGGATTAGATGACGAAAAAGGACTTTTGGAGTTAACTTTATGTACCTTTTCAGACTCTCTAAAAATGAAAAGGACCGAGTTATCCTTGTCGTTAGACTCGTTAAAATCATTAAATAGCGACAAACTTGTCTTTAGACGAGAACGAGTTTCACTATCGCTAGGCTCGTTAAAACATAGCGATGGGCTTGCCCGAAGGGCAGGTTATAGAACAAGCATATGTTATCCTCCTCAAGCTTGACAAAAATAAAGAGGTGCTGGTCAGCAATGACTAGGGAAAAATTGGGAGAAACTCAAGAAAACTTTGATGGTAGCAAGTCGCTCTTGAACATGACACTTTTCCTCCGTACCACAATCGGGTTGGGTTGTTTCATTCACCGGTAACATCCATGGTCTCGCCATACCATCCATATTTGGGGTAATGCTACCAATCCATCGCATCAGTGTCGCCATATGTTCAAGAGAAGTTGTTCAGAAAAGTCAACCGTGTCCCATCCACTGCCATACATTATCCTTCATCCTTTCATGACCGCCACCCTGAATCATATGTCACAGATCGTTTTCACCTCCATTAAAATCATTAGCTCCGTTCCGTGTCACTGATGTGGGATTCATTAAGGCCCTCCTTTGACGGATCGCTTCTTGTCGACATCAGCTCATTATCCAAGAAGTTGATCTAGGAACAACCCCTTCAGTACTTTGAAGCTTGCATGCCTCAATGGCAAGTTTCTCACTTCCGGCGACAGGTATACATCAATGACCTTCGACTGAAAGATTTTGCATGGTGTTCGACACCAAGTCCTTTATTCACACCACGTGAATTGTACTGTAGTACCTTGAGGGTCATTATCATTATCGGTGATTCCTCTCGTGCTTGTTAACGGTTTACATCATTGACCGGTAATCAAGCGATGTCTTTCCATGTCCGACTTCAGAACATTTCTCACATGGATTGACTTGTACTTAGAGTGAAGATCGAATGAGTTTGAAGACCCCGGATCTAGTTTCATCCATCCGGGCTGCGATATATATTCAGGAAAGATAAAGACATTGACATGTACATCATTGCAGCAGATAATCATCCTACTCAAAGGATGATAATTTCATCAAAATTATCAGTCTACCATCAGACGATTGTCTGTTCTATGTACAGAAAAATGAATTTATAAAGCTGAGCATGGGAATGCCCGCCTCAGCTAGATCATGAAAGTAGTATGAAAAATAATGTATTGTATTGTATCTTATTACAGGTCTCCTCCCAGCATTGGATGAACTTCGGATCCCCCTGATAAAGCATTTCACCCGATAAACAACCTCATACTTTAGGGGGCAACTGTTATAGACATTTTTGTGCCTTACAACATTGAGCATGAAATGTCCATAATCTAAGGGATCCAAAGTCCCTAAACATGTTGTTCCTACCCCTAGAGGAACAAGGCTAACAAACCACAACAATTCACAGAAGTTCTCCACCAGAAACTGCTCAAAAACAAGTCAATTCAGGATCATTTCAGTGGCTACACTAGCTGTTTGTGCTGAATGTCAAAGCCAACACTGGCTACCTGCGTTGAATTTCAAATGGAACACTGGCTACCTGCGCTGAACGAGAGTGGACATGTGGCAAGCTCATTTCTCAAGGTGTCAAAACCCAGGAAGCTTCCAAAATGACACTTGCCTCAGGGAATTCGACTGGTGATGAGTAAGAGGTTCCAAATCTCCAAGTGGAAGCAAGAACCTCCAAGTGGAATCAAGAACTGACAGAGGGAGAGGACACTAGTCAGATCTCAAGCTGACTCATCCTCTCTCCAAACATCTATATATGGATCTCTCCTCCATGAGATCTAGAGGTTGGAATTTTGTTATTGCAAAGAATTGCTGTTGGTTTGAGATTGGAATCATTGGGTGCTTAATTCTTTGAAAGGGGTGAATATAGGAATTCCATTTGCTGGGAAGGAGATGTTGGATTGGAGCCCTCTGGGTTGTATCTCTTCCTGAACCTTGTTATTCATCAATAAAGCTATCTTGGTTTCTCCTATATGCTGATGTATTTTTGATGTATGAATGCATTAGTATGTTTAGTTTATTTCTAATCCTGAACTAGTTATGAATATGAATCCATGTCTTGTGTAGTGTTCTCTTCTTGTGATCTTGCAGAAACCTCTTGAAGCTGGGCGAGCGAGAAGGCAAGTAGCTGGGAACTCTCCAAGAGAAGAGAAGCCGGATCGAGGGACAAACGGAAGACATCGGTTAGTCCATCTATCTATCTCTTCATTCTTAATTCATAAAGGAAGAATACTAGAATAGCTGTCTCTGTTTGTTGCTAAGGCACTGTCACACCTTAGGTGGATAGGATCGTCCTGCATAGGCATTTTTCCCCACAACACTTTTGGTCTAGGAACCAACTCCCAAGTGTTATTCTTTTCGATCTGCTCAAGTTCTTCATCCATTGCCTTGACCCAATATTCATCTTTGCATGCCTCTCTTACATTTTGTGGTTCAGTGGAGGAGAGCAATGCCAAATAGCTTGAGGCTTCTGCAATTGTTCTTCTTGTTTGTACACCTGCTTCTTTCTGCCCCAAAATCTGAGATTCTGGATGATTCTTTTGAACATACCTGGATGGAGTCTTCTCTTCTATCCTTATTTGCTCCTCAGGTGCCTCTTGAGGTTCTTCTTCATCATTTGTCTGATTTCGAGAGTAGTCTTCATCTTCTTCGATATTTTCATGATTTACTTGCCTAGGGATGTATCCTTTTTCGTCAACCACTACATCAATGCTGTCAACAATTATTCCAAGTCTTTTATTGTAACACTTATATGCTTTGCTGTGGGGAGAATAACCAAGGAGAATGCCTTCATCTGCTCTAGGTTCAAGTTTGACAAGCTGTTCATCAGTGTTCTTGATATAGCATTTTCTCCCAAAATTTTTGAAATGCTTTACCGAAGGAGTCTCACCATACCAGAGCTCATCAGGAGTTTGAGTGCTGTTCACTCGGACATTCGTTTTGTTGAGAATAACAACCGCAGCAAATGCAGCTTCACTCCAGAAGGTTGCGGGAGTCCCAGACTCATCAAGCATAGCACGAGCCATTTATTGGACCGTTCTGTTCATCCTTTCCACCACTCCATTTTGTTGAGGAGTCCTGGCTGTAGAGAATTCCCTTCTTATTCCATGTTCTTCACAGAAATCGAAAAATTCATTTGAGGTAAACTCCCCACCTCTGTCGGACCTGAGGCACTTAATTTTGTGATCTGATTCGTTTTCAGCCAAGGCTTTGAAAGATTTGAATTTTTCGAATGCTTCGTCCTTGTGTTTCATAAGTCCCAACCAAACCATCCTGGAGAAGTCGTCAATGAATAATATAAAGTATTCTTCTCCTCGAGGTGACCTTGTCCTAAATGGACCACATACATCTGTATGGACTAGTTCAAGAGGCCTGCTGGCTGATCCTTCCTTCTCAGGGAAGTTAGTTCTGGTTTGCTTACCAAACTGACATGATTTACATATGGTGTTGTCTGGAATTTTGATATATGGAAGACCACGAACTGCCTGGTATTTGCATGCTTTCCTTATTTGTGAAAAGTTTAGATGCCCCAACCTTCGGTGCCATAAACAATGTTCATCATCCTTGCTCAAATAGCATTGTTGTTGTCCTTCTTCAAATATGTATAGATTATTTGGAGTTCTTCTGCCTTTGATCACTGTTTTTCCTGTATCAAGATCACAAACGCTACATCCATTTGATCGAAATATTACCTCGGTTCCTTGATCGCACATCTGACTGACACTCAGTAGATTATGCTTCAAGCCATCAACATACAAAACATTTCCAGCTTTGACCTTTTCTTTCAAATGAGCAGTGCCTTTTCCTTTTATGGCTGCAGGGGTATCATTTCCAAAAGAGACTTTCTTACCCTTTCCTAAAGCAGTATATGATTCAAGTTTTTCTTTATCACCTGTCATATGCTTCGAACATCCGCTGTCGATGTACCATAGATTTTCCTGTCCTTCTGCATAAAAAGCTATCCCACATCTTTCTGGTTGTGGTTCCTTTATTATCCATGTTCGGGTGCTTGAGGCTTGTTCCTTTGTCTGCCTAAACTTGCTCCTACATTCAAAATCTTCATGGCTGAAGTGATTACAAATAGAACATTCAGTTTCATTTTCAAGGGCCGAAAAGTTGTTATAGGTCCTTTTCGTAATCCCAGTCATACTTCTTTGTTTTTGAGCTTCTCTAGTCATGATTGTCTTATAGGCAACACATTGAGCTGCTTTGTGACCAAAGTTATGGCAAGAGAAACATTGGCCATTGAAGAAACTTCTGCGATTATCAAATCTACCAGCCAAATGATTGTAATTTCTACTGTCATCCATTCTTGAAAATTGAGAAGTTTTTACCTGCGGTTGGTTGTAGCTTTTGTTCACCGTTAAGATGGATTGCCCCTGGTTTACCTGGTAGTCTCTGTTTGTTCTTGATGTAATTCGTCCCTGCTTTACCTGATGATCTCCATTGGGCTTTTGCTCATTCCTCCTTGTTGCATCAAGATAACTCTTTGAGGTGGATGCTTGAGATGTTTCTCCATTATAACCCAGACCTGTCTTAATTAGAGGAGAACGCTGTACATTGATAATCTCATCCAGAGTTTCAAATCCTTTAACAAACTTAAGATTAAGAACCTTTGTTTTCTCAATTTCTTTTCTAAGGCCAACAATTTCACATTCTAACTTTTCAAGAGATTTTTCTTTTTCATCAAGTTGAAATTGCAGAGTATCAATGATCACATTCTTTTCTTCTAAACATGTCTTGAGTCTAGAAATCTCTTCATAAAAATCATCCACATCTATAGCATCCATGTAATCATCATCTTCAAAAGCCATTAAAAGTTTATAATCATTACCTCGTTCATCTTCGTCACTATTTGATAGGCCATCACTGTCTTCATGAGTGTAGTAACTTTTCTTAGTTGCATTCTGTTTCTTGTTCCATCTAACAAGTTCCTTCCCTTTGTCAATCTTATTCTTGTGAGGACATTTGGCAGCATAGTGACCGACTCTTCCACAAGCAAAGAATTTGAAAGGTAACTTACCTCGGAACCGTCCAGTACCCCGTTGAAGATTTCTGACAAAATTTGATTCTTCTTCTTCTTCTGACACGTGTCCTGACTCGTAGTACTCGCCTTTTCCTGAAGCCTTGAAGGCAGCTTCTCTCCTGTCTGATGGACCTCCTTTCCTCATTTCATAAGCAGTTATAATTCCGTGCAACTGTGACATTTTAAGGCTTTGTAGATTCTCTTTTTATTCTATAGCAGAAACTTTAGATTCAAACCTAGGGGACAAAGATCTTAGAACTTTTTCAACCACAACAGCCTCTTTTATTTCTTCACCCAAATTTTTCATACAATTAACAATCTCATCTACACGAAGAAAATAGTTAGCCACACTTTCATCATTATATATCCTAAGATTTTCATACTGAATCCTGAGGGTTTGAAGTTTTGCTCTTTTTACCTGATCATCTCCTTCATAGCTTAGAACAATCTTGTCCCATATCTCTTTTTCAGATTTAAACTGCATTACCTTGACAAATTCTGATTGAGATAGGCATCCTAATAGAGTATTGACCACCTTTGCATTTGTTTCATATTTCTTCTTCTCAGCCGGATCTGTAGGAGTTGCTGATGGAAAAGTATACCCTGTATCTATGATATCCCAGACTTCTGTACCAAGAGATTGAAGATAGGCAGTAACTCTTAACTTCCAATAAACGAAGTTTGTCCCATCAAAAATCGGTGGCCTGATTGATGCTTCCCTCTCGTAGTTGCTCATGATGCAAGATCTTTCTTCAAGCGATCAAGCTTCTTTTGAAGAACCGGCTCTGATACCAATTGTTGGAAATAATACTGAGGGGGGGGGGTGAATCAGTATTATCAAATTCTTTTCAATATACCTTCCAGATTTATACTTTAATTTATTCTTCAAATATTGATCATTAATTTTTATGTCAGTGCCATATAATAATGAACAAGAACAAGAAAAATAGATAAGCACACCAAAGAACACCAGATATAAGGTGGAAACCCAATGTGGGTGAAAACCACCTGCTGCAATATGTCTCTATCTTCTTTCAATTAGAAACTTCATTTACAAGGATTTTGTACTGGTGCAGTCCTTTACCGGTACGCAGGCTGCAACCTGTAGAGAGCTACAACTCTCTCTCTCGTTTTCCAGTCTCTCCTGGAAGGGAGCTACAACCCCCTTTGCTCTTCTACTTCTTTAAGGACCATGTTTCATTAATTTTCAGACTGGATCCAAGAAGATCAAATAGTCATCAAGTACATGCAAATCACCCAATCTCCTTATACAATCAACTAATGAATCACCCAACTTCTCAGAATGCTGTAAACAGAAAAGTAATACTAGAAATCTAAACCCAGAACTCTGCAGCAATAGATAAAAGACAGCCAACAAATGTTTCAAGATAGGTCTGCAACTTCACCGATATAAACCTGCGGATATCCGCATTCTTTCTGTGCCTGAACTGCGCAGATCCGCACCGTATCCTTCTGCTGCTCTGCGTACCAACGCACTTTCTCCTTCTACTGAACTACGTACCTCAACTCAGATATGCACTGCACTGTCTGTCAGACCGCGTACCTCCACACTGTTCCTTCTGTGCCTCTGCGTATCTCCGCACCGTGCTTTCTTTTGTTCTGCGTACCTCACACTGCGCCTTCTGTTGCACTGCGTACCCCCGCACTGCGTCTTCTCCTGCGCTGCGTGCCCCCGTACTTTCACCGTGGATCGCCTGCGAACCTTTGATTAGGGCCAAATTAACAGTCCTCCAATTGTGCCACAGTCAGTCAGATCCACAGATCTGATCATGCGCCCGAGAGATCATGATTTATCAATAGATTTGCCTTGAATTTTCTCCTTGATTTAGATCTAGCTTTTAAAACCAATCACCCAAACTTTTAGATCTTAAGATATTCAAATTTCACAAGTGTTTAGCCAAGTGATCTCTTTTCCTTTTTATAGGCAAGCCCTTATTCAAACCATGGGACAAAACCATAAAAAACCAATACAAGGGATCCAAACAGGGGTTCATATAATTTAGATCCTAAACCACGGGCCAAAACCATAGGATCATGAACGACGGGCTAAATACCAAGGGCCAAACATAAGAAACCCCACGTGAGCGCGCTTCTCTGCATTGGAGTGAGTGAACTAGGGGACCACACCTTATGAACCAGTAACCTACGGGTATGTCCGCACTTCCTAGACAGCGAGCCTGCGGGTCCGCACCTTTTGAACGATGCACCTGCGAACCTCTTATTTTCCATCATTTTGAGAGCCTGAACAGAATTTTGCCACTTGAGTGAGTTGCTATCAAGTACAACACCTGTACCATAGAGCCAAACCAGAATCATAATGCCAACACATTTTTATTCTATTCCTACATGCTCCTATACTACTCAAAACTTTGAAAGAAGACTTTAAGTAAAGAAGTAGACTTAGTCATAGTAGAGAATTGGAGGATCTTCCTTATTTTACTTCTTGTTTTCTTCCTTCACCTCTTGAGTCATGTGAGCTTCTTCCCTTTTTCTTTTGTTGTTGTTGTCCTTCTTAAGTTTTGGAAAATTCCTTTTGTAGTGTCCATATTCTTAGCATACAAAGCATTGGATTTTGGACATATCTCTATTGTTTGTTCTTCGTGGAGCAAATTTGAAAATTTTCCCTTTTTCTTGGCCATGGTTGCAAATTCTTGCTCCTTTGATCCCACATCCTCTTTTTCTTTGAGTCCAGTTTCCTCTATCTTGCATAGAGACCATAATTCACTTAGTGGGGTAGCTTCCTTCTTGGCATATATGCTTGATGTGAAGTTGCCCCAATCCTCAAGTAGAGAATTGAGTACTACGGTTGTCATTTCTCTGTCAGACATGACTTCTCCCAATTCTTGAAGTTGATCCCTCATCTCAGATATCTTCATGAAATATGGAGGTATTCCTTCCTTTGCTATCTTCACCTTATACAAATCATTTTGAAGAGATATTACTTCTCTAGCTGTTCTTACCGAGAATAAATCTATTAGCTTGTCATAGATTTCTTTTGATGTTTCAAGTTTGGAGACATAAGGAATGAGAGAGTATTTAATGGATTCTATTAGAATATTTTGAGCTCTTGTCTCATCATTATTGTACTTGGCTAAGGCTTGAGTTTGTCCCTGAGCAGGGATAGAGATATTCCCTTTGATGTGTTCTAAAAGTTCATTCTCTTTGAGAAGTAAATCAATCCTTTTATTCCATGCAAGGAAGTTAGTGGTCCCAACCAATTTGTTGTTTTCCTTGCAAAAATACATTTGTGTATAATCACAAGGGGACATATACTTACTTGATATAGTTTGAGATGTAGTGGAATTTATTTCTTCTTGAATACTTGATGGCTTTCCTTTCTTAGCTCTTGATGCTCTTCAAGTTTCTTTCTTCAAATGGACTTGATTGATGACTTGGATTGTAGTCCTTTTCCTTTTTTGAAGAAGGTGTTGCTTGATGTAGATACCTTCTTGATCTTCTCTTCTTTTAGGTGCCTTTATACAAAGGCTTCTCCTCTTGCTTTGTAATCTTCTTGTAGTCCTTCCTTATCCTTGATGTGATTAAGACTTCTTGGATTGATGCTTCAACCTTGTAGATGTCCTTGAGATGTTCTTCCTTGATGAATAACCTTATGAGTGTTCTTGAGATGCCCTTTCTTTGATGTGTGACCTTAGCTTTGATACCATGTTGGAGAATCAAGGGCGATGATGTATAGTAGGATTCTTCCTAGATTTGATAAAACTTTTAGTTGGGATGGGGTCCAAAGGGTAAATTTTGTTAAGTTCTGAGTCAATTTTGTATTATCTTTTGTAACGAATGTAAAGTCTCTGCGAAATGTGGAAAGTGGAGCACGAAGCTAGTAGAAGTCAAAGGGGATTTAGTCCCTTAGTTGGGTAGGTAATACAGTTTTTTTGAGACACGCCCATGGTCTGTATTGTAAAGTATATGCTATAAATAGATGAGTCATAGTGAGTTTAAGAATCAATCAATTAGTGAAGAATCATTGTAAGGGAAAGGTGCTAAGGCAGGGAAGTCTGTTTCTTGTACTTAGGTGAAAGTGGAAGGCTCCTACTACTGAGTGGACGAAGACCTTGGGAAGTTTGCAGGTTGAGTGCATGGGCCCCTACAGCTAAGTGCATAGGGATAAGAAGTCTGTATCTAAACCTTATATGTAATAAAGACTGTTTTGAGCCGAAATTGAAGCATCTGTGTCCTTTTATTTACTTCTGCAAAGTTTATGTATCTTCACTCTGCAATCTGTTTAATATGAATTAATGCTTATTCACTGCACAGAACTGGTAGATCTATAATATTTATGCATGATAAGTATAACTAAGTACCTTTGCGAAAATATGGAAGTTGTTTAGATAGATTGGTAGTAGTTATATGTTAAAAGGATTAGATCTGCGCGAAGGAATATCTAAGCCACAAGGGTATCAAGAAACCATCACACATGCCTCTAGATGTAGAAACCTGGTTCTATCATCCCCCAATACCATGTCGGGTGAGACTGCAACCTGCACTATGCAAGTTGTTGCCGAACGTGCCAGTAGTTAGGGTTTTTATGGTTGGCACAATTAAAGCTGAACCTGGGCCAAGCCCCATCAAGCCAACAATTTGTGAAGCACTTTTTACAATTTATCTTGTTAGCTTAATCTTATTCTCTTCTTATTAATGCATGTGTGTTTATTTCATCAAACTACTATAAAAAACTTAATAATAAGAGAAAAAGATGTTGGCTCTCTATCAAGGCCAAAACCTATCTCTATTAGAGAGGAAAACCCTTATGTAAGTTTCTCTTATTGAAGATTCTATTGATCAATGCCAAACCCTAGAACCTAGACAAGAATGTCCTCCAAGCACAAGTCAAGTCCTTCCTTTCTGCAATTCGTTCCCCGACACTTTGTTCTCCTTCTTCTGACACTTCATTCTCCTTATAACTTGTTGGTAGTCCTTGATGTATTTTCCCTAGAAGAGACACTTATCCTTGGTCTCTAGTGCGACCCTTCAGTAAAGATGATTTCTTCCTACTTCTTGACCAATCGATCTCTTTCTTCTATGTGTAGGTGCAGACTTGATATGATAGTCCTGCAGCCCTAAATTCTAGAATGTGTGGGAGGTTTCGTGGTGTATTTGATTCCTTTCTCCTTCGTATGAGAGAGCCTCTCCTTCTCTTTAGTGGGAGGCCTTATAGGCCTATGTTTCAAGCCCAAACAATGAGAAATATTAAAATTTTGTATTTATATTGATATGACCATAGTAAACCCTCTTTTTCTCGCACGTGTGACTGTATTTAGCCCTAGAAAAAGTCCTCCAACCTTCGCTTATACTTCTTCCTCCTTCGCTGCACTAGAGGCTCCTTGTACTTCAGTTTTCTTCACATTTTCTCTGTCTTTATTCCTCATTGATTTCAAAGTGAGTTCTTGTCATAATGGGGGGTGGAAAACCTTTGTATATAGAGGATTGTCCCTCCTTTAGTCCGAATTGAGGCTGACTTGATGTCTTTGGGCCGACTTGGAGATTATTCATCGTTTTAGCTTCTAGGATGATGTCGCTGCATGGAGAGGAATTGAATTTTCTTGGAGATATTTCTTTTGACTCTTATACAAAGTATATACATGGTGTAACATGCCCTTAAGGGTCTTCAATAAATACATTGACTCTTTGACTTCCTAGAAGCACTTAAATATGTGCTTGACCTACTTCAATGACCAAGAAACTCATTGATCAATATAACAAAAAAAATATTTCTTTTCTTTAATAAATACAAATATCAAAAGTACATTTATGAAGATTGAACCTAGTTACATTTTCTTCAACACAATAGAGGATATTGAGCAATTGTTTCCTTTTGAATGATGTATGATGAAATTTTTATTGGATGAATTTTTATTCTTCTAGTACCAATTATGTTTCTAATGATGTTACCAATAGCTATATCCTACTATAGGTGATTGTCATAGATGATGCCATGATATATTTCTTTCAATGATTTTATGATTCCATGATGCATGATATCATGCTTCCTTAGTGACTCATGTAGCCATATCTTACAAAAAAAAAAAAAAAAAAACTCAAAAATTGGAGCTTGAAAAGAACTAGGTGAGGAAGACTATCTCATTCATAGTAGATATCTTTTACTTCCTCTTTCTTAGAATTCTTCTTTTCAACTTCCTCCACTTCTTTGGTGATATGGGCTTCTTCTTTTCCCATTTTGTTATTTTCCTTCTTGAGCTTGGAAAATTTTCTCTTATAATTCCCATATTATTGACATCCATAGCATTGAACCTTAGCCATGTTCTTCTTCCTTTTCTGATGATCAAATTTCCCTAACTTTTGTAGCATATGCTTGATTTTTCTCATTTTATCCTACATCAATTTTTTCCTTCAACCTGGTTTCTTTAATCTTTCATCGTGACCATAGATTCTTGAATGGAGTAGATTATTTCTTCCCATAAATGATTTAAGTAAAGTTACCCATTCCTCTGGTAATGCATTTAGTCTTGCGGTGATCATCTCTTTGTCAGACATTATTTCTCCCAGATATTGAAGTTGGTCACTTATTTCAAATATCCTCATAAATTATAAGGCTATCCCTTATTCTTTTGATATCCTTAGTTTGTATAGTTCTTACCCTAATGAGTTAACTTCTCTTGTAGTGCTTATGGAAAACAACTCTACCAGTTTGTTATATATTTATTTTGAAGTTTCGAGTTTAGATACATATGGAATGAGGGGATCCTTGATGGAATCTATGAGAATCCTTTGATCCCTTACTTCCTGTTATGCAACAAGCTCACAAAATAGAAGAGATATATCAACAACTTTAAAATAAGCCTCTTCAAGGGGGAAACCTCCTTTACATTACACAAATGAAAAATTCTTGGATGATACAAATGACAAGGCCTCCTTTATATATATAGGAGTCTAAGGGGTCACAATATAATCAGAGCCTACATAATAATAATATTGTAAGGGAACACTAATAACAATAGTGGGATTCTATGGGGAACAATAATATAATAAGGGGGTTGCACTAATAATAATAAGGGGATACACTAGTAGTATAGGGACCTAACATGCCCCTCTCCTTCAAAAAAATGTTGTCCTCAATGCTTTAGTAGTTATGGAGGATTCTGTATAAAATTCTCATCCTCCCATGTGGAATCTTCAACAGGTAAGTTCTTCCACTTGATGAGATACTCCGAAATTGATCGATTTCATAGTTGTCGGGTTCTTGATTCCGTGATTGCTTTAGGTTCCAATATGATTTTTCGTTCCTCATCAACTTCCGAAAATATTGTTTGAACTGGGATATTGTCACCTATAACCTTCTTTAAGCATGAAACATGGAAAACTGGGTGCACTCGGGAAGATTCAAGAAGCTCCAATTTGTATGCCATAGTACCGATATTTTGCAGCACCATGTAAGGAACATAGTACTTTGGTGATAATTTATTATCCTTCTTAGCTTGCTTGAGGGACATTTGTTTGTATGGTTGTAGCAGTAAAAATACCCAGTCGCCTACATCAAAACTTCTTCCACTGCAATGTTGATCTTCATGTTATTTCATTCGATTATGTACCAAAGTGAGGTTATCCATTAAGAGTTGGAGAACTTTTTATTGATGCTCGATGTGATATTCCACTACTTGAATCTTAGAATTTTCTCTTAAAGATGATGTGATGGATGGTGAATGATATCCATAAAGTGCCAATGCATTACAAGATATGGTCAGATTCATTTCTTCTTTCTCCGCGGTTGGTTCCTGGTGTATATCCTCTTCTTTCGACATTTCTTGATCTTTTTCTTCCTCCTCTTCACAATCTATGTAAAATAATTTCTTCTCAACACACTTATGACCTTTAGTGTATTTAATATCCGAACTGTACCACATCCCTTTTTCTCCTTTTTCCTCCAATTGTAGGGGTGTCAACCTTGTAGGTTGTGGAAGGATAGGAGCATCAACACTTTCTTCTTTATAGTTGTGAGTGGTAGACTTCCTTGTTGCCATAATTTTGATTTCCACTTTTCTAGCCACCATGACTGGCTTCTCCAATGAATAAAGTTCCCAAAGGCGAACCTCATATTGGATTTTATCCTTTAAAGTCCCTATGAAGACTTCAATCCTATGTTTCTATGGAATATCATTTACCCTTATATTCAATTTTTGGAAGTCCCTAATGTGCTCTTCCATTGAAAGCTTTTGTTTGAGATTTATCAATTGGCTAAAGAAGGTGTTACTCTTTGTATACTCATAATGTGCTATCATTTCCTCTGTAAAAATTGACCAAGTGAAAATTTATTTACGAGAGAAAAGGCATCGATACCATACAAACTGATTGGGTTCTAAATATAAAGTTTCAATGCGTACCTTCTGTGTGTTTTTCACATTATGGAGATGAAAATAGTGCTCCATCTGTAGTATCCATGTTACAGGATCCTTGCCATCAAATTCATCATATCGATCTTTGGAATATGGTGGGTCTTAAATCCAACATTAGAGTGTATGAAATCATAATTAACATTTATTTTGTTTTTATCATGAATTTTCTCTACTACCTTTTCGCCATTAGGAAGCATTTCTTGTAGCAACTTTGCCAAACCTCCCTTCGAACTTTCCATGTATTTCTACAAATCTTCAATGCCACCTTTCAGTTTTGCTTCTAAACCATCCATATTAGCTTCCATTCCATTCTTCAAACCATCCATCTTATCTTTTGTTACTTTCTGTGAGAGTGAAATTTGTTGCACCTGGTCTCGTAATTTTGATATATCATGTTGCATTTCTTCCTCTTCTTCATGAGTCATAGTAGAGATTTCGGGTTGCTTACTAGGTGTTTCCATTTTATTTATTAGGGGCTTAAATTAATGATAATTATGCTTCACTATGCCCTTTGAATCACCTCAAACTAATTTTTCAAACATAACTTGTGCAAATTTTTAAAAAGACTACACATTTTTTTTTATTATTAATTTTTTTTTGTAAGAGCTTGATATTAAATCTATTTTATCTATGTAATTTCCAAGGTCTGAAATTTCGACTTGTGGTATCTCTATGAGTCCTCTTTCCAACCCCACAAGTCTGATCAATATTGGATTCTCCAAGAAAGAGTTATGCCCAATATCCTACGATGCGTGATTATAGACTGGTTCAGTAGAGTGAACTTGTACGAAGTTCCATGTGTCATTGTTTCAACCTTCGGCCCTAAAAACAATACCCAACAAACTAAAGTCTGTCCTATTTTTGTCACTTTTTACGAAATTTTAATCTAATGCTCAGAGAGAAAGTTATGATGATTTTCCCAAGGTCACCTGTTTGAGATGGAATTCGGGAGCCTGCAAAAACCCTAACTTCCTTGGATCATATCTCCGAAAATATAGCGAGACAAGATCTGAAATTATGACATGAGGTTCATCAAGATTTTGGCTCAAATGGGTTTTAATTTCAGCTTCTGAAACTTTGTATAAAAAAATTATAGCGAAAATTCCATGATGACCTATTTGAAGCAGCGAAACCCTATAATCCAAAGCTCTGATACCAAATGTTATGAAACCAGGTCATAAAATAGAACAAGAGATAGATCAATGACTTCAAAATAAGCCTATTCGAGGGGGAAACCTCCTTTACATTACTCAAATGAATAATTCTTGTATGATACAAATGACAAGACCTCCTTTCTATATATAGGAGTCTAAGGGGTCACAATGTAATTATAGTCTACATAATTATAATATTGTAAGGGCATAACAATAACAATAGTGGGCTTCTATGGGGCACAATAATATAATAAAGGGGTTTCACTAATAATATAAGGGGCTACACTATTAGTATAGGGACCTAACACTTCCCCTTTCATAAACCTTGAAAGTGATTGAGAATATTCCTTTAAAGGTTTGGTTATTGAACCCTTCACATGTCCCATGACATCATTCTCAATGAGATTCAGATCTGTCCTCTTCTTCCACGCAAGAAAGTTTGAAGCCCTAACCAATTTGTTGCTTTCCTTTCAAAAAGATATTTTGACAGATTCAAATGTAGACATAAATATACTTACTTGTGAAGATGCTTCTTCCACTTGCTTCTTCTTTGAATTTGATGATGATATAAATAATAGAAAAATTCTCATTGATGAATATAGTTTTCTTCAAGAGTGATCCTTGGCTCCAAAGAGAGGGACATCACCTTATAACTTTTGATGATTATGACAACGTCCTTGATGATGATTATGACAACATCCTTGATCTTACTCCACTTGGATGAGTAGAATTCAAGTTACTTTGATTTGTAGATCTTTTCAACTTGAGTAGAGGTAGGGTATTTGTGGTCCTTTTCTTTGATGATGACTTGAGCGAGGATCCCAAGACTTCTTCTGGTGTAGACTTCTTATTCGATCTAGGGTTTTGACACTTCCTTGTATATCTTGAATTCAAGATGATTTTTGGATGAGATGATATTTTATATTTTTTTCGATGCCTTTCTAGAGTTTTGATCCTTAAATGCTTGAGTGTCTCTTGATGAGCTGCCCTTCCTTGATTTGTTACCTTACCTCTAATACCATGTTGAGAAATCTAGGGAATTGGGATGAGGTGATTTCTCTAGCAATGATAACTGCTTGTGGATTCTTTTTACTTATTTAGATTAGATTCTTCTTTAACTTATATTATTATAGTTTTCTTACTTCATCAAACAACTACCAAACCATAATAAATAATGAGACAAGAGGCACAGAATGTAGGCTATCAGCCAGGGCCAAAACCTCTCCAACTTGAGAGGAAAACCCAAATGAATTATTCTTCTTAGAGAAAATTCTAGTGATGAATACCAAGATCGAGACCAAGACCCTTGACACAAAAACCTCTCCAAGGCCAAGTCACCATGCCCTTCTTCACATCTCCTTCTTCTAGCCCAAGTCAACTCTAGTCAAATTGACTTCTAACACTACAAATTTTGGTTACCTTAGTACTTCGGCCTTCCTCCACATATTTGCAACTTTCGACTCCCTGAAACTTCTAAAAAATCACATGTATGGGCTGAATTATGAACCTTTATGATGTGTTTCTCCTTCGCTTGGCTTGAGGGCTTCTCCTTGTAATCTTAGCTAGGAAAAATTTGAATTGGTGACCCTTTACTTGACTTCTGTAGTGGATGATGTAACCCTACTACAGAAACCCTAGTTTCTATCACATGTGCAAGGAGACTAACTTAAAAATAGTGCAAAATATATTCGTTTTTCCTCTCTTTCTTCTCGCTGGTTATAAGTCTGCTCCCCTTGTGATTTTCATGCTTCTTCTCTTGTCTTGGATGCTTGACCGAATTGTCCTTCAAGTGATGCTGAGTTGTTATATATAGTGGACTATTCATGTGATAAAGGCCGACTTGACCTTATGCCTAGGATGACATGCCATTCTGGAATTATCTTAATTTCCTTTTGTAGGCCGATTTCAAGGGGTAATTGTGACAAGGTATTGGCGGATTTGTGATACAAATGACTTCTCTTTTTACAATGTATAATATTCCCAAATGGGTGTTCAATCCTTGACATTGACTTTACTATATTTTATGACTTGATGACCAAACCTAATAGCTCACAATGGGAGCTTCAACTAAAATAAATTCCTTGAGCATGAAACCCATGACTCAAGCATTATGAAATAATTTTATTTTCTTATTTACATCAATTACATAAAATCATGATTACACATGTCATTATGAAGATCGAACCTAGTTACATTTTTCAACATTGGATTGAAATTAGTTGGAGTGACATGGATTTGTATCCTACTTAAGTCAGTAAATTCGGGTTATAGGCTAGAAGTAGAGTTGTGTATGGGTTGATTTCTAAAATTTAGCAATCTAGTGGAGCTATTGTTAGTCAAACTCAGTTAACTGAGCTCTAGTATTTAGTGGAATCTGTAGGAGTTCAATTGAGTAGTTATAACATTTGTCTACTCACTGATCTCTCAGTTAATTGATAAATTTACTAAAAATAAGCCCAGTCATGCATGGAATTTGAATTACCTAGTTAGAGTGGAGGAAAAGGCACATTGAAATTATCAATTGTATACTAGTTGAGTATACAGATTTTTGCATTGAGAAGGTGGTCAATTCCTCTAGCAATTGTGCAAGGAAATAGGGAATTTCCCTATTATTTAGGAGCTAATTTCCTCCAGGATTGCGCAAGGAAATAGGAGGAAGGCTAAGGCTTGAATTGGCTAAGTGTTGTTCAAGCAAGTCAGTGAGCAGGAGATCAATTGCAGTGTAGGGTGTGCTTCAGGATTGAAGCAAGACATTGTAATTGATCCATATTCTCATATGAATTATTGAAAAGTCGCGAAGGGGGTTTTACCAATTGGGTTCCCCTGTAAAATCATTTTGTTCCCATTGTTTTAATGGTTGCTTATTATTGCATGTGTTTCTGTCTCTTGATTTCAGTTCAATTTCATTAGCAGTAGAAAATTTCTTGAAATTTCTACATGGTATCAGAGCCTCAGAAGACTACATAGAAACATTGTTCCAGATCTTCTCTTAAAGAAATTTTTATTCGCATATTTTTTGATGCAAGTTCTGTTAAGTGCATGAAAAATGTCTTTCAACGGATTGAGGATGGAGTATGCATTGGAGGGCACCTCAAATTTTTTTTCTTGGAAAGATAGGATGGAAGCTATCTTGGATGACAATGGAGTATGGAAATATACACAAACTGATATTTCGAAACCATAAACATTAGATGCACAAGAACTTTCTCAGTGGAAGAAATACACAACAAAAGGCAGAAGGATTATTCTAGAGGGTGTTAGAGATCTTGTGGTTTCGAAATTGCATGGAAATGAGACTCCTTTTGCAATGTGGAAAACTCTCATAGATATCTTCTAGAGAAGTAGTGATGCTAGGAAATTGGAATTGAGAGATAAACTTAGGAGCATTCAAATGCAAAAAAATGAAACCATTCCACAATAACTATCCAAATTCACTCAAGTTTGAGATGAACTTGGAGAAGTAGGAGAAAATGTGCCATCATCCGAACTTGTGAGCTTAGAACTCCTTGGATTTCCAAAATTATGACACAACTATTAGGATTTAGTTAATGGAAGAGACAATCAACCATATTGGGAGAGAATTTGAGCTGATTTGGTTCTAGAGGAGCTAAAAAGAAACATTAGAGATGGTGTCACAACAGAGTTGTGGAGGAAGAAAACTTTTCCTTGGTAGGAAAGGGAAAGAAATCCAAGGGAAGGAATGCCCAAGGCAAGCCAAAATCTATCTAGAACTAGGGCAAGAAGAAGGACCTCAACAAAATTACATGTTTTCACTACCATGAATATGGACACTATGCAACCAAGTGTCTACATAAAAAGTCTGGGAAGAAGCCCGCAGGAGGAGTAGGAGGTGATGCTCTTTCCTTCTAATTGGAATTAGATTTTACCGTCATTGCATGCATGGCAAATACTGTACGAGGAAATTCATGATACTTGGAATTTGGAGCCTCATTTCATATGACAGGATCTAAGGAGTTCTTCAACAGCCTGAAGGAGAAGGATCTCCAATTTCACATAGAACTTGGAGACGATGAGTGGTATAGTACTAAAGGGATTGGTATTATCACCTTTAAGAGGGAGTCATGATCCCATTTTCACCTAAAAAATGTAATGTATGTGCCTCGACTGAGAAAAAAATGGTTTATGTAGCTGTATTGGAGGACAAAGGTTACGATGTGGTGTTTAGTAAGGGGAAATCTTATCTAAAGAATGTTGCTAATGGGAAAGTAAAAAAAATGGTGTTAGAGTGAAAAATATCTACAAGCTAGAGGTGGATGCATGCGCTACATTGAGCAAAAAAGAAGAACATGTTCAAAGTCGAGATGTTGGAGAACTTTGGCATAGGCACATGGGTCACCTACACCATGGATCTTTGAAAATCATGCAGTCTATCACCAATGAACTTCCAAAAGGAAGAACATGATGTTTTAAAGGGATGCATTCTTAGAAAATTTGTCAAAGAATCCTTCCAGGGCCGAGATAGCATAGATGGAGCCATCTTGGAGTGAGTCCATTCAGATGTGTGTGGGCTATTTTCTACAATCTCAGTTGCAAAACATAGGTATTATGTAATTTTCGTAGATGAATTTTCCCACAAGTGATGGATATATTTTATGAAGAAGAAAGATGAAAGGTTTGAAAAATTTGTTGAATTCAAAGCATTGGTTGAAAATGAGACTGGTCAAAAAATTAAATCCTTGAGAAGTGATAATGGAGGATAATTTGTGTCTAATTCTTTCAAATATTTCTGTGCTAAGGGAGGCATTAGAAGAGAACTGATTGGACCCCACAACCCACAACAAAATGGGGTGGAAGAGAGGAAAAACAAAAGCATCGTGGGGGCTGCAAGAGCAATGTTGCATGATCAGGGATTTCCACAATATCTGTGGGTAGAAGCATGCAATGCAACAATTTATTTGCAAAACCTGAGCCCTCACAAAATACTTGGCATGATCACACCTGAAGAAGTTCTTTCTGGGAGGAAGCCAGATGTATCCCATTTTCAAATTTTTGGAGCTACAATCTATTGTCATGTCTCCAAGGATAACAAGAAAAAGTTGGAGCCTACAACTGAGATGGGGATATTTGTAGGATACACAAAGACACCTCATAACTATCGGGTGTATTTTCCCTCACTGAGGATGAAAATGATGAGGGAATATGTTAGATTTGGTGAGGAGAAGGATATGAGAATATCTCTAGAGTGAGAGTTGATTATTCCACTAGAGGAGGATATTCTAGTTCCAATGGAGGAGCCTCAATTATATCCTCAGGATGTTGTGGAGCAACCACATGTGGAGGAGAAGAAAAGAGCCCGAGTGGAGGCACCGACTCAATAAAAATATTCTAGAGAGGGGAGGAAGAGAAACATAGAGGTTGATAGGTTTGTGCAGGATGAACAGGAGAATGTGGGAGATCCTACATCCTTCCACAGGGAGAGAAGATCACCAGACATTTATACTGGTTATATGGCACTTATGAAAAAACTCATTGATTCTAAGCCTTCTTCGTTTGAGCAGGAAGTTTCCCAACTAGTGTGGGTAGATGCCATGGTAGAGGAGTATGACTCCATCACGAAGAACAATGTATGGAAGGTGGTGCCAAGACCAGAGAACAATTCGGTGGTTGGTTCCAGATGGATATACAAAGTGAAACATGTAGCTGATGGTAGTATCAAGAAGTACAAGGCTATATTTGTGGCCAAAGGATTCTCACAAGTAGAGGGAGTTGATTATGAGGAGATATTTTCCCTATGGAAAGATACTCCTCCATCAAAACCATTCTAGCATTAGCTGTGCATATGGGGTGGAAGATCCACCAGATGGATGTGAAGACTGCCTTCCTCAATGGAGTGGTTGAGGAAGATATTTACATAGATAAGCCTAAGGGATTTGAGACATTTGATAGGGAGACACATGTGTGTAGACTCAGGAGAGCCCTTTATGGTCTCAAGAAAGAACCCCGTGCTTGGTACACTCAGATAGACACATATCTCAATGGATTGGGATTCACTAAGAGTGAAGTAGATGCCAATGTCTACTACATTGTGGTAGATGGAAAATTTCCCATTCTTGTCTTATATGTAGATGAATTGATACTGATAAGGGATGAGAAGCTGATCTAGTCTTGCAAGGAGGAATTTGCAAGATAATTCAAGATGAAGGACATGGTATTGATGCATTACTTACCTGGTTTGAAGGTGTGGCATAAACATGGAGAAATGTTTGTTGGTCAGGGGAAGTATACCTTTGAAATGCTTCAGATATTCCATATTCAGGAGTGCAAGCCTATGGACACTCCTCTAGCTACCAGTTGGAGGAAGGTGGATGCTTCTACAGGAGAGGTAGTAGATGCTACCATCTACAGATAGCTGGTGGGGTCCTTGATGTATCTAGTGAACAAAATCCCTAACATATGTTATGCAGTTAATCAATTGAGTTAGTTTATGGTGAATCCTACCTATCTTCACTCAAAAGCAACAAAAAATTTACTTATATAACTTCGAGGCACAACATATTTTGTGCTATGGTACATGAGGACTGATGGTGTGAAGCACCAAGACTTCATTGATGCAGATTGGGTAAGGGGTCCATCTTAATTTATGAAACTAGGGTCAAATTCCACATTGGAATGCTCACATGATAGAAATGATGATTGAATTAGATTCCTCTTTTAGAGAGGACCAAAATCAACCTAAAGGTCACCTCATTTGGACAAGAAAAAGTTAATTTTTGAACCCTCACATATGTACAATTGGACAGGTCAACCTCATCATCAAGTGGAACCTCATGGAAGCCTATAAATAAAATAGACTTAAAGCTCATTTACACATCATGATCAAGAATTCTCTTCTATTATTCTATTGTTTGGTTTGCACAGGTCTAACAGAGGAAGTTTCATACAAGGTCCAAAATTACAGGCCTGAGGTTTGCACGTGTCTACGGTTTCTATTTTTCGGTTGAACACACATCATAGGACAGATTCGACTGTAGTCGCACACTCATAGTGCTTCAGAGAGAATCTGAGAATTCGTAGCCACTCAAATATCAACTTGAAGGGAGCGATCGGGGCTATGATTTAGTTATGGGAGGATTAGACTGTAGTTGCTTGCTTTCCATGCTTTAGGGAGCAACCAAGCAGTCATAACTGCTTGCATACAGTGCCTCAGGGAGCGAATGAGAAGTCACAGTTGCTCACAAAATATATTGATGATTGCGACTAGGATTTTGAGCTAGGGTTTGACGGTTGATCGTAATTAACTGCAGTTGGCCGTAATTGATCGAAGTTGAACACAAATGTATGAAGGTTGGAAGGTTTCTCTTTGCTGTACAGTAATTATGAAAGTCTACTTCTAATTTGTATTGGGTAAATCTTTACTGGATGATTATGTATTGGGCTCATTGTACTCTTTGATCAAACATTTTATGATAATATAATAAGAAGAATATTTGAAAGGGTTTTCTCCCATAGTGGGGTTTTCCCTTGGTCTTTGACCAATCTGGTGTCTCTTATGGTTGTTCTATTGTATCCTTTATGATTGCATGTATTGTTCTATATTCAGTTATTGTTTATGATTATAAACATTGTTAATAATTGGATGCATTGATAAATGAAGAATTGATTTGGGCTGAAGTAATTGAAACAAAAAAGAACAATATGAAAAAATTAACATGGTTTCAAAGCCAAGTTAAGGACAAGCCCAAAAGGAGACAAGCATTGAAGCAATCATCTTTGGAAAGTTTATAGAGCCAATCTAGTCAAAGACAAGATGAATTCCTTCTTCAAGAGTGATGAGGAGTTGTGTGACTCATCCAATTTTGCTGCATGGAATATTAGGTTGGAGATCATAGCTGATAACAATGACGTCTTCGACTATATTCAAGGAAGAGTACTCCAGCCTCTAGAGAATGCTTCGGCTACTACAAAAAACAAGCACAAGAAATTCAAGTTAAAAGAAAATAAAATTATAACTGATGGTTTACAAGATAATTTACTTTCATATGTTGGAAACTTGAGAAGGTCTAAAGACAAGTATGCTAAGATAGCCGACATGTATGAAGTCAAAAATTTGAATGAAATCATCTCCTTGAAAGATCAACTAAAATACACCAATATGAACAAAGGAGAGTCTATGAAATCCTACATAATGAGGATATATCACCTTAGAGATCAATTAAAAGGAGTTCGAGAATTTGTGACTGACAAGGAATTGGTGATTGTGACTCTAAGACGTCTCCCTCCTATTTGAGAAACCTTCATTACTTCCATAAGCAACCTCCCATCATTTGATGAAATTGTTGGAAATCTTACACAAGAAGAATCAAGGATGAAATAAAGAGGAAGGATTCAAAAACATGAAGAAGGAAAGCTCGCTGCATATATCACTCATGACGAAAGGACGAAGAAAGGAAAAGTAGGTCCATCAAGAAAGCCTCCTCCTGAAAATGAAAAACAAAGAATGATAGAACATCGTCTCATATTGAATGCTATAATTGTCACAAGAAGGGTCACTATGCATGAGATTGTCCCAAGAATATCAAAGGGCCACATTACAACACTGCACACAAAAACAACAGGTTCAATAATCAAAGGAGAAAAGATGATCAAAGAATTGCCTACAATAAAAGATATGAAAGTTGAAGAAGAGATACCTCAAGTGACCATGAAGAAGATTAGCGTCCTCAAAAGAAGTCAATATTTTCAAGGTATGAAATTAATGTTGTAAATCAATATGAATACATTCTTATTTCTACACTTAGTAGTTCTTCTCCTCCATATTCATGGGATAGTTGGTTGGTTGATAGTGGGGACACTCATAATCTCTCTGGATATAAGGAAGTTCTCTATAATATGGTAGAGAGGGATACTAAGTTGAAGATTATTCTTGGAGACAACTCCACTCATCCTATAAAAGGTTTTGGGTTTGTCAAATTTCATTTGAATTCTAGGGAATCAATTTTGCTGCATCATGTTATGCATGTGCCAGGATTAATGAATATTTTGGTATCTATATCCACTTTGTAAGATAAAGGGATCAAGGTTGCCTTCATCAAGGGAAAATTTTTGGCCTAGTTTTCTAGTTCACATATGAGAGACGCATTCACATTAGGATCAAGATTTGAAGGAATCTATAGTCACTGGAAGACCACTTCTAGGATTGGTTCATAACACTAATCACCTAAGTGAGTTATGACACCAAATATTGGCTCATATACATTATGATGCTCTTCGAAAATTAAGGAAATTGGTCTATTGTATTCCTGATGTTCAAGCCCATCATGATGGAGTATGTTCGGGTTGTGCGAGTAGAAAGAAGACAAGGGGATCATTCCCCTCTAACGAGAACAAGACAAATGACATCCTCCATCTCATCCATTCCAATATATGTGGTCCAATGCCCGTGCAATCTATTGGTGGCGATGTTTACTATATAACCTTCATTGATGACTTCTCTAGAAATACATGGATATACTGTTTGAAGCATAAGGATAAATCCTTCGAAATATTCAAAGAATTCAAAGATTTGATAAAAAATAAAAAAGGGAAGAGAATCAAATTATTCAGGTCTGACAATGGTGGGGAATACATGTCAAATGAATTCATCACATTCTGAAAGAAAGAAGGAATCAAGAAGGAAACAATTGTGCCATATAGACCCTGTTATGAAACCAGCTCACAAAAAGATAGAAAAGAGAGATCCACGCCTTAGAATTCAGCCTCTTCGAGGGGGCAACCTCCTTTACATTACATAAATGAACAATTCTTGGATGATACAAATGACAAAACCTCCTTTCTATATATAGGAGTCTAAGGAGTCACAATATAATCCAGCCGACCTAACAATAATAATATAAAGCCACAAAAATAACAATAGAGGGATTCTATGGGGCACAGAAATAACAATATGGGGGTAATAGGGGCACAACAATATAAATAAGGGGTATAACTACAATAGTAATGGGGTAATCACTAGTATTATAGGGACCCAACATGCCCCTCTCCTTCAAAAAAGTGTTGTCCTCAATGCTTGAGTAGTTCTGGATACTTCTGCATAAAATTCTCATCCTCCCATGTGGAATCTTCAGCGGATAAGTTCTTCCACTTGATAAGATACTCTGAAATTGATCGATTTCGTAGCTGTCGAGTTCTTTTTTCTGTGACTGCTTCCGGTTCCAATATAATTTTTCCTTCCTCATCAAGTTCTGGCAATATTGTTTGAATTGGGAGCTTGTCACCTATAACCTTCTTTAAACATGAAACATGGAAAACTGGGTGCAATCGAGAAGCTGCAGGAAGCTCCAATTTGTATGCCATAGTACCAATCTTTTGCAACACCTTGTACGGACCATAATACTTTGGTGATAATTTATTATCCTTCTTAGCTTGCTTTAGGGACATTTGCTTATATGGTTGTAGCCGTAGGAATACCCAATCACCTACATCAAAACTTCTTTCACTGCGATGTTGATCTGCCTGTTGTTTCATTCTATTTTGTGCCAACACGAGGTTATCCTTTAAGAGTTGGAGGACTTGTTGTTGATGTTCGATGTGATGTTCCACTGCCTGAACCTTAGAATTTTCTCTTAAATATGATGTGATGGATGGTGGTTGATACCCATAAAGTGCCATAAATGGGGTCATTTTTGTTGCTGTATGGAAGGAAGTGTTATACCACCATTCAGCCAGAGGCAACCATTTGACCCATTGTGTCTGTTTATCAGATACAAAGCAACGAAGATATCCTTCCAAACATTTGTTTACTATCTCAGTTTGCCCATCAGATTGAGGATGATAAGATGAGCTATGAGCTAACTGAGTACCAAGACAAGAAAATAATTCTGTCCAAAAATTTCCAGTGAAAATGGGATCTCTGTCACTTACAATAATCTTTGGGTTTCCATGTAGCTTTTGAACTGTTTCCATAAATGCAGTAGAAACTGTACTGGCTTTAAATGGATGTGATAATGCACAAAAGTGTGCATACTTGGTAAGTCTGTCAACTACCACCATGATGACACTCTTTCCCTCAGACTTGGGTAAACCTGTGATAAAATCCATTGAAACCTCCTCCCAACGTTGGCTTGGAATGGATAAAGGTTGTAATAGACCCGGTGTCTTAATTGTTTCAACTTTATTTTGCTGGCAAACCAAACATTCCGCCACAAACTTTTGAATATCTGATTTAAGGCCATCCCAAAAAAATTCCTTCTTAACCCTGTGGTAAGTTTTTAAAAATCCTGAGTGCCCTCCTAAGGGAGAAGTGTGCAATTCCATAAGAATCTTTTGTTTTAGCTGGGAATTCTTACAGAGGTATAAGCGATCTTTGTACCATAACGAATCATTTTTCCAGCTAAATGTATCAGAAGTACTGGAATCTTGTTGTAGCTTTCGAATAAGTGCCCACACTTCTTCGTCATTCTTCCATTCCTCCCTTGCTTCGTTTATCCAATCTGGTTGGATAATAGAAATGGCACACAACAATGCTTCCACATCCTCATCCTTTCTTGAGAGTGCATCTGCCACCACATTTTGCTTCCCTTTTTTGTAGATGATTTCAAAGTCATAACCCAACATCTTTGTGACCCACTTTTGTTGCTCTTCAGAGGATAATCTTTGTTCTAAAAAGTATTTAAGGCTATCATGATCCGTTTTTACCTTGAAGTGTCTTCCCATTAGGTAGGGTCGCCATTTCTTAAGTGCATGGAGTATTGCCAACATTTCCTTCTCATAAATAGCTTTGCTTAAAAACTTTCCCTTGATTGGACGACTTTCAAAAGCAATGGGTCTTTCATCTTGCATTAGAACAGCACCAATTCCATTTCCTGAAGCATCACATTCCACAATAAAGGTTTTTGTGAAGTCCGGTGTAGCTAAGACCGGTGCTTGGCACATTGCCTCTTTAAGATGTTCAAAGGCCTTTGTTGCTTCCGAAGTCCATGAAAATGAATCTTTCTTCAATAATGTTGTTAGAGGTGCTGCTATTCTCCCATAATTCTTAACAAACTTGCGATAATACCCTGTCAACCCAAGAAATCCTCGCAGATGCTTTATGGATGTGGGGATTTTCCATTCCTTAATGGCTTTAATTTTGCTAGGGTCTACCTTAACTCCTTCATGAGATACAATATGACCCAAATATTCCACCTCCTGGACTCCAAAGAAACATTTGGATCTTTTTGCATATAATTGTTTCTCCTCCAATAGTTGTAGCACCCTGTCAACATGTTCAACATGATCCTTCCAAGACTTGCTGTAGATTAGTATATCATCAAAAAATACTAACACAAATTTTCTAAGGAATGGTTTGAAAATTGAATTCATCAAACCTTGAAATGTTGAAGGTGCATTGGTAAGGCCAAAAGGCATGACCAAAAATTCATAATGACCCTCATGAGTTCTAAATGCCGTTTTTGGAATGTCTTCAATCTTCATTCTGATTTGATGATATCCCGAACGAAGATCCAACTTGGTGAAGTAAATTGATCCATGCAATTCATCCAGTAATTCATCAATAACAGGAATGGGGAACTTATCTTTAATAGTGAGCTTGTTGAGCTCCCTATAATCTGGACACATGCGCCATGATCCATCCTTCTTGTGCACCAATACTACTGGAGCTGAGAAAGAACTTTGACTCGGTTGAATTATACCAGCCTCTAGCATTTCTGCAACCATACGTTCAATTTCACTTTTTTGGACATAGGGATATCTGTACGGCCTGATGTTTGGAGGAACACTTCCTGGAATCAGATGAATAGCATGATCATGATCACGCATAGGTGGGAGACCTTTGGGAGTCTCAAATACCTTGGAATGATTGTCCAGGACTTTTTGGAGATCTGGAGAAATAGATGATTCCAATGTGGAAACATCTAGCGAACATAATTGTGCAATTACACCTCTTTGCTCCTTTTTTAGAAGCTTTGTCATACCATTAGAGCTGATTATCTTTCCTGGTTTCCCTGCAATACCCCTTAATTCAACTTCCTTTCCTTCCGAGAAAATTTGATGAAAAGTTCTTGAAAATTAAAAGCTATTGTACCCAAGGATTGTAGCCATTGGACTCCTAGTACAACATCAGCACCTCCCATTGGAATGGAAAGCATTGGGCTAGTCAATACATATTCTCCCATGGATAGCTTGATATTATGGCACTTTCCAGAGCAATTTATTGTTCCTCCATTTGCAATCATCACTTGACACTCTGGTGCTGGATATAGGAAGCAATTCAATTCTTTTGCTACCCTACAATGAATAAAATTGTGGGTGCTTCCTGAATCAATCAACACTATTACCTTTTTCTTCTTGATTTGTCCTTCTATCTTGATGGTTTGAGGAGTGGTAATTCCCGCCAATGCATTACAAGATATGGTCGGATTTATTTGTTCTTCATCTAGGCTTTGTTCCTGGAATATATCCTCTTCTTTTGACCTTTCTTGCTCCTTTTCTTCTTCCTCTTCACAATCTATGTAGAATAATTTCTTCTCAGCACACTTATGACCTTTTGTGTATTTGCTATCACAATTGTAACAAAGCCCTTTTGCTCTTTTTTCTTCCAATTGTTGTGGTGTCAACCTTGTAGGTTGTGGAAGACTATGGGCAACAACACTTCCATCTTTATAGTTGTGAATGGTATGCTTCCTAGTTGCCATAATTTTGCTTTCCATTTTTCTTGCTAACCTGAATGCCTTCTCTAATGAATCAGGTTCCCAAAGGCGCACATCATGTTGGATATTATCCTTTAAAGACCCTATGAACACATCAATCCTATGCTCCTCTGGAATATCTTTTACCCTTATGTTCAATTTTTGGAACTCCTCAATGTGCTCCATTATTGAACCCTTTTGTTTGAGACTTATCAATTGGCTAAAAAAAGTGTTGCTTTTTGTATCCTCATAATGTGCTATCAATTCTTCCGTAAAAATTGCCCAAGTGATAAATTGTTTACGAGAACAAAGCCATTGATACCATACAAACTGATTTGGTTCCAAATATAAAGTTGCCATACGTACCTTTTGTGTGTTTTGCACATTATTGAGATCGAAGAATTGCTCCATCTGTAATATCCATGTGGCGGGATCCTTGCCATCAAACTTCCTCATATCGATTTTTGGAACATGGTGAGTCTTCGATCCAACATTAGAGTCTATGGAATCATGATTAACATTTCTTTTGTTCTCATCATGAGTTTCCTTTACTACCTTTTCACCATTAGTGACCCTTTCTTGTAGCAAGTTCTTCAATTCTTCCATGTCTGTCTTCAAATCTATCTTCAAATTTACCATTGAATCCTCCATCTTAGCTTCCATGCCCTTTATCTTAGATTCCACGCCATTTATCTTAGATTCCATGCCACTTATCTTAGCTTCTGTTAGCTTTTGTGAGCGTGACATTTGTTGCACTTGTTCTTGTAATTTTGATATATCATGTAGCATTTCTTCCTCTTCTTCATGAGTCATGCTAGAGCTTTCAGGTTCCTTACTAGGTGTTTGCATTTTCTTTCCTCGGGGCATCAGTTACCGATAATAATGCTTTACTATGCCCTTTGAATTCCTGTTAAACCAAGCTTACATAAAAATTAAAAAAAAACTACACACCTTTTTTCACTTTATAGAAGCCTGATATTGAATCTGATGTATCTCTGTAATTTCAGATCATCCAGTTCTAAAATTGCTACCTGTAGTAGCCTTCTGCGTCCTCTTTCCAATGCCACAAGTCTGAGCCAAATTGGATTCTCCAAGGAAGAGTTATGTGAAATCTCCCACAGTGACTTGCTTTTAGACTGGTTCAGTAGAGCAAACTTGTACGACGTGCCACGAGTCACTGTTTCAACCTTTGAATCTGAAACACACATAAAGAAACTACAGTCCGTCCTCTTTCTGTACCTTTTTACAAAATTTCAATCCGATCCTCAGAGAGAGAGTTATGACGATTTTCCCCAGGTCACCTGTTTTGAATGTAATTCAGGAGTCTGCAAAAAGGCCAACTTCCTCAGATCATATCTCCGAAAATATCACGCGAAAAGCTCTGAAATTCGGACCCAAGGTTCAGCGCCAATTCTTCTCAAATGGGTTTTTTTTGCGATTTCTGAAACATCACAGAAAAAAAGTTATAGCGAAAATTCCACGATGACCTGTTTGGAGCAGCGAAACCCTAGAATCCAAAGCTCTGATACCAAATGTTATGAAACCAGCTCACAAAAAGATAGAAAAGAGAGATCCACGCCTTAGAATTCAGCCTCTTCGAGGGGGAACCTCCTTTACATTACATAAATGAACAATTCTTGGATGATACAAATGACAAAACCTCCTTTCTATATATAGGAGTCTAAGGAGTCACAATATAATCCAGTCGACCTAACAATAATAATATAAAGCCACAAAAATAACAATAGAGGGATTCTATGGGGCACAGAAATAACAATATGGGGGTAATAGGGGCACAACAATATAAATAAGGGGTATAACTACAATAGTAATGGGGTAATAACTAGTATTATAGGGACCCAACAGACCCGAACAAAATGGATTAGCGGAAAGAAATAACAAGTATATATTAGAAGATTTCTGTGCCATGCTCCATGATCAAATGTTGCCAAAATTACTTTAGAGAGAAGAAACACATACTTCTGTATATGTTCAAAACAAGGTGCCTCATCAAGCACTAGAAAACAAGACCCTTGAAGAAGTGTTTATAGGTGTCAAGCTCAACATGAGCCATCTTCGTATCTTTGGATGCCCCGTATATTTTCATGTGCCAAAGGAAAAAAGGAACAAGTTGGAGGCAACTAGAAGGAAAGGTACGTTATTGTGAAAATTCTAAATCTTATAGAATATATATTTTTGGTCAAATTAAGGTTGAAATTAGTAGATATGTAACATTCGATGAAGATGTTTCTCTTGGAAAAACAAAATATCTTCCTCCACCTCATCCTCTCGAGAAGACGAATGATGAGAGGGATATTCTAGATGGTCCTTCCTTGCCCAAGTCTGAGTCTGATATTGTTGATGATCCCATGGAGCCTATGGATCCCTTAGATCTCCTCCAAGTGATCCTCCTATTAGGACGATACCACTTTGGCTTTGTGACACTCTACAAGGATGTTAAGAGACATGTTCCCGTTTGAAGATCATTTAGAGAAAGGAGCAAACATGCAGGTACCAGGGATATGTTACAGCCATGAGCCCTATGATTCAAGCTGAACCTTCCACATTCAAATAAGTCGTAAAAGAAAAAGTTTTGAAAGATGCTGTGGCCGAGGAATATGAATTTATTATGAAGAATGATGTATGGGATGTTGTGCCAAGACTAAATGAGAAATTTGTGGTGACTTCAAAGTGGCTATTCAAATTCAAACATGGAGTTGATGGTAGCATTGAGAAATATAAAGCAAGGTTCATGGCTCGAGGATTCTCATAGAAAGAGGGAGAGGATTATGATGATATATTTTCACCTGTGGCTCAATACACAATGATTTTCTCGATAATAACCCTTGCCACAAGCCAAGGATGGACTCTTGATCAGATGTTTTGAAAGTATGCATTCCCCCATGGTATGTTACAAGAAGAAGTGTATGATGAGAAACCACATGGATTTTAAGTAGAGGATCGAAAGACATAGGTTTGCAGGTTGAAGAATGAATTGTATGGATTAAAGCAAGCCCCCATATCATGGTACTGTCACATATGCAGTTATTTGGCGAAGCTAGGATTCATAAGAAGCAATGCCAATCCCAACCCATACTTCAAGCTAGTCCAAGGTATGCCATTGACTTTGGTTTTATATGTTGATGATATATTCTTGATAGGTAGTGAGTCTTTGATGATCAAATGCAAGAGGGAGCTAGCCTATGAATTTGAGATGAAGGACCTTGGACTCATGCACTACTTTCTGGGCCTTGAGGTGTATCAAAAACCCAGTGATATTTTCCTTTCACAAGTAAAATATGTTGTGAATCTTTTAGAGAGATTTGGAATGACAGAATGCAAGTCCATGACCGCACCAATGGAAATGAACTTCAAGAAGTTATGTGGAGAAGCTGTAGGACCCGATCTGGAAAATCCATCCAACTATAGAAAGTTGATTGGGGATCTATTGTTCCTAGTGAACACCCATTCAAACATATGCTATGTAGTGAACACGCTGAGTAAATTCTTGACTGAGCCTCTCCATGCACTTTGGATCAATTCCAAACACATCTTGAGATATTTGCATGGGATGATCACACTTGGTCTAAGATATTTTGCTGGAGATGTTTGACTTCATGGATACACCGATGCTAATAGGGAAGGTAATGTTATCGACAAGAAGAGTACATATAGATGTTGTTTTAGTCTTGTATCTACCATGATATCATGGATGAGTAGGAAGCATAAGTTCATAGCATTAAGTACCATCGAGGCGGAGTATATTTCTTCTAGCACTGCTAACTACGAAGTAGTTTGGTTAAGGAAGCTCTTTGGAGAGATATTTGAGTAGGTCCTAGATAATACAAGGATATATTACAACAACAAGAGTGGGATCTATCTAGAATAGAATCCAGTATTTCATGAAAAGTCTAAGCACATATAGATCTGATATCACTTCATTCAGGACATGGTCTGAGAGAGGAGCCGTTAGACTCCATCACATATCGACAAATGAGTAGATTGCAGATACTATCACTAAGGCTTTGCCGAAAATGAAGTTCTTGGTCTTCATAAAACAACTTGGACTAATGGATGTGAACCCTCCTGATAAGGTGAAGAACTGATAGAGGATACTAAGCCATCTCTTCCCCCCTGTTGAGCTCCCAGGGTGAGGAATTGAGATAGAAGGATCCACGGGTTGATGGATCTTTGGAAAATAGGGTACTAACCCTATATTTTACCTATAGGGTTGGATATGCTACCCATATCTACACATAGGGTTGGAGATGCTTCTCCCCTATTTGGTCTATGTAGAGTATACCCCAGTTAACATCATACCCACAGGCCAAGCTTATTGGGTATACTGCTCCAAGTTTTACCAATGGGTTGAGAGCGTACTTAGGCTGTACAAACCAAGTTTATTATGGTAAAGGTGTTCTACCTCATGAATCTTGAGGGTAATTAATGGGAAAATGGGAAAACAATAGGATTTGGTTGAGATTTGTTCCCCTTTATGGTTCCAGGTTGAGAATGAGCTGCCCAATGTGATTCCAGGGTTGAGATGTGCTCCCCTCCTCCAGGATTGCACAATGAAATATGAGGAAAGTTGAGGCTTGAATTTGTTAAGTGTTGGTCAGATCAAGTCAATGAGTAGGGCATTAGAATTGCAGTGCAGGGTGTGCTTCAGGATTGAAGCAAGAAATGTAATTGATCCATATCCTCATCTGAATTAATGCAAAATTGTGGAGGGGTTTTACCTAGTTGGCTACCCCTATAAAATCATTGTGTTCCTTGTGTTTTGATGGTTGCATGTTATTGCATGTGTTTCTATCGTGTGTTTTCCTTTCCGCAGAATAGTAGAAGAAATTGATGCGTCTCTTGATTTCAATTAGATTTCATTAGGAACAACAAATTCCTTGCAATTTCGACATAGTGTGGTGGAATAAATATTTAGATGTACCTACCACATTTATTTTAGCTATTTCAAATTTCTATGGATGGGTCCCATTTCCTAAAGCATGGTTCAAGGCAAAAATAAAATGAATATTAGTTCTTAGTATTTACTTTTAAGGCTCATGGGCCATGTGAATAACCTTAAATCATTACAAAGGTCCTACAAAAGGAATATTTCATTTGCAAGTGAGACATGAGAATTATTTTGGTTATTGGTGGACCATGTATGGGTTGTCTCTACATTTATGATTTGGTGATGCAAAATAGGCATGTAGGTAATATTTCGATGTCTAACATAAAATTTATGGGTAACATTAGTTAGAACATGCTTTAAGTATGAAAATTAAGGATTTGGATCTTAAGAGGTAATAGTTATTTCTTCCCAAGACATTATCACTTATATGCATAAGTTAGGGACATGGACCGTAATAGTTTCTCCTACAAAAGGTACCCAATGTATTGTGGGTTGATAGAAAATAGCCACAAAAGGTACCAAATATATTCCCCCTAGTGATAGAATTTGATTTATCTAATGTTATTTTTATATACATAAATATTTACTTTATTTTAAGCTCTATATAAAATATTATATTTGGGCCAACATATGATGATGCCAATGTCATAGATGGGATGGGAAACATAGACATTGCAAACTATTTAATATTGCATCATGAAATGCACCTCAATTTTCTTGATGGAATCACAAGTATCCAAGTAAAGAACCTCACCTGCTCAATTTAATTTGAAGTCTCTATACATACTTATCTAGCTTCCTTAACTCAAGCCAACATTCTACTAGTCTTGAGTACGTGAGAGGAATAAAGCATGGATATTGAAACCATATCCATAAATTATGGTAGAAAATATGTGAGCCAATTATCCACATGAGATTATACTGTGAAAAGGATGCAATAAGACCTTCAAGTTATGGTCCAATCAAATGTTTGAAAAATATTTTTTTTAATAATATTGAAAAATAAATATTTATTTTTCAAAGTCAAACATTATAACTTGTATTTGTCAATGCTAAACTAATAATGGTCAATAGACAAATCAATTGCTAGAGTCATGCCTTAGCAAGGACTAATAAATCTTAACTTGAAATTTGGTCATAACATTATGATCAATAATTTAATATTGAAATTGAAATAACATATGTATAATAAATCAAAAGACAAGTTTATATTTTGAAATTACAAAAGTTATATAATAAACCAAAAGGAAAATTTAGATTCTGCAGATGGGTTGATGTTGCTTTCTTTCCTTTTTTTTTTTTTTTTAATTTAAAATTTTGACATCATAATGTCGATAAATTTGAGATAAGAAAGTATCCATTTTTTAACATGGAAAACAATGAACCACATTGTCTAGGTTTTAATCCTGTTCAGAAATTACCTACATGCGAATTCTAAAAACAAAAAATAAACAATGGCGAGAGAATAACACATAAAACAAATATACATAGAGATTTTCCCTTGGATCCCAAAACTGGGACTACCAGATTGATTTTTCATTATATTCGTTTCAATGTTACAATACATATATATACATGCCAAAGAATCCATAAACCCTAATCCATTAACCCTGGATTAGAACATAACCGTAGTTCCATTGACTAGATCTACATAATACCATGGACTGAAAAACCATCACGCCCAAAACAATGTGCGAAATCCATGCACAAAACCATAGGTAATATAGGGTCTGATTTTTTTTTTTGGGAGACCCCTGCATACCCCCTGACAAGGGGGCTACTGCCCCCCGTGACCCCCCCCGCTAGTAGTGAAATAATATAACACAACCCAACAGAGTGGATGGTTCAAAACATGTCGACAAATGGATTTTGATGTGATTATCACTGAAAACATGTCTAAAAAAACTAAAATTAATCTAATATAAAATATATTACATTTCTTATAAAAAAAATTATTTAATTAATATTTATAAATATATTATTATCTTTAAAATAAATATTTAACTAATATTTATAATTCAATTTAAATATATATATTTTTAAACTTATTTTTTATTATAAATCTCATTAAAATTAGATACACAGATAATATTAAAATAACTCTTTTTAAAGTTTTCATAATGTTAAACCATGACACTTTGAGCAAATAAACTCCATATGCCAAATTATTAACTCCATATGCCAAATTATGATCCTCTTTATTGATATTTTTTATTTGTAATGTATTATTTGAAATGCATTAGCAACCATGGGTTAGGTCATTGAAAAAGTATTAGTCAAATATTTTTTTAAACACTAGTTGGTAGTTGATACATATGGGAATGCCATAAAAATTGGCAAAAGTGCTTACTAAACCAAGTGATCATTTGCAGTAAGCAAAGGTATTGTGGAAGGGTTAAAAAATTCAATAGAGTTGAAAATATGCAACATACAAATACAATTGAAGAGCTTGAAGAGTCTTTCAAAGTTTAGTTTATACAAAAAATAATTAATGAAGTATGGTCTTCTAGAGTATTTGGTTGTCATGAAATTTTATTAGTTTTCAAATAAGTTTATTTCAATTTTTTACATATATTTACATATTTATGCTCTATGAATAAAATGCATTATTTAGAAATGGGAAAAAGTTTCAAGACAGATCATTAGGGTATAGATAGATAAATCTATCAATTAGATATTTTTTGACGGGGGTTTTCAAAGTGGGGGAGTAATTAGTAGTGTTGGAGGTGTATTTCAAACTTGTGTATTTATGATTATTCTTATTTAGTTATTAATTGGATTAGTAGAACTACACATCTCTAAAATGTTATTCTTAGGCCTTTGGGTAATAGCCTTAAAGTATTGATGCTAGATTTGATCACTTCTTTCAACTCTGTTTACATGGAACTCAATACTTTGGTTGATAAATTATCAAAAAAGGGACTCTAAAGTTCAGGATGGCTAAATGATTCTACTTGAGTTTAGAAATGGTTTTCTTGTCAACATTCTTTAGTCAATTTGAACTTTCTATTTATATGCTATTTTTTGTTTCTTGGATTAGTTTATATGTATCATATATATTAGTTTTTTCCCCCAACTCTAAAGATCTATTGTGGAAGCTTATAATCTTCTTCTTGATATAATTTTTTTAGTGAACAATTTACAATTAGAAGAGAAACTTCTTTACTCTCATTTTTATGAGTCCTAGGGGATAATATCTATTATATTTTTATTTTTAAGAACTTTGGGGACAAGTATGACTAGGGGTAAGACCTTTTATTAAGTTCTTTATGCACATGAAACATGTAATTTTTATTTTGTCTACGAATGAAAATTACATTTTTTTTTGGAAAATAAAAGAAGAGGCTATAAAAATGACCTAAGATGTGATGATATCTCAATCATCACTATCATCATACTCTCAAAATAACCCTTTTAGTTACCCCCTCTACTATGCTTATAACTAAAATCATTATGCTAGATGGTAGATAATCTCAATAATTCATTTCTTCAATTTCAATGTGTAAGTGCACAAGAACATATGTGGAAAAATGTTGATAATGGCCATCATATTTAAAAGTAGGCCAAAAAAACATCATGAATCTATTCACATGGTACCTAAAGGAATTTCTTGTATTCATGTTACCTTCATCTCATATATTGGATTATTTTGGTACTTGCATATCTATGTGAAAAACAAAGCCCCTTTAACTAGTGATCCTTCACCTTCCATTGATTTACCTCTATTAGGTACTTTAATTTAGATGACTCTTACATACTTAAAATAAAATTCTATTGCTTATATTCCTCTATACTAGTCTTTCCTTCTATTCCTTATCTCTATTCCTATATACATATCCCTATACTAGTCCTAATTTCAAATCATGATTGCCTAGAAAACCTACCTCGCCAACTCAATTTAGTTTGAAGTGTCAATTCTTTATTTTATCCTTCATCAACTTAACACTATATTTTCTAATTTCCATTTTTATTTTTTATACATTATAGTTAAAGCTATATATTTATGTACAAAGTAATTAACCATGCCCATTGAATGTAATTTTAGGTGTTGGCACTTTCATATATGGTTTCACTCAACCTAAAATTCTATTTTTTCATACTGAGTTATAAATTTTCTATATTATACTTAGTATTATACTAGTAGTATTACATGCTAATATGATTTTTTTTTATGATTTGAATCAACTCTCAATTTTTGTACTTTATCCATTTTACAATCAATCCCCTTCCAATTGAATTTATGGAGAGTCTTCTCCACTGCCACCTCCATTAGCAGGCCGTAGAGTATGGGGGGATCAGTGACACAAGGTTGGGCTCAACAAAGATAACATAGCCCAACCAAATTCCATGTTTCACTGGTAGATACTAGCCCTAACACTAGTGGGAGCGTGAGAGGTAGTTTATTTGTATCTATCGATGATGTTGTACATAATCCAACTTCACCTGTCCAAGGTACATCTGTTGCATTTTTAAATTATCTTTAATTTATGTGTTTATGTCTTTAAATTGTCTTTAATTCTTAAATTGTTTTCAATTTACGTGTTTATGTCTTTAAATTGTCTTTAATTTTTAAATTGTTTTCAATTTATGTGTTTGAATTTAATCTATATGTTATTATGTTAGTGTGTTATATATGTTAAATTGTGTTTATGAATTGCAGAGTCTGAGAAGGGTGAAGTTGAGCTTGAAATTGTAGCTTTGATCCCTCCATGGGACGATGCCAAAACCACTGTCACACTCCATGATATTAGGAACCAGTGTGACTGGATTATGTTAGTGTCAGTATATGCATACTTCCATCAGCGATCAAATCTGCTCTTTGGATTTTCATTGTAGGTGTCTCATACTGAAATTTTTGATCATTCCACTAGGTCATGCCAAAAATGATCTACTAATGGTTGTCTTCTTCTCCTCAGAACATCTAATTTTCAATCATTAGGTATATTTGCTGACCCTTATTCATGTTTCATTCAGTTATGGTTTTAGTTGTATTATTTTTAGAGTCAAGGCAATTATATCTCCATTAGGTCTTAGGGTTCATTTCCAAGGTCAAAAGATTTGTTTTATTTCAAATAAAGGGTAGCAAAGGTATGAGGAAGACCAATAAATGACAATGGTTGGTAGTTAGTCATGGTTACTGTACAAAATCCTTATTTCACTAATGTAATTTTCATCTCAAAAACATTGTTTTTTGAGAAGAAAACAAAGTATTTTAGTTTGTTCATATTGTTCATATCCTTGATGTAATTCAAGTCATTTTATGTAATAATTGTTCCCATAAGCTGCCCAAGGCACTTCTCCTTGCTGCAAGAGAGGAATCATTGAAGGATCAGCTCAATCAAAATTATCATCCACTTGAAAAGAGAGAAAGAAAGAAAAGCATCAGATAGAGATTTGAAGAAAAAGTAAAAAGTTCCAAACAAACATTATAAAGTAGGTTTTACTAAGGAAAAATCAAACTCATCCTCTATATAAGATTTCAAAAGCATTTTTCAAACTTCATCATGCTCATTTGACAAAGAGATGAAAATGGAGTTGCAGCGAATTGGTGGCCGAAGAAACCTTGGGTGCTGCACATAGAGCAAAGAGCGCTGCGCACAGGGCGAAGTTGTGGGGTGCTACCCATGCAGGCAGGGCACTACGCATAGAGCCTGTGCACCTCTGTATTTTTTCATGGCGCTGCGCACACAATAGGGCGTGCGCACCTGTACAAAGCGCTGTGCATAGGGCCAACAACCATCAAAATTATCCTAACAAAGCATCCAAAATCACTCCTTTTGCTACCTAGAGCCTCAAGCAAGTAAGTATACTCCCTAAACTATCCTCCCGGCACTCATTTCATGATTTTTGAGTTTGTTTGCTATTAAAATTTTCAAACCCTAGGTTGTCTAAAAACCCTCCCTACTTATCATTTTCCCGTTCATTCCCACATCTTGTTGTCATATCCCTAAATATCATCCCTATTCCTTATGTCAAATACACTTATCCCCTATACCCTAGTCCCCAGACAAAATCCCTAAACAGCTACTTACAAAATAGTCCCTACTAAAAAATACCCCCACTTATCACTCTCACATCATACATATCTCATTCCTACATCACACAAACTCCTCTCCCCTTCCCCTATCCATACTCACCATAACTCACTTCCTGATTACCTTCTCCAGGGTTTCTAAAGATTCAAACTCAAAAACATGTATAAAGAGGATAAAGATTATGAGGAGGAGGAATACAGTGGCAGTGAAAGCATGGAAGATGAACCTCAACATCAAAGAAAACCGCATAAGGGAGGCAAAATTATCAGAGAGGAACCATCGAACATCAGAGAGTTAGAGGCTTCCCCTATGACTGCCTCTTGTTTTAGGAATCTGGGATGTTATGAGTTTTGTGAGCAAGTACAAAGAGTTCAACATCATCTTGAGCTGACCAGGATTTTTGTAGCAAGTCTCCATGATAACAAGGTAACTCTTGCTGGGGTGACATTTACAATTTCCACCTCCATTATTGCTGATGCTACAAGGATTCTGAATGTGGGGGAAAAATAGTATAAAGCACAAGATTTGGATGAGCACTACTATGAACCATACATCAAATCCAGGTATAGGAATGAAAAGAAGAGGACCTTTCCTTTTAGGTTCCTTCACAACAAGTATGCCCCTATGATGAGGACCATTATGAAGTATATTACATTTGAGGGAAGATTTTCCAGATTATACACCTATCATATTAGGCTTCTTATGCACTTCAAAAGAGTGAAAATGTTGAACATCCCGTAATTCTTATTTAGGAACATTGAGAAGATGGCCTACATTGTACAAAAAAGGCCATACCCCCAGTAGATGAATAGTATTTATCACTATTCCTTGATTAAGATTATTGTGCTACATCATCTCAACCTCCTCAACATCTCCTGGGATACATTTATTGCCAATGACATCTTCAATGGTCCTCAAATTCCTCCACCGGTGCCTCAAGAAGCAGAAAGGCCTTCCAGTAGTGCCAAAGTAAAGAAAAGTAAGAAGGCTAAAGAGAATAAAGTTGTTGAGAAGCCAGAAACCTACAAAACATATCAAAGAGGGGCTAGAAAGTTGTTTGTAGTGGATAGGCAAGTGTTTACTCCACCTGATGTGGAAGGGGCCTTGCCTTCTTCATCAGCTCATAGGCAAATGCTTTCTCCATAAACTGTGGAAGGGGCTTTTCCTTCTTCATCAACACAACAGGTACAACAGGTGCAACAGGTGCATAAAGGGAAGGAAAATATGCTGGAGGAAAGCCTCAATGATGAAGAGGAAAGGGAATTTGATTTGATGGAACATGATGAACCAGAACAACCACACATTCGTCATGACATTGAGATAGTTGACTTGGAGGCTCAAGATGAGGTGACAAATGAAAATATAATCATAAAGGAAAAAGATGCACAGGTCCAACCATTGATGGACAACTTGGCGAGAGCTAAGTATGTCATTTTATACCTTGAGAAAGAGAACAAGTAGCTAAGTGAAAAATAGGTCCTCATAGAGCTAGAACTTCTCAAGGCAAAGAGGCAAGATGACAAAGGCAAATTAGTAATGCAAGAGGAAGAGACCCCAGCCACCTTGACTACAGAACAAAGGCTTAAAAAGGAGATTGAAGAGGATAGAGAAATATGGCTTGATAGGGTCAATTTTAATTTGGAGAAGCTTTTACAAAGGGCCAATAGGGATAATCAAATCATCGGGCACATGGCTCGCCATTACAGAACCCAGAAGAAGATTTGTAACATAAGAGTCAAGCAAATAAAGACAAGGCTAAAACAAGCCCTCAAAGGCAAAAAGGAGGGTGATAGGCTTAGGTTGCATGCTGAAGCTTCCTTGGCTGACTCAAACACTTGATGGTGGTGGTCTCCCACAAATTTTGAGCAAGTTTTGAGAATAGTTTCATTTTTGAAGAATTTAGCAGTTTTTGACTCAGAAATTTTGGCTCTATGTGCAACACCACTGGCGTTGCGCTTTTCCTAGGAGCATCCAATGGCCAAAAAAAGACCACCATTGGATTTATAATGATGTAAGAATTCTCCCTGTGCATTTGCTAAGTTTTTGGAGCAAAACTGGTTGGTCAAAAGGTCAAAAAACACCCAAAAAATGACCTTTCTGCCCTCTTTTTGACCATGGTGATGCAAATAGAAAAAATCTTGGGAGAATCAGTTTTTGAGGGTACAAATCAACTCCAAATGGGAAACTGAAGGCAGATTTGGAAAGTAGACAGGACATGCTTTCCAATGCGCTATCATGAGCTCAATTTGGACACCAGGATGGCCTCCAAAATGGCCCTGCAAAAAGTGCTGTGCATAACCTTCTGGCGCTGTGCATAGGACAATTTTATGCTAAATTTTCGCTTTACTGTGCCATGACTGTAACTTTTGGGTTTTCTCTCATGGATGATGTTTTTACTGATGTAAATGGTGACTAGGCATGTAAATAAGATGAATATTAGTTACTGGAGGATAGATTCATTGGATGAAAAGTTCTCTTGAAGTCAAATGAATCAATTTTCTCCCTTTTAGAGGAAAGTTGTTAGGGTTGCCTAGATTCCAGTTCCTTGTTCAGCTTTTGATGGATTAGTTCCTCATCTTAGGGATTCGACCCTTGAGGATGGGAGGAGGTTGAATTGAGGTCTATATCTTCTTTTTCTTTCTCATTGTAAAGGGTTGGATTCAGTGGGATTGCTTAGGCTTTGATAGACATCATTTTGTACTAGTTATAGTAGGAGATTAATGAAAAATTGCAGCTATTTATTTGGGATCCATGTGGTATGATGCTCTGTTTAGTTTTTATTATGTTTTCATGTGTCAAAATGTATTGTTTACTCCATTTCATCATTTCATACTCTTTATGTGAATGTATACAAGTCTGAAAGGCAAAATCCATAAATTTTATGCTCTGTTTTGGGTAGACATTTCACAGTCTGTGTTTTCTTTAGTTTAGGAAGAATCCATGAGGTTTGCATGCTCTTCCTAGCTCCTCACCTGTCTTTTCACCTCATCTATCAAACCCTAAGGTTCTGATCATTGTGCCTACCTTGCCCCATCGAACACCTTGCAATTTTGACCTAATTTCCTTGCCCTAACTGTTTGGCTCCTCTTGATCCAACAAAACCCTTCAAAATCAAATCAAACCCTGTGCTACTATACCTAGCCTAATAGCAGTTTCTAGATCTAGTAAATTTGGCCGAGATCCTTACGGAGAGAGCCCTCTCCTGACCTAGTAGGGCTAACTACTTGGCTAAGCGTGGTTTGTGGTTACCCTAGCATTGCCTTCCTTCAGCCTGAGGTTCAATCCAAGTTCTAACATAGTGGCGACCATACTGGGGAAATGAAAGATCAGAAAATAATCACCCAAGTAAGATGTTTTATTTAAATTCTTAAGCTTGTGGATGATGAGTTTTAGAATTTAATCGTAGGTTGAATTGGAAAGTTGTAAAGCAATATCTTGATTTTGAAAATTAGACACACTGGCTTCTCGAAAATACACCAGATCCAATCCAGATCCGAATCCTCCAACCATTGTCAGTAATCCTCATAAAATTGGGCGAAAATCTAAGAAAGTTGCAGATACATCTAGTTTAACCGGAGAACAATCAAGTAAGGATTTCATTCCTAGAGTTAATTCACTCCCGGAAAGGTTAGAAACTTTGCAAGACATTGAGTTTGATATTAATTTTTAGCAGAGTTTATTTCACAGTAAATCTTTAAGTTGGATTGATCAGACAGTTGTTGATTCCTCGATATTTTTTCATAACCCCGTTGAAGATTTGTTTTCACACAATAAATCAGGGTCACAACTTATTCAAACTCTTGATCATTTGCAGAACCTGTCTTCAAACTTAAACACTTGGGTGCAAAATAAGATTCATAGGCCATCCTTCGATTTTCAAAATACTTCCATTGCATCTACTACCACTCAAACTATCCCTCATACTCCAACTTTTTCTTCACAGACTGTTCACACCACTCAGACTACTGTTAATCCCCCTTTGATTATACCGAATATCCCAATCCTTGTTTTAAATCCACCACCTCCCCCACCTATAGTTATGGTTGCTCGATATGCACCCCTTTTTTTCCCTCAAAATATTGGTGCCATGCCCCCTGATTATCAAACCAAAATACCTTTCTTTGATAGCACTCAAACTATTACAGCTCAACAACACGTAGACAAGATGAATGATTTCTTTGACCTCCATGAAGTTGAAATTGAAGATGTGATGATGAGGCTATTTGTACAATGTTTTGGAGGAGAAGTTCGGAAATGGTTCAGAGCCCTACCAACAGCTTCAATCACTACTCTGCCTATCCTTCAGAGGCAGTTCCTAGATTGGTGGGAGGTGAAGAAGAATCCCCTTTAGATTTTGATCGAATATGAACATCAATAGAAATGTTGGCGAGAGTGTGCAAGACTATTGTGTGAGATTTAATGCAGTATACAATGCTATCCTTGCAAAGATCAAACCACCAGAGGGATTGTCTTTGCTTAAGTTTCCAAATGGATTTGTTGCCAATATGGCATATCAGTTGCATGAACATGATCCTACAACTCTAGAAGACATGCAAAATAATGCTGTGAGTGTAAAAGCGAACTTGCTAGCTAGAAGAGCAAGAATGAGATCAGAGAAAAGAGTGACTGTGAAAGAAGAAGCATCTACTTTAGATGTAAAAATGGATACATTGATTCGAACAATGGAAAGGATGGTTGACCAGTTGTCCATCATAGACAGACTTGAACCGCAGATCCGGAACCCAAAATTTAGAGGGCAGCAACAACCCCAATTTTGAATCAAGCAAATAGAGAAAAAAGCACCAGAACAACCAACGCAACAACAACAGCAGATCAGAACCCCGTTACAGTAGAATTATGTTCAAGGAGTGGAAGAAGAAGAGGAGGAAGATCCGATAATTGAAACAAATCATTTATTCATTGCTGATGGTATGCCTATATTTCTGATTGAAGATGAGGAGTATGCAGAAAGTTACGACATTCCAAAGGATGAGGACTACATCTTAGCAAATGATGCTAATTTGGAGACCGAATCTAATGATTATCAGCATGGTTATATGAATGCTTTGAGCGCACAACAGAAACAATACTCTTTGAGGAGCAGAGATGTACCGGTCAGTCCTATTCAAAAGAGGACGGATGTTCAGTCAAAGAATGATCTCTCAAATAATCAGAAAAGAGGAAAGGAGCATAACGATCAGAATCCTAGCAAGGTAGATCAACCATCAACAAGTACATCTACAAAAGAGAAAGAGAATCAGAAAAAGGATAGTGTAACGAAGGAGCAAACAGATAAGAGAGACATCGTTGTCAAAGATGTAGAAAAAGTCACATATTTTAATTTAGAAAGTGAAATTGCTAAATTGAAAGTGTCCATTCCTTTGACCGAGTTTGTTAAGAATAGCCATTACAAACACCATGTGTCTAGAATACTGCAAATTGATCCTTTGACCGACATAGTGAATGTTGAGGATGATCATCCTGAACTTATTTTTGGTCCAGCTATAGAAGGTCAGCTAGAAGATAGCGAGGTCCTGCCCTTTTATTTGAGTCTTAGACTGCATGAGTATATTCTTCATAATGCTATGCTTGATTTCGGAGCTTCTCACGATTTGATGCCCAAGGCTATCATGGAAAAGCTGGGCCTGGATATCACCTGACAATATCAAGATTTGTATTCATTTGATTCTGGTAGAGTTCGCTGCATTGGTCTTATCAAAGATTTAGTGGTTTCTTTAGATCAAATCCCAGCCAAGAATGTTTTGATGGACGTGGTAATAGTTGATATACCACCTCGATTTGGTATGCTGTTGTCTAGATCATGGGGAGCCAAACTCAAAGGCACTTTACAACTTGACTTCTCTTATGCTACAATATCTGTTTTCAGTCAATTGAGGAAGTTGTACCGGGAAAAGAAGATGAAAGATATGATCACTAGTAAAGAGAAGCCCATAAATCATCCGATAAATGTTGTACATACAGATTTAGAGTCTTTTGTTTTGTACACTGATAGTGGATTGAATGATGTAGATATTCAACTCGTAGAAATAGATGATGTACCAGAAATTTCCGAGGCTTTCAGAGAAGTTCTTAATCAAGAAAAGAAAAAAGTGGAAATTCCTTTTGAGTAGCCTCCACAGGAGTAGAAAGTCAGTGAAGAATAGAAAAATGAAGTAACTAGCAAAGGTAAGATTGAAACAAAAGCAGAATTCCAACGTCTGGAAGACGAAGACGGCCTTTGGAGTATGGACTTCAATGGTGCTTTGGGTAAGGATGGTGTGGGTATTGGAACTTGGATTCGAAGTCCTATTTTTTAGCCAGAAAATGTTCCAAGTAATGTTAGAGTGTGTTCCTATAAATTAGCTTTCGATTTCTCTAACAATGAAGTGGAGTATGAGGCATTGATTACAGGTCTAAAGATTTTGAAGAAGTTGGGTGCGAAAAGGATTTCTGTTTATGGTGATTTAGAGTTAGTGATTAAACAAGTCAAAGGAGAATATCAAGCGATGCATTTGTGAATGGGAGCTTATAGGAATGCAGTCCTGGATATCTTGAAGATGTTTCCAGAATACACATTGACAGCGGTGCCAAGAAGTCAAAACATCATTGCTGATTCACTTGCTACAACAACGAGCAATCTGAAAATTCCAATGAATTCTAGCAATAAATTTGAAATTCATGTCAAACATAGGCCTACTGTTCCTGATAATTTGAGATATTGGCAGGTTTTCTGGGATGACAATGAAATTAATTCCTTTTTGCAGAATGAAGGGAAGTTTAAGGATGCTTTCATTGATGATGTTTGTGATTCTGATGAACAAGACATTGAGGTAAATCAGATGGATGTTTTACAGCTGAAGGATAATGTTATTCCTAGAGGTCTTATACCTTTAGAGGAGTTGTTTTATCAAGTTGATGTGGCGAGAAACCCAACCTTGGTTCCTACCGATAAAGGAGTTGAAGATGTAAACATTGGGACAACGGACAAGCGCAAGCTTGTTAAGTTGTCAAAAACATTTTCTCCCGAGTCAAAGGCTAAGTATGTTAAGTTACTGTCTGAATTTTCTGATGTGTTTGCATGGGATTATGTAGATTTGAAGGTCTACAACAAGAACATTATTCAGCACATTATCCCCATCAAACCGAATCAGAAGCCTTTTAGGCAAAAGTTGAGAAGAATCAATCCAAAACTGTTACCATCCATTGAGAAAGAGGTAAATCGATTATACAAATATAGTATTATTGTTCCAATAAGGTTCTCTGATTGGGTTTCGAATTTGGTCCTGGTACGGAAAAAGACTGGAGAGATAAGGTTGTGCATTGATTTCCAGAACCTAAATAAAGTATCCCTAAAAGATAATTATCCTCTTCCTAAGATGGACCAAATTCTACAAAGAGTAGTTGGAGCATCATGGATGTCACTACTAGATGGCTACTCAGGTTACATTCAGATTGTGGTACACAAAAAAGGCCAAGACAAAAATTCCTTCACAACACCATGGGGAACTTTTCAGTATGCCAAGATGCCATTTAGGATGAAGAATGTTGGGGCTAATTTTCAGCGGGCCATGGATATAGATTTCACTAATGAGAAGGATGTTTTCTTAGTGTTTTACTTAGATGACTTGATAGTATTTTCTGGTTCTAATGATGAGCATTTACACCACCTGAGAATTTTTTTCAGAAATGTAGGGTGTTTGCGATTTATTTGAATTCAAAAAAGAGTATTTTTGCCATGGAGGAGGGAAAACTTCTTGGTCATATCATCTCCAAAGACGGTATACGCATTGATCCTTCCAAAGTTGAAGCAATTCAACAAATAGTCTTTCCACGAAATAAAAAGGAGATCCAAGCTTTCAATGGTAAGATGAATTTCTTGCATAGATTCATTCCCAATCTCGCTGAGCATTTGCGTGAGTTAATTAATATGTTGAAGAAGGACAACACTATGAAATGGACCGAAGATGCCATGGAATATTTCAACTTGGTAAAGCTCTCTTTGACCACAACCCCTGTTTTCATTAGTCCTGATTATACTCGTGATTTTATTATATTTTCATTTGCGTCTAAGCATACTTTAGTTGAGGTGTTGATGCAAAAGAAGGATCAGGTGGAGCAACCTATTGCATTTTTCAGTTGGAGTATCAGAGATGATTCTCTTTGCTATAACATAATTGAGAAACAAGATTTGGCTGTTATAAAGGCATTGAAGGATTTTCAAGTTTACATTCTGCATTCGCATACCATAACATATGTTCCGAATGCGTCTGTTAAAGATGTCCTCATGAAAATTGATCTAGAAGGAAGAAGAGGTAAGTGGATAACAACGATGTTAGAGTATGATCTTGAGATTAAGCACACGAAACTGATCAAAGGTCAAGGCTTGGAAAACCTCATGGCTGAGTCGAATATTCATGCTCTAGACATAAATCTTATTGCAACAATGTCAGAAGAAGAAGATGATGGCACACTCATTCAGGTATCAGAGATGTTTCTCAACTCACCTTGGTATTATGATATAGTATATTTTCTTTAGCATCTTTCTCCTCCTCCTTGAATGTCGAAAAGTAAAGGTAGATCACTAAAACTGAAGTCTGCAAAATTCTGCATTTTGGATAGTTCTCTCTATTGGAAAGATCCGGGAGGGGTTCTTCTTAATTACTTGGTTGAAAATGAAGCTCAACAGGTAATGAATGATTTTCATAGAGGAGATTGTGGGGGTCACTTGTTTTGGAAAACAACAACTAATAAAATCTTGAGAGTGGGGTATTATTGGCTATCTTTATTTTCAGATTTATATAAAACAGTCATGAGCTACCATGAATGCCAAGTTTTTCAGGGAAAAAGGAAGCTGCTTCCTCTTCCTGTGAAGCCATTTGTAGTTAATGCACTGTTCCAGCAGTGGAGGCTTGATTTCATAGGAGAAATTCATCCTTCTTCATTAGCACAACATAGATGGATTCTAACAGCCACAGATTAATTCACCTAATGGATCGAAGCCATTCCGACAAGGCAAGCTACGGGCACAGTAATCATTCAGTTTTTAGAGTCTAATATCTTGTCTCGTTTTGGTTGCCCTTATAATATTATTACAAATAATCCAACAACGTTTAAGTCAAAGAAAATGGTTGAGTTTTGCAACAAGTACAACATCAGATTGGGTCATTCCATGGTATACTATCCGTAGGACAATGGACTAGTCAAGTCTACAAATAAATCCTTGGTAAACATTATAAAGAAAATGTTGGAGGCAAACAAAAAGAATTGGCATAGAAAGCTTGTCAATGCTTTGTGGGCCGACAGAGTGAGCAATAAGAAAGCAATAGATATGTCACCTTTTGAATTGGTTTATGTTACTAATACAATGTTTCCTACATCACTTGCAATCCTTGTCATGAGATTATTGCAAGAAACCGACAGTGAAGAAGATGATATTCAACGCCGGATCAATGAAATGATTCTCCTTCAATAAACAAGGGAAGAGGTTTCTCAAAATACTTTCCGGCTACAAGAGAAGATAAAGAAAATTTATGACCGCAAGACCAAGGCAGACAAGTTTCAACTGGAAGATGTAGTGCTGCGATGGGATGCACGAAATGAAGAAAAAGGGAAACATGGTAAGTTTGACAATCTGTGGAAAGGACCTTATAAAATATTAGCCTATCGAGGACAGAATGCATTTTTATTGAAGGAAATGGATGGTTAAGGATGCTCAAGAGGACCGGTGAATGGTAGGCTCCTAAAACACTATTATTTCTGATGCAGCTTGCTAAAGTTGTTTCACTGTCATTGTATATACCAGTTTACTTTCCTTGCAAGATTTGAAGTACAATGTCATTTGAGCTTGGGGCCCGAAGTGAAGGCTATAAATCTTAAATGCTTTGTGCTGTTTTTAGTTGGTTTTTGAGTCAGTTTTCAATTTGTATCGAGTCATTTTTCAAAAATTTCAAAAAGTTTTCAGTCTTTCATTTGTTTGACCGTATTGACCCAATCAGCTAGGCACTTGGTCTACGGTGTTCTTGACACCTCCAAGGAGCTGCCATCCCCAATAAGGCTAATGTTAGTGTCAGTATATGCATACTTCCATTAGGGATAAAATATGCTCTTTGCATTTTCATTGTAGGTGTCTCATACTGAAATTTTTTATCATTCCACTAGGTCATGCCAAAAATGATCCACTGATGGTTGTCTTCTTCTTCTCAGAACATCTAATTTTCCCTCATCAGGTATATTTGCTGACCCTTCTTCATGTTTCATTTAGTTATGGTTTTAGTTATATTATTTTTAGAGTCAAGGTAGTTATGTCTCCATTAGGTCTTAGGGTTCATTTCCAAGGTCAAAAGCTTTGTTTTATTGCAAATAAAGGGTAAAAAATGTATGAAGAAGACCAATAAACAAGAATGGTTGGTAGTTAGTCATGGTTACTGTACAAAATCCTTATTTCACTAATGTAATTTTTTTATCTCAAAAACATTGTTTTTTGAGATGAAAACAAAGTATTTTAGTTTGTCCACATTGTTCATATCCTTGATGTAATTCAAGTTGTTTTATGTAATAATTGTTCCCATAAGCTACCCAAGGCACTTCTCCTTTCTGCAAGAGAGGAATCGTTGAAGGATCAGCTCAATCAAAATTATCATCCACCTGAAAAGAGATAAAGAAAGAAAAGCATCAGACAGAGATTTGAAGGAAAAGTAAAAAGTTCCAAACAAACATTATAAAGTGGGTTTTTCTAAGGAAAAATCAAACTCATCCTCTATATAAGATTTCAAAAGAAATTTTCAAACTTCATCATGCTCATTTGACAAAGAGAGAAAAATGGAGTTGCAATGAATTGGTGGCCGAAGAAACCTCGGGCACTGCGCATAGAGCAAAGAGTGCTGCACACAGGGCGAAGTTGTGGGATGCTACGCACGCAGGCAGGGCGTTGCGCATACAACAGGGCACTGCGCATAGGGCCAGTAAAAATCAAAATTATCCTAACAAAGCATCAAAAATCGCTCCTTTTGCTATCTAGAGCCTCAAGCAAGTAAGTATACTCCCTTAACTATCCTCCTGACACTCATTTCATGATTTTTGAGTTTGTTTGCTATTAAAATTTTCAAACCCTAAGTTGTCTAAAAACCCTCCCTGCTTATCATTTTCCTATTCATTCCCATATCTTTTTGATATATCCCTAAATATCATCCCTATTCCCTATTCCCTACTGTCAAATACACTTATCCCGTATACCCTAGTCTCTAAACAAAATCCCTAAACCCCTACTTACAAAATACCCTAGTCCCTACTAAAAAATACCCCCCCTTTCTCACTCTCACATCATACAGATATCATTCCTACATCACACAAACTCCTCTCCCCTTCCCCTATCCCTACTCACCATAACTCACTTCTTGATTACCTTCTCTAGGGTTCCTAAAGATTCAAACTCAAAAACATGGATAAAGAGGATAAAGATTATGAGGAGGAGGAAAACAGTGGTAGTGAAAGCATGGAAGATGAACCTCAGCATCAGAGAAAACCACATAAGAGAGGTAGAATTATCAGAGAGGAACCATCAAACATCTGAGAGTTAGAGGCTTCCCTTATGACTGTCTCTTGTTTCAGGCATCTAGGATGTTATGAGTTTTGCGAGCAAGTACAAAGAGTTCAACATCATCCTAAGCTGACCAGGCTTTTTGTAGCAAGTCTCCATGATAATAAGGTAACTCTTGCGGGGGTGACGTTTACAGTTTCCACCTCCATCATTGCTGATGCTACAAGGATTCTGAATTTGGGGGAAAAATGGTATAAAGCACAAGATTTGGATGAGCACTACTATGATCCATACATCAAATCCAGGTACAAGAATGAAAAGAAGAGGACCTTTCCTTTCAGGTTCCTTCACGACAAGTATGCCCCTATGGTGACGATCATTATGAAGTATTTTACATGTGAGGGCAGATTTTCCAGATTATACACCTATCATATTAGGCTTCTTATGCACTTCACAAGAGTGAAAATGTTGAACATCCCGTACTTCTTATTCAGGAACATTGAGAAGATGGCCTACATTGTACAGAAAAGGCCATACCCCCAACAGGTGAACAATATTTATCAATATTCCTTGATTAAGATTGTTGTGCTACATCATCTCAACCTCCTCAACATCTCCTCGGATACATTTATTTCCAATGACATCTTCAATGGTCCTCAGATTCCTCCACCAGTGCCTCAAGAAGTAGAAAGGCCTTCCAGCAATACCAAAGTAAAGAAAAGTAAGAAGGCTAAAGAGACTAAAGTTGTTGAGAAGCCAGAAACCTACAAAACATATCAGAGAGGGGCTAGAAAGTTGTTTGCAGTGGATAGGAAAGTGTTTACTCCACCTGATGTGGAAGGGGCCTTGCCTTCTTCATCAGCTCATAGGCAAATTCTTGCTCCACAAACTGTGGAAGGGGCTTTGCCTTCTTCATCAACACAACAGGTGCAACAGGTGCATAAAGGGAAGGAAAAGATGCTGGAGGAAAGCCTCAATGATGAAGAGGAAAGGGAATTTGATTTGATGGAACATGATGAACCATAATAGCCACACATTCATCATGACATTGAGATAGTCGACTTGGAGGCTCAAGATGAGGCGACAAATGAAAATATAATCATAAAGGAAAAAGATGCACAGATCCAAGCATTGCTGGACAACTTGGCGAGAGCTAAGTATGTCATTTCATACCTTGAGCAAGAGAACAATCAACTGAGTGAAAAATAGATCCTCATGGAGCTAGAACTTCTCAAGGCAAAGAGGCAAGATGACAAAGGCAAATCAGTAATGCAAGAGGAAGAGACCCCAGCCACCTTGACTACAGAACAAAGGCTTGAAAAGGAGATTGAAGAGGATAGAGAAATATGGTTTGACAAGGCCAATTTGCATTTGGAGAAGCTGCTACAAAGGGCCAATAGGGGCAATCAAATCATCAGGCACATGGCTCACCATTACAGGACCCGAAACAAGATTTGTAACATAAGAGTCAAGCAAATGAAGACAAGGCTAAAACAAGCCCTCAAAGGAAAAAAGGAGGGTGATAGGCTTAGGTTGCTTACTGAAGCTTCCTTGGATGACCTAGACACTTGATGGTGGTGGTCTCCCACAAAATTTGACCAAGTTTTGAGAATTTTTGCATTTTTAAAGAATTTAGCAGTTTTTGACTCAGAAATTTTGGCTCTATGTGTAGCGCCATTGGTGCTACTCTTTTCCTATGAGCATCCAATGGCCAAAAGAAGACCACCATTGGATTTCTAATGATGTAAGCATGCTCCTTGTGCATTTTCTAAGTTTTTGGAGCAAAACTAGTTGTTCAAAAGGTTAATAAACACCCAAAAAATGACCTTTCTACCCTCTTTTTGACCATGGTGCTATGCATAGAAGAAGTCTTGGGAGAATCAGTTTTTGAGGGGTCAAATCAACTCCAAATTGGAAAATAAAGGCATATTTGGAAAGTAGATAGGACAAGCTTTCCAATGAGCTATCATGAGCTCAATTTGGACACCGGGAAGGCCTCCAAAATGGCCCTGCAAAAAGTGCTGTGCATAGCCTTTTGGCGCTGCGCATAGGACAATTTTCTGCTAAATTTTCACTTTACTATGCCATGACTGTAACTTTTGGGTTTTCTCTCATGGATGATGTTTTTACTAATGTAAATGGTGACTAGGCATGTAAATAAGATGAATATTAGTTACTGGAGGATAGATTCATTGGATGAAAAGTTCTCTTGAAGTCAAATGAATTAGTTTTCTCCCTTTTAGAGGCAAGTTGTTAGGGTTGCCTAGATTCCAGTTTCTTGTTCAACTTTTGATGGATTATTTACTCACCTTAGGGATTCGACCCCTGAGGATGGGAGGAGGTTGAATTGAGGTCTATATCTTTTTTTTCTTTCTCATTGTAAAGGATTGGATTCAGTGGGATTGCTTAGGCTTTGATAGACATCATTTTGTACCAGTTATAGCAGGAGATTAATGAAAAATTGCAGCTATTTCTTTGGGATCCATGTGGTACGATGCTCAGTTAAGTTTTTGTTATGTTTTCATGTGTTAAAATGTATTTTTGACTCCATTTCATCATTTCATATGTTATGAAACCAGCTCAAGAAAAAGATAGAAAAGATAGATCAACGCCTTAGAATTCAGCCTCTTTGAGGGGGAAACCTCCTTTACATTACATAAATGAACAATTCTTGGATGATTCAAATGAAAAAACCTCCTTTCTATATATAAGAGTCTAAGGAGTCACAATATAACCCAGCCGACCTAACAATAATAATATAAAGCCACAAAAATAACAATAGAGGGATTCTATGGGGCACAATAATAACAATATGGGGATAATAGGGGCACAACAATATTAATAAGGAGTAAAACTACAATAGTAATGGGGTAATCACTAGTATTATACAGACCAACATGCCCCTCTCCCAAAAAAAGTGTTGTCCTCAACGCTTGAGAAGTTCTGGATGCTTCTGTATAAAATTCTCATCCTCCCATGTGGAATCTTCAACGGATAAGTTCTTCCAGTTGATAAGATACTCCGAAATTGATTGATTTCGTAGCTGTCGAGTTCTTGTTTCTGTGATTGCTTCCGATTCCAATATAATTTTTCCTTCCTTGTCAAGTTCTAGCAATATTGTTTGAACTGGGAGCTTGTCACCTATAACCTTCTTTAAACATGAAACATGGAAAACTGGGTGCAATCGAGAAGCTGCAGGAAGCTCCACTTTGTATGCCATAGTACCAATCTTTTGCAACACCTTGTATGGACCATAATACTTTGGTGATAATTTATTATCCTTCTTAGCTTGCTTGAGGGACATTTGATTATATGGTTGTAACCATAGGAATACCCAATCACCTACATCAAAACTTCTTTCGCTACGATGTTGATCTGCCTGTTGTTTCATTCTATTCTGTGCCAACACGAGGTTATCCTTTAAGAATTGGAGGACTTGTTGTTGATGTTCAATGTGATGTTCCACTGCTTGAACCTTAGATTTTTCTCTTAAATATGATGTGATGGATGGTGGCTGATACCCATAAAGTGCCATAAATGGGGTCATTTTTGTTGCTGTATGGAAGGAAGTGTTATACCACCATTCAGCCAGAGGCAACCATTTGACCCATTGTGTCTGTTTATCAGATATAAAGCAATGGAGATATCCTTCCAAAAATTTGTTTACTATCTCAGTTTGCCCATCAGATTGAGGATGATAAGATGAGCTATGAGCTAACTAAGTACCAAGACAAGAAAATAATTCTGTCCAAAAATTTCCAGTGAAAATGGGATCTCTGTCACAATAATCTTTAGGTTTCCATGTAGCTTTTGAATTGTTTCCATAAATGCAGTAGAAGCTGTACTGGCTTTAAATGGATGTGATAATGCACACAAGTGTGCATACTTGGTAAGTCTGTCAACTACCACCGTGATGACACTCTTTCGCTCAGACTTGGGTAAACCTGTGATAAAATTCATTGAAACCTCCTCCAATAGTTGTAACACCCTGTCAACATGTTCAACATGATCCTTCCAAGACTTGTTGTAGATTAGTATATCATCAAAAAATACTAACACAAATTTTCTAAGGAATGGTTTGAAAATTGAATTCTTCAAACCTTGAAATGTTGAAGGTGCATTGGTAAGGCCAAAAGGCATGACCAAAAATTCATAATGACCCTCATGAGTTCTAAATGCTGTTTTTGGAATGTCTTCAATCTTCATTCTGATTTGATGATATCCTGAACGAAGATCCAACTTGGTGAAGTAAATTGATCCATGCAATTCATCCAGTAATTCATCAATGACAGGAATGGGAAACTTATCTTTAATAGTGAGCTTGTTGAGCTCCCTATAATCCGGACGCATGCGCCATGATCCATCCTTCTTGTGCACCAATACGAATAGAGTAGAGAAAGAACTTTTACTTGGTTGAATTATACTAGCCTCTAGAATTTCTGCAACCATACGTTCAATTTCACTCTTTTGGGCATAGGAATATCTGTACGGCCTGATGTTTGGAGGAACACTTCTCGGAATCAAATGAATAGCATGATCATGATCACGAATAGGTGGGAGACCTTTGGGAGTCTCAAATACCTTGGAATGATTGTCCAAGACTTTTTGGAGATCTGGAGAAATAGATGATTCCACTGTGGACACAACTAGCGAACATAATTGTGCAATTACACCTCTCTGTTCCTTTTTTAGAAGCTTTGTCATACTGTTAGAGCTGATTATCTTTCCCGGTTTCCTTGCAATACCCCTTAATTCAACTTCCTTTCCTTCCACAAAAAATTTCATGAAAGGTTCTTGAAAATTAAAAACTATTGTACCCAAGGATTGTAGCCATTGGACTCCTAGTACAACATCAGCACCTCCCATTGGAATGGAAAGCATTGGGCTAGTCAATACATATTCTCCCATGGATAGCTTGATATTATGGCACTTTCCCGAGAAATTTATTGTTCCTCCATTTGCAACCATCACTTGACACTCTAGTGCTAGATATAAGAAGCAATTCAATTCTCTTGCTACCTTACAATGAATAAAATTGTGGGTACTTCCTGAATTAATCAACACTATTACCTTTTTCTTCTTGATTTGTCCTTCTATCTTGATGGTTTGAGGAGTGGTAATTCCAGCCAATGCATTGCAAGATATGGTTGGATTCATTTCTTATTTATCTAGGCTTTGTTCCTGGAGTATATCCTCTTCTTTTGACCTTTCTTGCTCCTTTTCTTCTTCCTCTTCACAATCTATGTAGAATAATTTCTTCTCAGCACACTTATGACCTTTAGTGTATTTGCTATCACAACTGTAACAAAGCCCTTTTGCTCTTTTTTCTTCCAATTTTTGTGGTGTCAACCTTATAGGTTGTGGAAGACTAGCGGCAACAACACTTCCGTCTTTATAGTTGTGAGTGGTATGCTTCCTGGTTGCCATAATTTTGCTTTCCATTTTTCTTGCTAACCTGAATGCCTTCTCTAATGAATCAGGTTCCCAAAGGCGAACATCATGTTGGATATTATCCTTTAAAGACCCTATGAACACATCAATCCTATGCTCCTCTGGAATATCTTTTACCCTTATGTTCAATTTTTGGAACTCCTCAATGTGCTCCATTATTGAACCCTTTTGTTTGAGACTTATCAATTGGCTAAAAAAAGTGTTGCTTTTTGTATCCTCATAATGTGCTATCAATTCTTCCGTAAAAATTGCCCAAGTGATAAATTTTTTATGAGAGCAAAGCCATTGATACCATACAAACTGATTTGGTTCCAAATATAAAGTTGCAATACGTACCTTTTGTGTGTTTTGCACATTATTGAGATCGAAAAATTGCTCCATCTTTAATATCCATGTTGCGGGATCCTTGCCATCAAACTTCCTCATATTGATTTTTGGAATATGGTGGGTCTTTGATCCAACATTAGAGTCTATGGAATCATGATTAACATTTCTTTTGTTCTCATCATGAGTTTCCTTTACTACCCTTTCACCATTAGTGACCCTTTCTTGTAGCAACTTATTCATATTTATCTTCAATTCTTCCATGTCTGTCTTCAAATCTATCTTCAAATCATCCATCTTAGCTTCCACGTCATTCATCTTAGTTTCTACACCTTTCTTTAAACAATCCATCTTAGCTTCTACGCCTTTCTTTAAACCATCCATCTTAGATTTTGTTCCTTTTTGTGCAAGGGACAATTGTTGCACTTGGTCTTGTAATTTTGATATATCATGTTGCATTTCTTCCTCTTCTTCATGAGTCATGCTAGAGTTTTCAGGTTCCTTACTAGGTGTTTTAATTTTCTTTCCTCGGGGCATCCGTTATCAATAATAATGCTCTACTATGCCCTTTTAATTCCTTCAAAATAAATTTTCAAACCAAGCTTAAGCAAAAATTTAAGAAAATCTACACACCTTTTTTCACTTTGTAGGAACTTGATATTGCCTCTGACGTATCTCTGTACTTTCCAATCATCTAGATCTGAATTTGTGACCTGCAGTAGCCCTCTGTGTCCTCTTTCCAATGCCACAAGTCTAACCCAAATTGGATTCTCCAAGGAAGAGTTATGCGAAATCTCCCACAGTGACTTGATTATAGACTAGTTCAGTAGAGCTAAATTGTACGACGTGCCACGAGTCACTGTTTCAACCTTTGGATCTAAAAAATTCATAAAAAAAATTATAGTCTGTCCTCTTTCTGTACCTTCTTATGAAATTTCAATCCGATCCCCAGAGAGAAAGTTATGACGCTTTTCCCCAGGTCACCTGTTTGGAATGTAATTCAGGATTCTGCAAAAAGACCAACTTCCTCAGATCATATCTCCGCAAATATAGCACTAACAACTCTGAAATTCGGACTCGAGGTTCAACATGATTTCTTCTCAAATGGGTTTTTTTTGCAACTTTGAAATGTCGCAAAAAAAAAGTTATAGTGAAAATGTCACGATGACCTGTTTGGAGCAGCGAAACCCTAGAATCCAAAGCTCTGATACCAAATGTTATGAAACCAGCTCAAGAAAAAGATAGAAAAGATAGATCAACGCCTTAGAATTCAGCCTCTTCGAGGGGGCAACCTCCTTTACATTACATAAATGAACAATTCTTGGATGATTCAAATGACAAAACCTCCTTTCTATATATAGGAGTCTAAGGAGTCACAATATAACCCAACCGACCTAACAATAATAATATAAAGCCAAAAAACCTTAAAATAGAGGGATTCTATGGGGCACAGTAATAAAAATATGGGGATAATAGGGGCACAACAATATTAATAAGGGGTACAAATACAATAGTAATGGGGTAATCACTAGTATTATAGGGACCAACATCATACTCTTTATGTGAATGTATAGAAGTCTGAAAGGTAGAATCCATAACTTTTATGCTCTGTTTTGGGTAGACATTTCATAGTCTGTGTTTTCTTCAGTTTAGGAAGAATCCATGAGGTTTACATGCTCTTCCTAGCTCCTCACCTGTCTTTTCACCTCATCCATCAAAACCTAAGGTTCTGATCGTTGTGCCTACCTTGCCCCATCGAACACCCTACAATTTTGACCTAATTTCCTTGCCCAGTCTGTTTGGGTCCTTCTGATCCAACAAAACCCTTCAAAATCAAATCAAACCCTGTGCTACTATACCTAGGCTAATATCAGTTCCTAGATCTAGTCAATTTGGCCGAGATCCTTTCGGAGAGAGCCCACTCCTGGCCTAGTAGGGCTAGCTACTTGGCTAAGTGTGGTTTGTGGTTAGCCTGACATTGCCTTCCTTCAGCCTGAGGTTCAATTTAGGTTCTAACATAGTGGCGACCATACTGGGGAAATGAAAGATCAAAAAATAATCACCCCAGTAAGATGTTTTATTTAAATTCTTAAGCTTGTGGATGATGAGTTTTATAATTTAATCATAGGCTGAATTGGAAAGTTGCAATATCTTGATTTTCAAAATTAGACATACTGGTTTCCCGAAAATACACCAGATCCAATCCAGATCTAAATCCTCTGACCATTGTCAGTAATCCTCATAAAATTGGGCGAAAATCTAAGAAAGTTGCAGAGAGATCTAGTTTAACCGGAGAACAATCAAGTAAGGATTTCATTCCTAGAGTTAATTCACTCTCGGAAAGGTTAGAAACTTTGCAAGACATTGAGTTTGATATTAATTTTGAGCATAGTTTATTTCGCAGTAAATCTTTAAGTTGGATTGATCAAATAGTTGTTGATTCCTCTATATTTTTTCATAACCCTATTGAAGATTTGTTTTCACACAATAAAGTAGAGTCATAGCTTATTCACACTCTTGATCATTTGCAAAACCTCTCTTCAAACTTAAACACTTGGGTGCAAAATAAGATTCATAGGCCATCCTTCGATTTTCGAAATACTTCCATTGCATCTACTACTACTCAAACTGTCCCTCATCCTCCAACTTTTTCTTCACATACTGTTCACACCACTCAAACTATTGTTAATCCCCCTTTGATTATACCGAATATCCCAATCCTTGTTTTAAATCCACCACCTCGCCCACCTCTAGTTATGGCTGCTCGATATGCACCCCTTTTTTTCCTCAAAATCTTGGTGCCATGCCCCCTGATTATCAAACCAAAATACCTTTCTTTGACAACACTCAAACTATTACAGCTCAACAACATGTAGACAAGATGAATGATTTCTTTGACCTCCATGAAGTTGAAATTGAAGATGTGATGATGAGGATATTTGTACGAAGTTTTGGAGGAGAAGTTCGGAAATGGTTCAAAGCCCTACTAGCAGTGTCAATCATTACTCTGCCTATCCTTCAGAGGCAGTTCCTAGATCGGTGGGAGGTGAAGAAGAATCCCCTTCAGATTTTGTCCGAATATGAGAACATTAAAAGAAATGTTGGCGAGAGTGTGCAAGACTATTGTGTGAGATTTAATGCAGTATACAATGCTATCCCTGCAAAGATCAAACCACCAGAGGGATTGTCTTTGCTTAATTTTCCAGATGGATTTGATGTCGATATGGCATATCAGTTGCGTGAACGTGATCCTACAACTCTAGAAGACATGAAAAAGAATGCTGTGAGTGTAGAAGCAAACTTGCTGGCCAAAAGAGCAAGAATGAGATCAGAGAAAAGAGTGACCGTGAAAGAAGAAGCATCTACTTCAGATGTAAAAATGGATACATTGATTCGAACAATGGAAAGGATGGTTGACCGATTGTCCATCACAGACAAACCTGAACTGCAGATCTGGAACCCAAACTTTAGAGGGTAGTAACAACCCCAATTCTGAATCAAGAAAAGAGAGAAAAAAGCACCAGAACAACCAATGCAACAACAATAGCAGATCAATACCCCGTTATAGTAGAATTATGTTCAAGGAGTGGAAGAAGAAGAGGAGGAAGATCCGGTAATTGAAACAAATCATTTCTTCACTGCCGATGGTATGCCTATATTTCTGACCAAATATGAGGAGTATGTAGAAAGTTCCGACATTCCAAAGGATGAGGACTACATCTTAGCAAATGATGTTGATTTGGAGACTAAATCTGATGATTATCAGCGTGGCTATATGAATGCTTTGAGTTCACAACAGAAACAATACTCTTTGAGGAGCAGAGATGTACCAGTCAATCCTATTCAAAAGAGGAAGGATGTTCAGTCAAAGAATGATCTCTCAAACAATTAGAAAAGAGGAAAGGAGCATAACAACCAGAATCCTAGCAAGGTAGATCAACCATCAACAAGTACAGCTGCAAAAGAGAAAGAGAATAAAAAAAAGGATAGTGTAACAAAGGAGCAAACCAATAAGAGAGACATCATTGTCAAAGAGGTAGAAAAAGTCACATATTTTAATTTAGAAAGTGAAATTTCTAAATTGAAAGTGTCCATTCCTTTGACCGAGATTGTTAAGAATAGCCATTACAAACACCATGTGTCTAGAATACTGCAAATTGATCCTTTGTTCGACATGGTGAATGTTGAGGATGATCATCCTGAACTTATTTTTGGTCCAGCTATAGAAGGTCAGCTAGAAGATAGCAAGGTCCCACCCTTTTATTTGAGTCTTAGACTGCATGAGTATATTCTTCATAATGCTATGCTTGATTCCAGAGCTTCTCACAATTTGATGCCCAAGGCTATCATGGAAAATCTGGGCCTGGATATCACCCGACAATATCATGATTTGTATTCATTTGATTCTGGTAGAGTTCATTGCACTGGTCTCATCAAAGATTTAGTGGTTTCTTTAGATCAAATCCCAGCCAAGAATGTTTTTATGGATGTGGTAGTAGCTGATATACCACCTCGATTTGGTATGCTGTTGTCTAGATTGCGAGGAGCCAAAATCAAAGGCATTTTACAACTTGACTTCTCTTATGCTACAATCCCTATTTTCGGTTAATTGAGGAAGTTGTACCAGGAAAAGAAGATGAAATATATGATCACTAGTAAAGAGAAGCCCATAAATCATCTGATAAATGCTATACATACAGATTTAGAGTCTTTTGTTTTGTACACTGATAGTGGATTGAATGATGTAGATATTCAACTCGTAGAAGTAGATGATGTACCAGAAATTTCCAAGGGTTTTAGAGCAGTTCTTAATCAAGAAAAGAAAAAAGTGGCAATTCCTTCTGAGCAGCCTCCACAGGAGCAGAAAGTCAGTGAAGAACAGAAAAATGAAGTAACCAAAAAAGGTAAGATTGAAACAAAAGCAATATTCCAACATCTAGAAGACCAAGACGACCTTTGGAGCATGGAATTCGATGGTGCTTTGGGTAAGGATGGTGCGGGTATTGGAATTTGGATTCAAAGTCCTGTTTTTTAGCCAGACAAAGTTCCAAGTAATGTTAGAGTGTGTTCCTATAAATTAGCTTTCGATTTCTCTAACATTGAAGTGGAGTATGAGGCATTGATTACAAGTCTAAAGATTTTTAAGAAGCTGGGTGTGAAAAGGATTTCTGTTTATGGTGATTCAGAGTTAGTGATTAAACAAGTCAAAGGATAATATCAAGCGAAGCATTCGCGGATGAGAGATTATAGGAACGCAGTCCTGGATATCTTGAAGATGTTTCCAGAATACACATTGACAGCGGTGCCGAGAAGTCAAAACATCATTGCTGATTCGCTTGCTACAACAACGAGCAATCTGAAAATTCCAATGAACTCTAGCAATAAATTTGAAATTCATGTCAAACATAGGCCTACTGTTCCTGATAATTTGAGATATTGGCAGTTTTTCTAGGATGACAATGAAATTAATTCCTTTTTGCAGAATGAAGGGAGGTTTAAGAATGCTTTCATTCATGATGTTTGTGATTCTGATGAAAAAGACATTGAGGTAAATCAGATGGATGTTTTATAGCGGAAGGATAATGTTATTCCTAGAGGTCTTATACCTTTAAAGGAGTTGTTTGATCAAGATGATGTGGCGAGAAAACCAACCTTGGTTCCTACCGACAAAGGATTTGAAGATGTAAAAATTGGGACAATAGACAAGCCCAAGCTTGTTAAGTTGTCAAAGACATTATCTCCCGAGTCAAAGGCTAAGTATGTTAAGTTACTATCTGAATTTTCTGATGTGTTTGCATGAGATTATGCAGATTTGAAGGTCTATGACAAGAAAATTATTCAGCACACTATCCCCATCAAATCGAATCAGAAGCCTTTTAGGCAAAAGCTGAGAAGAATCAATCCAAAACTGTTACCATCCATTGAGAAAGAGGTAAATTGATTTTACAAATCTAGTATTATTGTTCCAATAAGGTTCTCTGATTGGGTTTCGAATTTGGTCCTGGTACGAAAAAAGACTGGAGAGACAAGGTTGTTCATTGATTTCCAGAACCTAAATAAAGTATCCCTGAAAGATAATCATCCTCTTCCTAAGATGGACCAAATTCTGCAAAGAGTAGTTGGAGCATCACTGATGTCCCTACTAGATAGCTACTTAGGTTACAATCAGATTTTGTTACACGGAAAAGACCAAGACAAAACTTCCTTCACAACACCATGGGGAACTTTTCAGTATGCCAAGATGCCATGTGGGTTGAAGAACGCTGAGGCCACTTTTCAGCGGGCCATGGATATAGCTTTCACTAATGAGAAGAATGTTTTCTTAGTGGTTTACTTAGATGACTTGACAATATTTTCTGGTTCTGATGATGAGCATTTACACCACCTGAGAATTGTTTTTTAGAAATGCAGGGAGTTCGAGATTTCTTTGAATCCAAAAAAGAGTCTTTTTGCCATGGAGGAGGGCAAAATTCTTGGTCACATCATATCCAAAGATGATATACGCATTGATCCTTCCAGAGTTGAAGCAGTTCAACAAATAGACTTTCCACGAAATAAAAAGGAGATCCAAGCTTTGAATGGTAAGATGAATTTCTTGCATAGATTCATTCCCAATCTAGCTAAGCATTTACATGAGTTAACTAATATGTTGAAGAAGGACAACACTATGAGATGGACCGAAGATGCCATGAAATCTTTCAACTTGGTAAAGCTTTCTTTGACCACAACCCCTGTTTTGATCAGTCCCGATTATACTTGTGATTTTATTATATTTTCATTTGCGTCTAAGCATACTTTAGTTGCGGTGTTGATGCAAAAGAAGGATCAGGTGGAGCAACACATATCATTTTTCAGTCAGAGTATCAGAGATGTTGCTCTTCGCTATAACATCATTGAGAAACAAGCTTTGGCTATTATAAAGGCATTGAAGGATTTTCGAGTTTACATTTTGCATTCACATACCATAACATATGTTCCAAACATGGATGTCAAAGATGTCCTCATGCAAACTGATCCAAAAGGAAGAAGAGGTAAGTGGATAACAACGATGTTAGAGTATGATCTTGATATTAAGCCCACGAAACTGATCAAAGGTCAAGGCTTGGAAAAACTCACGGCTGAGTCGAATCTTCATGCTCTAGACATAAATCTTATTGCAGCAATGTCAGAAGAAGAAGATGGTGGCACACTCATTCAGGTATCAGAGACGTTTCTCAACTCACCTTGGTATTCCAATATAGTATATGTTCTTCAACATCTTTCTCCTCCTCTTGGAATGTCGAAAAGTAAAGGTAGATCACTAAAACTGAAGTCTGCAAAATTCTGCATTTTGGATAGTTCTCTCTATTAGAAAGATTAGGGAGGGGTTCTTCTTAATTGCTTGGTTGAAAATGAAGCTCAATAGGTAATGAATGATTTTCATAGAGGAGATTGTGGGGGTCACTTGTTTTGGAAAACAACAGCTAATAAAATCTTGAGAGCGGGGTATTATTGGCCATCTTTATTTTCAAATTTATATAAAACAATCATGAGCTTCCATGAATGTCAAATTTTTCAGGGAAAAATGAAGCTGCTTCCTTTTCCTTTGAAGCCAGTTGTAGTTAATGCACCATTCCAGCAGTGGGGGCTAGATTTCATAGGAGAAATTCATCTTTCTTCATCAACACAACATAGATAGATTCTAACAACCACATATTACTTCACCAAATGGATCGAAGCCATTTCAACAAGGCAAGCTACGAACACGGTAATCATTCAATTTTTAGAGTCCAATATCTTGTCTTATTTTGGTTGCCCTCACAAGATTATTACAGATAACGCAACAATGTTTAAGTCGAAGAAAATGGTTGAGTTTTGCAACAAGTACAACATTAGACTGGTCATTCCATGACATACTATCCACAAGGCAATGGACTAGACGAGTCTTCAAATAAATCCTTGGTAAACATTATTAAGAAAAAGTTGGAGGCAAACAAAAATAATTGGCATAGAAAGCTTGTCAATGCTTTGTGGGCCGACAGAGTGAGCAGTAAGAAATCAATAGGTATGTTGCCTTTTGAATTTGTTTATGTTACTGATACAATGTTTCCTACATCACTTGCAGTCCCGGTCATGAGATTATTGCAAGAAGCCGACAGTGAAGCAGATGATATTCAGCGCCGGATCAATCAAATGATTCACCTTCAACAAACAAGGGAAGAGGTTTCTCAAAATAATTTCCGGCTGCAAGAGAAGATAAAGAAAATTTATGACCACAAGACCAAGGCAGACAAGTTTCAACTAGAAGATGTAGTGTTGCGATGGGATGCACGAAATGAAGAAAAAGGGAAACATGGTAAGTTTGACAATCTGTGGGAAGGACATTATGAAATATCAGCCTATCGAGGACAAAATGCATTTTTATTGAAGGAAATGGATGTTAAGAATGCTCAGGAGGACCGGTGAATGGTAGGCTACTGAAACACTATTATTTCTGATGCAACTTGCTGAAGTTGTTTCACTGTCATTGTATATACCAGTTTAGTTTCCTTGCAATATTTGAAGTACAATGTCATTTGAGCTTGGGGCCAAAAGTGAAGGCTATAAAGCTTAAATGCTTTGTGCTGTTTTTAGTTGGTTTTTGAGTAAGTCTAGAGTTAGTTTTGAGTCAGTTTTCAGTTTGTATCGAGTCATTTTCAAAAATTTCAAAAAGTTTTCAGTCTTTCATTTGTTTGACCGTATTGGCCCAATTAGCTAGGCACTTGGTCTACGGTGTTCTTGACACCTCCAAGGAGCTGCCATCCCCAATAAGGCCAATGTTAGTGCCAATATATGCATACTTCCATTAGGGATCAAATATGATCTTTGCATTTTCATTGTAGGTGTCTCATACTGAAATTTTTTATCATTCCACTAGGTCATGCCAAAAATGATCCACTGATGGTTGTCTTCTTCTTCTCATAACATCTAATTTTCCCTCATTAGGTATATTTGCTGACCCTTCTTCATGTTTCATTCAGTTATGGTTTTAGTTATATTATTTTTAGAGTCAAGGCAGTTATGTCTCCATTAGGTCTTAGGGTTCATTTCCAAGGTCAAAAGCTTTGTTTTATTGCAAATAAAGGGCAACAAAGGTATGAGGAAGACCAATAAACAAGAATGGTTGGTAGTTAGTCATGGTTACTATACAAAATCCTTATTTCACTAATGTAATTTTCATCTCAAAAACATTTTTTTTTGAGATGAAAACAGAGTATTTTAGTTTGTTCATATTGTTCATATCCTTGATGTAATTCAAGTCGTTTTATGTAATAATTGTTCCCATAAGCTGCCCAAGGCACTTCTCCTTGCTGCAAGAGAGGAATCATTGAAGGATCAGCTCAATCAAAATTATCATCCACCTGAAAAGAGACAAAGAAAGAAAAGCATCAGACAGAGATTTGAAGACAAAGTAAAAAGTTCCAAACAAACATTATAAAGTGGGTTTTTCTAAGGAAAAATCAAACTCATCCTCTATATAAGATTTCAAAAGAAATTTTCAAACTTCATCATGCTCATTTGACAAAGAGAGAAAAATAGAGTTGCAACGAATTGGTGGCTGAAGAAACCTTGGGCACTGCACATAGAGCAAAGAGCGCCGCGCACAGGGCAAAGTTGTGGGGCACTTCGCACGCAGGCAGGGCACTACGAATACAACCAGAACACTGTGCATAGAGCCCACACGCTTGTGTATTTTTGCATGGCGCTGCGAATATAATAGGGCGCTACGCATAGGGCCAACAACCATCAAAATTATCCTAACAAAGCATCCAAAATCACTCCTTTTGCTACCTAGAGCCTCAAGCAAGTAAGTATACTCCCTTAACTGTCCTCCCGACAATCATTTCATGATTTTTGAGTTTGTTTGCTATTAAAATTTTCAAACCCTAGGTTGTCTAAAAACCCTCCCTGCTTATCATTTTCCTGTTCATTCCCATATCTTGTTGTCATATCCCTAAATATTATCCCTATTCCATACTGTCAAATACACTTATCCCTTATACCCTAGTCCCCAAACAAAATCCATAAACCCCTACTTACAACATAGTCCCTACTAAAAAATACCCCCCTTTCTCACTCTCACATCATACATATCTCATTCCTACATCACACAAATTCCTCTCCCCTTCCCCTATCTCTACTCACCATAAATCACTTCCTGATTACCTTCTCTAGGGTTTCTAAAGATTCAAACTGAAAAACATGGATAAAGAGGATAAAGATTATGAGGAGGAGGAAAAAAGTGGCAGTGAAAGCATGGAAGATGAAGCTCAGCATCAGAGAAAACCACATAAGGGAGGCAGAATTGTTAGAGAGGAACCATCAAACATCAGAGAGTTAGAGGCTTCCCCTATGACTGTCTCTTGTTTTAGGCATCTGGGATGTTATGAGTTTTGTGAGCAAGTACAAAGAGTTCAACATCATCCTGAGCTGACCAGGATTTTTGTAGCAAATCTCCATGATAACAAGGTAACTCTTGCCGGGGTGACATTTACAGTTTCCACCTCCATCATTGCTGATGCTACAAGGATTCTGAATGTGGGGGAAAAATGGTATAAAGCACAAGATTTGGATGAGCACTACTATGAGCCATACATCAAATCCAGGTACAGGAATGAAAAGAAGAGGAGCTTTTCTTTCAGGTTCCTTCACGAAAAGTATGCCCCTATGATGAGGATCATTATGAAGTATTTTACATGTGAGGGCAGATTTTCCAGATTATACACCTATCATATTAGGCTTCTTATGCACTTCACAAGAGTGAAAATGTTGAACATCCTGTACTTCTTATTTAGGAACATTGAGAAGATGGCCTACATTGTACAGAAAAGGCCATACCCCCAGCAGATGTATAGTATTTATCACTATTCCTTGATTAAGATTATTGTGCTACATCATATCAACCTCCTCAACATCTCCTGGGATACATTTATTGCCAATGACATGTTCAATGGTCCTCAGATTCCTCCACTGGTGCCTCAAGAAGAAAAAAGGCCTTCCAGTAGTACCAAACTAAAGAAAATTAAGAAAGCTAAAGAGACTAAAGTTGTTGAGAAGCCAGAAACCTACAAAACATATCAGAGAGGGGCTAGAAAGTTGTTTGTAGCGGATAGGCAAGTGTTTACTCCACCTAATGTGGAAGGGGCCTTGCCTTCTTCATCAGATCATAGGCAAATGCTTTCTCCACAAACTGTGGAAGGGGCTTTGCCTTCTTCATCAACACAACAGGTACAACAGGTGCAACAGGTGCATAAAGGGAAGGAAAAGATGTTGGAGGAAAGCCTCAATGATGAAGAGGAAATGGAATTTGATTTGATGGAACATGATGAACCAGAATAGCCACACATTCATCATGACATTGAGATAGTCGACTTGGAGGCTCAAGATGAGGCGACAAATGAAAATATAATCATAAAGGGAAAAGATGCACAGATCCAAGCATTGATGGACAACTTGGCGAGAGCTAAGTATGTCATTTCATACCTTGAGCAAGAGAAGATGCAGCTAAGTGAAAAATAGGTCCTCATGGAGCTAGAACTTCCCAAGGCAAAGAGGCAAGATGACAAAGGCAAACTAGTAATGCAAGAGGAAGAGACCCCAGCCACCTTGACTACAGAACAAAGGCTTGAAAAGGAGATTGAAGAGGATAGAGAAATATGTCTTGACAAGGTCAATTTGCATTTGGAGAAGCTGCTACAAAGGGCCAATAGGGACAATCAAATCATCAGGCACATGGCTCGCCATTACAGGACCCAAAACAATATTTGTAACATAAGAGTCAAGCAAATGAAGACAAGGCTAAAACAAGCCCTCAATGGAAAAAAGGAGGGTGATAGGCTTAGATTGCTTGCTAAAGCTTCCTTGGCTGACCTAGACACTTGATGTTGGTGGTCTCCCACAAATTTTGAGAAAGTTTTGAGAATTTTTGCATTTTTGAAGAATTTAGCAGTTTTTGACTCAGAAATGTTGGCTCTATGCGCAACGCCACTAGTGCTGTGCTTTTCCTAGGAGCATCCAATGGCCGAAATAAGACCACCATTGGATTTATAATGATGTAAGCATGATCCCTGTGCATTTTCTAAGTTTTTGGAGCAAAACTGGTTGGTCAAAAGGTCAAGAAACACCCAAAAAATGACCTTTCTACCCTCTCTTGGCGCTACTCATAGAAGAAGTATTGGGAGAATCCATTTTTGAGGGGTCAAATCAACTCCAAATGGGAAACTAAAGGTAGATCTGGAAAGTAGACAGGAAAGGCTTTCCAATGAGCTAACGTGAGCTCAATTTGGACACCAGGGAGGCCTCCAAAATGGCCCTGTAAAAAGTACCTCACATAGCCTTCTGGCGCTGCGCATAGGACAATTTTCTGCTAAATTTTCACTTTACTGTGCCATGACTGTAACTTTTGGGTTTTCTCTCATGGATGCTGTTTTTATTGATGTAAATGGTGACTAGGCATGTAAATAAGATGAATATTAGTTATTGGAGGATAGATTCATTGGATGAAAAGTTCTCTTGAAGTCAAATGAATCAGTTTTCTCCCTTTTAGAGGCAAGTTGTTAGGGTTGCCTAGATTCTAGTTTCTTGTTCAGCTTTTGATGGATTAGTTCCTCATATTAGGGATTCGACCCCTGAGGATGGGAGGTGGTTTAATTGAGTTCTATATCTTCTTTTTATTTCTCATTGTAAAGGGTTGGATTCAATGGGATTTCTTAGGCTTTGATAGATATCATTTTGTACCAGTTATAGCAAGAGATTAATGAAAAATTGCAGCTATTTCTTTGGGATCCATGTGGTATGATGCTAAATCCAGTTTTTCTTATGTTTTCATGTGTTAAAATGTATTTTTGACTCCATTTCATCATTTCATACTCTTTATGTGAATGTATACAAGTCTGAAAGGTAGAATCCATAACTTTTATGCTCTGTTTTGGGTAGACATTTCATAGTCTGTGTTTTCTTCAGTTTAGGAAGAATCCATGAGGTTTACATGCTCTTCCTAGCTCCTCACATGTATTTTCACCTACTCCATCAAACCCTAAGGTTCTGATCGTTGTGCCTACCTTGCCCCATCGAACACCTTGCAGTTTTGACCTAATTTCCTTGCCCTAACTATTTGGCTCCTCTTGATCCTGTTAGCACTCAGATTTTCCTTAAAGTTGTTGGAAGAGGAAGGGGTCCGAGGTAAACACAAACCAACTTTTAGGTACAGAATCTAGCCAATCTGTACCCAGAGAGGGCTCTCTCTTTATGATTTAGCTTGGTTTTTGAAAGATATTAGGCTAGTTGTGAAGTTTAGGGTTTTTTTTTGAATTTGGGTGGTGAGATTCAATAGCAGAGGGGTAGGACTAAGTAGATTAGGCCATTGGGCTAATGGAGTCAAAGAACATGGCTTAACTGGACTTGGTTTCTTAAGAAAAGATGGTTTCACAAACAAGATGGTCAAACAGGGAACAAATAATGACTTGGGATAGATGGAATGGGCTTAAATTTGGTGAAGGGAAGTTAAGAATCTTTCAACATACTTAAAGAGGGAACTTGAATGATTACTACTAAAGAGAAATTAAGTATTCTTTAATAAATAATCAAAATGAATGAACTAGAAAACATGAGCAATTAAGATTTCTCTGTATATCCTAATTCAGAAGAAAAAATAGAGAATAATAACGATTGAAAACAGAGTGCAATCAAGCAAATTTTGAATTAATCTTCTTTGTTTAACATTTAGATGTGAAACATAGATGATATAATAAACAAGAAAAAATTTAAAACATAAGGTATAGAGGACTTATTGATCCGGTGTTTGATTCAAGAAATCTGTGGAAAGTCCTTTGCTTCAATTCTTTATCCAGCAAGCCATACAAAAGTTGGTCCAATCAACACTTTATTCCAAAATAATCAATATTACAACAATGTCTAAGAATCCACACTCAATACTCCAATTGAGGGGGTATTTATACAAAAAAAAATTTACAAAAAAATCTCATAACAGAGTGATATATTTTAGGATGACTAAGAATAAGTTACAAAAAAATAGAGACAACTAGTCTCGAAGATAGGAGAAAGGTAAACTGATGTTGTGCTGTTCCTATTCTTGCTGAGTGTGTTGGAGGCAGGCCCTATGATTTGGCTTGCTGCTGTCTTCTTTAGTAACTCTGTGCTGGCTGCTCTGTTTTGACTGATGCTCTTTACCTGCTCTAATACACTTCGACCTATTTGATCCTTGTTCATCTTTATTCATTATTTACTATAGTAAATAACCCAAAATTTGCATTTTACCAAGGATAAATTTACAAAATTTCCAACATGTCTTCCCACCATTTTGGCTCTGGCAATCTATGTTTCTGAAGTTTTCTCAAGGTCTCATCAGTTTCTGTATATCTGAAAAATGTGGGCTAAATTGGGAACAAGTGTTTTAGCTCATGCTCGACATAGAATAAGTTCTCTAAGCTGTCATAGAGAACTCGGCCTGTGGGGAGTGCTTTTATTCCTGATGTACTTGTTGATGAACTAGCTTGATTGCCAGCATACTTATTCAATTTTTCTACATAATCTATATGCTTCATTAATCTGTCATTAATCACCAAAGGACTTGGTAGCGCTTTATTCTACAAAATAGTGAACTTCTCCATAAAAGAATTAATTTCCACTTGCATATCTTGACATCTTCTCTCTAAATTCTGCATCAAAGTTTTCTTGGTTAGCACCCTTTTGATTTCCAAAATAGTGTCTGTCCTGTCTGAGATGCCAAGTTCTTCCAGTTGTTCCTTATTTTTTTTATTCAAAAAATGTATGAGCCCGTTGGCTTGATCAGGCATTTGTCCTAACAGAGCTTTTGTCTTTTGAATTTATCCCTCTGCTGCTTTCACTAGATCAATCTATTCATAGATCACTTGGATGGATGGCCAAACATCATTTATGGATTGGGTGACGTTGGCCCAAAGAATTTTCTTGATCTCTGCAAGAGGCTTGTCAAAAGTGAGATCTTTTTCTAATGTTTTCACTTTATTTTCTAATGCTTTAATTTCCCTTGTTTTTTCTACAATATTTATCTTTGAGAGATCATAATCTCTTTCCATTTTAGCCAACTGTTCTTTTACCTGTTATAATTCTAAAACTTGTAATATGATACCTTCCATTGCCTTTATCAGCTCTTCTGTGCTCAAATTAGCACTGTTGCCTGTGCTGTTCCTGCTGTTCCTGTTGCTGCTATACCTGTAACTGCCTCTGCTGTGACTGCTGGAATACTTGGTGCCAATGCTGCTCCAAGAGTTGATTGGATTGCTGTTGATACTACTGGTATCACAATGGGAGGCTGGGAGATCGACTCTCCCTACTTGTCCTTCAATGCCTTTTCAAGTGCTTGTTCAGTATAATTTAGTCGTTCATTGAGCTTTAAGAGTAAATCCATCAACTCTTCTTCAGATTTTTGCTTTATAACTTCACCAGTCTGTGGATGTCTTGCAGGTGGTAGTTTTAATTGTTTCCTTAGGGCAGCAATATCTTCATCTTTCTTTTTGATCAAAGCCTCTGTTGCCTTTGCATCTTTGGGATCACGGCCCAATCCAATATTTATTTCTTCTAAGGTTTTTATTCTATTATCTTTGGCTTGAGAGGAGGCCTTTTCCAAGTGTAGTTGAGCAGTAGTGTTATCCAAAGAATTTTGTAACCTGTGGGACATCATTGCCTTACCAGTCAAGGTTGAGTAAATCATTTCTCCCATTTGCTTATGCAACTCAATTTGATCCAAAGGATGAATATCCTTTGCCATGAATTCGAAATTTGTTCTGAGATAATCTGTTGCTGATCTAGGCTGCTGCACTTTGGGCTTGAAATAGCTCATTATCATCTGCCTTCCTTGATGTCATAGGCTGACATTAATCTCTGTTGATTTGTAGGAGCCATCTTCAAATATTGGTTATAAACCTGCATCCTCAATGGATCATTCCTGGCTTTTATTTATGTGAATGTTTTCTTGATGTCTGGGGCATCAGTCCCTGGTGGCTTGGAAAAAGATATCTCTATGCTTTTCTGCCTTTCTAGCTCCTACCTCTGAGAGCTAGTAGATGTTCCTCTTGTTGGGAAAGTTTGCTGGCTTTCCACTCTTTCTTCCCTCTGACTATCTGTATTTTCTTCTACAAATTCCTCCTCTGAAAAGGGATTTAACCTCTGTCTCTTTGTTCTAGGTTGTCCTGATGGTTCACTGGCAGGGGTAGTTTTTTCCCTGTCTCTCTTTTTGTTTCTTTCCTCATTTAGAGGAGTTTGCAGAACTGGAGGCTCCCCTATATTGACATGAGTGGGAGGAGTCTGTATTTGAGCCTGTTCTCTGGAAGTTTTAGGTTGCTTGGACATTGTAGGCTGTTCAGTGTGTTGAAAACTGGTTTCTAATTCCTTGCCCTTTGAAGACCCTGTAGCTGGTATAGCAGTTTCCTGTGAAGGTTGCTGAGAGGTCCCAGCATTGGAGGCTCCAACTCCTGACCTTTGAGATAACTTAAATGATACCTGCCCAAAAGAATCCAAGTCAAGTGTTTTCTCAAGATCTCTCATTACTTTCTCAAAATTGACCTGTTCACTATCATGCTCTACTAGGGTACCTTCCCTCCATTCATACATATTTGCATATTTTTCAATTTCTGGAATTCTATGGTGAATATATGGGGACAACCTGTTCTTCATTCTCCTATCACATATAAAACTGTTAGGATCATATGGTTTCCACTCAAAACTCTTTTGTAACTTAAGTTGTCCTTCTAAAATTTTTTCTGCGTCTTTCCATGCTTCCCTAGTGTTGCAGACAAAAGGGACTAGTTGGTTCTTGATTCTAAGCTGAGCTTTCTTCTTGGCATTACAAAAATGGACTAGGTCTGCATTTATCATTTGTCTGAAATATTGCAATGCAAAGAGTCTCATTGGAACATACTTTGGCATCTTAAAAGGGCAGAGTTCACATACATAGATCCTGATTTCTGTGTGATTTTTATATAGGTACCAGTCACCTATCCTGTACTGCTTGGAGAGCTAGAGGATTTTCTTCATATCACCATTTATCCTAGGAGGGGAAACTCCTGTCAATAAAGTGGTTGTTGGATGGATAAATAGGTCAATGAACTCATTGTAGGTGTAAGGGGACTCAATGGTATTATGGAAAATGGGACTCCAAAAAATGACAGACGTCGGATTGCCTCTGGTGTCAAGTTTCTTGACATGGAAATGGAAGTTGCCTGACTGATGATACAACATAAGATGATAGAAGAAAGTGGTGTATTTGAAGACTCCTTCATTGTCTAGTCTTAGGAATTGGTCATGAATTTTGTTGGCAATATAGGTGGCATAATCATATTTAACAGCAGGGGGCTGTCCTGGAGTAAAAATTGACAATAATACTAAGGTTATCTCATCAACATACTCTCCGGAGTTGAATCCCATGATTGAGGCTATCATATCAATAATAATTTTTCCTGCATCTATGAAGAAAGCCTGTAGATAAGGAGGTGGGCCTTTAGGCTCATGTTTAGGGTCTATAAACATCTGACAGATGCGAGTCAGTTCTGCTTGAGACAACTGGGGAGCTCTTTCAAGTAAGTATCCCATAGAAAGGGGAGTGAGAGCATGACTGGAATGGAATTGCAACATTTCATTGATAGACTGAGCAATTATGGGAAAAAGGACTTCTTGACTTGGGGACATGACTGCTCTTTGATTGGGGTCATAATTAGCACAAAGTGATGAATGATATCTGGGAAAACATGGACTGAAGGGAGGAAGTACATGGGAAGGTTGGATTCCCACAGTCCTAAGATGTCAGAGCCATTAAGATAGCTGTCTTTGGCTTGGCAAAAGATTTTAAGGTGGTTTTCATTACCTGATAAGTCTTTTATCTAGAAATCTTTATCGGCCAGGGGCAGATAATCTAAATCTTTGTGAGGGGCGTTCATAGGTACAACATTCAGAGCTATAGGAGTTTCCATCACTGGTTCTTGTGGATTCAGAAATGGAATTCGGGTTTTCTGTGAGAAAATAGGCCAAGCAGCAGGTTTGGAAACTTTTATGGGCAGCAGGTTTGGAAACTTTTATGGTAAACACAGACTGGACTAGAACTGAATTTGGCCCTTTCTTGTAGAATTTTCAGTAGAAAACCAAAATTACAGGGTTTTAGTGAAAATTGGATAAATACCTGTATCAAAGAAATGGACAGTGCAATGACGGTTGAATGACAGGTTCCGGGCTGAATTACTGCAAGCTTTTTGATTAGGTGGCGGTCTGTAAGCTCAAATAGTTGACTTGAATGACGTTTTGCATGGGAACACAGTCGCAACATATAACAATGAAAATGACATTACATTGGCTTTATTCGCAAAATCTAGGTTGGAGGGGGTTTATTGGATTATCGGGTGAGTGACGTATGCATGGAGATGACATTTTGTCTTTTTTTTGGGGGGAGCGGTAAGCGGTATGTGCTTGCACGACTTTTAGAGTTAAGCGGTTTTGGGAAGAGGGCAAGCGATCACATCGAACGCATGACGCGTGGCGGAGGTACGGGCGGAAAACCACCTGGTGATCGCGCGTTAAAGCGCGGTCACCAGGGGGAGTGATATCAGCGACGACCGTTGGATGATGGGGGAGCGATCGTGTGGTGGACGGGAAGTGAGGTATGACGGGGCTTTATGTATGTGGACCCAATACATTTAACATTTAATTAATTATATCGGGTCGACTGAGAATGGATGGGAAGGTTATTAACTAACCCAGAGGGTTAGTTAATCCTGTGTAATAAAGCGAAAGGCTGAGGTTCTTAATGAGTTATAGATTAACTCATTAATCCTTTTTTAAACGTTTATTAGGGTTGTATTCAACCGGGGGCAGGGTATATAAGAATTTGGGGATTTCTATGTATATTTACATATTACGAGATAGGGTGAATCTTTTCGGGGGCTATATAATATAAGTAAGAAGTTAATATGACAAATGAAATGAAAGCACTAAGTTAAAACATTTCGGTTATACATTTAAACTTAGGCTGTAAGTGGGAAAAGGGGTTTTTTAGGTGACATTGTGTATTTTCCTAAGTAAAAAATAGAATTTTTACTTAGGAAATGAGTTCCTGAAGTCAAATGAATGATTTATGGATAATTTTAAGTACTAAGGCTTTTTGAATCATTGGGCCGAGGGTCCGGTCCTCCCAAAAGTTAGAGAAATGCTCTAAGCCCCTTTAATTTTCAAAGACCTTAATACTTCAGGGGGAATTAGTGAAATCTTTAGGGAAAGAATGTGAAGGGAAGTTAATTATTTGACCTTGTTTTGCTTGAACTGCATCAAGTGAAATGTCTGCCTTATCCTTGTGATAAAAGTGAAAATTAACACATTTAAAGACATTATCCATCACAAGTAATTCTGCAACACCATCTACCTACCCTACCTACTTTAGCCTGACATTTTTTCTTCTTTATTAGGGTGCACTTGGATTGGCAAACCCTTATCACACTTTTCTTTTACATATAGAAATCTATCTAAGTCAAACCTTATTACATCCAAGGCCTCAGATTAAACTATTGAGCTCCTTTTATTCACTCTACCTATCTACTTATCTGCCAAGATTAAACAGTTTGGTCAGATTTTATTCTCTACTTCTAAAACATGAAATTCAAATATGAACTAGCCATGCTTAAACTATTTGACTATTCACCAATTGTGGCATAAATTAACAAGCTGCACACAATTGTTTATTACATAAGAGTAAAAAGTAGTGGCATTTAGACTTGCACACTTTCATTGGTCTTTTTTTTGGCGGGGTTCATTTTTATTCACTTTTTTGACCATTTTATTTCTTTTCACCCTTTGATTTTTCTTTTAGGGTATACCCTCTTTACATTTTTTTATTTTTTTTTTATTTTTCTATAATATGGAAAGCCTTTGCAACAAGGAAAGGTATGAACATATTACATAGCTCATCAAGTCAATCATGAAATATGACACCTATTGGTATAGGAGCATAACACTGGATCCACTTGGGGATGGCTTTTCTTGGTGAAAAGTCAAGAACAGTAGGTCAGATGGCCTCTGAATGACTTTGACTGTGCTGTGAAATATTTTTCTGCCTGTTGCTTTATTGTATGTATGACAGTAACACTTCTAAAGCTTAGGGCCTTCTCTCCGGGCTTCAACTCCAGCAAGTTACTATCCAATCCAAACTGTGACATTACCAAGGATATAGTATGTAGATGTTAAAATCAGAATACATTAAAAAGTAGGATCATAGTAATGTTTCAACATTCAACCATTAATTGGCCCTTCCTCTGTTTCTGTGCCATCCAAGTTTTTGAGATAGTAAGTATTGTTCTCTTGTAAAGCATGGATAACAAAAGGTCCTTTATCTTCCCTCTTGGAATCCCATCTTAAAACTTTGTCTCCAAGGTAGAAATCTTCTACCTTGGTTCTTTTATCAAATATTTTCTTAAGTTTCTCTTGTAACACTTGGGATCTCTGATACACCTCCTCTCTGGTCTGTTACAGATGGATAGTCTGGTTTATCCTCCTTTGAATATTATTGGGTTCCACTTCAGCTTCTTGAAGTAATTTCATTACAGGAACTCCCAAAGATGAAGAAAATACAACTTCCATGCCATAGACTAATTCATAAGGACTAGTTCCAATAGATTTCTTGGTGGTAAGTCTGTCTGCCCATAGTGCATTTGTAAGTTTCTTGTGCCAATTTTTCTTGTTTTCCTCTAATAATTTCTTAATAATATTAATTAGGCTTTTATTGGAAAACTCGACTAGACCATTACCTTGAGGGTAATAGGTTGTGGAATGGCCTAAAGTGATATGGCACTTATTATATAAACTTATCATTTTCTTGGATTTGAAGGCATTAGCATTATCAGTTATGATCTTCTCTAGACAGCCAAATCTAGACAATATGTTGGTTTCTAAGAATCCTATAATCACTGTGTCATTGGCTTGTCTAGAAGGAATGGCTTCTATCCATTTGGTGAAATAGTCTGTGCCACTGAGAATCCATTTATGTTGGCCAGAAGAGGGAGGATGGATTTCTCCAATGAAGTCCAGGCCCCATTGTTGGAAGGGTTTTTCAGTGGAAATTGGTCTTAGGGGTAAAGGTAATAGTTTTCTCTTGCCTTCAAAAATTTGACATTTATGGCAAGAAGTGACAAATTTTTTTACATCAGTGAACAAGTTTGGCCAATAAAATCCAGCCCTCAGGATCTTATCTGCAGTTGATTTCCAGTAAAGGTGTCCACCACAGTCTCCTGCATGAAATTCTTTGAGAACCTTGTCAGCTTCTTCTTTTAATAAACAATTCAATAGAATACCTTCATGATTTTTCCAAAAAAGAGCATTATCTAAAATACAAAATTTTGAAGCTTTCATCTTTAAAAACCTTTTCTTTGTTCTGGATAACCCTGGAGGAGCCTGCAGGTTTAATAATACATGAATTATATCAGCATACCAAGGTGAATCTAAGAAGGCCTGGCTGATTTGTGGAGTCACCATCTCCTGTTCATTATCCAGTTCATTAATGTCTAGGGCTTGACAATTTGTTTTAGTCATAAGTTTGGCCAATCCCTGTCCTTTTATAAGCTTTGTAGGTTTTATTTCAATATCATACTCCAATATAGCAGCAATCCATTTACCTCGTTTGCTCTCAATTCCATCCTGAGTTAAGATGTCTTTGACCACAGCATTTGGTACATAGGCTATTACATGGGAATACAATATGTAGACTCTAAAGTCTTTAATAGCTTTTACAAGTAAAAAATCTTGTTTTTCCATGATTTTGTATTTTAGTGGTGCATCCCTAAGTTCTTTACTAAAAAATGCTATAGGTTTTTCACATCCTTGATCATCCTTTTGTAGTAAAACCACTGCTATGGTGTGTTTTGATGCGAAAAAAAATATTATGAAGTCTCTATCAAACTTTGGACTTGTAAGGACCGGTGTTCTGGTCAAAGCCATTTTAATTTCTTCAAAGGCTTGTTTGGCTTCAACTATCCATCTAATACTAGAATCCTTTTTCAACATATTATTAAGCAATCTAATTAATTCAGCTAAATTAGATATGAATCTTCTCAAAAAGTTAATCTTTCCTAGGAAAGCTTGAATTTCTTTGATATTTCTAGGGTGGGGTATTTGCAGAATAGCTTCTATTCTAGCAAGATGAATTCTGATGACCTCTTTGGAGATAATATGGCCTAAAAGTTTGCCTTCCTCTAGACCAAATAAGGATTTTTTAGGATTTAAAGAAATACCATATTTTCTACATTTCAAGAATACTTGTCTCAGATGATCCAAATGTTGTTGATCTGATTTGGAAAAAACAGTCAGGTCATCTAGATATATAACCCGAAAATCATGAATTTCTTTTGCAAATGCTATGTCCATTGCTCTTTGGAAGGTCACCCCTCCATTTTTAAGTCCAAATGACATTTTGACATATTTTAATGTACCCCATGGTGTTGTAAAAGCAGTTTTTTTTGGTCATCAGGATGAACCAGAATTTGATTATAGCTTGATAACCCATCTAAAAGTGAAAACCTAGAAGCACCCACTACCCTTTGTAAAATGTGATCCATCTTGGGTAAAGGGTAGTTGTACTTCAGAGAAACCTTATTAACATTCCTTAAATCAACACATAATCTGATTTCTCCAGTTTTCTTCCTAGTAGGTACTAAATTAGACACCCACTCTGAAAACCTGATAGGAGCGATTATCTCTGCTTCATACAATAGTTTGATTTCTTTTTCAATTAAGGGAAGCAGTACAGGGTTAATTCTTCTGAGCTTTTGCTTGAATGGTTTTTGATTTTATTTCAGGGGTATGGTATGCTGAATTATGGAGGTGTCATAAGATTTTAGGTCTTCATAACTCCAGGCAAAGACATCCTGGAATTCTCTCATCAGTTCAACATATTTGAGTTTTTGGTCAGGGGGAAAAGATTTAGATAACTTCACCATTTTAGGACCATCCTCAGTTCCCAAATTATAGTCCTCAATATCTGCTTTTAAGGGTTCCATTTTAGGTTTCTTCGGAATATCATTGAAATCAAAGAGATCTTCCAAAGGAGTTAAGCCTTGAGGCAAATGATTGTCTTTTAAATTGATTACTTCAGATTCTCCTTCAATAATTTCGTCAATATCCATTCCTTTAAGATCTTGCATTTCTTTGTTAGTAAATTTTGTTGGGTGAAGCATTTGAGTTGCACTTTCTGCTGAAATCTCTGTTTCTATTTTATTTTTTTGATCAAATTCACTAACTATATCTACATCTATCTTAATGTTAGAAAATTCTTCATCTAAGGTCAAGAAATTGTTAATCTGCTTATCACTATCAAACACTTGCCAGTTCTTCAAATTTCCAGGTATAGCTGGTCGATGTCTAATCTCAGCTGTGAACTGATGATTAGGTTCGAATGGTAATTTGCAGGTGCTGGCAAACATTGCCAGACTATGAGCTTGCAAGTTATGTTTTCTTGGGAGTTTGGCAAGCTTAGTCTCCAGAAACGTATTGGGAATCTCTATCACTGTATCTCTATAATACTTCAATTTGGGGTCATTTGTTGAATACTGTCCTTTAATCTATTGAACTATTAACTCAGAATCTCCTACGATAGATACCTTGATTGCTCCTAATATTTTAATCAATTTAAGACCTAGCAACAGAGCTTCATATTCTACCATATTATTGGTGTATCTAAAGTTTAGTCTGTAGGCATGGCCTTCAGCATGATCATTTTCAAGGTTGTGCACCCAAACTCCTGCTCCTGCTCCTAATTTGTTAACTGAACCATCAAATTCTAAGTGCTAGAGAATTTCATGTTCATAATTGGTGTCAGGAGTCTCAGGAACCTGTTTGATAGGGAGATATGGTTTTATAGTTTCTTCCGGTTTCTCTTGAGTGTCTGATGTTTCATTGTTCTCAGAAATTTCCTGTATTTGAACACTAGACTTTTCATTTGTAATTTCTTTTGGTTATGCTGCTAAAGCTTCCAATTCATTTGAGGAATCACTTTCAGCATTGTAAAGAATGAAAGAATCCATATCAGAGTGTACTGAGTAGATAGGGAAATTTTGAGGTTTCTCCTGACTACTGACAACTTATTTCATTAAGGTTTCTCTATATAATTTCTTGGGTTGACCGAATACTAAAATAGTAGCTAAGACATGTCTAATTATAAAGATCCTTGAAGCTTTACACCCCAAGATCTGGATAATAACATGCCATACATTGGTGGAATATCTGCTACTACTATGTCCATTAAGATTGTTTTAGCAGGATATTGAACAAGTGACACACACAAGTCTTTGATTAATCCTAAACATCTGACTTGACTTGAATCAAAAGTAAAGAGGTCTTTGTATGGCCTGGTGATGTCTAGGTTTAATTTTTCCATTACAGATTTAGGCATTAAGTTATGAGATGCACCAGAATCAAACATGGCGTTATGAAGTATTTTATCATGTATGTTCAAACTTACATAGAAAGGAGGGATTCCTCCATCTACTGGTTTTCCATTCACTTTAGGGCCAAAAATCAATTCAGGCTGGTCATCAAAAACATTTACTGAATCTTCATTAACAGAAATTTTGAGTGATTTATTGATTTGGCTTTTGTAGACATCATGTCTAGCTAATTCAGACAATGGAACAAATATTTTTAATTTGCCTACTTCAGCTTCCAGATTAAAAGGTTTTTCAGTTTGAGTTCTTGTATTTCGGACAGCTGGATTCTCTTTTTCTTCTATATTTTCTATGTTTTTCTTCTTTTCAGGAGCAAGGTTATGAGCTGAAGTTGTTTCCAAATCAACTTCTGGAGGTTTTTCCATGTTTCCTTTGGAAGGAATCGAAGTGGAGAATTGTTTATTTTTGGGTTGATTATCGGATACATCTTCAATAATTGGATTAGCAGGGTTAGGGTCTGTTCTGGAAAGAATATGTATAGGGGTGGTATTGATCTTACCTTTGTTAGGCTTCTTTGTAGCTTTTTGTTTGTTGGTTTTAGGGATGTCTATTCTTCTGCTCCTTAGGTTATATTGTTTGTGGACTTCATAAATGGCTGTATCATATCCCTCCCTAAAGTCAAATGATTCACCTGACTGAATTTGGAATTGTTTGAGAATATGAGCTTCTTGATCCTCTTGGGTCAAGAAAACTTGTTGTTCATTGTTGAGTCCCATCAAATTAATTTGGGTATCTTCTGTTGGTTCATCAGAAGTTGAGGCTTCAACATAATTTTCTTGGAATGGGGGCCTAATGTTTTGATTAGGACCAGTTTTTCCAGTGTTTTGGTTTTGGTTTTTCCTGAAATTTGGATTTCTCCTAGTGTTACTTGGTTGACCATCCCAAGGGGATTTCCTTTCAATCGTTTCTACTCTATCTCCTAGCCTATCCATTCCTTTAATAATAGCATCCAATTTCTGTTCAAAGGCTGAGGGTTCTTCTTTCAAAGGTATCCTCCTTTCACTTCTAGCTTTAGCTCGTTTGGATATCAAGTTAGCTTCGACACTGACAGCTATACTTTGCATATCTTCTAAAGTTTGAGGAGCTCTTTCCCTAAGTTGGTATGCCATATCAGAATCAAATCCATCAGGGAATTTGATCAATGCCAAATCTGGAGGAGGTCTGAGGTTTTGAGGGATAGCATTGTAAACATTATTGAATCTAGTACACTAATCTTGTACAATTTCTTGTGTTCCTCTCTTCAGGTTTTCATATTTTGATAAGATTTGGAGAGGATCTTCCTTCTTTTCCAATCTGTTCAAGAATTTTGTATAAAGGGTTGCTAGGTCATTGATGCTATTTGCAGGGAGGGCTCTAAACCAGGTTCTAACATCTCCAGTAAGGCTTTGAACAAATATTCTCATCCTGACATCATCAACATCAACTTCATATATCTCAAAGTAGTCTGTCACCTTTTTAGTATGTTGTTGTGTAGTGTAAGTACCAGAGCCATCGAAAGGAGTGATTTTACTTTGATAGTCTTGGGGCATAGCCCCTGGATTGGCAGGTAAATTGAGGGGGGTATACCTGTTTGCCATTGCAGTAGCTTGGGTTGAAACAACCGCTGGGGTTGGTCTAGGAGTGGTGGATGGAGGGGTGGAAGGGTGTGGTTTGAGGTTGGGATGTCTGAGGTGGTGATGATGAACTTGGAGAGGTGGTAGTGATCATAGAAAGGTTTGGTGTTCCTATAGAGGTAAGCTCAGATTGAATGGAATTCTGCAAATGTCTGTCAAGATGTGAAGTGACAATCTCAAGTTGTAAATCTTCAATAAATATTGGGTCCTGGACTGTACGGGCTAACCCAGAGTTAGAAAAGGTTACAAATAAAGAGGTCTCAAAAAATTCATCAAAGGGGTCATCCTCAAGGTAAATCCACTTCACAGGACAGGATCTTGATCTATATAAAGGCCAAGAACTAGCAGAACTCTTCTCGCTTTCTTGTCTCCTAAGAATCCTAGGGATCCGATTTGGGTTTTCAAACATAGGTGGTGGATTTGGATCAAGGTTAGCTTTGGTGTAATGAGTCCTTTCTGAAGCCAGGTTTCTAGGTGTGTTTTGGTTTTTTCTTTAAATAGATTGGAAAATACAACTTCTTACATTTTCTTTAAGAGGTTTTAGGTATGGGGTTTGAACTTTCTCAAAGACTTATTTGATAAGAGGAACTGATCAAGAACTTGAAACCAGATGTTTAATGCATAAACTAGACTGGAGATAGACTGAAGCAACATTCATTTACTTATGCAATTGCAAAGCAAGAGTAGTTCAAAGGCTACCTGGCGAATTTCAGGCTCCGTCTGTAGCTTATAAAGTAAACAATAGTAACAAACAAATTATTCAGATCCCCAGCGGAGTCACCACTATGTTAGCACTCAGATTTTCCTTGAAGTTGTTGGAAGAGGAAAGGGGTCCAAGGTAACCACAAACCAACTTTTAGGTACATAATCTAGCCAATCTGTACCTAGAGAGGGCTCTCTCTTTATTATTTAGCTTGGTTTTTGAAAGATATTAGGCTAGTTGTGAAGTTTAGGGGTTTTGTTTGAATTTGGGTGGTGAGATTCAATAGCAGAGGGGTAGGACTGAGTAGTTCAGGCCATTGGGCTAATGGATTCAAAGAATATGGCTTAACTGGACTTGGTTTCTTAACAAAAGATGGTTTCACAAAGCAAGATAGTCAAACATGGAACAAATAACAACTTGGGATAGATGGAATGGGCTTAAAATTGGTGAAGGGCAGTTAAGAATCCTTCAGCATATTTAATGAGGGAACTTGAATGATTACTACTAAATAGAAATTAAGTATTCTTTAATAAATAATCAAAATGAACGAACTAGAAAACAGGAGAAATTAAGATTTCACTGCTTATCCTAATTCAGAAGAAAACATATAGAATAATAATGATTGAAAACGGAGTGCAATCAAGCAAATTCTGAATTAATCTTCTTTGTTTATCATTCAGATGTGAAACATAGATGATATAATAAACAAGAAAAACTTTAAAACATAAGTTATAGAGGACTTATTGATCCGGTGTTTGATTCAAGAAATCTATGGAAAGTCCTTTGCTTCAATTCTTTATCCAGCAAGCCATACAAAAGTTGGACCAATCAACACTTTATTCCAAAATAATCAATATTACAACAATGTCTAAGAATCCAAACTCAATACTCTAATTGAGGGGGTATTTATACAAATTTTTTTACAAAAAATATCTCATAACAGAGTGAGATATATTTTAGGATGACTAAGAATAAGTTACAAAAAAATAGAGACAACTAGTCTCGAAGATAGGAGAAAGGTAAACTGATGTTTTGCTGTTCCTATTCTCGCTGAATGTGCTGGAGGTAGGCCCTATGATTTGGCTTGCTGCTGTCTTCTTTAGTAACTTTGTGCTGGCTACTCTGTTTTGACTGATGCTCTTTACCTGCTTTGATACACTTGGACCTGTTTGATCCCTGTTCATCTTTGTTCATTATTTACTACAGTAAATAACCCAAAATTTACATTTTACCAATGATAAATTTACAAAATTTCCAACATGTCTTCCCACCATTTTGGCTCTGGCAATCTGTGTTTCTGAAATTTCCTCAAGGTCTCATCAGTTTTTGTATATCTGAAAAATTTGGGCTGAATTGGGAACAAGTGTTTTAGCTCATGCTCGACATAGAATAAGTTCTCTAAGCTATCATAGAGAACTCGACCTATGGGGAGTGCTTTTATTCCTGATGTACTTGTTGATGAACTAGCTTGATTGCTAGCATACTTATTCAATTTGTCTACATAATCTATATGCTTCATTAATCACCAAAGGACTTGGTATCCCTTTATTCTGCAAAATAGTGAACTTCTCCATAAAAGAATTAATTTCCACTTGCATATCTTGACATCTTCTCTCTAAATTCTGCATCAAAGTTTTCTTGGTTAGCACCCTTTTGATTTCCAAAATAGTGTCTGTCCTGTCTGAGATGCCAAATTCTTCCAGTTGTCATTATTTCTGTTATTCAAAAAATGTATGAGCCGATTGGCTTGATCAGGCATTTGTCCTAACAGAGCTTTTGTATTTTGAATTTCTCCCTGTGCTGCTTTCACTAGATCAATATGTTCATAGATCACTCAGATGGATGACCAAACATCATTTATGGATTGGGTGATGTTGGCCCAAAGAATTTTCTTGATCTCTGCAAGAATTTTCTTGATCTCTGCCAACGCTGCTCCAAGAGTTGATTGGATTGCTGTTGGTACTACTGGTATCACATTGGGAGGCTGGGAGGTCGACTCTCCCTGCTTGTCCTTCAATGCCTTTTCAAGTGCTTGTTTAGTATCATTTAGTCATTCATTGAGCTTTAAGAGTAAATCCATCAGCTCTTCTTCAGATTTTTTCTTTATAACTTCATCAGTCTGTGGATGTCTTGAAGGTGGCAGTTTTAATTGCTTCCTTACGACAGCAATATCTTCATCTTTCTTTTTGATTAAAGCCTCTGTTGCCTTTGCATCTTTGGGATCATGGCCCAATCCAATAATTATTTCTTCTAATATTTTTATTCTATTACCTTTGGCTTGAGAGGAGGCCTTTTCCAAGTGTAGTTGAGCAGTAGTGTTATCCAAAGAATTTTGTAACCTATGGGACATCATTGCCTTGCCAGTCAAGGTTGAGTAAATCATTTCTCCCATTTGCTTATACAACTCAATTTGATCCAAAGGATGAATATTCTTCGCCATGACTTCGAAATTTGTTCTGAGATAATCTGTTGCTGATCTAGGCTGCTGCACTTTGGGCTTGAAATAGCTCATTATCATCTTGCCTTCCTTGATGTTATAGGTTGACATCAATCTTTGTTGATTTGTAGGAGCCATCTTCAAATATTGGTTATAAACCTGCATCCTCAGTGGATCATTCCTGGCTTTTATTTCTGTGAATTTTTTCTTGATGTCTGAGGCATTAGTCCCTGGTGGCTTGGAAGAATATATATCTACGCTTTTCTGCCTTTCTAGCTCCTGCCTCTGAGAGCTAGTAGATGTTACTCATGTTGGGAAAGTTTGTTGGCTTTCCACTCTTTCTTCCCTTTGACTATCTGTATTTTATTCTACAAATTCCTCCTCTGAAAAGGGATTTAACCTCTATCACTTTGTTCCAGGTTGTCCTGATGGTTCACTGGTAGGGTTAGTTTTTTCCCTATCTCTCTTTTTGTTTCTTTCCTCATTTAGAGGAGTTTACAGAATTGGCGGCTCCCCTATATTGACATGAGTGGGAGGAGTTTGTATTTGAGCCTGTTCTCTGGAAGTTTCAGGCTTCTTAGACATTGTAGGCAGTTAAGTGTGTTGAAAACTTGTTTCTAATTCCTTGCCCTTTGAAGACCCTGTAGCTGGTATAGCAGTTTCCTGTGAAGGTTGCTGAGAGGTCCCAGCACTGGAGACACCAACTCCTGACCTTTGAGATAACTTAAATGATACTTGACCAAAAGAATCCAAGTCAAGTGTTTTCTCAAGATCTCTCATAACTTTCTCAAAATTGACCTATTCACTATCATGCTCTACTAGGATACCTTCCCTCCATTCATCCATATTTGCATATTTTTCAATTTCTGGAATTCTATGGTGAATATATGGGGACAACCTGTTCTTCATTCTCCTATTACATATAAAACTGTTAGGATAATATGGTTTCCACTCAAAACTCTTTTGCAACTTAAGTTTCCCTTCTAAAATTTTTTCTGCTTCTTTCCATGCTTCTTTAGTGTTGCAGACAAAAGGGCCTAGCTGGTTCTTGATTCTAAGCTGAGCTTTCTTCTTGGAATTACAAAAATGGACTAGGTCTGCATTTATCATTTGTCTGAAATATTGCAATGAAAAGAGTCTCATTGGAACATACTTTGGCATCTTAAAAGGGCAGAGTTCACATCCTTAGATCCTGATTTCTGTGTGATTCTTATATAGGTACCAGTCACCTATCCTGTACTGCTTGGAGAGTTGGAGGATTTTCTTCATATCACCATTTATCATAGGAGGGGAAACTCATGTCAATAACGTGGTTTCTGCATGGATAAATAGGTCAATGAACTCATTGTAGGTGTAAGGGGACTCAATGGTATTATGGAAAATGGGACTCCAAAAAATGACAGACCTCGGATTGCCTCTGGTGTCAAGTTTCTTGACATGGAAAGGGAAGTTGTATGACTGATGATACAACATAAGATGATAGAAGAAAGTGGTGTATTTGAAGACTCCTTCATTGTCAAGTCTTAGGAATTGGTCATGAATTTTGTTGGCAATATAGGTAGCATAATCATATTTAACAGAAGGGGGCTATCCTGGAGTAAAAATTGACAATAATACTAAGGTTATCTCATCAACATACTCTCCGGAGTTGAATCCCATGATTGAGGCTATCATATCAATAATAATTTTTTTTGCATCTGTGAAGAAAGCCTGCAGATAAGGAGGTGGGCCTTTAGGCTGATGTTTAGGGTTTATAAACATCTGACAGATGCGAGTTAGTTTTTCTTGAGACAACTGGGGAGCTATTTCAAGTAAGTATCCCATAGAAAGGGGAGTGAGAGCATGAATGGAATGGAATTGTAGCATTTCATTGATAAATTGAGCAGTTATGGGAAGAAGGACTTCTTGACTTGGGGACATGACTGCTCTTTGATTGGGGTCATAACTAGCACAACAGTGATGAATGATATATGGGAAAACATGGAATGAAGGGAGGAAGTACATGGGAAGGTTGGATTCCCACAGTCCTAAGATGTCAAAGCCATTAAGATAGCTGTCTCTGGTTTGGAAAAATATTTTAAGGTGGTTTTCATTACCTGATAAGTCTTTTCTCTGGAAATATTTATCGGCCAGGGGCAGATAATCTAAATCTTTGTAAGGGGCGTTCATAGGTACAACATTCAGAGCTATAGGAGTTTCCATCACTGGTTCTTGTGGATTCAGAAATGGAATTCAGGTTTTCTGTGAGAAAATAGGCCAAGCAGTAGGTTTGGAAACTTTTATGGTAAACACAGACTGGAATAGAACTGAATTTGGCCCTTTCTTGTAGAATTTTTAGTAGAAAACCAAAATTACAGGGTTTTAGTGAAAATTGGATAAATACCTGTATCAAGGAAATGGACAGTACAATGACGGGTTGAATGACAGGTTCCAGGTTGAATTACTGCAAGCTTTTTGATCAGGTGGCGGTCTGTAAGCTCGAACAGTTGACTTGAATGATGTTTTGCATGGGAACACAATCGCAGCATATAACAATGAAAATGACATTACATTGGCTTTATTTGTAAAATCTAGGTTGGAGGGGGTTTATTGGATTATCAGGCGGGTGACGTATGTATGGAGATGACATTTTGTCATTTTTTTGGGGGAGACGTAAGCGGTATGTTCTCGCACCACTTTTAGAGTTAAGTAGTTTTGGGCGGAGGGCGAGTGATCACATCGAACGCACGATGCGTGGAGGAGGTATGGGTGGAAAACCGCTTGGTGATCATGCGTTAAAGTGCGGTCACTAGGGGGGGAGCGATATCAGCGACGACTGTCGGATGATGGGGGAGCGATCATGCGGTGGACGGGAAGTGAGGTAGGTGGGGCTTTATGTATGTGGGCCCAATACACTTAACATTTAATCAATTATATCGGGTCGACTGAGAATGGATGGGAAGGTGATTAACTAACCCAGAGGGTTAGTTAATCCCGTGTAATGAAGCGAAAGGCTGAGGTCCTTAATGAGTTATGGATTAACTCATTAGTCCTTTTTTAAACGTTTATTAGGGTTGTATTCAACCAGGGGCGGGGTATATAAGAATTTGGGGATTTCTATGTATATTTACATATTAAGGGATAGGGTGTCGGGAGCTATATAATATAAGTAAGAAGTTAATATGACAAATGAAATGAAAGTGCTAAGTTAAAACATTTCGATTATACATTTAAACTTAGGTTTTAAGTGGAAAAAGGGGTTTTTTAGGTGACATTGTTTATTTTCTTAAGTAAAAAATAGAATTTTTACTTAGGAAATGAGTTCCTGAAGTCAAATGAATGATTTATGGAAAATTTTAAGTACTAAGGCTTTTTGAATCATTGGGCCGAGGGTCCGGTCCCCCCAAAAGTCAGAGAAATGCTCTGAGCCCCTTTAATTTTCAAAGACCTTAATACTTCAGGGGGAATTAGTGAAATCTTTAGGGAAAAAATGTGAAGGGAAGTTAATTATTTGACCTTGTTTTGCTTGAACTGCATCAAGTGAAATGTCTGCCTTATCCTTGTGATAAAAGTGAAAATTAACACATTTAAAGACATTATCCATCACAAGTAATTCTGCAACACAATCTACCTACCCTACCTACTTTAGCCTGACATTTTTTCTTCTTTATTAGGGTGCACTTGGACTAGCAAACGCTTATCACACTTTTCTTTTACATATAAAAATCTATCTAAGTCTAACCTTATTACATCCAAGGGCTTAGATTAAACTGTTGAGCTCCTTTTATTCAATCTACCTATCTACTTATCTGCCAAGATTAAACAGTTTGGTCAGATTTTTTTCTCTACTTCTAAAACATGAAATTCAAATATGAACTAGCCAAGCTTAAACTATTTGACTATTCACCAATTGTGGCATAAGTTAACAAGCTGCACACAATTGTTTATTACATAAGAGTAAAAAGTAGTGGCATTTAGACTTGCGCACTTTCATTGGTCTTTCTTTTGGTGGGGTTCATTTTTATTCACTTTTTTGACCATTTTATTTCTTTTCACCCTTTGATTTTTCTTTTAGGGTATACCCTCTTTACATTTTTTTAATTTTTTTTTATTTTTCTATAATATGGAAAGCCTTTGCAATAAGGAAAGGTATGAACATATTACATAGCTCATCAAGTCAATCATGAAATATGACAACTATTGGTATATGAGCATAACAGATCCAGAAAAACCCTTCAAAATCAAATCAAACCCTGTGCTACTATACCTGGCCTAATATCAGTTTCTAGATCCAATCAATTTGGCCGAGATCCTTACAGAGAGAGCCCTCTCTTGGCCTAGTACGGCTAGCTACTTGACTAAGCATGGTTTGTGGTTAGCCTGGAATTGCCTTCCTTCAGCCTGAGGTTTAATCCAGGTGCTAACAAATTACACGAGAGCTAGGTACAGTCCCAGTTGACTGGTTGAATGGACACAATTTGACTTTGATGCTGGAGAGCATCAACCAGTTGATGGAGGTCTACCGAATAATGATCCCACAAAGCGATATCCTACATGCCATAGAGAGGACTATGAGGTGATATGTTAGAGGCACAAATGATTGGGAGGTGGTGACAACTGCCACCAAGGACATTGATGTGCATGAGGAGTTGTTTGACATCCCTGCGGGCCATGCTAGACATCATGGTCCAATTAAAATATAATATTTTAATTATGTTTATGTAACTCATTTTGTTTATGATTGATTCACTAGATCTTGGGGCTTTTTCCCCAACCATGATGAGGTCCCCATATACTTTGCTTGACAATTAGATCCAAAGTTTGTGCTGCATATGAGGCTAGATTATAAAAACACCCCATAATGGTTTTATGGATCCAGTAAGGGACATAGTTATGATCATCCCAAGGCTCGTAGGGAACTTGGCCATTGTTAAGCAACCAACTCACAAAATAGAAGAAAAGATAGATCAATGCCTTCAAAATCAGCCTCTTCGAGGGGGCAACCTCCTTTACATTATACAAATGAACAATTCTTTGATGATACAAATGACAAAACCTCCTTTCTATATATAGTAGTCTAATGGGTCACAATATGATCAAAGTCGACATAAGAATAATAATATAAGGGCACAAAAATAACAATAGTGGGCTTCTATAGGGTACAATAATAACAATATGGGGACAATAGGGGCACAACAATAACAATCAGGGTTAAAATGACAATAGTAATGGGGAAATCACTAGTATTATAGGGACCTAACATCTCCTCTCCTTCAAAAAAGTGTTGTCCTCAACGCTTGAGTAGTTCTGGATGCTTCTGTATAAAATTATCACCCTCCCATGTGGAATCTTCAGCGGGTAAGTTCTTCCACTTGATGAGATACTCCGAAATTGATCAATTTCGTAGATGTCGAGTTATTTTTTCTGTGGCTGCTTCAAGTTCCAATATGATTTTTCCTTCCTCATCAAGTTCTGGAAATATTGTTTGAATTGGGAGATTGTCACCTATAACCTTCTTTAAACATGAAACATGGAAAGCTGGGTGCACTCGGGAAGCTGCAGGAAGCTCCAATTTGTATGCCATTGTACTAATCTTTTGCAACACCTTGTATGGACCATAATACTTTGGTGATAATTTATTATCCTTCTTAACTTGCTTGAGTGACATTTGTTTATATGGTTGTAGCCGTTGGAATACCCAGTCACCTACATCAAAACTTGTTTCACTGCGATGTTGATCTGCCTGTTGTTTCATTCTATTCTGCGCCAAAGTGAGGTTATCCTTTAAGAGTTGGAGAACCTGTTGTTGATGCTCAATGTGATATTCCACTACTTGAACCTTATAATTTCTCTTAAATATGATGTGATGGATGGTGGATGATATCCATAAAGTGCCATAAATGGTGTTATTTTTGTTGCAGTATGGAAGGAAGTGTTATACCACCATTCAGCCAGAGGCAACCATTTGACCCATTATGTTTGTTTATCAAATACAAAGCAATGAAGATATTATTCCAAACATTTGTTTACTATCTCATTTTCCCATCAGATTGAGAATGATAAGATGAGCTATGAGCTAACTGAGTACCAAGACAAGAAAATAATTCTGTCCAAAAATTTCTAGTGAAAATGGGATCTTTGTCGCTTAAAATAATCTTTGGGTTTCCATGTAGCTTTTGAATTGTTTCCATAAATGTAGTAGAAACTGTACTTGCTTTACATGGATGTGATAATGCACAAAATTGTGCATACTTGGTAAGTCTGTCAAATACCACCATGATGACACTTTTCCCTTCAGACTTGGGTAAACCTGTGATAAAATACATTGAAACCTCCTCCCAATGTTGGTTTGGAATGGATAAAGGTTGTAATAGACCTGGGGTCTTAATTGTTTCAACTTTATTTTGTTGGAAAACCAAATATTATGCCACAAACTTTTGAATATACGATTTAAGGCAATCCCAAAAAAATTCCTTCTTCACCCTGTAGTAAGTTTTTAAAAATCCTGAGTGCCCTCCTAAGGGAGAGGTGTGCAATTCCATAAGAACCTTTTGTTTGAGTTGGGAATTCTTACATAGGTATAAGTGATCTTTCTACCATAACGAATCATTTTTCCAGCTAAATGTATCACATGTACTAGGATCTTGTTGTAACTTTTGAATAAGTGCCCAGAATTCTTCGTCATTCTTCTATTCCTCCCTTGCTTCGTTTATCCAATCCGGTTGGATAATATAAATGGCACAAACAATGCTTCCACATCCTCATCCTTTCTTGAGAGTGCATCTGCCACAACATTTTGCTTCCCCTTTTTGTAGATGATTTCAAAGTCATAACTCAACATCTTTGTGACCCATTTTTTCTGCTCTTCTGAAGATAATATTTGTTCTAAGAAGTATTTAAGAATATCATGATCTGTTTTTACCTTGAAGTGTCTTCCCATTAGGTAGGGTCGCCATTTTTTAAGTGCATGTAGCATTGCCAACATTTCCTTCGCATAAATAGCTTTGTGTAAATACTTTCCTTTGATTGGAAAACTTTGAAAGCAATGGGTCTTTCTTCTTGCATTGAAACAACACCAATTCCATTCCCTGTGGCATCAAATTCCACAATAAAGATTTTTGTGAAGTCTGGCGTAGCTAAGACCGGTGCTTGGTACATTGCCTCTTTAAGATGTTTAAAGGTGTTCGTTGCTTCTGGAGTCCATGAAAATGCATCTTTATTCAATAATGTTGTTAGAGGTGCTACTGTTCTCCCATAATTCTTAACAAATTTGTGATAATACCCTGTCAACTCGAGAAATCCTCATAGATTATTTATGGATGTGGGTATTTTCCATTCCTTAATGGATTTAATTTTTCTAGGGTCTACCTTAACACCTTCATGAGATACAATATGACCCAGATATTCCACCTCTTGTACTCCAAAGAAAAATTTGGAGCTTTTTGCATATAATTGTTTCTCCTCAAATAGTTTGAGAACCCTATCAACATGTTGAACATGATCCTTCCAAGACTTTTGTAGATCAGTATATCATCAAAAAATACTAACAAAAATTTTCTAAGGAAGGGTTTGAAAATGGAATTCATCAAACCTTGAAATGTAGAAGGTGCGTTGGTAGTGTCAAAAGGCATGACCAAAAATTCATAATGACCCTCATGAGTTCTAAACGCTGTTTTCGAAATGTCTTTAGTCTTCAGTCTTCATTCTCATTTGATGATATCCTGAATGAAGATCCAACTTGGTGAAGTAAATTGATCCATGCAATTCAACAAATAATTCATCAATGACAGGAATGAGAAATTTATCTTTAATAGTGAGCTTGTTGATGTCCCTATAATTCAGACACATGCACCATGACCCATCCTTCTTATGCACCAATACTACTGGAGCAGATAAAGAACTATGACTAGGTTGAATTATACTAGCCTCTAGCATTTCTGTAACCATACGTTCAATTTCACTCTTTTGGGCATAGGGATATCTGTCAGGCCTGATGTTTGGAGGAACACTTCCTGGAATCAAATGAATAGCATGATCATGATCACGAATAGGTGGGAGACCTTTAGGAGTCTCAGATACCTTGGAATGATTGTCCAAGGCTTTTTGGAGATCTGGAGAAATAGATGTTTTCGATGTGGGAACCTCTAGCGAACATAATTGTGCAATTATGCCTCGTTGTTCTTTATTTATAAGATTTGTCATTCTGTTAGATCTGATTATCTTTCCTGGTTTCCCTATGATACCCCTTAATTCAACTTCCTTTCCTTCCAAAGAAAATTTTATGAAAAGTTCTTGAAAATTAAAAGCTATTGTACCTAAGGATTGTAGCCATTGGAATCCTAGTACAACATCAACACCACCCATTGGAATGGAAAGCATTGGGCTATTCAATACATATTCTCCCATAGATAACTTTATATTATGGCACTTTCTAGAGAAATTTATGGTTCCTCCACTTGCAACCATCACTTGAAGCTCTGGTGTTGGATATAGGAAGCAATTCAATTCCTTGGCTATCTTACAATGAATAAAATTATGAGTACTGCCTGAATCAATCAACACTATTACCTTTTTATTTTTGATATGTCCTTCTTTTCTTATTTCTCTAGGGTTTGTTCTTGGTGTATATCCTCTTCTTTTGACATTTCCTGTTCCTTTTCTTCCTCCTCTTCACAATCTATGTAGAATAATTTCTTCTCAGCACACTTATGACCTTTAGTGTATTCGCTATCACAACTGTAACAAAGACCTTTTGCTCTTTTTTCTTCCAATTGTTGTGGTGTCAACCTTGTGGGTTGTGGAAGGCTAGCAGTAACAACACTTCCATATTTATAGTTGTGAGTGGTAGGCTTCCTTGTTGCCATAATTTTTCTTTCCATTTTTCTTGCCAACTTGAATGCCTTATCCAATGAATCAGGTTCCCATAGGCAAAGCTCATGTTGGATGTTATCCTTTAAAGTCCCTATGAACACATCAATCTTATGCTCCTATGGAATATCTTTCACCGTTATATTCAAATTTTGGAAGTCCTCAATGTGATCCATCATTGAACCCTTTTGTTTGAGATTTATCAATTGGCTAAAAATGGTGTTTCTTTTTGTATCCTCATAATGTGCTATCATTTCTTTCGTAAAAATTGTCCAAGTGACAATTTGTTTACGAGAGCAAAGCCATCGATACCATACAAACTGATTTGGTTCCAAATATAAAGTTGCAATGCGTACCTTTTGTTTGTTTTGCACATTATGGAGATCGAAATATTGTTCTATCTATAATATCCATGTTACAGGATCCTTGCCATCAAAATTCCTCATATCGATCTTTGGAATGTGGTGGTTCTTTGTTCCAATGTTAGAGTCTATGAAACCATGATTAACATTTCTTTTGTTCTCATCATGAGTTTCCTCTACTACCTTTTCGCCATTAAGAAGCCTTTCTTGTAGCAACTTTGTCAAACTTTCCTTCAAACCTTTGACTTCTTTCTTCAAATATTCAATGTTATCATTCTTCGAATCATGACTAACATTTCTTTTGTTCTCATTATGAGTTTCCTCTACTTCCTTTTCACCATTAGGAAGCCTTTATTGTAGCAACCTTTTCAAACCCTCCTTCCAACCTTCCATGTCTTTCTTTAAACCATCCATCTTAGCTTTTGTTACTTTTTGTGAGAGTGAAATTTGTTGCACTTGGTCTCGTAATTTAGATATATCATGTTTCATTTCTTCCTCTTCTTCATGAGTCATGCTAGAGGTTTTAGGTTGCTTACTAGGTGTTCCCATTTTATTTCTTTGGGGCATCAATTAATGATAATAATTCTTCACTATTCCCTTTGAATTCCTTCAAATTAATTTTTCAAACCAAACTTATGCAAAATTAAAAAAAAAACTACACACACCGTTTTTCACTTTGTAGTAGATCGATAATGAATATACTGTATCTCTATACTTTCGTATCTCCAAGGTATGAAATTTTGTCCTACGGTAGCCCTCTGAGTCCTATTTCTAATCCCATAAGTCTGATCAATATTAGATTCACCAAGGAAGAGTTATGCCAAATATCCCACGATGGTCTTATTATAGGTTGGTTCAATAGAGTGAACTTGTACGAAGTTCCACGTGTCACTTTTTCGACCTTGATACAAAGAAAACTACAGGTTGTCCTCTTTTTGTAACTTCTTACGAAATTTCAATCTGATGCTTAGATAAAATGTTATGACGTTTTTCCCTAGGTCACTTATTTGATATATAATTCAGGATCTTGCAAAAAACCCTAATTTCCTTAGATCATATCTACAAAAATATAGCAAGAAAAGCTCTGAAATTTGGACCCGAGGTTGAGATATATTTTGGCTCAAAAGGGTTTTGTTCTTAGCTTCTGAAACATCACAGAACAAAAGTTATAGCAAAAATTCCACGAAGGCTCGTTTGGAGCAGCGAAACCCTAGAATCCAAAGCTTTGATACCAAATTTTATGCAACCAACTCACAAAATAGAAGAAAAGATAGGTCAATGCCTTCAAAATTAGCCTCTTCGAGGGGGCAACCTTTTCTACATTACACAAATGAACAATTATTTTATGATACAAATGAAAAAATCTCCTTTCTATATATAGGAGTCTAATGGGTCACAATATGATCAAAGCCAACATAACAATAATAATATAAGGGCACAACAATAACAATCTTGGGCTTGTATGGGGCACAATAATAACAATATGGTTACAATAGGGGCACAAAAATAACACTAAGGGCTACAATGACAATAGTAATGGGGGAATCACTAGTATTATAGGGACCTAACATGCCCCTCTCCTTAAAAAAAGTGTTGTTCTCAACGCTTGAGTAGTTCTAGATGCTTCTGTATAAAATTATCATCCTCCCACGTGGAATCTTCAGCGGGTAAGTTCTTCCACTTGATGAGATACTCCGAAATTGATTGATTTCGTAGCTGTCGAGTTCTTGTTTTTGTGACTGCTTCAGGTTCCAATATGATTTTTCCTTCCTCATCAAGTTCTGGCAATATTGATTGAACTTAGATTTTTCACCTATAACCTTCTTTAAGCATGAAACATGGAAAACTAGGTGCACTCGGGAAGCTGCAGGAAGCTCCAATTTGTATGCCATAGTACCAATCTTTTGCAACAAATTGTACGAACCACAATACTTTGGTGATAATTTATTATCCTTCTTAACTTGCTTGAGGGAAATTTGTTTATATGGTTTTAGTTGTAGGAATACCCAGTCACCTACATAAAAACTTGTTTCACTGCGATGTTGATCTGCCTGTTGTTTCATTCTATTCTGCGCCAAAGTGAGGTTATCCTTTAAGAGTTGGAGAACCTGTTGTTGATGCTCGATGTGATCTTCCACTGCTTGAACCTTAGATTTTTCTATTAAATATGATGTGATGGACAGTGGATGATATCCATAAAGTGCCATAAATGGGGTCATTTTTGCTACAGTATGGAAGGAAGTGTTATACCACCATTTAGCCAGAGGTAACCATTTGACCCATTTTGTTTGTTTATCAGATACAAAGCAATGAAGATATCCTTCCAAACATTTGTTAACTATCTCAATTTTCCCGTCAGATTGAGGATGATAAGATGAGCTATGAGCTGACTGAGTACCAAGACAAGAAAATAATTATGTCCAAAAATTTCCAGTGAAAATGGGATCTCTGTCACTTACAATAATCTTTGGATTTCCATGTAGCTTTTGAATTGTTTCCATAAATGTAGTAGAAACTTTACTTGTTTTAAATGGATGCGATAATACACAAGTGTGTATACTTGGTAAGTCTGTCAACTACCACCATGATGACACTTTTTCCTTCAGACTTGGGTAAACCTGTGATAAAATCCATTGAAACCTCCTCCCAACATTGGCATGGAATGGATAAAGGTTGTAATAGACCTGGGATCTTAATTGTTTCAACTTTATTTTGTTGGAAAACCAAACATTCCACCACAAACTTTTGAATATCTGATTTAAGGCCATCCCAAAAAAATTCCTTCTTAACCCTTTGGTAAGTTCTTAAAAATCCTAAGTGCCCTTGTAAGGAAGAGGTGTGCAATTCCATAAGAACCTTTTGTTTAAGTTGGAAATTCTTACATAGGTATAAGCGATCTTTGTACCATAACGAATCATTTTTCCAGTTAAATGTATAAGATGTACTAGGATCTTGTTGTAAGTTTTGAATAAGTGCCCACACTTCTTCGTCATTCTTCCATTTCTCCCTTAATTCGTTTATCCAATCTGGTTAGATAATAGAAATGGCGCAAAGAAATGCTTCCACATCCTCATCCTTTCTTGAGAGTGCATCTACCACAACATTTTGCTTCCCTTTTTTGTAGATGATTTCAAAGTCATAACTCAACATCTTTGTAACCCATTTTTGCTGTTATTCTCAAGATTTTCTTTGTTGTAAAAAGTATTTAAGACTATCATGATCTGTTTTTACCTTGAAGTGTCTTCCCATTAGGTAGGGTCGCCATTTCTTAAGTGGATGTAGTTGATGAGCCTCGATATTGCAACAAGAATGATGCAACTCCCAAGGCTACTGACTTTAATAATTAACTCGGGGTTCGTACAAATTTAAGAAGTGTCGACATACAATGTGTCCTTCCTTTGTTGTCATGATGTAATGGAGTGCATTTAATGAAGTCAAATCCTAAACTAATTGCAGAAAATTAAATGTTCAAAATGGAAACTTAACCTATTGCAAAAAAGAAAGTACAAGGAAAGAGACAAAAATTCAATGCTAAATCACACCATTTCCTAATTAACTACCAAGAAACTATGCTTTTCAATAATGCTAAATTATCATGAACCAAATACTACTATCTAAGAATGGAAGTAAGAAGCATCAAACATCACTAATGTGCAAGTAAAGGGACTGAAATAAATCTGTTTTTGTCTTTTTGTCTTTTCATGCAAAATCAAGTATGCAAACTAATGTCTTTTGGTGATGTGGTAGGTGAATTAAGGATGTTGGAGGTTGGATGGAAGGGTTAAGAGATGGTTGGATGGTGTGGGAGACCCTTGGGAGGCTTTTGGTGACTTCCTATAGGTTTTTTCTCAATTCGGCCTTAAAACAGACTATTTCAGGAAAACCTACATGATGTACTAGAAACCTACAGGATGATCCTGTAGGAATTATAGTGAACCTACAGGATACAACTGAGAGAAAAATGTGAGGCGTTGGAGGTGATGGGACGCCTAATAAAGGTGTGTGATGGGTGGAATGGAGTGGGAAAATGCCTAGGATCACTTAGAACTCAAAACCAAAGTTGGGAGATGGATGGATTTGCTCAAGAAGCTTGGAGAAGTTTCCTTGTGAAATGATGAAATTGGTGAGGGTTTAATGAATAAGAAAATCAAATCCAAACTGGATGGGACAAATTTTGTTATTAACTAGGATTTCTTAGGTCCTCACTCCAAGTGGAATCACTCAAAAATACCTCTGTTAACTCATGCTAAAAAAATAAAAAAAACATTACTAGTCGAAAATCTAAGAATTCAAGAACTTGTGAGCTAGTAAATCTAAAAACATGCCTAACCAAATCAAGTGCAAATTCAATGGGGTAATTTTTTTTTATGAACTAGAATGTGTTTTTGATCTAATGCAAGTGGAATCAAGTCGATTGAAGCTCATTAGCATGCTTTAAAAAATAGCAGAAATTCACTGTTCTTTGCTAAAAATGAGGTCCAACAATCTAGATTTGGGAATAAGAAGACTAATGCAAGAAACTCAATGATTATTATTAACTTCCAAAGCTTTTCCAAGGATGAAATAATGCTTGTGATCCTACAAAAGGACTTACATCAACCATTTAACTCAATCCTACAACAAGAAATCATTAATACTAAATACAGAAATAGAAAGAAATAAAAACTAGAGATGCATGTGAATAAACAATGAAAAGGAGGAAAGAAAATGATACAAAAGGGCTCTGAGATTCCTGGGATGGCCAAGCCCAAGGAAACTCAGAGACCTATGGAGGAGAAAAATATTTAGAAGTTGAACATGACACCAATCTTCATTATTTTCATTAATAGAATTACATCCCTTCAAGAAAACACAATGGAGCTGTAAGAATGCAAGCTCTCTCCACAAGAACACTAATGAAAATGTCCCCCTAGAGGAAAATTTGACTTGGTACTTATGCAAATGATTAGGAATCATTCCCCATGAATGGAGGAAGCTTTCCCCACCAAAATCCCTTAATTAGTGGATCGAGTCCCTAATACTAGGAATTTGCATTAAATGGCAGGGAACACATTCCTAGATTTTCTCAATCATTGGAGTTCCAAAATTTGTGTCATAATTCCATAATATATTGTTGACTTATTATTTATTATTGATCCTCCAGTAGTAGGGAACAAGTCCTTAAATTATCTTCTCCTCCAACTCTTCATAATTTGCCCAATATTCTCATAATATTCCACAAAAAATAAATAATATTAGACACAAATATTCAATTATTCATAAACCTTCGTAATGAATATATTAAAGTTAAAAATAAATTACCTAATGCAAAAAGAGAGGTTTAATGTGCTGAAGGATGGTCATAGGCCTTAATTTATGTTTTAAATTAGAGGCATGGGCCTTAATTTATGTCTAATTTAGAGGCCCATCATACCTCCCTACTGAAAGTGTTGCTCATCCTCTAAGAAACTTAGTGACCTCATTATGCCTCATCCATGGCCCTGGTGGCCTCTCTCTTGTGCATTAGGAATCTTGGTTGTAAGTTCTGCAAGGACAAGCCAAAAAAACATATTTGTGCAAAGAAAAATCCTTGTTTCTTGAGACCATTAGTTTGCCTTCTTCCCCTTATTCAAGATGGTTCTTGATTATTTTTTTAGTTTGGCAAGGTCTTCCACACCCTTATCAACATTGTGCTACCTTGTTCCGCCATTTATTTTCCTTAGGACTGCCTCCTGTAGGATTTCTTGGTCACTGTAATTCTTACAGGATCATCCTGTAGAAAACACAATCCCTTTATAAACTGAAGTAAAGGAGTGGAAAAAATAACAGAAATGGTGGAGGAATGAATGGTAGTGAGTGGTAAAATAAAAATGTGAGTGACAGGGTTCTCTTTGTGATCCTCCTTTGCTCTTTGATCGTCCTTCTTGCTGACCTGCAAATGGAAATTTCATGAAAAAGGAGAGGATGCTCTCTTTGTTTTTTTTTCAAGAATGGAATGGGATGGATGAATGATGAATAGATAGTGAATATGAAGTGGATGGATGGCTTGGAGTGCTTTGGTGACCTTGGCCTTTGCAAAAATTTCTTCTTTTAAATGCTTCTCTCATTCCTTGAAATCATCACCCTTCATAATTTGACTTTTCAACATTGCATGAGTGAAGGAGTGAGTTGCAATCAACTAGTTGAAGGCGGATGAGACTGCTAACCCATCCGTAACTTATAAAACCTCATTTCTCATGCATTGACAACAAATTTCTAACTATAATATGCTCAAGAGAAGAGGTCAAGAATATTGCATACCTGTACCTACATGATGGTTGTTGGAGAGACATGCATGCTATTGCTGAGTTGATGTTGATGTGCAGGTGTTGGATGGTGATGCTGATGATCCTAATGCTACTGCTAAGCTCTAGAGGAGCTTCTTTGACCTCTGGATCTCCTTTAAAACTGCTCACTACCAATCCTGTAGGTGTTGTTCCGTATCCTGTAGGTTTACGAGACAACATCTTGTTTTGTCCATAGCTCCCAAACGGTAGACTGGATTGAGCTGAAACTTTTTGAGCATGTTTCTATCATCATTACGCACCTCCCCACATAAAAAAATGGTCAATGGATGCACATAACTCGATAAAAACTAAAAATGGTTGAAGGTAATGGAGGCTGATTTCTTGGAAATCGTGCACTGGAATTTGTTGAAATTGCTTGGGCATGTTACCGTCATCCATATGCATCTCCCTATGAAACAACTTTTTAAATGGATGCACGTATATTGAGAAAATGCAAAAATGGCTGAAGGTGATGGAGGCTAATTTCTTGGAAACCGTGCATTAGAATGTGCTGAAATTACTTGAGCATGTTACCATCATCCATATGCATCTCCCCCTGAAACAACTTGGAAAATGGATGCATGGTTTTCAAGTTATGGCAAAAACAAATTTCTGCTCTATGTATTTTTGTATCTTGTAGTAAAACAGAGCGTCCTGTAGCTTTTTAGGACAACAAGGAAAATGAGTGGTAGAAGCTTGAGAATGATGGGTGGATGGTGAAAATAGATGAGGGTGATGGATTGGCATGGCCTTGACCTTGTTGGAGCATTCGAGTGAAGTAGGAAAAAGTCAAAATTTGATTGCTTTTGACTAGGCTTGACTAATTTTCCTTTTGGTACCAACTTGTTCTTGTTGCTTGCAGAGGGTGGAGAGTATATGCATGCATGGAGCAATTTTTTTTTTTTTAAAGGCCTACTAGCTGCCTCAATGAGGTTTTGAACTAGTAGGTCTTCCTAGGCACGTCAAAAGAGCTTTTCACCTAGGATCTTTTCTCTCTTTTTTTCTTTTTTTCCCAACCCATTGACCACCTCATGGAGGTTTTCAATCAATGAGCCAATATGAGACGCCTCCAAGGAGGTTTTCAATCAATGAGCCAATCTGAGGCATCTCCAAGGAGGTTTTCACCTGAGATTTTTTTTTTTTACCCTACCCTACCCTACTTTGAAAAACAAAATCACTTTCAAGTATAAGAATACTTCCAATGGAGCCATGTGCACATCAAGATGACAAACACAATGATGTGGATGCTTGAAATGTATGCTTTGACATGTACCTAGATTTAAGAGACCAAATGATTTGACTTTGAAAGGATCAAGCATAGTTGAGGAAGAGAGTGATGCTGCAACTTAGTGACTATTTGGAACCATATTTCAATATAGTTGTGATGCCTCTCGTCCACTTACTGATTTAGATAATTTTGTATGTCTTCTTCTACCATGATCTTCAAGTCTTCCTCTTTTTGCTGATTGATCTCTTGAATACATGGAGGATTTGATAGTAACCATGAGGTAGCTTTCTCACTCTCTGATTTTGTTGTCTTCTCTTCATCAAATGCAGCCCATGGTTCTTTGATATTCTCTTTTGAGTCTTCTTCTTATGGATGTGGTCCTTCAATGATATCAATATAATCTATTTTTTGCAATACTCTTCCTGAGCTATGGTGAATACCATTGATCTCAAGAGGAGATGTTTGGAGGTGCTGTACCTTAGCATTGTAAGTGGGCTAAGTTACTTCAATGTGTGGGTTTGGAAATGGTGGTACAAGTAGTTGAGTGGGAGTGTATATTTGAGATGGATGTGGATGGGGTTGTGGTTGTGGTCGAGGTGAATGGTAAGGATAACATGGAGTTTTGTATGGAGGATATTGAGGAAAATACTAAGGATATTGTGGATGACTCCCATACGTTCCTTGCCAACCTTGTTGCCAATATTGGTTTCGGGGTTGAGATGACCAATGTTGCCAAGGAAAAGGTGTGTTCCAATTACTTTGAGGTGGATATGCATAACCTTGAAATTGTGAATTAGGCTTTTGCATCATATCAGGCTGAATAGGCTACCATGGTCCTCTTGGAGCTACATAACATAGCTGCATTGGCAATTGACTTGCTCCTTTTCCCTCTTGGTAAACTTCCTTCAACCTTGGTAATGATGGACAATGTTTAACATCATGTGATTCTGCAACACAAATATTAGCATTTTCTTTTCCTTCATCTTGCATTCTTAAGATTTCTACTTGTTTTGTTAGATTGCTAAGAATTTTTGTTTTAAAATCATCAAACAAATTTCCAAGTTTAGCTTGACTTATCGATCTTGATGCTAATTTACCTACTCTTTCTTTTCCTCTTGATATGTGTTTGCATGTTTCACAAATTTCCTCAAATGATAATTGATATACATCACCTCTACTCATGAGATTAAGGAGATCAATCCATTCATCCCTAATTGTTCTAAGTAAGAGAGTTTTTAGTGTGTCAGATCCTAAATGATGGAGTTTTTCCCTCTTAACATTATACATGAACCTCTCTACTAGATCCTCAAGGCTCTCATATTCTCTTTGATTCATTCTAAATATTTCTTCCTTAAGATAATGATTTTTATATTTTTCTAAAAATATCTTTTGCATATCATTCCATGATCTTATTGGATTAGTCCCTAAACTCATGAACCATTTAAGAGCTCTATCCTTCAATGTTGCCAGAAAAAATCTCAATTTTTGAGCTTTTAATAAGTAACCATAAGATCTAAAAACAATTTCAAATTCAAAGAGAAAGGTTTCCAGATCCTCTGAACTTAGACCGTGAGATTTTGGAAGAAAAGAGGGAGGGATGTTCTTCATGTGCACACTACTATCAATATCTTGAATGGGAAATCTGAGAGGATCTTCCTCATTGTCATCATCTCCATCCATTTCTTCTACATTCCTTGTCATCTTCTTCTTCTACCTGCAAAAGTGAATGGTGATGTGGATCTTACTGCACCACGTGATCAATTGGAGGGGTGGGTTGGTGTTGGAGATCTTTTTTTGTTTTTATGATTGAATTAAAACACTAATACAATGCACTTTTCCTATTTTTGAAATCAAATATGCCTAATGCAATTCTTTTTTTTGTTTTTGCAAAAAATAAAAAGAAATGAATCAACTAGGGAAGAAAACAATGCATATTTTGACACCTCCCCGGAAACGGCGCCAAAAAGTGATTTGCCTTGGTATTGCAACAAGAATGCTGCAACTCCCAAGGCTACCAACTTTTAATTATCAACCCGAGGTTCGTACAAACTTAAGAGGTGTCGGCACTATATGTGCGGCATACAATGTGTGCTTCCTTTTCTGTCATGATGTAATGGAGTGCATGTACTGAAGTCAAATCCTAAACTAATTGCAGAAAATTAAATGTTCGAAATGGAACCTTAACCTATTGCAAAAAAGAAAGTACAAGGAAGGAGACGGAAATTCAATGCTAAATCACACCATTTCCTAATTAACTGCAAGGAAACTATTCTTTGAAATAATGCTAAATTATCATGAACCAAATGCTACTATCTAAGCATGGAAGTAAGAAGCATCAAACATCACTAATGTGCAAGTAAAGGGACTGAAATAAATATGTTTTTATCTTTTTGCCTTTTCATGCAAAATCAAGTATGCAAACTAATGTCTTTTGGTGATGTGGCAGGTGAATTAAGGATGTTGGAGGTTGGATGGAAGGTTAGGAGATGGTTGGATGGTGTGGGAGACCCTTGGGAGGATTTTGGTGACTTCCTAGAGGTTTTCTCTCAATTAGGCCTTAAAACATGCCATTTCAGAAAAGCCTACAGGATGTACTAGAAACCTACAGGATGATCTTGTAGGAATTACAATGAACCTACAAGATACAGCTGAGAGAAAAATGTGAGGTGTTGGAGGTGATGGGAGGCATAGGAAAGGTGTGTGATGGGTGGAATGGAGTGGGAAAATTCCTAGGATCACTTAGAACTCAAAACCAAAGTTGGGAGATGGATGGATTTGCTCAAGAAGCTTGGAGAGGTTTTCTTGTGAAATGATGAAATTGGTGAGGGTTTAATGACCAAGAAAATCAAATCCAAATTAGATGGGACAATTTTTTTTATTAACTAGGATGTCTTAGGTCTCCACTCCAAGTGGAATCACTTAAAAATACCTCTGTTAACTCATGCTAAAAAGATAAAAAACATTACTAGTCTAAAATCTAGGAATTCGAGAACTAGTGAGCTAGTAAATCTAAAACAATTCCTAACTAAATCAAGTCAAAATTCAATGGGGTAATTTTTGTTATGAACTAGAATGTTTTTGCGATCTAATGCAAGTGGAATCAAGTCGATTGAATCCTGTTAGAATGCTCTAAAAAATAGCAGAAATTTACTGTTCTTTGCTAAAAAGGAGGTCCAACAATCTAGATTTGGGAATAAGAAGACTAATCCAAGCAACTCAATGATTATTATGAACTTCCAAAGCTTTTCCAAGGATGAAATAATTCTTGTGATCATGTAAAATAACTTACATCAACCTTTTAACTCAATCCTACAACAAGAAATCATTAATACTAAAAATAGAAATAGAAAGAAATAAAAACTAGAGATGCATGTGAATAAGAAATGAAAAGAAGGAAAGAAAATGATACAAAAGGGCTCTGAGGTTCCTAGGATGGCCAAGCCAAAGGAAACTCAGAGACCTATGGAGGAGAACAAGATTTAGAAGTTGAACATAACACCAATCTTCATTATTTTCATCAATAGAATTACATCCCTGCAAGAAAATACAATAGAGTTGCAAGAATACAAGCTCTCTCCACAAGAACACTAATGAAAATATCCCCCTAGAGGAAAATTTGAATTGGTACTTATTAAAAATGATTAGGAATCATTCCCCATGAATGGAGAAAGCTTTACCCACCAAAATGCCTTGATTAGTGGATCTAGTCCTCAATACTAGGAATTCGCATTAAATGGCAGGGAACACATTCTTAGATATTCTCAATCATTCCCTAGAGGAAAATTCGACTTGGTACTTATAAAAAATGATTAAAAATCATTCCCCATGTTTGGAGGAAGCTTTCCCCACCGAAATCCCTTGATTAGTGGATCTGCTCCCTTGATTGGTGGATCTGCTCCCTTGATTAGTGGAACACATTCCTAGATTTTCTCAATCATTGGAGTTCCACAATTTGTGCCATAATTCCATAATATCTTGTTGACTTATTATTTATTATTGATCCTAAAATAGTAGGGAACAAGTCCCTATATTATCTCCTCCTCCAACTCTTCATAATCTTCCCAATATTCTCATAATATTCCACAAAAAATAAATAATATTAGGCACAAATATTCAATTATTCATAAACCTTCCTAATGAATATGTTAAAGTTAAAAATAAATTCTCTAATGCAAAAAAAGAGGTTTAATGTGCTGAAGGATGGTCATAAGCCTTAATTTATGTTTTAAATTAGAGGCATGGGCCTTAATTTATGTCTAATTTAGAGGCCCATCAATAGTATTGCCAAAATCTTCTTCTCATAAATAGCTTTGTGTAAACAATTTCCTTTGATTGGATGACTTTCGAAAGCAATGGGTCTTTATTCTTGCATTAAAACAACACCAATTCCATTTCCTGATGCATCACATTCCACAATAAAGGTTTTTGTGAAATCTGGCATAGCTATGGCCAGTGCTTGGCACATTGCCTCTTTAAGATGTTCAAAGGCTTTCGTTGCTTCTGGAGTCCATGAAAATGCATCTTTCATCAATAATGTTGTTAGAGGTGCTACTATTCTCCCATAATTCTTAACAAACTTGTGATAATACCCTGTCAACCCGAGAAATCCTCGTAGATTCTTTATGGATGTGGGTATTTTCCATTCCTTAATGGATTTAATTTTGCTAGGGTTTACCTTAACACCTTCATGAGATACAATATGACCCAGATATTCCACCTCTTATACTCCAAAGAAACATTTGGAGCTTTTTGCATATAATTGTTTCTCCTCCAATAGTTTGAGAACCCTGTCAACATGTTGAACATGATCCTTCCAAGACTTGCTGTAGATTAGTATATCATCAAAAAATACTAGCACAAGTTTTCTAAGGAAGGGTTTGAAAATAGAATTCATCAAACCCTGAAATGTAGAAGGTACATTGGTAAGGCCAAAAGGCATGACCAAAAATTCATAATGACCCTCATGTGTTCTAAATGTTGTTTTCAGAATGTCTTCAGTCTTCATTATGATTTGATGATATCCTGAATGGAGATCCAACTTGGTGAAGTAAAGTGATCCATGAAATTGATCCAATAATTCATCAATGACATGAATGAGAAATTTCTATTTAATAGTGAGCTTGTTGAGCTCCCTATAATCCGGACACATGCACCATGACCCATCCTTCTTATGCACCAATACTACTGGAGCAGAGAAAGAACTTTGACTAGGTTGAATTATACTAGCCTCTAGCATTTCTGTAACCATACGTTCAATTTCACTCTTTTAGGCATAGGGATATCTGTAAGGCCTGATGTTTGGAGGAAAACTTCCTGGAATCAAATGAATAGCATGATCATGATCGCGAATAGGTGGGAGGCCTTTGGGAGTCTCAAATACCTTGGAATGATTGCCTAAGGCTTTTTGGAGATTTGGAGAAATAGATGATTTCGATGTGGGAACCTCTAGTGAACATAATTGTGCAATTACACCTCATTTTCTTCCTTTAGAAGCTTTGTCATTCTATTAGAGTCGATTATCTTTCTTGGTTTCCCTAAGATTCCCCTTAATTCAACTTCCTTTGCTTTCAAAGAAAATTTCATGAAAAGTTATTGAAAAATAAAAGCTATTGTACCTAAATATTGTGGCCATTGGACTCCTAGTACAACATCAACACCACCCATTGGAATGGAAAGCATTGGGCTATTAAATACATATTCTCCCATGGATAACTGGATATTATGGCACTTTCCAAAGCAATTTATGGTTCCTCCACTTGCAACCATCATTTGACGCTCTGGTGCTGGATATAGGAAGCAATTCAATTCCTTGGCTATCTTACAATGAATAAAATTATGGGTACTGCCCGAATCAATCAACACTATTACCTTTTTCTTCTTGATATGTCCTTCTATCTTGATAGTTTGAGGAGTGGTAATTCCGACCAATGCATTACAAGATATGGTCAGATTCATTTCTTCTTTCTCTAAGGTTTGTTCTTGGTGTATATCCTCTTCTTTTGATGTTTCCTATTCCTTTTCTTCCTCCTCTTCACAATATATGTAAAATAATTTCTTCTCAGCACACTTATGACCTTTAGTGTTTTTTCTATCACAACTGTAACAAAGATATTTTGCTCTTTTTTCTTCTAATTGTTGTGGTGTAAACTTTGTGGGTTTTGGAAGCCTAGGAGTGAAAACACTTCCATCTTTATAGTTGTGAGTAGTAGGCTTCCTTGTTGCCATAATTTTGCCAACTTGAATGCCTTCTCCAATGAATCAGGTTCCCAAAGGAGAAGCTCATGTTGGATGTTATCCTTTAAAGTCCCTATGAACACATCAATCCTATGCTCCTCTGGAATATCTTTTACCCTTATATTCAATTTTTGGAGGTCCTCAATGTGATCCATCATTGAACCCTTTTGTTTGAGGTTTATCAATTGGCTAAAAAAGGTGTTGCTTTTTATATCCTCATAATGTGCTATCATTTCTTCCGTAAAAATTGCCCAAGTGACAATTTGTTTACGAGAGAAAAGCCATCGATACCATACAAACTGATTTGGTTCCAAATATAAAGTTGCAATGCATACCTTTTGTGTGTTTTGCACATTATGGAGATCGAAATATTGTTCCATATGTAGTATCCTTGTTACGGGATCCTTGCCATCAAACTTCCTCATATCGATATTTTGAATGTGGTAGGTCTTTGTTCCAACGTTAGAGTCTATGAAACCATGATTAGCATTTCTTTTGTTCTCATCATGAGTTTCCTCTACTACCCATTAAGAAGCCTTTCTTGTAGCAACTTTGTCAAACCTTCCTTCAAAACTTCGACATCTTTCTTCAAATCTTCAATGTTATCATTCTTCGAATCATGATTAACATTTCTTTTGTTCTCATTATGAGTTTCGTCTACTTCCTTTTCGCCATTAGGAAGCCTTTCTTGTAGCAACTTTTCCAAACCCTCCTTCCAACCTTCCATGTCTTTCTTTAAACCATCCATCTTAGCTTCTGTTACTTTTTGTGGGAGTGAATTTTTTTGCACTTGGTCTTGTAATTGAGATATATCATGTTGAATTTCTTCCTCTTCTTCATGAGTCACGCTAGAGCTTTCAGGTTACTTATTAGGTGTTTCCATTTTCTTTCTTAGTGGAATCAATTAATGATAATAATTCTTCTATATGCCCTTTGAATTCCTTCAAACTAAACTTATGCAACATTTAAAAAAAATCTACACACCATTTTTCACTCTGTAGGAGCTCGATATTGAATCTGTTGTATCTATGTACTTTCGGATCTCCAAGGTCTCAAATTGCGTCCTATGGTATCCCTTTGAGTCCTATTTCTAACCCCGCCAACCTGATCAATATTGGATTTGCCAAGGAAGAGATATGCCAAATCTGCCATGATAAAATGATTATAAAATGGTCCAGTAGAGTGAACTTATACGAAGTTCCACGTGTCAGTTTTTTGATACACAGAAAACTACAACCCGTCCTCTTTCTGTAACTTCTTACAAAATTTCAATCTGATGCTCAGATAAAAAGTTATGATGATTTTCCCTAAGTCACCTGTTTGAGATATAATTCGGGATCCTACAAAACCCTAACTTCCTTGGACCATATCTACGAAAATATAGTGAGAAAAGCTCTAAAATTAAGAACCGAGGTTCAGAGAGATTTCGGCTTAAATGGGTTTTGTTTTTACTTTCTGAAACGTCGCAGAAAAAAATTATAGCGAAAATTCCATGATGGTTTGTTTGGAGCAGCGAAACCCTAGAATCCAAAGCTCTGATACCAAATGTTATGCAACCAGCTCACAGAATAGAAGAAAAGATAGATCAACGCCTTCAAAATGAGCCTCTTCGAGGGGGAAAACTCCTTTACATTACACAAATTAACAATTCTTTGATGATACAAATGACAAAACCTCCTTTCTATATATAGGAGTCTAATGGGTCACAATATGATCAAAGCCAACATAACAATAATAATATAATGTTGGCATTATGATGTAGTGTTGTACTTGATGGCAACCCAATTATAGCAGAACAACTCACTTGTATATGGATCTATAGAAGAGATATCAGATGTGACAGAATGCATGACAGTAGTGTTTACAGATGTGATGAAAATGTAAGGCAGCTTCATGGAATCAGATTCAGAAGGCAACTCACTCAAATGAAAGATCACAGTATACTAGGTTAACAACACAGAGTTACAAATCAGACTACACAAATGAAGAAAGAGAGGTATACGCAGATTCACCATTGGCCAAGCTTCATATACACGCGGGTTCTCTGTATAAAAATTCGTGTATAGGTACATACGCACTTTCACAAAAAGAAAAGCGCATATACCTTGGAAAACTAAGTTTTGGTCCGAAGTATTTGGTCCATGGTGTTTGGTCCGAGGTATTGACCCTAGGTATTTGATCCAAGGTATTGGTCCTAAGTGGTTTTGGTCCATGGTATTGAGAAAGGCCTAAAACTATAAAAGGAGGAGAAGATCATTAGGCCACCGAAATTGATCGATTTCGTAGTTTTCGAGTTCTTGTTCCTGAGACTGCTTCAGGTTCCAATATGAATTTTTCTTCCTCATCAAGTTTTGGTAATATTGTTTGAATTGGGAGTTTTTCACCTATAACCTTCTTTAAGCATGAAACATGGAAAACTGGGTGCACTCTGGAAGTTGTAGGAAGCTCCAATTTGTATGCCATAGTACCAATTTTTTGCAACACCTTGTACGAACCATAATACTTTGGTGATAATTTATTATCCTTCTTAACTTGCTTGAGGGACATTTGTTTATATGGTTGTAGCCGTAGGAATACCCAGTCACCTACATCAAAACTTCTTTCACTACGATGTTGATTTGCCTATTGTTTCATTCTATTCTGCACCAAAGTGAGGTTATCCTTTAAGAGTTGGAGAACCTATTGTTGATGCTCGATTTGATCTTCCACTGCTTGAACCTTAGAATTTTCTCTTAAATATGATGTGATGGACGGTGGATGATATCCATAAAGTGCCATAAATGGGGTCATTTTTGCTGTAGTATGGAAGGAAGTGCTATACCACCATTTAGCCAGAGGTAACCATTTGACCCATTGTGTCTATTTATCAGATACAAAGCAACGAAGATATCCTTCCAAACATTTGTTTACTATCTCAGTTTTCCCATCAGATTGAGGATAAGATGAGAAATCAGCTAACTAAGTACCAAGACAAGAAAATAATTCTGTCCAAAAATTTCCAGTGAAAATGGGATCTCTATCGCTTACAATAATCTTTGGGTTTCCATGTAGCTTTTGAATTGTTTCCATAAATGTAGTAGAAACTTTACTTGCTTTAGATGGATGCGATAATGCACAAAAGTGTGCATACTTGGTAAGTCTATTAATTACCACCATGATGACACTTTTTCCTTCAGACTTAGGTAAACCTATGATAAAATCCATTGAAACCTCCTCCCAACATTGGCTTGGAATGGATAAAGGTTGTAATAGACCTGGGGTCTTAATTGTTTCAACTTTATTTTGTTGGAAAACCAAAAATTCCGCCACAAACTTTTGAATATCCGATTTAATGCCATCCCAAAATAATTCCTTCTTAACCTTGTGGTAAGTTTTTAAAAATCCTGAGTGCCCTCCTAAGGGAGAGGTGTGAAATTCCATAAGAACCTTTTGTTTGAGTTGGGAATTCTTACATAGGTATAAAAAATCTTTGTACCATAACGAATCATTTTTCCAGCTAAATGCATAACATGTACTAGGATCTTGTTGTATCTTTTGAATAAGTGCCCACACTTCTTCGTCATTCTTCCATTCCTCCCTTGCTTTCTTTATCCAATCTGGTTGGATAATAGAAATGGCGCAAAGCAATGCTTCCACATCATCATCCTTTCTTGAGAGTGCATCTGCCACAACATTTTGCTTCCCTTTTTTGTATATGATTTCAAAGTCATAACTCAACATCTTTGTGACCCATTTTTGCTACTCTTCTGAGGATAATCTTTGTTCTAAAAAGTATTTAAGACTATCATGATCTGTTTTCACCTTGAAGTGTCTTCCCATTAGGTAGGGTCACCATTTCTTAAGTGCATGTAGTATTGCCAACATTCCCTTCTCATAAATAGCTTTGTGTAAATAATTTCCTTTGATTGGATGACTTTCGAAAGTAATGGGTCTTTCTTCTTGCATCAAAACAACACCAATTCCATTTCCTGAGGCATCACATTCCACAATAAAAGTTTTTGTGAAGTTCGGCATAGCTAAGACCGGTGCTTGGCACATTGCCTCTTTAAGATGTTCAAAGGCGTTCGTTGCTTCTATAGTCCATGAAAATGCATCTTTCTTCAATAATGTTGTTGGAGGTGTTGCTATTCTCCCATAATCATTAACAAACTTGCGATAATACCTTGTCAACTCGAGAAATCCTCGCAGAGTTTTTTATGGATGTGGGTATTTTCCATTTTTGAATGGATTTAATTTTTCTAGGGTCTACCTTAACACCTTCATGAGATACAATATGACCCAGATATTCCACCTCTTGTACTCCAAAGAAACATTTGGAGCTTTTTGCATATAATTGTTTCTCCTCCAATAGTTTTAGAACCTTGTCAACATGTTGAACATGATTCTTCCAAGACTTGTTGTAGATTAGTGTATCATAAAAAAATACTAACACAAATTTTCTAAGGAAGGGTTTGAAAATGGAATTCATAAAACCTTGAAATGTAGAAGGTGCATTGGCAAGGCCAAAAGGCATGATGAAAAATTCATAATGACCCTCATGAGTTCTAAATGTTGTTTTCAGAATGTCTTCAGTCTTCATTCTCATTTGATGATATCCTGAATGAAGATCCAACTTGGTGAAGTAAATTGATCCATGCAATTCATCCAAGAATTCATCAATGATAGGAATGAGAAATTTATCTTTAATAGTGAGCTTGTTGAGATCCCTATAATCCAGACACATGCACCATGACTCATCCCTCTTATGCATCAATACTACTGGAGCAGAGAAAGAACTTTGACTTGGTTGAATTATACTAGCCTCTAGCATTTCTGTAACCATACATTCAATTTCACTCTTTTTGGCATAGGGATATCTGTAAGGCCTGATGTTTAGAGGAACACTTCCTGGAATCAAATGAATAGCATGATCACGATCATGAATATGTGGGAGGCCTTTGTGAGTCTCAAATTCCTTGGAATGATTGTCCAAGGCTTTTTAGAGATCTGGAGAAATAGATGATTTCGATGTGGGAACCTCTAGCGAACATAATTGTGCAATTATGCCTCATTGTTCTTTCTTTAGAAGCTTTTTCATTCCGTTAGAGCCGATTATCTTTCCCGGTTTCCCTACGATACCCCTTAATTCAACTTCCTTTCCTTCTGAAGAAAATTTCATGAAAAGTTCTTGAAAATTAAAAGCTATTGTACCTAAGGGTTGTAGCCATTGGACTCCTAGTACAACACCAACACCACCCATTGGAATGGAAAGAATTGGGCTATTCAATACATATTCTCCCATGGATAGCTTGATATTATGGCACTTTCCAGAGCAATTTATGGTTCCTCCACTTGCAACCATCACTTGACACTCTGGTGCTAAATATTGGAAGAAATTCAATTCCTTAGCTATCTTACAATGAATAAAATTATGTGCACTGCCCGAATCAAGCAACACTATTACCTTTTTCTTCTTGATATGTCCTTCTATCTTGATAGTTTGAGGAGTGATAATTCCGGCCAATGCATTACAAGATATGATCGTATTCATTTCATGTTTCTCTACGATTTTTTCTTGGTGTATATCCTCTTCTTTTGATGTTTCCTGTTCCTTTTCTTCCTTCTCTTCACAATCTATGTAAAATAATTTCTTCTTAGCACACTTATTACCTTTATTGTATTTGCTATCACAACTATAACAAAGCCCTTTTTCTCTTTTTTCTTCCAATTGTTGTGGTGTGAACCTTGTGGGTTGTGGAAGGCTAGGAGTAAAAACACTTCCTTCTTTATAGTTGTGAGTGGTAGGCTTCCTTGTTGCCATAATTTTTCTTTCCATTTTTCTTGCCAACTTGAATGCTTTCTCCAATGAATCAGGTTCCCAAAGGCGAAGCTCATGTTGGATGTTATCCTTTAAAGTCCCTATGAACACATCAACCCTCTGGAATATCTTTTACCCTTATATTCAATTTTTGGAAGTCCTCAATGTGATCCATCATTGAACCCTTTTATTTGAGATTTATCAATTGGCTAAAAAAGGTGTTGCTTTTTGTATCCTCATAATGTGCTATCATTTCTTCCATAAAAATTGCCCAAGAGACAATTTGTTTATGAGAGAAAAGCCATCGGTACCATACAAACTGATTTGGTTCCAAATATAAAGTTGCAATGCGTAGATTTTATGTGTTTTTCACATTATGGAGATCGAAATGTTGTTCCATCTATAGTATCCATGTTACAGGATCCTTGCCATTAAACTTCCTCATGTCGATCTTTGGAACGTGGTGGGTCTTTGTTCCAACATTAGAGTCTATGAAACCATGATTAACATTTCTTTTGGCTTGATCATGAGTTTCCTCTACTACCTTTTCGCCATTAAGAATCCTTTCTTGTAGAAACTTTGTCAAACCTTCCCTCAAACCTTGGACGTCTTTATTCAAATCTTCAATGTTATCATTCTTTGAATCATGATTAACATTTCTTTTGTTCTCATTATGAGCTTCCTCTACTTCCTTTTCATAATTAGGAAGCCTTTCTTGTAGCAACTTTGTCAAACCCTCCTTCCAATCTTCCATGTCTTTCTTTAAACCATCCATATTAGCTTCTGTTACTTTTTTGTGAGAGTAAAATTTGTTGCACTAGGTCTCGTAATTTAGATATATCATGTTGCATTTCTTCCTCTTCTTCATGAGTCATGCTAGAGATTTCAGGTTGCTTACTAGGTGTTTCCTTTTTCTTTCTTCGAGGCATCAATTAATTATAATAATGCTTCACTATGCCCTTTGAATTCCTTCAAACTAATTTTTCAAACCAAATTTATGCAAAATTTAAAAAAAACTACACATTTTTTCACTTTGTAGGAGCTCAATATTGAATCTGTTGTATCTCTGTACTTTCAGATCTCCAAGGTATAAATTTGTGTATTGCGGTAGCTGTCTGAGTCCTATTTCTAACCCCTCAAGTCAGATCAACATTGGATTCGCCAAGGAAGAGTTATGCCAAATCTCCCACGATGACCTAATTATACACCGGTTCAGTAGAGCGAACTTGTATGACGTTCCACGTGTCATTTTTTCAACCTTAGGATCTCAACTTGGTACACAGAATACTAAAGGCCATCCTCTTTTGTAACTTCTTACGAAATTTCAATCTGAGGCTCAGATAAACAGTGATGATGATTTTACCTAGGTCACCTGTTTGAGGTGTAATTCAGGATCCTGCAAAAACCTAACTTCCTTGGATCATATCTACGAAAATATAGTGAGAAAATATTTGAACTTCGGACTCGAGGTTTAGAGAGATTGCAGCTCAAATGGGTTTTGTTTTCACTTTCTGAAACGTTGCAGAAAAAAAGTTATAGAAAAAATTTCCATGATGACCTATTTGGAGCAACAAAACCCTAGAATCCAAAGCTCTGATACCAAATGTTATGCAACCAGCTCACAAAATAGAAAAAAAGATACATCAACACCTTCAAAATAAGTCTCTTCGAGGGGGAAACCTCCTTTACATAACACAAATGAACAATTCTTTGATGTTACAAATGACAAAACCTCCTTTCTATATATAGGAGTCTAATGGGTCATAATATGATCAAATCCGACATAACAATAATAATATAAGGGCACAACAATAACAATAGTGGGCTTCTATGGGGCACAATAATAACAATATGGGGAAATAGGGGCTCGAAAATAACAATAAGGGCTACAATGATAATAGTAATGGAGTAATCACTAGTATTATAGGGACCTAACAACCATGTACCACCACCTTTGATATTGGTTCCACTACCATCTTTGAGGATGGTATTTATGACCGAGCTAGAGGACCTGTCATGACTCGATGTTGAGACTAGGGGTACCATTATGGAGACCATGTGAACCACATTGGTCAGTGCACACATTGAATTGCATGGAGGGAGGAGAAGATCACCATCATTATCTCTTTCCCCACTAGTTCAATTAATTGTTGATGAAGTGCTTGATATTTTACAGAATGAGCAGATTTTGGCATATGCATGTAGATGTCATGATGCCATCCATGACACTTGGAGGTTGTACAAACAACATGACACTGGGGAGGTGCATATATACAATTTTTTTTTTATCGCTTATCATCAAATTATATATTTTTTATATTAATAAATTCGTATCATATTACATTTATATTAATAAGTTCATGATAACATGTAGACACATGGTGATCTGTAAAATTGCAAGTGAAGTTTTTATGTATTGTAGGCAATGAATCACTTTGAAAAACACATAAAATTATGGTTTTCAAACTTAGTTAACAACATAAAAAATAGACAATATACCATATCAGAAACACATAACAAAAAAAATGATAAAAGGAGTTCACCCCTCTCCTAGGCTACATCTCCTAGTCCAGCTTCCAATGTTGGACCTCTTTCATTAAGTGATCAAATTTGTGTTTACATGGATTTAAAGTGCTCATAATATAAATATTATGTCTCCATTGCCTTCAGAACTGTTAAAAACCCCCATTTGGGCTCTTTTTGCACCTCATTTGGCCAAAAACTGAGAAAGTTATGATTCTTCCATTTTTTCCAATTTTCCACAACTAACCATCCTACAATTCGCCCCAAACTTGGCTTGAGCACCCCAAACCTGGAACCGACAGAAAAATTTCACCTACAATCATGCCTGATGGTGCAAATTGTTGGACGCTTTAAATTTCCTTTAACCCCTTGTTTCACAAAATTTTGGTCGTATGGGGGCCACATGCCCAGGGGATGGGGCTAACCGCCTGCCCCCGTCAGTTGGGCCCCCAAGGAACTAGCCATTAGTCACAAGCGAGTGCATAGAACTTGAGCTGATGTTAAAATTCCATGTGCACCCAAAAACTTGAGGACTGTGGTCATGTGTGGCCTTTGTGGCTTGAGGCTAGCCCCCCTCTCCGCTCTCTTAGGGGATAGCCCCCTTCGCTAGCCTCTCTCCATGGTCGAATTGCATTGGGGTTGTGACTTGGTATTGGGGCTAAGCCTTGGCCCTTGGTCTCACCCCTTGGTTCTTGTGGGCGTGGTGACCAGAGCTAGGGCTTAACTATGACCCAACCCCCATATGAATTGTCGCTAAGGTTTAGATAGATATGGGCCACCGTATGGTTAAGAAACACGCAGTGATATAGTGGTTATGCACCTTTTTTCTTGGTCATAGTTCCTGTGTTCGACCCCGATGTGGTCCCTTCGGCCCTTAACAATTTTTTTCCATGCCACAAGGAGCCCATGTGGCAGCCATTCAATGGCCCATGTGGCCTTCAACCATTGGAACCCAAAAACCACAGTCAACCCATAAAAATAATAATATAAAATTAGAACCAATCAAATTTGAGTATTTTTGGACCAATCCAAAGTGGACAAGTGGCAGCCTGCCATTGGCCCAAAATGTACAATCAACCTGTCAAACCTACATTTTTTTTTACCTATTTGTGAATTCATTTATAACGCGATATCAAGAGCATACAATATCGGTTTTGAACGATTCAAGTTATGTTGGATTCAGGTCCCCGATATCTATGCACTAGTATAGGTTTCAAACACTTTTGGAAACTTTGAATTTTGCACACTTTACTGATCCCTTGGATCACTCCTCCCAACTGGAAGCTTTTGGACCTCCAAAAGACTATTTTCAGTCAAAAAACAGATGAGGGTACAATTCCCTCACCCTTCCCTTTTCAATCCATTTGGTTTTGCTTGATTTTGTACCTTTGAACCACATATGAAGGGGTTTCCCGTTCCTTCTTCTTGAAGTTCCTGTTTCTTTGTCAAGGATAGGATCTTGCTGCAATTCTTCAAGATATTTAGAAGAGAAAAATTATGTTAAAGAAATATGAACATTCTCTCCTACATATTCAATCAAAGGAGGCTTACCCAATTTCAAGTTATTTTCACCTCGAAGTTTTTCTTTACTAATGTAAAGCCTTACTTCATCTCCAACTTGAAAATTGTGGCCAACATGATGTTGATCATGTTCAACCTTGTTTTTGGCTTGACTCTTCACCAAATGTGAATGCCATCGCCATGCACCATTCTTCCTCAAAGCCAAAACATTAGGAGACCCACAAGAAGATGTATTAGAACTAATGTTCCCTTTGTCAAGTATTTCTTGCATCTTCTTCTTGATTCCTGCATTCTCTAACACTAGCATCTTGTTCAGACCAATGTTCAAAAGTGAATCATCCTGCTGCAAATGAACTTCATGTTGTTTTCCTCTTTTAGGAGGAAACACATTAGATTCCTGAAACATCTTATCACATGTGTTAACAACTTCAACTGAATCAGATTTTAATGTTGCATCACATTCTTGGAAGGCTTCAGATTCATCAATATCTTTATGTTTAATCATCAACAATGAAAAATTCTGACTAGCATTTACAAACCTCTTCATTTTTCTAGCATTCAGAAGAGACAAATTAAACTTTTTTCCATGTGCTCTAACAATGTACTCAATCCCATCTTTAAACAAGTGATACTTGTTCTCATGGTGATGAAATATGGTTTTTTCTATCATATAAGTATGGGCTTCCCAAAAAAATCCCACAAATGTCAAGTGGTACCACATCAAGTTCTACCTCATCAATAAAATTTGCAGTGATGACAAATATAAGTATACATTTTCTTGTCACTTGCAACTTGGCATTGTCAAATACGCAACCAAAAGGATAAGGTTTAGGATGAGGAATGATTTCCAACTTTAGTTTCTTGACAATGTCTTCTAAAATGAGGTTTTCTTGTGAACCACTATCAAACAAAGTATCTACCTTGTTATATTTTGTGATGACTCTAATATGGAACAACTCTATTATTTCTCTTTCATTTTGAGTTTCATTGGTTTTGCTAGAATAACTAGTACCTGCAATTGAATCTTTACCCTTCAATCCCATGGATATGATTTTTATTTCATCTCTAGAATCATATCCTAAATCTTGTTGTGTGGTTGAACAATATTTTATTTCTCCTGGTTATTAAACTTTTTGGATATCATCTCAGAATGAAGTTTCCAACAATGGTCTTCATCATGTTCTTCTTTAGAACAATGTTTACATGTGTGTTTTTCTCCCTCTTTCTTGACTAAAGCATTCTTTTTATCCTTGGCTGTGAACTTCCCTTTTCCTTTTTCTCTAGACTTAAATGGCTTCTCACTAGTTTCTTCAGAAACATTTTTCCCTCTTGCTTCTAAATGAGTTGCTTGTACACAAACTTCATCTAGTTTTGTAGGGTTAAACACGAGAATAGTGTGTATTAAATAAATATGTAATCCTCTAAAGTATTTGAGTAAAGTATCTTGGGAGGACAAATCTATACCTAAAATCAAAGCCCTTTTCCTAAATTCTTGAGTATAGCTTTGCACATTTTGACCCTTAGCTTTCCTAAATTTTTTCCAATCCATAATATCTTTTTGCATGTATTCTAATGGATAAAATTACATTCTTATTGCAACAACAAAATCATTCCAAGAGGATAAAACCTTACCATGTTTCTTCATGTCCTCTTGAGTTTTTTCCTCCCACCAAATAAGTGTTGCACCTTCCACCCTAAGAGAATCAAGCTGAATTTTTGTCTCATCGTCCTTGATTCTTTTCATACCACAATACACTTCAATCTGGTGAATCCAATTACATAATTTCTCAGCATTTACCTCTCCATTGTACATAGGAAATCCAAAATTTATATTAAATCTTTAGCAAAGGATTTTTACCATGTCCCTTTGGAGAATTTGGAGGCGTTTTTGAAAGGGTTGAAGAAATAGAAGAAGGTGAGGATGGGGATGGAGGTGAAGGTGGTGGTTTGTCACCATTCCCTCCATTCCCTTTTGGAGGCTTATCTCCTTTTCCTCCATATCCTTTTGTATGTTTTGAGCTCTCCACATACAACCTTGAATTCCTCTCTTCATAAAGAACCTTTACCATTTCATACATCTCAAAGAAATATTTTCTGAAAGTTCTTTCATCTTCAGACATCCCTTCAGGATCTTCTTCATGTGCCATGACTATTCAAGTTTGAGGTGTTTTTGTTCTTCTTGAAACAATTTGAGATCTTGGCTCCACAAGTTCTCCTTCTCCTCTTTTAAGCTTCAACCTTGTAAGCATCAGAAAAACACTTGCAAACAAAATCAAACCTTCACAATAACCTTGAGCTCTGATACCAAAATGATTTGTAATGTAAACTTGAAGGTGATGGTAAAATTGCAAGTATTTTTTTTATGTATTGTAGGCAATGGATCACTTTGAAAAACACATAAAATTATGGTTTTTAAACTTAGTTAACAACATAAAACAAAGACAATATACCATATCAGAAACACATAACAACAAAAATGATAAAGGAGTTCACCCCTCTCTTGGGCTACATCTCCTGGTCCAACTTCCAATGTTGGGCCTCTTTCATTAAGTGCTCAAATTTGTGTTTACATGGATTTAAAGTGTTGAGAATGTAAATATTATGTATCCAATGGCTTCATAATTGTCAAAAACCCCCATCTGGGTTCTTTCTGCACCTCATTTGGCAAAAAATTGAGAAAGTTATGCTTCTCCCAAGTTTTTCCAATTTTCCATAGCTAACCATCCTACAATTCACCCCAAACCTGGATTGAATGTCCTAAACCCAGAACCAATGCACAGATTCCACCTACAATCACACCTGATGTGAAAATTGTCAGACGCTTTAAATGTCCTCTAACCCCTTGTTTTCGAAAATTTTGGTCATATGGGGGCCATGTTCACAGGGGGTTGGGCTAACCACCCGTCCCTATTGATCAGCCCCCAGTGAACTGGCCACTAGTCACAAATGAACGTTCTTCCCAAAAATTCTGCACGTGCCAAAAAACTTGAGGACTGTGGTCATGTGTGGCTTATGTGGCCTGATGTTGCCCTCCCTCTCCCCTCTCCTAGGGATGACCCCCTTCGCTAGCCTCCTGACGTGGTCACATTGCGTTGGGGCCGTGACTTGGGGCTAGGGCTAAGCCCTGGCCCTTGGTTCTTGTGGGTGCGATGACCAGGGCTGGGGCTTAGCCCTGGCCCAACCCCCATATGAATTTTCACTAAGGTTTAAATAGATATGGGCCACCATATGGTTAAGAAACACATGGTGGTATAATGGTTATGTGCCTTGTTGCTTGGTCAGAGGTCTTGTGTTTGACCCCAGTGCAGTCCCTTCGGCCCTTAACAAAATTTTTCCATGTCACAAGGAGGCCACGTGGCAGCCATTCATTGGCCCACGTGGTCTTCAAATATTGGACCCCAAAAACCACAGTCAACCCGTAAAAATAATAATATAAAATTAAAACCAATCAAATTTGAGTATTTTTGGACCAATCTGGAGTGGACAAGTGGCAGCTTGCCATTGGTCCAAAATGTACAATCAGCTTGTCAAACCTGCAATTTTTCACCTATTTGGGAATTCGATTAGAACGCGATATCAGGAGCATACAATATCGGTTTTGAAAGATTCAAGTTGTGTTGGATTCAGGTCACCAAGATCTATGCATTGGTACATGTTTCGAGAACTTTTGGACACTATGAATTTTGAGCACTTTACTAATCCCTTGGATCACATGGATAATTGGATCAACTTATGAGGTCATCTAAGGTATCAGTTGATTATCCAAAATGCTCCATCAATTCATGTGGTTATGGAGTCTCTGACACCTCCATCTCCACACCATCACACTCATATTGAGGAGAGCCATTGTGTAGAGCCACATGGACCAACACTCAAGGTAAACTTTTTGATTCTTAAGATTTTAACATTTTTTTTTAAAATTACATGCATGCTAATAAATTCATAGACTACTTATAATTTATCTTTTCCATTGTATACAGAGACCCAGAAGTAGGTTGTTGTATAGGCCGTAACGATGTGGGTGAAATATTGGGATGTATGTTATAGAGGTTATCTTGATGCAGGTCCATTGACACGAGCCCCAATTGTTGAGCCACAAGCCCAAAAGCACCAAACCCAGACTGATGTCACCCCCATCCCACACACCTTTCATTTTGGCTCAAGTCAGGTTAATAGATTCATATGTAATTAAACTTAAATCATTTAACTCTATATTTTTTATTTTGTAAATATTCGTAATTAATTTGAATTTGAATTTGTTATATTGTAGTTCTAGGATCTAGAAGCCGTTTTTGACCAACCATCACATGGAGGTAGTGGTACTTAGACCACAAAATTTGTATATTTTTCAGGCCCATTTCATAACACACGTTCAAATGTATTGTACTTTGTATATTTTCATATGAACAATTTATGGATACATGAACATTATTTTAGTTTATGGATGTTTATTATTTTTGTTTATGGATGTTCATGTAATGTACGCTGTATATATTTTAAAATGGATAGTTTATGGATACATTTATTATTTCAGTTTATGGATGTTAATTATTTCGCCAGTTTAATTTTTTTTTAAAGTATAACTTTTATTAAAAAATATAAAAATGATAATAAAATTAATTAAAAGACATATCTCATATATTTATTTCATTTGCAAATTGATATATATTGTTAATACATTTTTGAATATGAGCTAGAATAAGCTACACCTTGTGATATTTTTATGCATAATAATAATGAATAAGTTCGATTTCATCGAGCTTAAGTGATGAGGCCCAGTATTGCAACAAGAGTGTTGAAACTCCCATGGCTACCAACTTTAATTATCAACTTGGGGTTCAAACAAACTTAAGAGGTTACAGTTCTATATGCACAGTAGGTTAAGTTATACTCATGCCACCTTCAAGCAATGGACCAAACCAAGGCATACATAGACCACTCTATCAACTGACTCAAGGAAGGAAATTGCATAGAAAGAGAGTTCTATTCTAATTGTAGTAATGGAAATATTATTCTTCTTGAAAAAGGAATGAAGATGCTACTTATCCAAATGTGAATTCTAATCCTAATTGCAAGAATGTACATTAGGGGAATTTTGAGGTCTAAAATGGGCCTCCTAAGGAAATTATAAAATAATAGTGGAAATAATAAAATAATATTAGATTACATCATCAAATTTTAGGGGGCAAAAAAAAACTATTTTTTCAACACGTATTTTCAACTTATCTCCCTATGGGTTTACTCAAATTTTGAGCGGAAACACCTGTTGGATGCAAAATTTGATTCCTCATCTAAGGAGTACCCATGTTGCATACTATCGATGGACCCTACTACACGAAAAATAATAAGTACATGAAGAACGTGATTACAAGCATGTTTTTTCATGTATTTCCCATTTTTCATATAGCAGGGTCCATCGAAAGTATGCAACATGGATACTCCTTGAATGGGGAATTAAATTTTGCACCCAATGAGTACTCCCGCTTGAAATTTAAGTAAAACCTTAGGGAGATAAGTTGAAAATACAAGTTGAAAAAGTAGTTTTATTATTTTATTATTTTTTAATCTTTTTACTTTTTTGCTCCAAAAATGGTGAATCATCCCCCATGGTTGAAATCATCATATTGAATCTTATTGGTTCTTATAAAGTTTACTTTGGTTGTACATTTTTCTTAGGAGGCCCATTTTAGACCTCAAAATTCCCCTAACGAAGACTATATTACTTGCAGAAATGGAAACACTAATCTACTTGCAGAATGTAAATTATATGTTACTTACAGGAATATAAACATTAGTCTAATTGTAGAGTGTGAAAAGTTGCATTGAAAAGGAAACTAACCTATGCAATAATAATGCTTATAATTGAAACCCTAAAATAAGCACAAATTCAAAACAAAACTAATCTACTTTGCATTGGTAAATAAACCTTTAATCACTATGTTCAAAGATATTTAGTTTCAGTGACATAATTCATTATTTATTTCATGTGATAATTAAGAAAGTCTTCATTATATTTCAAATCCAAAAATCTATCCTCAAACCCTAATTGCAGAATTATGTTGCAGTGAAGAAAATATGGAAGGTCTTAAGTGGTATTTGGTCCTCCTAAATCATGGTTTCAGAGCCTAGGGAACATTATTCAAGGCTAAGATACAAAAAATAAGCTTTTGGAGCACATATGGTCAAGTTTACATGGTGCTACAAGATGCTACAAGATTGCTGTGTTTTGCTACAAGATTGGATCCGTGAGCATTATGAGGGTGGAAAATGCAATATAGAGGTGGGAAAGGGCAGATGAAGGTATATGAAGATTGTATGAATCTTTTTCCAATCCTATCACCTCTCAAAGGCCCATCTTGCACAAAAACGAAGGTACACAGTATCCTGCAATGACCCATAAATGTAATTTCAGTGGCAAAGCTTTGAGGGCATTGTGAGGTAAGGAGGAAGAGGCTGATGATGGTAGGAGGAATGAAGGATGAATATGCCAACCTTGAGGGCCACTAGTAGTTCCTGTACACCAGAAAAATAACCCTTTTTTCAACTTGAAAGGGATGTCAAACTGATAACCAAATTGCAGCAAAATGAACTAAACAAGAAAAGATGAGTCAAATTTTATGAAACTAAGTAAAAAGGATGAGTTGAATTTTATTTGCAGCAAAAGACATTCTAACTTGTAACATGCACATGAACTAAATCCGTGAAACCTTAAACAAGATTATTATTTAGTCCCTAAGTATGCAGAGAACAGAGCATGGAAAAAAACATTAATCTAAGATCTAACAACTACAAAGGAAAGTAACCACATGTTTTTGGCTTGCTAATACATATTCCTCAACCACATTTCCCACAAGAGATGTGGTAGATAGGCTTGCACCAACAACTTTTATAAGAAAATTTCTATCAAGAAAGAAAAGAGATGTTTCTAACAAAGGAAATGCATGGATAAAATACACAAAGAGAGACTAGAGCCTCTGGGTTGGGCCCTAACCCAAGGGGACTCAACCCTTTGAGAAAAAATCAAATAAAAGGTAACAGAGTCTCATTGACATAAAACAGAGTTCACATACATCATGTAAAGGGAATGAAAATGACAATCTCAAGCTCCTAGCTCTTAGTAGCTCCTATTTGCTCCAAAAGTTCAAATCCTATTAAGCCCTTAAGCTTATTTATTTATATAAAAATGATTGAGGGGAAAAATCCTTGGAAAGAGGACTTATTACTTCCAAAATATCTAAAAAAATGGATCTATATTCCTTATATCCTCACAATTACTTGTGTGCATCGACTTATAGTAGACCCTCGAGCTATAGGTGAGTGATTTTAGGGATCAAGTTGAGTTGTAGGTGAGTAAATGCAGGGGAAAATCCTCCTACATCTCCTCCAACTGCCTCCAACGTGCCTCTACATAGTAAATGCACTCAAAAGCACTCTCTTTCCTGCACATTAACTACATTAGGCCATGAAGTATAACAAACATCCTTTAGTCTCCCTATGAAGAACATTATAGTCAAAACATTTTCATAAATGCGAGGAAAAGAGGAAATTATAGGCTAGGGGATGGTAAAATGAGCCTTATGATATACCTGCTGTTGGGGCCCATCACTAAGCTTCCCAACAAAGTGTTCCCATAGGAGCTACAATTATTGCCCAAATGATTATTCATTCAATGGGTAGAGGTGTTCTAAGTGTGTAAGTATTTCCATGATTATTTTCTTTGATGTAAAATATTTCCAAATATTGATACCACTTTTTTATACGAAAAGTGTATTTTACCATATGAGAATACTTATTTTTATTTTAAAATATAGTTTTATTTTGTATTTAATGATTTTTATCATCCATATTTTGTGAATATTTTTAATTATATGCTAGACTGAAATTATCTATCCATGGTATTGAAAAATAAAATGTTATGACAAATCCATATGTAATGTACAAAAAAAAGTGAGTAGCTCATTAAAAGGTATGGTCAATTTCAACCCTCAACTAACGGAACATACCTTGATCTCACATAAAGGAAAATATAAGCCTGTGTGTTTTATGGTGTTAAATTTAGTTTGACCATAAACTATGTGCATAATTTACTTATTTATGTATTTTTTTTACATCAAGTTTAAAGTTCAATAATAAAAGTTATAAAAAATAACGATTTTTTTTCTAACTTTAAGTTCATTTCATTTTATAAAAAAATTCCATAAAATAAAATTATAAACATATAAATGAAAATGCATAAATTTTAACCAAATGTAATATAAGATGTATTCATAAACTAAATACTCCAAAACCAACTACGCAAAATGAAACTTAACAACTAAATACTCCATAACCAATGTAAAAATATTTGAAAAGGGTTTCCCATTAATGAAGACATGGTCAAAATGTAGAGAACTATCAATAAAACATTTTATAGTCTTTGTTGAAACTTTCACCATTCAGAAACACGGAAAACATCCTAATCCAATAGAGAAAAATACAAATTTAAATTAATTTGGAAAAAGAATCTTTAGAGTCATGTCTTCAATAAAAAATAATTTTTAATTATTCAATTGAAACAATAAGGTGCCTTCAACCATAGAAGAGTATTCCTTAAGAAGTGGAAATGAACTTTTTAAGAAAGTAATTTTCCTTAAAGTGACTTCACCTTTTGGTGCATGTACATTGTTAGGCCCCTATACTACTAGTGTAACCCCTTATTGTTATTAGTATAACCCACTTATTATATTGATGTACCCATGTAGTGCCCATATTGTTACTATTGTGCCCCATAGAAGCCCACTATTGTTATTATTGTGGCCTTACATTATTATTGTTATGTCGGCTCTGATTATGTTATAACCCTTTAGACTCCTATATATAGAAAGGAGGTCTTTTCATTTGTATCATCGAAGAATTGTTCATTTATGTAATGTAAAGGAGGTTGCCCCCTCGAAGAGGCTGAATTCTAAGGTGTTGATCTGTCTTTTCTATCTTTTCTTGAGCTGGTTTCATAACATACATATTAAATGTTAATTTTCATTAATGATGATTGGATGGAATTGGTAATCTCATGCAATTTTTTCATTTTTGTTTGTGGGAATCTAGAGACAACAATATTATATCACAATGATGAATTTTGAGTATATTTATTTATATTTTTCCACTATTGTGACAACAAAGTTCCATTATATTTAATACTATAGGATAATGTATGTATAAGTTTGAAGGTTTTCATGTGAAGCCATTTATCGACAAACTTTTAGTTACAAAATACTCATGACATCTCTCATATGTTTAAAGTTAATTTCAATTTTACAAGTTATTACATTTAGGATATGGCCCTAGTCTTCAATTTATTGATAATATTGTTAGAAATCATGTATTTTTAAAATTATTTAGAGGTTATCATTTATGGTAATAACTAGAAGATTAATTTGTTTTATGAATTAAATTCATGAATTTGTTGTTATTTATACTTTTTATTTTTATTTTTAGTAGGTAATGCTGATATGAATTCTAAAAAGGTGATAACATTAAACTATTATATCTATATGATAATTTATTATGAATGTTAGATGAGTTCATTAATTTTCTATAATCCATAGAGTGATATTAACTATTAAAGATATAGAGTCCTAAAGATTTTAACGCCAATATTTTTAAAGTCAAAGTTAAGATTCATATGTTTCCTAGAAACCTAAGTAACCCATAGGGGGAGAGGAATGTAATTTATATAACACCTTGCTTTAGATATTGAGTTTAGAACAAAAAATATATGCCCTGTATAGTGTCATGTGTTATTGGACAAATTGTAGCCTATTAGTTGCGGAGCTTGATTATCTTCCTCATTCAAAGTCTTATTTTTGGCTCCATTTGGACCGCAGTTCCTAGTGGGGGTGTAGGGGGGTTTCTCCCATACTATTGTTTCCTATGGTTACAAAGGGTGATGGCAATAATTCTTTGGAGCCCCTCCTTGGTGCGGATTTAATGGCAACACCCCCAAAGAGAATTTTTCTGGAAAAATTTCTTTGTAGAAGATATATTTTTTTCCCTACAAGGAAAATTCAATTTGGAATGTTCATCATTAGCTCATAATATTATGGTAGAAGATATGTTAGGTTTTCTTTCCTATAAGGTAACCCCCCTTTTATGAAAAGATTATATTGCAACCATGTATTATTGAGAGTGTTGAATTTGTAACTATGGTCGGTCTTCATAATGTATATTTGGCCAATTGATGTACTTGTATTGATTATTGTAAAGCATATTTCAAATTCTTGAGGCAAAAAACAAATTAATTTTGAGTCAAATTCCCATTGCGACTTTTAAAAGAAGAGGATTTCAATTTTTAAATTGTAATTTTTGGCTCCAAAATTTGTCTAGTTGGCTTCCCTCCAAGTCAAGTTGGCCTAGGGAAAATTACACAACCATTCGACTGAAAATATCAGTATATAAAGACAACTTGACCCCATTCATCCATCACCAATTCACACTTCCTCAATAAGACATTTTTTGGGCATCTCAACAAAGTTCAAGAAGGACAAGGAGGACAAAAAAGAAGACGAATTCCATATCTTTCTCTCTCTCTTTCTCTCTCAATCTCTCATGTGTGGATATATTATCTCTCTTTTGGATTACATTTTTTCTGGGCAGTCCTGTTGCAGGGGGCTGAAATTTTGGGTAGTTGAAGAGGGCAAAATTCTGGGGTAGGTAGAAGCTGCAAGAGGGCCAAAATTTTGGGTCAGATCAAACCAAGTGAAATTCTGGATCATATTGGGAGGCTTGACCAAGTTTTACCATAGGTATAGGTGTGTATCTTATTGAACACAATAATTTCTCTATTGAAAATGTTGTTGGGTTTTTCCCCTTTGTGGGGTTTCCTAGGGAAAATCTTCTCTTCTCTTTATGCATTATGATCTCTGCTGTTCTATTATTCTTGTATGGTTGAATTTTTGAAATATAAGTTCCAGATGATATATTGGAATAATTTAAAAGAAGATAAACATCAAAAGTAATTATCAATATTTTAGAAATATTGTGCTAGTCTATATTACACTTAGAAAATCAACATGGTACCAAAGCTTTGATGAAGAAAGGAACACTGAGATCACCTTTGAAGAAACCCTACTTTTAATTTCTATTTTTGAAGTCCTTGTTGATTCATATCCATGTATTCCTCTATGAAATTTGAGAACAAATTGGAAGGAGCCTCAAAATTTAGAGCTTGGAAACTTAGGGTTAATCTTATTCTTGCAAAGAACGAGATTTTGGATATTGTGATAGGAAAAGTTGTAGAACCAACAGATGTTGCAGGAAAGGAGAAGTTCAATGAGGATGAAATGACTACCATGAGTCTTATTTTAGACTCCACTAGAGATCATCTTATTATCTACATTTCCTAGCTCAATACTTTCAAGACTAACCAATCTATTCACTATCAAGAATGTTGGTCAAGCCATGAGTTTGAAGAATGAACTTTGTGATGTGACGATGATGAATGATGACACTGTAGCTTCATATTTCATAAGGATTTCTCAAATAAAGGACCGAATTCAAGTAATTGGACAAACTATTTCTAAAAACAAACTTGTGACTACAACACTCGTATACCTAGATCATGTGATGCATTTGCAGCAGGTATAATTGTTGGCTGTGTTTAAATTATTTCTATGGCTAGTTGCACGGGCTGGGGGGTCACGGGGGGGTGGTATCCCGCCTTGTCGGGGGGTTTCAGGGGGGCAATAGCCCCCTTGCATGGTGAATTCGTTTTGGACCCTATATTAGGTGGGCAAACCTACCTATGTTTTTGTACATGGGTTTTGCATATGGTTTTGGGTATGATGGTTTTCTGCCAATGGTATTTTGTAGATTCGGTCAAGGGAAATACAATTATGTTCTAATCTTGGTTTAATGGATTGGGGTTTATGAATGCTTCAACATGTATATAAAAGTATTATAACATTGAAAGCAACATAATGAAAAATCAATCTGGTAGCCCCAATTTTCAGATCCAGGGGAAAATGTCTGTGTATTTGTTTTGTGTTTCTCGCCATTGCGTATCTTCTATTTTCTAAGAATTCATTTGTAGATAATTTTTGTATAGGGTTAAAACCTACATTTGTTATGAGAGTTATTTCAGATTCAAGGGGGTTCCTTTGCTGCTGAGGGGTTTCACTCGAGCCTGTGGTAGACCTTGTTCAGTGGGAGATATGCAAGATCGATTCTTGTAGTGAAAGCATATGGTGAGCAATGAAAATATAGAGATCGAGAAATTTAATGGTCAGATTTTTGAGTTGTGGAAATTCAATATGGAGGATCTGCTAGTGAATAAAGATCAATGGATTGTAGTAGATCCAGGTACTAAATGAACAACAATGTCAACAAAAGACTGAGAGAAGTTGTATCGGAAGGCAAAGAGCACAATACCGTTGTGTATCTCAGATTTAATATTGTTGAATGTGTCAGGGGAAGCTACAATGAAGGATTTAGGGGTCAAGTTAGGGACTTTGTACCAATATAAGTCTCTCGTGAACAATTTTTCCTGCGAAAAAAGATGTATAAGCTGCGGATGAAGGATGGAGATTTGGTGATAGAGCATCTGAACGCACTTAATACTATGGTAAGCGAGTTGTTATCTGTTGATATAAAAATTTCAGATGAAGATAAATGCATCAGTTTGTTGTGTTCTCTACCAAATTTGTGGGATAGTCTGGTTGTTGCAATAGGTAGAAATAAAACTACCTTGAAGTTTGATGAAATAGTCTCATCCTTGTTGTCAAAGGAGATGAGATGGAAAAATATGGAGCGCCATAATGGATATGCCTTGTCTATACGAAGACAGTCCCAAAATAGAAACAAAAGTAATTCGTCGAGTGGGAGATCAAAATTTAGAGGAGATCTAAATCTCTAGGAAAACCTGTAAAGGTATGTTGGAAATGCGGAAAGGAAGGACACTACAAAAAAAACTATAGATATCAATCTCCTGAGAAAGGAAATGGATCTAATGATTCTCCTTCTACGGAGGTGAAAACCACCTCATATGAAGGTGGATATGTGTACTTGGATTCTTCTTCAAGTACACATGTAGGTCATGAGGCATGATTGATTGACTCAGGTGCATACTTTCACTTCACTCCCCATAGGGAGTGGTTCTGCGAGTATGAGAAATATGATGGTGGTGATGTCTTCTTAGGGTATGATAGAAAGGCCAAAATCATTGAACGTGGAAAATTCAAGTTGAAGTTGCAAGATGGAAGGATTAGAACACTTCCTGGTGTTCTGCATATTCCCACATTGGCAAGAAATCTGATTTCTGTAAGAAAGATGGATGATGCAAGTGTAAAAAAAGTGTTCGAGAAAGATACCTACAAGATGGTTCGGGGAACACTGATATTGATGCAGGGGGTTCATATTGGAACTCTGTACAAGATTATGGGTAACACTATTATTGATGGGTGCAACAGTTCTGTGGTTCCTGAAAGTAAAGCAAAAAACCTAGTGGTCTCTGGAGAAAATACCATGCTATGGCATCAAAGTCTTGGACATATTGGAGAGAAGGGCCTTCAAATATTTCATGGTAATGGTATGGTAGAAGGTATGTCTAATTTCTATCTTGATTTAGATTTCTATGAACATTGTGTTTATGTGAAGAAAAATCAGGTGAGTTTCCCCTTTGGTGCTAAGAGGGAGAAAGGGATATTAGAGCTTGTGCACAGTGATGTGTTTAGACGTGTGTCAGTTCCATCAATGGGTAAGTCTATGTACTATGTATCATTTATAGATGACTTATGAAGGAATACATGGATATATTTCTACAGGAATAAATCTAAAGTCTTTGACATGTTTAAATAATTTAAGGATCTGGTGGACAACCAAATAGAGAAGAACATAAAGGTGCTGAGGAAAGATAATGGTGAAGAGTTTTTAAAGAAGTAATTTAAAGAGTTCTGTAAGAAGTGTGGTATAGCATGACAAAATAATACTCAATACACACCTCATCAAAATGGAGTTGTGGAAATAATGAACAAGATGTTGATGGAAAAGGCAAGAAACATGCTCAGTGGTGCTGGGTTAGGACAAGAATTATGGGCAGAGGCGATGGTGACTACATTTTACCTGGTCAATAAATCACCTTCATCAACGTTGGAGGATAGGCTTCCACATGAGGTATGGACTAGTAAGAAACCCTCTCTTTCACATCTGAGGGTATTTGGTTGTGATGCATATGTACATGTTCCAAAGGAGAAAAAAACCGAGTTGGATAGTAAATTTGAAAGGTGCATCGTTATTGGGTATAAGGATGGTTTAAAACGTTATAAGATTTGGAACCCATAAACAAGGAAGGTTGTGCACAACTGAGATGTGGTGTTTAAAGAGATGAAAGATGTTATTAAACATGAAGTCCTACTAAATGAACCTGAGAAGATAGAGTTTGAGGTAAAGGAGGAAGAATTAGACTCTACAGTAGAACATGAATCAAAAGATGAAGAGCCACAAACTCCAGCCATGAGAAGATCAATTTAAGAAAGAAGGCATCCAGAAAGGTATAATCCATCTGCTTTCTGTTCAAATTTTTATTTATCTATTACTAGTGATGATCCAAAAAATGTCAGGGAGGTAGTAGATTCAAAGGATGTAAAACTCTAGAAAGAGGCCATGGTTGATGAAATGGCATCTTTGGACAAAAATGAGGCTTGGGATCTGGTGGGGTTATCGACTAGAAGGAAACCCATTGGAAGAAAATGGGTGTTTAAGAAGAAGATGAATGTAGAAGGCAAGGTGGATAAATACAAAGCTTGGTTGGTAGAAAAAGGTTATTCCCAAGTGTCGGGAATTGATTTTGGTGATATTTTTTCTCTTGTTATCAAGGTATATTTTATTAGATTACTTTTATCTGTTTCTAATGCTTTTTATTTTGAGGTAGAATAGATGGATGTGAAGACAAAATTTCTTCATGGGGATCTGGAAGAAGAGATCTTCATGAAGAAATCTGAAGGTTTTAGGGTGAAGGGAAAGAAAGAATTGGTATGCAAGTTAAAAAGTCCCTGTATGGGTTAAAACAATCATCGAGGATGTTAGATCATAAATTTGATGCATATATACGAGGACTTGGGTTCACCAGAATCAAATCGGATAATTGTGTGTATTTTAAATTAATTGGTGACAGTGTTATTTATCTGGTCTTGCATGTGGATGATATGTTGTTGATTTGAAATGACAAGGAAATTATCTAGGATTTGAAGACCCAATTTTCCTCAAAATTCGACATGAAGGATCTTGGTGCTGCAAACCATATTTTGGGCATGGAAATTAAATGATATCGGGCAAATAGGAAGCTATGGTTAAACCAAAGAAAGTATGTCAAGACAATACTCCAGAGGTTTAATATGTAGGATAGTAAACCGGTGAAGGTTCCTACTCCTGTAGGTGTAAAGTTATTTGTAGAACAGTGTCCCAAGACAAAAGAAGAGGAAGAAGACATGCCCCATGTTCCATATGCAAGTGCAGTCTATAACCCGAGGTATGCAATGGTCTGTAGTAGACCATACATTTCACATGTAGTCGGAGTATTGAGCAGGTTTATGTAAAAACCAGGGAAGGAGCATTGAACAACAATGAAGCGGGTTTTCAGGTATTTGCATGGCACTAGTGATTATGGTTTGTGCTACCAAGGAAGACCAGGATTGGATAGAGTTTTGGACATCCATGGCTTTGTTGATGCAGTCTGGGCTAGTGATATGGATTAGAGAAAATATACAAGTGGGTATTTATTTAACCTATTCGGAGGAGCAGTCAGTTGGATGATCAAAAGACAATCTGTAGTGGCTCTTTCAACTACGGAGGCTGAATACATGGTAGTCACTCATGCAATTAAGGAAGTAGTTTGGTTGCAAATATTGTGTTCAAGTATGGCGTTAGTACAACGAGATATAAGGATAGACTGTGACAACCAAATTGCAATTTTCTTGGAAAATAACCCTTCTTACCATTCAAAGACAAAGCACATTGATTTTTATTATCACTCTGTGAGGGATATGGTTGAGGAAAAAAATGTGTTGCTGGTAAAGGTAGACACTTTGAAGAATGATGCAGATGCATTGACGAAGTCTGTGAGCACTGAGAATTTTTCTTGGTGTAGAGAAACAATGGGCATTGTAGGGCTAAACTAATGAATAAGCTCTCCTGTGACCCCTTGTGTGGAAAATAAAACAACAAGTGGGAGAATGTTAGGTGTGCATTATATTATTTCCATGACTAATATTAGGTGGGCAGACCTATCTATGGTTTTGTGCATGGGTTTTGTACATGGTTTTGGGTATGATGGTTTTCTGCCCATGGTATTTTGTAGATTTGGTCAAGGGAACTACGGTTATGTTCTAATCTAGGGTTAATGGATTGTGTTTTATGAATGCTTCGACATGTATATATATGTATTATAACATTGAAAGAAACATAATGAAAAATCAATCTAGTAGTCTTGGTTTTGGGGTCCATGGGAAAATCTATGTGTATTTGTTTTATGTTTCTCGCCATTGTATATTTTCTATTTTTTAAGAATTTGTTTGTAGGTAATTTTTGTACAGGGTTAAAACCTACAATAAGCAATTGGAAGGAAGCTCCTTCATTTGAACAACTATGGAACTCTTGTGCTCAATAATAATCAAGGCTTATGTTAAAAGATAAGAAGGAAGAAGCCTCTCAACCACTTGCAGCTCGCTTCAAGAACAAAGAAAAGAAGAAGTTTGGTTCTCAACATAATAAGTCAGGAATAAAATCTCATCCTTCCCAAGGGATTAAGGACATGTCAAAGATTCAATGTTATGGCTGTCAGAAATTTGGAAACTTTAAGAGAGATTGTCAAGAAATGAATAATAAAAAGAAGATAAAGGGAAAACAACATGCTTCTATAGTGATGTTGAACATGAACATCCAAGAAGCCCAAAAGTGACAAAGACTTTGTTTATTTATTCTCTAGCATTTTCTATTTCATATGATGATGATATGTGGCTAGTAGATAGTGGTGCATCGAGACATATGGCTATAGATCATGGAAATATCTCTATCATGATGGATAAGAGGCTGTCTCAAAGGGTAGAGCTTGGAGACAAACACAACTATGTAGTTAAAGGAGTTGGAAAGGCATCCATAGAATTGGAATCTAGTAATAATGTGCATATCAACAATGTTCTATATGTACTAGGTTTGAAAAAGAATCTATTCTCCATTTCATATTTAGAAGATAAATGAGATAGAGTAGCTTTTATGGATGGAAAAATACTTGTATGGTCCAAGGGATCTAGATGATGCTAGGGTTATTTGGATTCGTGAAGGAATATTGTGTAGACATGTGAGTCAATGGTGGTCTGATTGTAGGTGTAAGGGATAATTGTTCAAATCCAGAAACAATCTCTTCAAGCGCAAGTGGAAGTTCTTCTCAGATTTCCTTTGAAGTTTTAGTCATCTGCCTCTAATTTTAGTTATTTTGCGGAAATAGCCGAAACTGTTAAATTACCCGAAATATGGCCAAAAATTCAATTACCACGTAATCAAAAGGAATTAAGACTCCGACACATAAACCTATCGCACCTGACTTTTCCACAAATCTTTATCTTCCCCAAGGAACTGAAAGGAAATAAAACTGCAGTTTTTACCCTTCGCGGGTCCGAAATCTATAATAAAACCCGTGCACTTTTTGACGCGATATCCGTCGGATCTCGTCACTTCATAGCAAATGGCTATGATCGATCCAGAATTCAACGGATTAGATCACAGTTCATAAAATACCGCATTCGATTTCTAAATTAAACCTCATGCTTTTTAACCACGCGATTACTGTTGGATTGGCCTCCTTCCAGTGGATGGTCCAGATTAACTGAGTTATTAACTCAGTTATATAATTTCTCGCATCTGGTTTTAGAATTAACATTCATGTTTGTGAGCACGTGATCACCATTAGATCTGTGCCTGTCGATCGGACGGTTCAGGTCATTTCCTAAGGTTTCTCACGACTTTTGTTGGGGTTTTCCTCGTTCCACCAAGAATTTTCCTTCTGCCAAGTTTAGACTGTGTCTAAGTTATATTTCTTTTAAACATATCCTAGTTATCTCAATACACAGAAATAAAGATTTAATCGTGATAACACAAGATTATACCCACCTCTAATTCTAAAGGGCTATAACACTCAAAGATATTTCGAAGGAACTTCAAACCTCTGGATTGACCATTTATGTGTAGAATACACAGAGACACAGAGAATTTCCAATTTCTCAGTCTAATCTTCCATAACCAAATCTAGCCAAATCCCATTACAATAATTCAGAACTTACATAAATACCAGTACATACAAATAATCAGATCCTCAATCAATGGATCAAATCTACCTAATTCTAGATAACATCTAATTTGCATGATATTCTCCTCAAGATTCTCAACTAAGTCTAAATACTTGAATTAATTACAAAATAGTTCAAATCCCTAAATTCTAGCGCAAATCCTATCTAGAAAGCTTTGTAAAGTGACAGCTAAAGGATCCCACTCCTTTGCTTGTAAACTTTTTTTGTATTTTTGGAATAAAATTCAAAGACTTTTATCTTCAAGCCTCATTCTCCTACATTAGACTCATGAGGAAAAAAATTCTTCATGGGCTCCTATCCATGAGATCTTCTACAGAACTACCAAACTTATGTAGCATGGCATCTATCATCCAGGTAGCATCAGCAATTGGTTTATCCTTCCATTTGACCAAATACTGAAAATACTCTTGTCCCCTTGTCTTCTTAAACAATCCCTTATCCAAAATCTGTTCTGGCTGCAATGCCTTTGCTATAGGTAACTGTTTTACCCAATCAACCTCTTTTTCTTCCTTGTCTTCTGTTGTATCATCTGCATTTCCACTTTCATACCTGTACAAATCAACAACATTGAAAATTGGAGATATTCCAATATCAGGGGGTAATTCAATTTCATATGCATTTGTAGAAAATTTCCTCAAGACTCTACATGGTCCAATTTTCTTAAATTTTAACTTGTTATACTCCCTTTTTGGAAATATTTCCTTCCTCAGGTGTGCTAAAACCAAATCTCCAACCTCAAAATTAGCTTCTCTCTTCTTCAAATCTGCTCTGCTCTTGTACTTTATGTTGCTATCCTGTAACTACTGCTTTACCTGTTCATGTATTGCTTGAATCTCCGAAGAAAAATCCTCTCCTTTAGCACTTCTCATTTCAACTTTTCCCAAGTCTCATAATTCAGACACTCCTCTTGGGTGCATTCCATAAATTATATGGAATGGACTCTGCCCTGTACTCCTGTTAGGAGAATCATTATAAGCATATTCAGCCTATGCCAATATTTGATCCCACTGTTTTGGATGTTCACCTGCAAGACTTCTCAGAAGATTACCCAAGCTTCTGTTTACAACTTCAGTCTGTCCATCAGTCTGAGGATGATAAGCTGAACTGAAACTCAGTTTAGTACCAAGCTTCTTCCATAATGTCCTCCAGAAATGACCAACAAATTTGGTGTCCCTGTCTGAAACAATGCTCTTAGGTAACCCATGCAACCTTACAATCTCCTTAAAAAACAGATTAGCAATGTGAGTAGCATCACTGGTTTTATAACATGGAATAAAATGTGCCATTTTAGAAAATTTGTCAATTAACATAAATTGAATCATTTCCTCTTTGAGTTTTTGGTAAACCCAAAACAAAATCCATACTTACCATATCCCAAGGTCCATCTGGAATAGGTAATGGAACATATAGACCTATGTTTTGGCTCCTTCCCTTTGCATACTGACAGACTTTACAATTTTTCACATACTTCTCCACTTCTGATCTCATCTTTGGCCAGAAATAAAACCGGTTCAACTGCTCATAAGTCTTTTCTGCACCAAAATGTCCTCTAAGTCCACCACTATGTTTCTCCTTGATTAAATTTTCTCTCATTGAACAAATGGGTATGCACAACTGATTTATTTTAAACAACAATCCTTCTTGCAAGAAAAAATATAGCCACTTACTTCTGTCTAACAAAACATGATTTTTACAAGCTTCAAATGCCTCTTTAAAATCTAAGTCTTTCTCATATAATTCCTTAAGAAAATCAAAACCCAACACTTGAATTTGACTTTCTTGAACTATTTTTTTTTTTTTTTTTGCTTAAGGCATCTGCTACTTTGTTTGATTGGCCAATTATATGTTTTAATACAAAATTAAAAATTTGAAGATATTCTACCCATTTTTCATGTTTCTGACTAAGCTTTGGCTGTTGCATAATGTACTGCAATGCGTGGTTGTCTGAATAAAGTATAAACTCCTTAGACATCAAGTAATGTCTCCACTTCTTTAATGACTGTACAACTGCATAAAACTCCTTATCATAAGAAGAATATTTATTCTTTGACTCACTTAGTTTTTCACTGAAATAAGCTACAGGTCTGTCCTCCTGACTTAAAACACCGCCAATAGCTTCTCCAGTAGCATCACATTTCACTTGAAAAGGTTTATTAAAATCAAGAAAAAACAAAATATGTTTTTCAGTAATTTTTCTTTTCAACAGCTGGAAGTTCCTTTCTGCTTCAACAGTCCATTTAAATGGCTGTTTATCCTTCTTTATAGTGTCAATAATAGAAGCATTGATCTTACTAAAATTCCTTATGAACTTTCTATAAAAACTAGCAAGGCCATGAAAACTTCTTACCTAAAAAACACTTTTTGGTGAAGACCACTCCATGATTGCCTTTATCTTCTCAAGATCCATCTTTAATCCATCAGCAGAAACAACAAAGCCCAAATATACCAACTCTTCGTTCATGAATGAACATTTCTTTAAATTTAGTAGCAACTTTTCTTGTTATAGCTTCTGTAAGACATAATTTAGATGTATCATATGTTCCTCTTTAGATCTGCTGTAAACTAATATATCATCCAGATATACTATTACAAATTTACCAATAAATTCTTTCAAAACTTCATTCATAAGCCTCATAAATGTACTAGGAGCATTTGATAACCCAAAAGGCATTACCATCCATTAATACAATCCTCCATTTGTTTTAAAAGCAGTTTTCCATACATCACCTTCTCTAATCCTTATTTGATGATAACCACTTCTTAAATCCAGCTTTGTAAAATATCTAGCTCCACTTAAACAATCCATCAAATCTTTTATTCTAGGTAAAGGAAATCTGTACTTGATTGTTATTTTGTTGATTTCTCTTGAACCCGTGCACATTCTCTAGCCTCCATCTTTCTTTGGACTCAACACTATTGGCACTGCACAAGGACTCAATATCTCTCTAATCAGTCCTTTATCTGACAGTTCCTGAACCTGTTTTCTGATTTCTTCATTTTCTGTGGGAGTCATCCTGTAAGCTGCTTTATTTGGTAGATTTTATCCTGGAATCAAATCTATATGATGACTGATTTTTCTAATGGGTGGTAACTCATTAGGCATATCATCTACAATGATATCACAATAATTCTCCAGCATCTCTTGAATTTCAATTGGCAAATCAGAAATTTTAGTGGAAGTAATTATTACCTTGGGTTTTCAAATCAATGCAAAATTTACCTCATCCTCTTCAATTTGTTGCAAGTATTCTTTTCCACTTAGCAATAAGGTCTTTGGATCAGATTTTCGTGATGTATCCTCTTCTTCCATAGGCAACAATGTATGATTAACACCATCTTTGCCAAATTTGTATGTGTTCTTTTTCCCATCATGCATATCTCCTTTGTCATATTGCCAAGGTCTCCCCGACAATATGTGACACACATCCATAGGCATCACATCACACATAATTTTGTATTTGTATTTGCCTAACTGCAACTCCACTTCACACTATTCATTCACTAACAACTGATGTCCTTTTTGAAGCCATGACACCTTATAAGGTGTTGGATGTTTCTTTGTCTTTAATTTCAACTTCTCCACCACTTCTGTAGAGACCAAATTATCAGTATTACCACTATCAATTATCATTTGACAACATTTTCCTTGAACCTTGCACATAGTCCTGAACAAAGTCTTTCTTTGTGCTGGTTCAACAACTTCCTTTGTTGGCTTTAACAAAACTTTGTTAACTACCAAAGATTCCCCTTTCTCTGGTACATTTTCTTCTTCTGTCACCTTTTCTGCTTCCTCTTCAGTCTTAGCAACAATTACATTTCTCTGATTTGTTCCTATGTTCTCTGGGCACTCATAGGCTCTATGTCCCAGCTTATTACATTTGTAACATCTAATTTCTCTTCCTTTGCCTCTGCCTCCTCTTCCTCTGAAAAAACTCCTTCTGCCACTTGCATCACCTTCTGTGGGTGTATGGTGACTCGAGCTACTGCTAGCTTCATCTATAAGTGCTGTAGATCTTCCTCTACCACCTTGACTTCCCCTTCCTCAGAAAGTACCTCTACTTCTGGCAGATTGCTTCCTTATGAGTTTTTCTTCAGCCTTCAATACCATCTAATAAGCCTCTTCTACTGTTTTAGGAGACAACACACTTATCTAATATTGGATCTCCATTATGAGACCATTTATGTATCTTGCAACCTTCTCATATGTATCTTGAATTTGTCCAGCTCTTATGCTCACTTTGTAAAATTCCTTTGTGTATTCTTTCACTGTCAAAGACCTTTGTTTGAGATTCTGCATTTGTCTAAATAATGTCTGTTGATAATAACTTGGAAAAAACTTACCTCTCAACTTTGCCACCATCCTGTTCCAATTTCTAATTGGCTGCTTACCAAGTCTTTTTCTTTATGCCTGCACTCCATCCCACCAAAGTGCTGCATGTCCTTTCAATTTTGTGACAACAAATTTCACTCTCTTTCATTCTTACATTTTTTCATAATAAAGGAATTTATCCATGCTATTTATCCAGTCTATCAACTCCTCAGGGTTCAAACCTCCTGCATAAAATGAACCCTCAAGTCTGGGTTTAGATGTGGATCCTAACACTAATTTAAGGAATCTCATTTCAGGAGTAATTTCTGCAGGTTCCTCTGCTTCTGCAGCTTCAACTTCAGGCTCACTGAAATCTCCAACATCTTCATCTCCTTGATTTCCCATTTCCACTGCTTCCAATCTAGCTTGCATTTGTTGCATAGCTTCTAACACTTCAACATTTGCAACTGGTCTTCCTCTTCCTGACCATGTCTTCCTCCAACTCTGAAAGCCATGTTGGATTTCTTTCTTTGATCTTTGAGATCCTGATCAATGTCAATAAGCTGCTCTGATACCACTAATGGTGGTCCCCTTGCAGGTGTAAGGGATAATTGTTCAAATCTAGAAACGATCTCTTCAAGCGCAGGTGGAAGTTCTTCTCAGATTTCCTTTGGAGTTTCAGTCATCCGCCTCTAATTTTAGTTATTCTGCAGAAATAGACGAAACTGTTAAATTACCCGAAATATGGCCAAAACTTCAATTACCATGGAATCAAAAGGAATTAAGACTTCGACACATAAACCTATCACGTCCGCCTTTTCCACAAATATTTATCTTCTCCATGAAACTGAAAGGAAATAAAACTGCAATTTTTACCCTTCTTGGGTTTGAAATCTATAATAAAACCCATGCACTTTTTGACGTGATATCCGTTGGATCTCGTCACTTCATAGCGAATGGCTATGATCGATCCAGACTTCAACGGATTAGATCATAGTTCATACAATATCATGTTTGATTTCTAAATTAAACCTCATGCTTGTTAACCACGCGATTACTATCGGATCAACCTCCTTCCAGTGGATAGTCCAGATTAACTGAGTTATTAACTTAGTTATATAATTTCTCGCATCCGGTTTTAGAATTAACGTTCGCGTTTGTGAGCACGTGATCACCGTTAGATCTGTGCCTGTCGATCAGATGGTTCAGGTCGTTTCCTAAGGTTTCTCATGACTTTTGTCGGGGTTTTCCTCGTTCCACCAAGAATTTTCCTTCCGCCAAGTTTAGACTGTGTCTAAGTTATATTTCTTTTAAACATATCTCAACTATCTCAATACACAAAAATAAAGATTTAATCGCGATAACACAAGATTATACCAACCTCTAATTCTAAAGGGCTAAATTGTAAATCAATAACACTCAAAGATATTTCGAAGGAACTTCAAACCTTCGGGATTGACCATTTATGCACAGAATACATAGAGACATAGAGAATTTCCAATTTCTCAGTCTAATCTTCCACAACCAAATCCAGCCAAATCCCATTACAATAATTCAAAACTTACATAAATACCAGTACATACAAATAATCAGATCCTCAATCAATGGATCGAATCTACCTAATTCTAGATAACATATAATCTGCATGATATTCTCATCGAGAATCTCAACTAAGTCTAAATACTTGAATTAATTACAAAATAGTTCAAATCCCTGAATTATAGCTCAAATCCTATCTAGAAAGCTTTGTAAAGTGACAGCTAAAGGATCCCACTCCTTTGCTTGTAAACTTTTTTTGTATTTTTGGAATAAAACTTGAACCCTTTTGTCTTCAAGCCTCATGCTCCTGCATCAGTCAACAAGCTGAAGCCCATGATGAAATCAATCCAAGTGAGCTATGGCATAGAAGATATCATCAACTTTGTTACAGGGCATTACTTGAATTGAATAAAATAGTTTCAGGTGCCCCTGAATTGCAAATAGATCATGAAGGTATTTGTAAAGGTTGTAAACTTGGAAATAATATCAAGAAACCATTTCCAAGGAGTGAAAATATATATAAAGAAGTTTTATATTTGATACACCTTTCTGTGTGTGGTTCGATGCTTGTAAGATCAATTGGAGGTTCATTGTACTATGTGACATTGATTGATGAATTCTCTCTCAAGACATGGATCTATATTAAGAGGACCAAGGATGAAGTCTTCACAAGGTTTCAGGAATTCAAAGCTAAAGTGGAAACTTGAAAGGTAAGAAGATCAAGATTTTGAGATCTAACAACTGAGGAGAGTAAGAAAGCTAGGATTAAGAGGGATTTGATTGTTTCCTATAATCCACAACAAAATGGTGTAGCAGTATGAAATATAGGTCCATTCAAGGATATGTCAAGGCCATGATGAATGATCAAGATTTTCTGATGTTCTTATGGGTAGAAGAACCATTGGCAAATGTATAGATTCAAAATCAAAGTCCTCATCAAATTATGGAAGACATGACTCCTAAAGAAGAGTTCTCTAGACGAAAGCTAGAGGTTGGACATATGAGAATCTTTGGTTTCCCTGTCTACATTCATGTTACTAAGGATAAAAGGAACAAGCTTGAACCTTCAAGAAAGAAAGGCATATTTGTTGGTTACAGTGAATCATCAAAGGCCTATAGAGTCCATATTCTAGAGTAGAAAAGGATTGAGTCAGTCGGGATGTCACTTTTGATGAGAAGGTGGCATATTCGAAGTCCAAAGAAGTTTACATGGATTCCTATGATGAAGTAAAGCATGAGGATGATAATTCGAGTTCTACAAAAGGTCCTGCAAATCAAGAAGGGCCTTGTGAACCAGTGGAACCTGTTGTTGTTTCAGATATTGGAAAAAGACTAGCATGGATTATATCTGCATTGGAAGAAGCATAAGAACATGGAACTCCTGATGGCACATCCAGAGAAATTTAGAAACCTAAGAGTTTTTATAACTATGCAACTCTCAGGACAAATCTTATTGATGTAGAGCCTTACACTTATGAAGAAGTAACAAGACAAAAAGTATGGAAGGAAGCTATGAATGAAGAATACTAATCAATGATGAAAAATGATATCCAGGAAATGTGCCAAGGTCAGAAGGGAAGCCAGTAGTGACTTCCAAGTGGATATACAAGATCAAGCATGCTACACATGGAGGTATTGACAATTGCAAGTTGTGATTCGTGGCTAGAGGGTTCTCCTAGAAAGAGGGAGAATATTATGATGAGACTTTTGGTATTGTTATAGACATTTTTGGGCACTGCAACCCCAAGCATAAAATGTCCATAAACCAAGGGCTCCTAAGTCCCTAAAAGTGTTGTTCCAACCCCTAAAGGAACAAGGTCAACTGATGACAGCTTCTCACAGAAGTTCTCCATGAAAAACTACTCAGAATTGGTCAAAACTGGATCATTTCACCTGCTCCATAGGCAAAGTGCGTTGCATCTCACCTAAATACACTCAATGGGTGCGTTGCATTTCAAAAAGCCCTTCTATGGGGTGCGATGGGCGAGAAGAGACAAATGGCAGTGTCAATCCGCGAGGTGGAGAAGCATGGAATCTTCCAGAAACTTCTCCTGTGACACTTGCCTCTCTAAATTCAACCAAGGATGAGTAAGAGATCATCAATCTCCAAGTGGAAGCAAGAACTATCAGAGGGAAGACACTAATCAAATCACAAGCTGACTCATCTCCCTTACAGACATCTATATATGGATCCCTCATCCCAGAGATCCAGGGGCTGGAATTTTGCATCTTGTAAGGAATTGCTATTAGTTTCTTGAGGCAACATCATAGTGTTGGATGATCTAAGCTTTTCATGAGGTGAAGAAGGGCTTATTTGCTAAGAGGATGATGCTGGGTAAGAACAACTGGTTGTAACTCTCTTGGCTCTTTCTTGATTATCAATAAAGATATTCAAGTTCTCCTCCATACTCTTGTGTGATTTATGTTTTATGCATTTGTATGGTCAATTTACATCTGATCCTAGATTGTTTATGATAATAGATCCATGTTCTTGTATAGTGTTATGCTGCTTTGATTCTACAGGTGCTCTGCGAAGCTGGGTATACAAGAAAGAGAGTAGCAAAGGACTATTAGAAGAGAGAGGAATCGAGTAAGGAACCAAACGCAAGACAGAGGTTGGTCTTCTTCATTCTTCTCTCATCTATCTTTCATAAAGGAAAACAAAAGTAGCTTTACTTTGTTTGTTTCTAAGGTAGCTACCAACCTTAGTGGGATTAGCATTTTTGCATAGACACGTTTCCCTATAGCAAAATGGCGACTCCACTGGGGAGCGACTAGGTTGTTTGTTTATCTACATTTGTTTACTTTATAAACTTACAGATAGAGCCTGAAGTTGAGCCAAGTAGCCTTCGAACTGCATTTGCTATGAAAATGCAAAGTAGATAAATGTCGCTTCAGTCAATCTCCGAGTCTTGTTTATGAATTAAACAATTTATTTACAAACTCTCTAATTGCCCTTGTGGTGGCTCTAGTAACCTCCTTGGATCTACCCCTGTGATTGATTTACTGATTACCACTTGCTCGGCCAAAATCCTTGAACTGAACTACAAACTGTGACCTGGAACCCAAGCAAAGTCTCGTCCCTAGTCCAGCGCACTGTCTGTTCTGTGAATCTCAAATTCAGCGCACTTCCCGAGTGTAGAAGGTGCGTTGCATTTCAAATTCACTGTGTTACAGGTGCGCTGATCAGACTAGGCATTGTTCCTAAATTTTGGTCTCTGTGTTCACTCTTTTCAGATCTATTCAAGAATTTTGCTACCTGTATTCAGTACACCTCTGTTTGAAACCCCTTTCCTTGCTGTTATTCTACCTCCATTGTGCAAAGAACTGTAAATGTTTTTATGTATTTGTTGAGTCATTTTCAGTTCTCCTTTGCAAAGAAGTAACGTAATTGTATTGTTGTTTCTTGATTTGAAAGTGTCGCAAGTGTCGTTTTCAGTCATAGAAGAGAATCTGATCATTCTTGATAGTCGATTACCCTGTTACTATTGTATTTGATCTGAATTAGTAGTTTTTCTAGTGTCAAAGGCAAGTTTTCATTTCCAAATCGCAAAGTGTTGTCATTGTCTTCATTTTGATTTTGAAAAGAAACTTGTTAGTAATTGTCGCTTTGAAAATAATTCAGATTTGAGCATTAGCTTTCTTTTATCATTCACATATTAAGAAGGTTGAAAACAAATACATGCATGTGCATTTGCATTTAGACTGTTTGATTAGTTTGATTTAGGACAGTGCATATAGTGTGTGCTCTTTGCTCTTTGTTGAAAGAATACTATCTCTCTTTCCTTAGTAGCTAGGATTTTCATTGCACAAAGAAGATAAAACGACTGTTTATCATCTTAGATTGCATTTTAGGAATTGTACATCTACATCACGTGGTGAACCTGAAAGGCAAATTTCTTAAGAAAGATCAACTATAAAATAAATTTAATGAATCTAACAACGCTTTGGAACCTAACGCACAACATCTAGAAGTCTAGGCTAGAGATGTATTCCGGCGTCGTAAAGCTTGGTAACTGTTGTTCTCACTGTTGGTTGGGTGATTCCTCCACTTTGAGACGATAAGTGCCAGTACGGACTTGTGCTCCCATGTACCGTCGAGTATATTTTGGGAGACCATAATAGGCTTAATCCTTTATCCATAGGAAGCCGTGTCTGTCGCCCTATCGATCGCAATGCACTGAACACAACATTCGGGAAGATTGACTGTCGTACCGTAAAAACTATTCTGCAGTTTTGTGATTGGTTTGGTAATCCCTCTGCCTAGATTTCCAGAGCAGTCCCTTTCGTTCCTTTTCAGAATCCTTAACGGAAAAGGTCCATCTGAGCACTTGTCACTTCAGGCTCATTGAAAATCGAAGGTGACTAGAGTCATCTTTTGTTTTTTCTCGACTCTTAAAAATTGAAAAAACAAGTTGTTTCAAAGCGTCTAAATTTTTTTTTAAACGGAATAATCATCACCTTTCCTACGTTGGTCTTAGGTTGAGAAAATGGAGTCCACCAACCAAGGAGTTCCCCTTGGAGGAAATCCTAGTCCCTTCTCCTCTTGGGGAGATGTTGGTGCACCCGATATGGCCACATTGTCGCTTCCAGGATTGACAATTGGCTTGCCTGTATGGCTTTTCTCAACCTCCATCATTCAGAACACCACAATTCCTGAACAATCGAGTCAGCAACTAGACAATTCCAGAGTTACCCCCCAACCCTCTACTTCGTCCAATTCTTCCTCTCCTCCTTCCTCTTCGCTTGATGAGGCTGGGAAAGCCAAAAATCAAATACCTAAGAAGAAGAAGGAAAAGAAGAAGAAAGAGAAAAAGAAAAAGGAGCCAAAGGCGAAAAGGGGCAACCAAGAATCGTCTAGCGAAAATCCACACACTGCACCGACCAGGCCTAAATTTCCATGTGTCATTTGCAAAGGAGACCACTATCATAGATATTGTCCTTGCATCCCTCGGATTCTAAGGGACTGGTCTCCTCGTTTGCACAACTCGGTGTCGTCAACCTCTGATGATCATGTTGAAAACACATTGTCGACTAGTGAAAGTGAAGCCCCTGGACAAAAAGGAAAGTGCAAATTTCCTTGTAAACTGTGTGAAAGCGATCACGCCGTCCACCGTTGTCCCTTCTTAGATGAGGCTAAAAGAGTTTTGGATGATCGTCCGGTTTCACCGTTACGACTTCCTCCTGGATATAAGAAACTCTTGCCGAGTATGTCACTAGTTGAGAATCCGGCTGACCCGCCCAGGTGGTCGGCCAAAGTGTCTATCATTGAAGATAAACCATCTGAACCCATACCAGACGAAAGTCAAAAGGTCGAGGTGGCAGTTGACCCGGGCTTGCCTTCAGAGGTTCCATCTTCAGATGATACAGTCACCGAAGAGAACAAGGATGACACCGTCCAAATTATTTTCGTAAACACAGACTCCGATGAACACGGGGGCAATTTACCCATTCCTTTACCACAGGAAGGAATTTTTTCAGAGTCGTACCCGGCCGTCTATTCGGTCCGACCTCCAAGCAACCTAGTTGTTTCCTTCGACTGGAATCAGCTAGGCAGACCCCGTTTACCGGCTAGTGTACCAATCTGAATCATTGCTCAAGTCTATAGAATGGTTATGGCCGGTACCATCATAGATGAAGGGGCTTCTGTGACTATCCTTTCCTCGACTGCTTGGAAAGCGCTTGGTTTTCCATCACGTTTGCTTGAGATGAGAAATCTAACAGGCTTTGACAAAGGAACCAGTCGACCGTTAGGGATCCTTCCCAATGTGCCCATAACATTGAGAGTAAAAACCATTCAAATGAACGTAATGGTAGTCCAAGGACCCCTGGATTATAATCTACTCCTTGGACGAGACTATATTTATTGCATGGGAGCCATTGTCTCATCACTCTTTAGAGTAATGTGTTTTCCGCATGAAGGAAGAGTGGTCAAGCTCGTAGACAAGCTTTCATTTCCCGGTTCACACATGGCAAATAGGCATATACCATCCCTGAATGGTCTTTTCACGCAAGGAATGTCTCATCAATCCCCAGTCCGTCCACCTGATGAGCACGAGTGATTCAGGGGACATGACTGAAACCCAGGGGGCATGCACCCTGGTCTGCTTCGACAGGAAAACTTCAGGTATAGGATAGGTTTCCACGAGAGATATATGACTAGTCTGACACTCCCGTCCGTGATTGGAAAAGGGGGTTGGACTGGAATAAGATTCCCTTGTCAAAGTTATGTGGGTGGAGGCGTCTGCGCCACTCGCCTTTGTCTATTTCGGTAGGCATCACCGAAGAAGTGTTTTGTTTGCAGTGCAGATAAAACAATCTTTGGTAACCTAAAAGAGGTAAACCTTTCCCGATAAAACAAATGTTTTGTCGGTAGATTGAGAGGTGACCTTGAAACTCTATTTTATACCTGGGGGCATGCAAACCTTTTGGCGTGCAAGCGAAGAGCGACCATTTATTTTTTTAAATTTGTAGGTCCTCTAACCCTTTAAACTCGTAGGATTGGCCGTTTCCTAGCTTGCATAAAGAAAGGATGAGGGGCAAAACTTTAAAAAATTGTCGTTTTTATATATGAGACATCCTTATTATACGACTGGATTAATCGAGCAGTTTTAATGCGGACTTCATGCTCGTTAAAAAATAAACATAAGCAATGAGCAAATGTTTCCCCCAGCGTTTAAGCTCAATAAAAAATGAACCAATTTCCGGTAAATAATCGTCGTGAATGTAGTACTTCAGCCTTTAAAGCCTTGGTCGTGTTCTCATCATCACCTCCACTCTATATTGGCCGATCATTCACCTCCATTTGATTGTTTACCCCTTTTGAGGAACAGCTGCGAAGAGTGATGTTGTTAGCCATCCTTGTAACACTGCCATGATTGGGAAATTCCAAACCTTACCTGGAATCAGCTGCTACCCAAATTTATCACTCGTTCCTCAAAGACGAGTCTCCTTTAAGCTCTTTTCAACTGACTCGTAAAATATGAAAAGATTGTTGAGCCATTGGCCTCTCTAGCTCGTTAAAGGGACCGGAAGTGCTATCCCTGCTTTATATTTTAATCTTTTTGGACCTGAAGGATTATTACATAGAAAGATCGAGCGCTTGTTTTGTTCGGCTCATTAAAAGTATCGAAAATTCATCCCTTCTGTATTGTTTTATACTTTTTCGGACTTAAGGGATTAGATGACGAAAAAGGATTTTTGGAGTTTCCTTTACGTCCCTTTTCAGACTCTCTAAAATTGAAAAGGACCGAGTTATCTTTGTCGTTAAACTCGCTAAAACTTAATAGTGACAAACTTGTCCATAACAGACAAGAACGAGTTTCACTATTGCTAGGCTCGTTAAAACATAGCGATGGGTTTGCCCGAAGGGAAAATTATAGAACAAGAATATGTTATCCTCCTCAAGCTTGACAAAAATAAAGAGGTACTGGTCAGCAATGATTGGGGAAAAATTGGGAAGAAAACTTGAAGAAACTTTGTTGGTAGCAAGTCGCTCTTGGACATGACACTTTCACTCCGCATCCAAGTCAGGTTGGGTTGTTTCATTCACCGGTCACATCACCATGGTAACATCACACCATCCACATTTGGGGTTAATGCTACCAATCCATCATGTTAGTGTCGCCGGTATGTTCAAGAGAAGTCACTCAGAGAATCCACCTGTGTCTCACCCACTGCAATACAGTTACGCTCCATTCTTTCATGATTGCCACCCTGAACCTTATATCACCAGACTGTTTTCACCTCCATTAAAATCATTTGCTCCGTTCCGTGTCATTGATGTGGGGTTCATTAAGGACCTCCTATGACGGATCACTTCTTGTCGACATTAGCTCATTATCCAAGAAGTTGATCTAGGAACACCCACTTCAGTACTTTGAAGCTTGCATGCCTCAATGGCAAGTTTCTCACTTCCGGTGACAGGTTTACACCAATGGCCTTCGACCGAAAGATTTTGCATGGTGTTCGATGCCAAGTCCCTTATTCACACCACATGAATTGTACTGTAGTACCTTGAAGATCATTATCATTATCGGTGATTCCTCTCGCGCCTGTTAACAACTTTCATCATTGGCTGGTAATCAGGCGATGTCTTTCCATGTTCGACTCCAGAACATCTCTCACATGGATCGACTTGTACTTTGAGTGAATATCAAACGAGATTGAAGACCCCAGATCTAGTTTCATCCATCTGGGCTGCGATATATATTCAAGATAATAAAGACATCAAATGTACATCATTGCTGCACAAATAATCATCCAATCTATGGGATGATGGCTCCTCCAGAATCATCAGTCTACACTCAGACGATTGTCTGTCCTATGTACATGAAAATGAATTTATAAAGTTGAGTATGGGAATTCCTGCCTCAACTAGATCATGAAAATATTATGAAGATAATGTATTGTATTGTATCTTATTACAGGTCTCCTTCCAGCTTGAAAGAACTTCAGATCCTCATGATAAAGCATTTCACCCGACATAAAAAAAGATTAAAGACCTCATGCTTTAGGGGGCAACTGTTATAGAAATTTTTGGGCACTGCAACCCCAAGCATAAAATGTCCATAAACCAAGGGCTCCTAAGTCCCTAAAAGTATTGTTCCAACCCCTAAAGGAACAAGGTCAACTGATTACAGCTTCTCCCAGAAGTTCTCCATGAAAAACTACTCAGAATTGGTCAAAACCGGATCATTTCACCTGCTCCATAGGCAAAGTGCGTTCAATCTCACCTAAATACACTCAGTGGGTGCATTGCATTTCAAAAATCTCTTCTATGGGGTGCGATGGGCGAGAAGAGACAAATGGCAGTGTCAATCCGCGAGGTGGAGAAGCATGGAATCTTCCAGAAACTTCTCCTGTGACACTTGCCTCTCTAAATTCGACCAAGGATGAGTAAGAGATCATCAATATCCAAGTGGAAGCAAGAACTATCAGAGGGAAGACACTAATCAAATCACAAGCTGACTCATCTCCCTTACAGACATCTATATATGGATCCCTCATCCCAGAGATCCAGGGGCTGGAATTTTACATCTTGTAAGGAATTGCTGTTAGTTTCTTGAGGCAACATCATAGTGTTGGGTGATCTAAGCTTTTCATGAGGTGAAGAAGGGATTTTTTGCTGAGAGGATGATGCTGGGTCAGAACAACTGGTTGTAACTCTCTTGGCTCTTTCTTGATTATCAATAAAGCTATTCAAGTTCTCCTCCACACTCTTGTGTGATTTATGTTTTATGCATTTGTATGGTCAATTTACATATGATCCTAGATTGTTTATGATAATAGATCCATGTTCTTGTATAGTGTTATGCTGCTTTGATTCTATAGGTACTCTGCGAAGCTGGGTATACAAGAAAGTGAGTAGCAAAGGACTATTAGAAGAGAGAGGAATCGAGTAAGGAACCAAACGCAAGGCAGAGGTTGGTCTTCTTCATTCTTCTCTCATCTATCTTTCATAAAGGAAAACAAAAGTAGCTTTACTTTGTTTGTTTCTAAGGTATCTACTTGCCTTAGTGGGATTAGCAGTTCTGCATAGACACTTTTCCCTGTAGCAGGTATAGTTATCAGAAACACCTCCATTAGATCCATGATTTCTCTTACTACTTCGTTGGAATGGAACTTACATCATAATGGATGTAAAGGTAACTTTCCTTAATGGTGTAATTAAGGGAGAAGTGTACTTAGAACAACCTCAAGGTTTTGATGTGCATTGAAAGGAATCTCATGTTTTTAGGTTAAAGAAGGTCTTGTATGGACTCAAACAAGATCCAAGAGCCTGGTATGATCGTATTGATAGTTATCTGACAAGATTGGGATTTACCAAGAGCGATGAAGATCCAAACCTTTATTTTAAGGTTGTGAAGAATGAATATGTTATCCTATTTCTATATGTTGATGACTTTTTTTATGACAGGTGTTGAGCCTCTTATTATTTAGTGCAAGAAGTAGCCGGCTTCTGAGTTTGATACGAAGGATCTTAGTTTGTTTCATTATTACTTGGGGTTGGAAGTATGTAAGAAACCTAATGAAGTCTTCCTTGGTCAAGGAAAGTATGTTATTGAGATCCTTCATAAGTTTCAAATCATGGATTGTAAATCCATGGCTACTCCCACGGTGAGTAACTTGAAGAATTTAAGAGGCTTTGAATCCAAGTTGATAGATCCATCTATGTACCAGAGGTTGATTATATCATTGATGTATTTGGTTAATGCCAAGCTAGGAATTTTATTTGTTATTAACACATTGATATAGTTCAGATGGAACCAAGAGATAATAATTGGATTAAAGCAAAGCACATTCTAAGATATCTAAGTGGTACTCTGAACTATGGTTTGAGGTATGTTTCCAAAAGGGATGTACAACTCTAGGGATGTACATATGCATATTGGGTAGGAAGTGCTAATTATAGGAAGAGAACTTTGGGGGTATGCTTCATCTTGAGTTGCGCTATGATATATTCGATGAGAAGGAAGTAGAGATATGTCACACTAAACATTGCAAAAGAAAAATATATTGTAGAAAATGAAGTGTGTATAGAGGTAATGTGGTTTTGAAAATCATTTTCCGGATTGTTCGACCAAGATTTGGAATTGACAATGACATATTGTGATAATAAAAGATGTGAATCTTTTAGAGAATCCCATTTTCCATGATAGGTTGAAGCATATTGAGTTCAATGTTGGAATAAGGAAATACTGAGAAGCGGGGGAGGGGGGGGGGGGGGGGGGGGGGGGGCCCGCCTGAATCAGTAATAGTGAAGTTCTTTCAATTTTAAGTATAAGTCTTTAACTCTTTCCGCTATGGTTAGTTACTTGAGAGAGATTTCTTACACAATACAAATGATCAACAAGATAAGGCATTCACATGTACATACAATCCATCACATGAGAAAGATACACATATTGGCACAAGTATTTTTACATGGAAACCTAAAGGGAAAAAAACACCAATATGTTTGTTATTATGATGTAAATTAAGCACCTACTTAATTACATCAATTTTATTATGAGCACCCACTCAGAGGAGGCACCGACCTCCTTGAGATATTAATCAACTACTTTCCAAGAGGCACTAACCTATTATGAATGCAAGCCACCACTTTCTCTAGCCACTATTCTACCTTTCATACATTTTTAAAACTAAAAACATGGGAAAATAGATATATAGAGATATACCAATCTGGTTCACTGTAGTATCATACTTCTTATCTCGATACTCTACTATTCCACAAGCTCTCTTGGGCTCAAACATCAACACCCTATCCTCTGCGCATTCTGTAGCAGCACACTGTACTCATCCTTTTTCTCTCAACCACATATACTCTGCTCTCGACCTTCTATTGCATATTCTCTCTACAACACTCTACTTCAGTTCAACACTTGGTTTAGTTGCTCAACTTTCACATACTCTACTCCAAACTCTTCAAGACATACACAACAATATCGTATTCTCTTAGTTTCTCAATGGAAATCCCGAGTTTTGTTCCTTTGATGCACTGAGCTCAATGTTGTCTCTGTCATCATCCACATTACTCGAGAGTGTATTCTTGGCATGACACTCCATTCTTATGTTGTGTCTCTTTTCAAAAATTCTATCACTCCATTAAACATGATAATGGGATTCGTTCACTTCACCATCTCCCTGTGTGATTCTCCATGATGAGAATTTAATCTTAGTCCACCTGCACACTCTACTGAGACTCCCCATGCTTATTCATGGCTCATAGAGCTTGAAATTACTTCATCATGGATTCTTTGTTCTTTATTTATTTCTATAAGGTGTGCATGAGAGATCAAATATGGATTTGTTTCAACATTGAGACTAACCCAACAGTGCTTTTATGAGAATCATGGTCCTCGTCGCCCTGACCCAATGATCTATGCAATCATCGTTACTCCTGCGAAACCAACTCTTCTACATGCAATTACTCTGCAGTTGTCGACTGTTGGCATTATAGTGTTGGAATTGATTTCAACAAGCTCTTGGTGCTACTGGTCATATGCATGTGTGATGAATGCTTAGTGATGGTATTGTTAGTTGGCATTGATGTCAACATACCTATGACTAGACCTAGTGGAGACGATGTTGTGGCTGCTAAGGAGATGGATTATAGACATGTTGAGTTGGTTGGAGATGTTGCTGCTGTAGGAGGATTGGATTGCTTCTATGGGTGTTGATGTTGTGTTGTATATTGGAGAAGCTGCTGCTGCAGGAGGTTGGAGTGCTGCTCTAAATGTTGCATATGTCTTGGAGACATTACATATGCTGCTACATGTGTGAGATGTGGTTATTTGTGTTGGAGGTGCTTATCCTAGTGATGGAGGAAGTTATATGCCTTGATGTTGCTGTTGTAGGAGTTGGAAATGTTGCTACAGATGTTGTAGATGTTGCTACAGGTGTTAGAGATGTTGCGGTTACTACTTGAGGAGTTGGAGGTGTTTGGTCTTGGTTCTAAGGTTGGAAGAATAGGTCTTGCATGTCATAGACTCGTTCCTTGCCTATTCGTCAATTGCAAACTTATCTCAGTGGATTGGAGGAGTGTTCCGACATTGGATAAGATGGTCCAATAGGTGGCAAATGTTCTGTATTGAAGTATGGATGGTTTCACTAAGCCTAAGCCCCGGTCTCATGCTTGACGAGTCAAGGGAGTAGTTAGAGAGCTCCAATTGCATGGAGGCAGACCTAAGGGAGTGGTTATAACTCTAGTCGCTTGCAGGATAGTGTTAAGGGAATGACTAGGGTGTTTTCACTAAAATTTATCCACTTTCCTCGCCCTGTTGAGCTAGTTTTTAGTTTATGGTGACATCCTTGATAATAAATTTTCGGTTTGTGGTCAGAAAATTTCGTGGGACCTCCAGAAGTTGATTAAAGTTGAAAATATAAAAGAGGATAGTGGAGTTAGTGATTGATTGAGTTAATGAGATGGATCCAGATCAAATCAAGCATATGAACATGATTGTTGAGTTCAATAGTTTTGTGTGATTATTGAGTGTAGAACTTGAGTGAATCTTTATATTGGAGAAAGCTCAATGCTAGTATGGTTGATGGTTGAGAGAGTTGAGTGAGAGTGAGCTTGGTGAAGATCTGACAAACTGTGTGAGACTTGGTATGCAGTTCTTATGAATCAATTTGTAGTGATAACAACAATGAGATGAAGTTTGTTTCAGACATACGTTTATGTAGTGTGTGAGGTGTTGATGTGTGATTTGGAGTAGTGTTTTGAGGAGATCGTTTTGGAGCTTGGGTGGTGATTCCTGTGTGGAGTTTTGATGGCATCTTGCGCTACAAATATTGATTGAAATTTGATGTTATGTTGTTGCAGTTCTCATGTTGAGCAATTTTTAGGAGTCCAGTTTGAATATAGATGAAACGAGTCTTACATGGAGGAAGTGGAGGCGTAGAGGCTTTGAGTATACAATGATTGGAGGATTCAATAGATGGATGAGATTTCTCCATCCAATGGTGGTTGGATAGTTCATAAGAAACTGGGTTCAACTCATTGGTCACAATGGTACCAGCAGATCAGAGTCTGTAGAGTCATCGTTAGTTCAAGAGTAACTGGGTGAGGATCGCTGATTGTGGTGGCCCTCAGCAGATGGTAGTCTATAGATCCGTGAGAGAAAAAATTTCCTGTATGATAGTGCCAACATATTATGAAAGAAGTTGAGTCTTTCAGCTCATGGGAGTGATTTGATCCATGTATAATTTGTTTAACATATTAATAAAAGAATTGATCATTGCAACAGTAGTAGAGTGAAATTATAAGTTGTATCTTGGAGGAAAATTGCATTTTTCAGAAATGAAGAAAAATGCAAAGGATTCTACTTTTATTGTAGTAACTAGTCAATCCTCCTCACAAGAATATGAAGGCAGAAGTGATTGTAGTGATAAATCGAGCATCAGTTGCAAAAATGATGAGAAATTCAAGATCATGGCACTAGAAGAAGTGATTCAAAGAATCATGGTTGAAAACAAAGAGTTGGAGGATAAATGCTAGAAATTGAAGGGTGAAGCAATTTCTGCAAGAGAAGAAGTAGAGAGGCTCAAAACTAGCGCTCAAGCATCTACAAGAAAATAAAAATTTGTTGGAGCACCTAGTTGCAACAAAAATTATGAGAACCATGAGCCATGCAAGAAGCAACAAAAGAAGAGAATGATTCCAAAGAAGAAAAATATAATTGAAAAGTGGTATAATTGTGGAGTTCGTGGACACATAGAAATAAGTTACAGAAATGGAGAGATCAAATTATCTCATCACATGGAGTAGCTAAAAGAGAAGATACATCAAGCATGCATGCAAAGGATATCTCCATTCGTAAGGTATAATATTCCATTTTATGGTTTTTGTTTCTCATGCAATGATTTTGGCCATAGGGTTACTGACTTTAGGGCACATGCGAGGAATACAAATTGGTTCAACAGAATATATCAAGCTATTCCTCAGTTCCTTGGTCACATTAGATGATTTATGTGTTACAATATTGGCCATAAGGCCAAGTAATGAAATCTTCCCATGTGTTTCAATATATCCAACCAGAGAGTGGAGAATATGCAATGACAACCACATAGAAAGAAGATAAATCAACAAATAAAAGTTTGGAGGAGAAAAGAGCAGCAAGGTATTCCCAATAAAACTTGAGGCCTACATGGTCTCATAGGGAGCATGTGGTTGCACTATGAGTTGAATGAAAATTCTTATTTGTGCAGATATATGGGAAAGTGTATGTGTTTAGGAGGAGTCCTTTTTTTTTCTCGGTAAAGACTAATTCTATTAAGTAGAAAATATAGTACAATCAGGAAAAGCAAGAGACCGGAAGACCGGAAATGATGTATCCATCAACCTCGGTCCCGGTGAGAAGATTTGAACTAATGGCAACAACAGATAGCATGTAATCACAGACATACCAAATGATCTTTACCCCATAGGGGTAGAAGCTACAACGCATTGTTTTTTCCCTTTCTTTTTGTTGACTTTTATCCAGCCATCCTGGGGAGGATGAGCTAGGACAACTTGAAGACTGGGAAACTCTGACATCTCGAATTCCTTTTCAGATTCTGAGGAGGTCTCATGGCTGCGCTTCAGGGCGATTGCTATGTCCGGGGGATGGCCCATGGTATCCATGGGAGGATCCATCGGCTGAGGCTCCTGATCTGGTTCTGAATCGCTATCCCCATCCTTCGAACCTGGGGAGCTGGGGATCCCAGTCGGCGGAGGAGGGCAGGGAGCCCATCGCTTGGGCTTGGATTTTGCGTTGAATCCCTTTTTCGATCTTGCTGTCAGCGATGGGCAGGAGTTCTACAGGTGTCCTGTAAGGTGACAATGGCGGCACCGAAAGGAAGTGTTCTCGTAGTCTAGAAGCTGAGTCCAAACAGAGTCCTTGATCTTGAGATTGATTTGCTCTGGCAATCCCTTGCTTAAATCTAGCTCCACACAAATTATGGCATATGTGTAAAGACCCTGCATTTCCCTCTTGTAATCTCCCATTAAGAAGCAACCCAAAGTGTTGCCTATTTGCCTGTATACCTCTGTGCGCCACAGGTGAATTGGGAGATTTGGAAGTCTGATCCAGACAGGGGCTTTTGTGATAACTGCAGAAGCTGGATCAAAGTCTGGGAACCATGGAGTTAAGAAGAGGCCTGCCGAACCCATGAACCAAGGGCCTTCTTCTAAGGCCTCTTCGTAGTCCTCGAGATTGTCGAACAACACTACAAAATATCCCTTTGCACAGAAGTAAATCTTGCATCGGTGAGTCCAATTGTCCTTGATCCAGTCATAAAGATCCTTTGAGCGTGGCCAGAGACCATTGAATCTGCAGATGATGGCCCTTTCAGCAAATTGCTGGGTGTCATCTGCTAAGTCAGGGTAACAGATCTCAACAGAGGGGACCTCTTCTGATTTGTCAACCAGAAAGGGTTTGGGAGGAGCCTGAACTGGCGAATCTGTCTTTTCAGGCTTATTAGCATGGACTGCATCTTTATAAGAAAATGCCTTAGCTGAGGAAGACTCTCCAGTAGCTCCTCCCCTCAAACGAAGGGTTAAAATAATGCATGCATTTTTCTCAATGCCGAAAAAATAAATGGGATAGGGATCCTCAAGTTGTTTACCTTCATGGAGAAGCCGTTGAGCTGCAGAGGGGATTCCCAGTTTGATGCTTAGTGTATGCTTGAGATTCTGCACTAGATCCGACTGGTTTACCCATTGTAGCATAGTTTTGCCTGTAATGAGCTTGATTTGTATCTGGAATGATGCAGAAAAGTTCGAATGCCTCTTTCCATTGCAGATCTGTGCAGAGAGGCTGCATGCGTGAAGATTAGTTTTCGTATCTTGGATTTGCCTTATTTGCGGGGGAGGCATACCACCCATCGAAGTAGGCTTTTCCTTCCCAGTATCCAAGATCAGTGGATATGCTGCTGGGGTTCTTCTGGAGCGCCCTTGGCTGCTGCGCCGACAGGCTGAGGATGGCTCCATGAGTTTTTTGCAAAAGCGGGGAGCTGATGTCGAGCAACTCCAGGGCATTCTGCAAAGAGATCCGCGCGAGTAATCTTGTTGGCGGCCACAACATTCACAAAATGAGCATCCTGTGCGTCTGCAGTGAGGGATATATCCCTTGATCTGTGCCTGCGGTGCTCGATTCCATTCGCGGCAGGGGCGATCTGAGAAACTATGGCGGCCGAGGGCATGGCGGCGGCTGCAGAGCTAGGGTTCCCTCCCATCTCGTTTCCACGATCCAACTCTATGAGACCGGATCAACCTAGGAGGAGTCCTTGAGGTTTGAAGAGTATTTTCATTTTTTCTCTATTTCTATTCCGGTATGATTTTACTCAGAGCAACCATGTATATCTGTGATTATTTTGGAGAAGCTATATGTTTTGGTTTGTTTTGTTGCTAATGATGATATGGTAGCCATGCATGTCTAGGTGTGATGAGGGATCACACATTCAAGGGGAGAATTTGTGCTTCCAAATGGTTTCGGAATGTGTTTGCATTGTGTTTCTGGAAGATTTTTGTCGCTGCTGTCACACATTGCATGTTGGATGAGATAGTATGGTTGCATGGAGAATTTGGCATTAATTTTGTTGCAGGATGGTATGCTTGAACGACATAGATAATAATTTGATGACGATCTTACTGCTAGATCATACTTATGTCATATGTTGTCATGCATATGTTGCTGCCATGGAGATCAAATGTTGTGTTGGAGATAGTTTGTCTAGAGTATGCACTTTATTGCTCATATTTACTATTCTAGATGTATCATGTTGTTGCTAATGTGTTTTTGGATGGATAAAACATGAGGAAGATGGTTGCTATTGCTCATGATATTTGATGCATGTTGATGGATGAGTTATTATGCACTCATGATGCTTATATTTTGTTGCTCATATATGGAGTATATGTGTATTTCTACTCACTAATCTATTTGCTTATGCCTCATTGATGATATGTTTCTCACCTATGATGAGACTATGCATTTGTCGTTGCTTATGATGGTATGATGGATTTTGATTCTTGATCTTTGCACACATGGAGAGATTTCACATTATAGTTTACTGCTGCTACTTGTTGATGTGTTGCTCATAATGATGATGCATTATGATTGATGGTTGATGAGGATATATTTACTACTATTCTATGACATGTTGTTATGTTTCCACTATCAGTTGATTTTATTATTGATGCACATGTGGAATATGGTGATGGTTGATGGGCTCATGTTGTGGATTTGATGATCCTACGTTGCTGCTACACATTAAGAGATTATGTTATTACTCATGGAGGTCTTTATGTTTTGATGTGGATGCCATGTATGTATTTAATTGTTGCTGCCATATGGAGGATATATTGACATTCATTGATGCCATGTACTCATATTATTTCATGTTTTGGGAAGGTATTGATGAGAGCACCATTGTGTGTGGATGTAAAAGCCATGTAATGTCGTTGTGTCATATTTTGGGTGTATTACTCTTGGAGTGACTCATGGTGTATAGTATGGATTGGTCATTAGCTATGTATGGGTCAATGGAGTCCAAGTCATGTTTCATGATGTATATCTTTGATGTAGCCCCACTTTATTGGGTGCATGATGTAAAACTTGGCTCCATAGAGTGATGGTTGGTGATAGGTGTAGAGGAGTCATATGTCAGTCCTTTGTACTTGTCACAGTCATGTACTTGATTCGTGAAGCATTGTATGTATTGTAATGTATTGTGTATCATGTCCAAAATGAGTTAGAGTTATGGTCCATGATGAGTAGTCTCTTATACTCGGCAAGGAGGCTTATTGCAACCGGAAAATGTGTTGCTTCAGTAGGCAGAGTGTTGATTGTAGCTCCATTACATGCTTAGGGGGATCATGTTTCAGTCTTCAGTGATGGCATTGCATTGGCTAGTGGTTTGGCAACACATTTCCTTGTTTTTACATGCTTATCTTCAAAATGATACTTCTTGGTTTGCATTAGTATGGTGTTGTGTATGAAAGGGGGAGTCTTCCTCTCTTCCGACACATTATTGGAATTGTTCTTCAGTGTTGATATGGCCCTTTGCCATTGATGTCAAAGGGGGAGAGATTTGGATGGTTAGAGGTCAATCTCACATGTTGTATTGAGGTTGAATCAATGCCAAAAGGGGAGTTTGTTGGCATTAATGTCAACAAGCTCTTAGTGCTGCTGGTCATATGCATGTTTGATGAGTTCTTGGTGATGGATTATTGGTGATGGTCTTGTTAGTTGGAATTGATGTCAACATACCTATGACTAGACCTGTTACACAAAAATATCGTCATCATGATTATTTGCAGTCAATATGGGTCTATTATCACTTGTACTGTCCTCCTAAGAAAGTCTCAAACCTCAGCTCTTCAAATCAAGCTTTGGAAATGAGAGAAAGACATTAAAAATCAATGTAACTCTAGTTCCGCACTTTCTCTCATGGTCACCTGCGGTCCCGCACCTTCTGTGTACAAAAACTGCGGACCTGCCTGCTCTGTCCCTAACGGCATAGGTGCGGACCCCTGTGAAAGTCAAAAGGCACAAGTTTTATCTTAAAAAACTCACTTTGGGTTAATTCTAGAGGTTTCTAGAAGGAATTTTGACGTGGATTGTTCGCTTTGAGGTGGTTCATGCATCCCAAAAGAGAAGGAGCTAATCCCTTCATGAGAGGAGCTATCCCTTTGAAGGAGGGCTTTATCCCTTTGAAGGAGGACCTAGTAACCTCCCTCCATTGCACTATAAATATAGGCATTGGGCTGGTTGCTAGGGAGGTTAGAAGCTGAATATTTTTGAGGGTAAATGCTGGTGAAATCAAGACTTCCTAGTTAAGCCTAAAGAGGAGAGATCACATACCTTTTTGGTTTCATTGGGGAGTGAGTGAAACTTGTCAAAGTAGAGGAGACTTCTTGATGGACCCTGGGAGGAGCTTGTACAACGTCAAGGCAAAGGTTGTAAGGTTCTTCTTCTTTTGAATTAATACAATCAAACTCATTTTTCTCAACAAGTATCTTATGTTATTTGTTTCATGGACTCCTTGACTTTCATGTTAAATATGTTTTATGCAATTGGCTTTTCAGGTGCTATTTAATTTGTTTGCCTTGTTTGTGTTTGCAGATTCGTGAAAAGGAGCTCATTTGGATCGAAGGAGCAAGGGCATCCACAAGCTAGCATTGGACCTAAGGTAGGCCCTAAAAACACTTGTTTGGTATTGTTTATAAAAGCATATTTAGAGAAAGATAGTGTCTGGTTGGTTTGCTTGTCATTAGGTCTTCTTTAGATTCTAGGAAGGTCTATCTTGTCCGCAAGATCGACTTATTCCATGTGACAAAATGGCGACTCCACTGGGGACTTGATTTTTTTCCTTGTTTTTACTTTGACCTGAGAAACTTTATTTTTGTTTCTGTTTTTGGCTTGATGATTGTGGGATTGGGTGAATTTAGTTAATTTTGAGTTAGTTTTTATTTTTCATAGTTTTGGGAGAAGTACGCACCCTCTGAGTTAAGCATAGTGCGTACTTGTACGCGCTTTTTATTTGTGCACAGAGCGTGAACGCACCTGTGTAAACAAACTTCCTGCGTACCCTGTCAAAATTTTGAGAAATTTTAAATTTTTCTCTTTTTTATCAGTTTAGAATTTGTATATAGGTTTTAGCCATTGCCCATACCTGCGTGTACCCTGTCAAAAACTTTCCTTGGGTTGATTTCGTTAGTGTTAGGGTTTTAGGTGAAATTCCTAGGAGTTTTGCTTGTTGGGTTTGTTTTTCGTTTTGGTTGTGTAGTGGCTCTGAGCTTAGAGGCTGTAGGGACTTCAGATCACCTTAGTGTCTACCAGCTTTCTTATGAGTCTGACCATTAATGAAATCTCCCCTTGTTTGAGGAATCCGCTTTGAGTTTTCTCTTTACAAAACTTCGAAAAGCTTGTGTTTGAGAGTTTGGATTTTCATTTTCAAAAAGAAAACTAAATTGGTTGTTCTTGACTGATTTGTGATTCTGCATAAATTAGTCCTTAGCTTGCATCTAGCTGAGTAAAACATCCTTTAAAAAGAATTTTAGTAGGCTTTGACTTCAAATAGGTTTTTATAGTTTGTAGCTCTCAAAGTTAGTCATTTTCATTAGTTTTGAGTGTTTTATTTACAAAATAAAAAAAAAAAAATCTCTTTTGGAAAAGTTTGTTTTTTGTAGTGTTTGAGTGCTTTGAAACGAAAAGGGAAATTTTTGTGAAATAATTAGTTGTCTCGTTTTGAGTGCTTTGGAAAGGAAAAGCTCTTCTTTTAATTTGTTTAATTGAGAAAGATTTGTGTTTATAAAATATTTGCATTCTCAAACTCTTTCTTAGTTTAGAAGTTCATCGAAGAGAAAAAGATTGTTTAGATCATCTTAGGTGCATTTTTAGTGATTTTGAGTCGAGTCTTCATACCACGAGTTTCATCTCCGCACCTTTGGACTTAAACAAAAACCACTAAAATTAACGCTTAAAGTAAAATTCACCTAGTAACATTTTTATTTCTAGGGCTCTGATACACCAACTTAGCTTAGGCTAGTGTCTTGGAGTAGGAGAGTAATTAACTCTCCAAGACAGTAAAAACAAACAAGTAGCTGTATCTTGTGGTAGGGAAGAAATCCAATTGTTGCATTTATGCTCTGGGAAAGCTCCTCTTAAAGGAGAAGCACGAGATCGTGTCCAAACCAGTGTGGGAATCAATCCTTCCTCATTGGGAACGACACCAGATATTCACGTATTAAAAATGGTAAACCTCGGATTAACCATTGTCGAGGAGCCTGGGGTCACTTGTTGGTAAACCTTGGATTATGTCAAGGAGCCTTCAAGGGGATTGAGCTTGCTACTCTGCCCTTGTGTGCGTATCGGATCGTAGACTGTTCCCCCAGGTGTATTTGTCTCAATTGGTAACCTTAGTGGCCATATTCGTTAGGACTCTTCCTGAGGTGACAGTGGTGGGAAGATCCCACTGTACTTGGAGCAGACGTCGGCTAGACTCACTTGGATTTTCTGGGGGGTTCACTTCACTTGAGACGGTTAAGTGGAGGAACTTGTGCCAGTCTATTCATTAAGTAGGTTGTTGGGGTAACTGTTCCAACCGCCATTTCTGTACTGAACTCTTCGACGTTGGATTTCATCACCAACTAGTGTTTTCGGTCCGGAAAGTTACTTTTTGTGTGTGTTTGATCTCCTAGATTCTTTAGGCGTGTGATTCAAATTTGTTTGGTTCTTTAGAAGCTTTAGGTGCTTTTGATTGAGATTTTACTTTATTTGCGTGTGAAGTAGTTAAAAGTCTTTAACTGTGGCTGAATTACCAAGACAGTCCCGTAGACTTCGAGGCCAGTCTCCTGAGATTATAAACGTGGCTGAGTTACTGAGGAAGTCCCGTAGACTTCGAGGCCAGCCTCCTGAGGAAGTACCGAGCCAAATTGAAGGCTTAAAAGTCCTCGTAACTCCTGGAGCAGTAGAGTTGGGTCACCAGAAGAAGGAGAATCTTCTTTGATAGTACATCCTGATTTTCAAATGCCAGTAGCAGAATATAATCCACAGTCAGTGTCTGTCTCCGAAATCGCTGGTAGCTTTTCATCTACTAGTGATATAGGTGAAGAACCCGAAATATCCGAACCTGAAAGTGAATTTGCTGCTACTCCGACATCAGGGTTTGTTTCTCCAACTTTTAGTGGTCCTGGTTCACCTAGGGTAGAAAGAGTAATTACTCAAGATCTTCCTTCTGGCCTTATTTCTATTGAAGAACTTGCTCCGGAAGAAGAAGAAGTAGGCATCCCTATCCCTGAAAATCAACCTGTCATTGAACTAAGGGAGCGTGAATCAATTTTTTACAGTCCACCTAGGAGTAGTTCTTGGTATCTTTCTTTGACTAATTATTTAGAAAACTCAGGGTTAAGTTTTTCACCACCTCGTGCTCCTTATCACTCAACACCTAGAGGTTTTTATACTCCCGTCAATATGTCAGGACAGTCATCCATGTTTACTCAATCGCCCAAATCCTTTTTGTACGGTGGTCCATCTGTTCCCTCTGGGTATCAGTCTCTTTCTGGTGCTTTTTTGGGAGCATCTCCTCAACCCATTGAGCAAGGGTTATTAACTAGAAGCAATGGTAATAAACCATTGAGCGTAGAAGACATTCTTATGATGTCAGGTTCTATTCCCAATCCTCAACCTCAAGGTGGCCAGTTACCGCCTGGGGGGCAGCCTCAATTAACGCCTGGGGGGCAACCTCAAGGTACACAATTTGCATCTGGGGGGCAACCTCAAGGACAGTACATACCTACGGGACAGTACGTTCCTCAAGGTCAACCCCAGACTCAATATGTACCCCAAGGTCAACCCCAATATCAATTTATACCTCAAGGTCAACCCCAGTATCAGTATGTGCCTCAAGGGTATCAACCCCAAGGTCAATAATCGAACCAAGGTTTCCAACCACCCCAAGGTCAAATGTTTGTTCAAGGAACGGGAAATGTACCTTTCAGTTATCAATCCTACCCTCAACCTGGTTATGGTCCTCAATATTCTCAACCAGTTATGGGTCAGTACCCCGGAATGAATATAGTGTGGGATCCATCGCAAACCCAACAGGTGTTGCAGCCAAGTGTACAGTTGTCATCTCAAACTGGACAACCCTTAGTTTCTGGTACATCCCAGCAACCAGTCCAGTCTAACATTCAAACTTCTGTACCTTCAGTAGTTTCTCAGCCTGGGCCTAGTACACCTCGTACTCCGCCTCAAACGACTGCTACAACTGCCGCAACATCTGTTCAATCTACCCCACCTACTTCTGGAGTATCGACAGCTCCAGTTTCTACTGTTCCTGTATCTACTCCTCAGACATCTTTACCACCGTCTGGATCTACGATTCAAACTTCGGTTCAGATGCCTGTAGGACAACCTAGTTTAAGTACGGTTGTCACAAGTCAACCACAATTCACCTATCAACCGTACCAGGGACAATACCAATTCGGTCCTGTTGTCCAGCAGCTAGTTTATCAGTATCAACTGTATCCTGGGTACACTTATCAACAACCTCAATAACCCCAGTACGGTCTGGTTAATCCTGGTTTTCAGGGAGGATACAATATCCCGAATGTGATTCCTATTCCTAGTTATCCTGGATATCCTCCTCCTGGGTTGGTCTCATGACCCAGAGTTTTAGGGATTCTAATCGGAAATTACCGTTTATCGCAACTTTGGACTTACCTGACTTGTCGCGCCTAACGAACGATCCCATTAATTATCTTCCGTTTTGGCCGCCAATGCCGAATAAGTTGCTCAGTGACATTCCCAAGTTCGAAGGTAAATCAGGAGAAGACCCGTCGAACCATGTGATGACTTACCACCTTTGGTGTGCGTCTAACTCCATCACAGATGATTCAATCCATCTTAGACTTTTCTAGCGCACTCTAATTGGTCTCGCGGCCAAGTGGTACATTGAGTTACCGCGAGGCACTTTTTATAATTTTAGTCAGTTAGCTACCTCGTTTTTAACTCATTTTCAGTTGCCAGTCCGGTATGACAATGGCACGGAATTGTTAACTTCGCTAAAATAATCGACATCCACATACATTTCAGATCATATTCATGAGTGGAGATGTCGACGTCGTTTAGTGAAGGTATTTATTCCGGATCAGATCTTGGCTGAGTGGTTTGTAAAATCTTTGTTGCCAAAAATCACTGAAGATGTTGCTAAAGCCTGAGTTGTTACTGAGGAGCAAGTCATTGCTCAAGCACAGTACCTTGACTTAGTCTATACTCAGTCAGGTACGTTACACAAAAAAATCCCCGATATTCCCAAGCAAAATCAAATTGCTGCAGCTCCTTCGGGATCTCATGCCGCTGATGGTATGATTGGTACGGTTAACACTAAAAGTAAGAAGAAGTCCTCCAAGAATTCTTATCCTATTATAACCTTGCCTGATTCCCCAACATGAGATCCTTCTGCAGAGATTTCCGCTGATATTCCTGTTGTAGAGTCATCTACAGCCAAATCAAAATCCGGTGGGAAGAAGAAAGGAAAGAAGAAGAATAAAACGGACAAAAGTTCAAAGGAGAAACCTGAAAAGGCGGAATCCAATGACGAGAAGCGCAAACCTTGTTATCCTTGTCTCATTGTGACGATGAACATTTTACAAGAGACTGCCCTCATCGTGCAGAGGTTGCGAAGATTGTCAAGGGTTCCCAAACTCCTGTTGTTTTGAAGGATCCTTTTCCGGCTCAAGATAGTAAGATGATAGGTTCATCCTCGAGTGCCAATGAAGAACCCATACTGATGATGTCCCATGTTAGGATTGCGACTTGATCGCAAGATTATGGTAGTAAGAGTCTTGTTGATGGTAAAGAAGCAGAATCTTCTCATTCTAATCCATCAACCTCAGCTCTCGGTTCCGATCCACTACAGATCGAAAAACCTAATCTAGACTTGGTAATCAAACCACCCGCCAAGGGTATACTTCGAAAGTCAGCTTTCAATCCACATGCGAGAGCGGCTCAGAATTATAACATTGTTGAGGATTTAGCTGTTTCACCCTTAGCAATGTCAGCTTTGGAAGTGCTGCAATCATGCCCAGCACAACGTAAATTACTTTTGTCGGCTATAGGAGCTGTTGATATTCAGGACCCGAACCTAATAATTTTCGATCTAGAAAATAGTACACTGCGTTTGCCTCATGAAATGGCTTTCCAGATACCAGTGATAGTAAAAAACAGGCCTATTCATCGGACTGTAATTGATGAGGGAGCCTCAACGTGTATTATGTCGATACAGTGTTGGAGATCGCTTGATTCTCCTTCACTAAATCAATCCCCAATGATTCTAAAGGCCTTTGATGGCCGTGGGTTTCATCCTTTTGGCATTCTATAGGATTTGCCTATAGGGGTTGAAGGAAAAACCGTTAGTCTAGATGTGGAGGTGGTTGATGCCCCTCTAGACTACAACCTTCTCTTGGGTCGAAGTTGGTCTTACGCTATGACAGCGGTCGTTTCATCGGTCTTTCGAGTAATAAAATTTCCACACAATGGAAAGATCGTAACAATAGACCAATTGGTTTACTTTTCATCTGACCCAGCCTCTTCGGAGAGTATTCAGCATGTTGGAAAAACGACTATCCCATATAAGGATGTTGGAGTAGGATTAGTTAAAGATGCTGCTTGACTGGGAACTTTTCCTTTTCCTCCAATCAACGCATCATATTCATTTGCAACCATTCATATGATTACATCAGACACCATTGTTTATGATGATCCTTGGATCATTCCTTCTGAATCTGAGATAGACCCATTTGGTGATTCCATGCCTTTGAGTCCATATGAAATTGCCTATGAAGCTGTGCAGTCTTTTGCTGACTCATGCTCAACCAAAAATGACTTAATGAATGTGGTCCGTGAGGAATCACTTTTCACATCAACCTTGGACTTAACTACGTTTTCTGAACTTGTTCACTCTGATGAGCAAATTCGTGAAATCCTATGTGTAGATGATTTACCATGGGAAGATCTCCATCACAGATCTTCATTTTTACCTGAGGATGATCGTTTTGAAAATGATTTCTCATCAATTTTTACAACTGAATATGTCAAGGAACCTCAGAATCCAATGAAACATCTCGATTCAGAGTTAAATTTGGGAAACATCTCTCGAACTATTCCTATTGACATTTCGGTTAAGCCCAGAATTGTTGAGAACATTCATATAGGTGCCTCGTGTACAGATGACGAAATTCAATTATATAAAGCCCTATTTCAAGAATTCTGCGACGTGTTTGCCTGGTCCTACGAGGAAATGCTAGGAATTGATCCCACGATTGTTGTTCATGAGATCAAGACTTACCCGGACGCTAAACCCGTCCGGCGACGTTTGCGTCAGATTCACCCACGAAAAGCTGCTGCAATTAAAGCAGAAGTTGAAAAACTGTTGAAAGCAGGTTTCATTTATCCGATCCCGTTAACGGATTGGGTATCGAATATTGTTCCGGTTAACAAAAAGCAGGGAACAATAAGAATATGTATCGATTATAGGGACATTAATCGAGCTTGTCCAAAGGACAATTACCCAACTCCCTATATCGATCAAATCATTGATGATTGTGCCGGCAGCAAAATATTTTCCTTTATGGACGGTTTTTCCGGATACAATCAAATCAACATTCTACCTGCCGATCAACCAAAAACGGCTTTCATTTGTCCATGGGGGACATTTTCTTATTGCAAATTACCTTTTGGGCTTAAGAATGCCGGAGCAACTTTTCAAAGGGCGATGTCTTATGCATTTCATGACATCAAGCACATTGTGCAACCCTATCTCGATGATTTTCCTGCTCATTCATTACATCGAGCTGATCACCTCGTCCATTTACAAGCAATCTTTATGAGGTGTAGGCATTATTGGATTCGGTTGAATCCACACAAATGTGTCTTCTGTATAGAAACGGGTCGATTGCTGGGATTTGTAGTTTCGAAAGCCGACATTCGCGTTGATCCCTCGAAGGTTGAAGCTATCATCAAATTGCCTCCTCCTTCGAGTCTTCGCCAACTCCAAAGTTTGCAGGGGAAAGCAAAATTTTTACGACGATTCATTCCTAACTACGCCGAGGTTACAAAGGGTTTTACCCGGTTGTTGAAGCAAAACACTCAATTCTATTGGGATGAGATAGCTCAGAAATATTTTGATGCACTCAAACACGCGTTGACCCATGCACCGTTGTTGCATCCTCCCAACTACAACTAGGATTACTTCTTGTATCTCGCCGCCTCTCATTCCACCATTGGAATGGTCTTAGTTCAGGAAGATGAATTCGAAACGGAACATGTGATATATTACCTTAGTCAAACGTTAAATCCAACTGAGCTAAAATACTCACATGTGGAGAAATTGGCATTGGCAGCCGTTCAGGCTGTCCAACGTTTTCGTCACTACATTCTACTACGTAAAACTACGGTAATTTTGGATTGCAACCCTATGATCTACATTTTAACCAAGCAATTGCTAGGGGGAAAGTACTCTAAATGGATCGTTATCCTGCAAGAGTTCGACTTGGAATTTGAGAAATCTAAGTCTAAGAAATCTTTAGTTTTTGCGGAGTTAATGTGTGACTTCCCGCGTGCTGACACGGAAACTGTGGCAGAGGAGCCCATTGCGGACAAATCCTTGTTTCTAATCAGCACTTTAGATCCATGGTATGGGGATATCATTGTTTATCTCCAGACCCAATCCTTTCGGCTAGAAATTTCAAGGTCAGAACGAAGGAAAATCCGATTCCAGTCCCAACAGTTCAGGATTATAGGAGATACTCTTTATCGCCGTGGGGCGGACTCTGTTTTTCGACGTTGCTTAACTCACGAAGAAGCTGAAAGGGTTATAAATGACTGTCACTCTGGAGCGTGTGGCGGTCATATGTCTAGGTTTGCCACAACCCAAAAGATATTGCACGCTGGCTACTTCTGGCCGTCTTTATTTAAAGATTGTATTACGACGGTCCGAAAATGCCACAACTGCCAGATTTTTTATCATAAGATGCGCACTCCACCTGCTCCTCTCCACCCTATAATTTCCGATGGTCCTTTTGCCAAATGGGGTATCGATTTTATTACATGTAACCCTCACTCGGCCGGGGGGCATGCGTATATCATCCTTGCGGTAGATTATTTTACTAAGTGGGCCAAGGCGATGCCTACATTCGAGGCAAACGGCAAGACAGCTGTAATTTTCGTGTTCAATCATATAATTGCTAGGTTTGGTGTCCCGCAAGTGATAATCACTGATAATGGGCGTCATTTTCGAAACGTTATGATGACCGAACTTACAGGCCAGCTTGGTTTACGTCACGATAGTTCAACCCCTTATTATCCACAAGAGAATGGTCTGGTTGAGTCCATCAACAAAGTTTTAGTTATCATGATCCGACGAATCATTGGGATTCATCGGTCGAATTGGCACAACATGATATTTTCAGTGCTTTGGGCGTACCAAACTTCAGTAAAAACATCAACAGGGTTCACTCCTTTCCAACTAGTCTATGGTTTGGAAGCCGTGTTACCCATTGAATGCGAAATCCCATCACTGCGAATGGCCATCGAGTTACTTCCAGCCACTTCCGAAGAGGAAAAGCGCTTGTTATACTTGGCTCAATTAGATGAGAATCGACGTGATGCTGAATTGACAATCGAGACTCACGCAAAACGAATGAAAGCTCAGTATGATCGAAATGTGACCCCTCGAAATTTTTCGAAAGGAGATCTAGTCTTAGTGTATGATCAAGCTAATGATAAATTAGGCGCTGGAAAATTCGTTCCTATGTGGCATGGTCCCTATGTTGTCAAGCGAAAGCTAGCCAAAGGGGCTTATGAATTGGTAGACTTTGATGGGGACTCTTTGGGTAAACCCAGAAATGGCCTTTACTTGAAGAGGTATTATGCTTAAAAAATGGGTATGGAGATTTTTAGTTAGGATAGTTTTTCTTTCTAGCTGGTGTGTTTTAGTTTAAACAGTGTGCTTAGCTTAGAGAGTGTTTTTTCGTCATTATTCCTACTTATCTTGGTTTTACTCTTGATATTGCAGATGTTGATGCCTCTCCAAACGTACATTGGTTTCGCTGATGGTGCTTGTCGTAATACACAGAACATCTCTTCCGCAGCTTGGGTTATCTATTCACCCTCTGATGAGTTATTATCTATGCATGGGGTAAGCCTCGGTCAAACAACAAACAACATTGCTGAGTATAGTGCAGTAATTGAGTTATTGTCTGAATTTATTTCATTTGGGATTCAGAGTTTGATAGTGAGGTTAGATTCTGAACTCGTTGTATTACAGCTTAATAGAGTGTATGCCATTAGAAATCCAGTGTTATTAAGATTATTTTTGAGAGTGCGTCTCTTGGAACGTGAGTTTGATTACATTGAATATCAGCATATTCCAAGGTCTTTAAATACATTAGCAGATGCAATTGCTTCTCGAATGTTAAATAGACATTTGCAATAATCATACATGTAAATTTAAAATCATTCCATAGCATGATTAACAAGATAAGCCGGTAATAGTGATATATATATATATATATATATATATATATATATATATATATATATAGGAGTGTGTCAAAAAATACATCGTCTTCAATCATAGGTTGAAAAACACCTTATGATCGGCAAAAATGATAAGTACAAAAAACAAAAATGTCACATGTGCCCACAATAGGCGATCATCCTATCACTGGTGATGATCTCTATAAGAAACCACTGCATGGGCCACCTAGCAAAGGAACCTCCTAAAAGGTCCCGGGACTCCAATCACATAGCGCTAAAGTCGACGAGGAATGTCGTCTATAGTGGTCTCAGGAATATCTCCTGTCAAGCGCTCGAGATGACCCTCCAACTCGGCCAAAACCTCTGCTGATTCATCCTGTGGGGTTGGTGCGGGTGCAACTGGTTGTTTCCTCTCGAAAGGCCGGAGAGCGGCTGGTCGCTGTGGGCTGACATCTGCATTTTAAAATTTTTACTATCAGTTTTGAGACGATGAAAAAATAAAAAAAAATTAAAATAGGAAAATGTTGGAAAGGATTTTACCTGACTCGTCCCACTGCTCTCCTGGTGGAAGAGCCATGTCTGGGTCACCACGAAAATCTATCCCAGTGTAAGGAAAGTCCTGAATGGAAAAGACTTGGTTTTCTAGCCATTGGAAATACTTAGGTTTGAACCGACCAACCTCTGTCCTCTCGTCCGGGTGACGGGCCATGACTGCGACCCATCGCATCAGTTTGGGCTCTCAAGGAAGCCCAACTCTAATAGTAAGGTGTTGTGGGATCAACATAGGAACCCTCTCCAGGCCAAAACTCACGACCAAAGCCCCATAACCAATGGTCTTTAGTCGTCCGTTCTTGGCCCTGGTCAGTTGGCCTTTCACATTGGCCAACAAGGCATCGCACCAGTTGAAGATGGTGCCTCGAAAGCAATCAACTACCATATGCATCTGGGATCCGGTGGCAATATGTAATGCGGCAGCTCCGCAAAGTTTGGTGACAGTGAATGCAATCACCATGAGTTCAGGACGTGATATGGTCTTTATGTCTATCCCTTTGTCTCTAGCCTGGCTGTTGCAGTACTCTAGCTGGAGGCTATCGACAGACTGGCCACCTGGACTAGTCCCGTGCAAAGTCAAGTCTTCGCCTCTCTTAGGCAAACCAGTCAAGAAATATATGTCCGCCGGCTCGATTTCGAGCTGGTGGCCGCCAATGAAGAAGCATTGGTCCTGTATGCTCCATCTGTCAACCAACCACTGTAAGAAATCCACCTGATCCCTCATGCCAGGAATGGCCCAGAATTTGTACAATCCACACGCCCTCAAAGCATCAAGTGAAGGCTGATGATTCCATGCGGCAACATCCACGTCCTCATGCTTTCGCTCACGCCAATCTAGCATGATGTGCTTTCTGCATCAAGTATAAAGATTAATTAAATTGTAGAAACTATTTTGATTGGTCCATTTTTGAGAATTTTTGGGTTCAAAACCCTTGCGGCGGGGTACGCACCCTCCGGGTTAGACACAGGGCGTGGGACCACACTTTGTCTACATGGAAGGTGCGGACCCCGAGCTTTTTCCCAATGGAGAAAAAGTCAGGGTCCGCAGGCCCGCAATGGTAAACCTGCGGGCCCCCGCACGCGGGTTTTGCGCCTAAAAACCCTCCCAAAAATGAAATGAAGGACTAAAACAAAAAACTAAATGGTTGAAAATGAAGAGTAGGATGATGTGGATTACCTGGAGAAGACGACACTCGATTCCGACGGTTGGATTTTCCGCAATCTTCACGAGAATTTTTCTAAGCAAAAGCACTATTTTCTCACCCAAATTCAAACGGTAAAAATGAATTGGCAAAAGCCCTTTTTATAAGTTTTTTGAGTAAATAAATCGCAAATTTGTTTATGTTTCACTTTGAAAAGGTATTTTGCGACGTTTTTATCCATTTCAAATAGGTATGAGTAATGTTTGTGTTTTTGTGCAGAATAAAGGATTATTCAAGCGAAATCTACCATTTTCGACATAAAAACATGTAGAGTCATCTTTAAGCTCTTTTATGACTCCTAAAACATGAAAAGATTGCCGAGTGTTTCTTTTAAACTCGTTAAAATGGAATTAAAAGACGGTCCACTTACAACTCTTTTCCGACCGTAAAAACATGAAAAGATTGCCGGATTTTTGTTGTTTCAAATTCGATATTGGTTATAAAACGACGTGTCATTGATCGCTTTTTTACTTTTTCGGGTCAAAGGCACTAATGACGAAAAGTACTCCTTGGTCGTAAAAGATCAAGCGGTTCTCTCAAGTATTATTTTATACTTTTTCGGGCTTGGGAGACAAAAATTTACGAAAAAGGTCAACCCTGGAGTCTTCTTAAGTTTTTTCAGACTCTCTAAAATTGAAAAACGTCGAGTTTCTCCTATACTCGACTCGTTAAAATTTCACAGTAAAGGACCTGTTCAATTACAAACAGGAACGAACCACTCCTTCTTAGGGTTCGAATTTAAACTAAGTTGGACTCATCCGAAGGATGAGCTTATAATCAAGCAAATTTTATCCTCCTCAAGCTTGTCAAAAATAAAGAGGTACTTGCCAGAAATGGTGGGGGAAAAGAGAGAAAAATGAGCCTGTTTGTCATACTTTGTAACCACTCTTGAACACGACACTTTTATTGACCTTGGTTGGGAAATCCTTTGCCTAACAGTTGATCAAACCACATTGAAAGTCTTCAGCCGGTTTCTGGGTATTAACTTTGGGTCAATTGTCACCAAACCATCTGTCGTGTCGTTATGTGTTCAAGAGGTCACTGCCAATAAGCCATTCATCTGCAAAATATCTGTCATCTATCTTAACCATCCCTGAGTCAGTTCTGGCAACTAAATTTCTTCAACTTGATCTATGATTTCGTGTTGTGGGCTTGCCTGCGACGGATCGCTTTCTATCGACATCAGCTCATTATCTAGAAAGATGATCTAGGAATCGTTAGTACCTTGAGATCTGCATGCATCAATGGCAGGTTTCTTGCCTTTGACGACAATTTACATCATTGTCTTTCGATCAAAGGATTCCGTGACATGCTCGACATCAACACATTTATTCGCATCTCATGGATTATACTGGGTACTTTGAGAGCCATTGACATCACTGGTGGTTTCTCTCACACTTGTTAACAGTTTACATCATTGACTGGTAATCAAGTGGTTTCTACCATGTTCGACATCAACACATTCATTTGCATGGATAGAATCGTACTGTTTCGGGAAGTAGAAGTGAAGACCCTGGATCTAGTTTCCACAATCCAGGCTGCGAGGAATTTTGTATTCATTATATAATGGACTATTCATAAACATATGGCTGCATCCATACTGTGTCCACATGAGTCTTTTCTTGTGATTTTTTACAAGATCATTCCTGTATCAGAGCAGTAGTTAGTTTTTCTAGTCAGTTTTGATCTGAGTATGGGAATGCCTACCTCAGCAATGATATGATCTCATATATATATTTTGCATTGAATGTTTTTACAGGTTCCAACCGGGTTCTCCACAAGATGATCCTAGAAATGATAAAGTACTTCACTCTTCCTAAATGATAAGAAATCCTCATCTACTACAGACTTCGCACTTTAGGGGGCAATCTGTTACACAAAAATATTGTCATCATGATTATTTGTAGTCAGTATGGGTCTATCATCACTTGTACTGTCCTCCTAAGCAAGTCCTAGACCTCAGCTCTTCAAATCAAGCTTTGGAAATGAGAGAAAGACATTAAAAATCAATGTAACTCTGGTTCCGCACTTTCTCTCATGGTCACCTGCGGTCCCGCACCTTCTGTGTACAAAAATTGCGGACCTGCCCGCTCTGTCCCTAACGGTGTAGGTGCAGACCCCTGTGAAAGTCAAAAGGCGCAAGTTTTATCTTAAAAAAATCACTTTGGGTTAATTCTAGAGGTTTCTAGAAGGAATTTTGACGTGGATTGTTCGCTTTGAGGTGGTTCATGCATCCCAAAAGAGAAGGAGCTAATCCCTTGATGAGAGGAGCTATCCCTTTGAAGGAGGGCTTTATCCCTTTGAAGGAGGACCTAGTAACCTCCCTCCATTGCACTATAAACACAGGCATTGGGCTGGTTTCTAGGGAGGTTAGAAGCTGAACATTTTTGAGGGTAAATGCTGGTGAAATCAAGACTTCCTAGTTAAGCCTAAAGAGGAGAGATCACATACATTTTTGGTTTCATTGGGGAGTGAGTGAAACTTGTCAAAGTAGAGGAGACTTCTTGCTGGACCTTGGGAGGAGCTTGTACAACGTCAAGGCAAAGGTTGTAAGGTTCTTCTTCTTTTGAATTAATACAATCAAACTCATTTTTCTCAACAAGTATCTTATGTTATTTGTTTCATGGACTCCTTGACTTTCATGTTAAATATGTTTTATGCAATTGGCTTTTCAGGTGCTATTTAATTTGTTTGCCTTGTTTGTGTTTGCAGATTCGTGAAAAAAAGCTCATTTGGATCGAAGGAGCAAGGGCATCCACAAGCTAGCATTGGACCTAAGGTAGGCCCTAAAAACACTTGTTTGGTATTGTTTATAAAAGCATATTTAGAGAAAGATAGTGTCTGGTTGGTTTGCTTGTCATTAGGTCTTCTTTAGATTCTAGGAAGGTCTATCTTGTCCGCAAGATCGACTTATTCCGTGTGACAAGACCTAGTGGAGATGATGTTGTGGCTGTTGAGGAGATGGATTCCAGACATGTTGAGTTGGTTAGAGATGTTGTTGCTGCAGTAGGATTGGATTGTTGCTATGGACGTTGATGTTGTGTTGTAGATTGGAGAAGATGATGTTGTAGCTGGTTGGAGTGTTGCTCTAGATGTTGTGCATGTCTCTATATGTCTTGGAGACGTTACATATGTTGCTACATGTGTGAGATGTGGTTGATTGTGTTGGAGGTGCTTCTACCAGTGATGAAGGTAGTTACATGCCTTGATGCTACTACTACAGGAGTTGGTGATGCTACTACATATGTTGTAGATGCTGCTACAGGAGTTACAGATGTTGTGGTTGTTGCTTGAGGAGTTGGAGGTGTTTGGTCTTAGTTCTAAGGTTGTAAGAATAGGTATTGAATGTCATAGACTTGTTCCTTGCCTATTGATCAGTTGCATACTTATATTAGTTGCTTGGAGGAGTTTTCAAACACTAGAGAAGATGGTCCAATACATGGTAGAGGTTCTGGATTGAAGGATGGATAATTTTAATGAGCTTAAGCCCCAGTTTCATCCTTGATGAGTCGAGGGAGCGGTTGGAGAGCTCCAGTCGCATGGATGCAGGCCCAAGGGAGCAATTATAGCTCCAGTTGCTTGTAGGATAATGCTAAGGGAGTGACTATGGTGTTTTCACTAAAATTACTCTGCAATCCTCGCACTATTGAGCTAATTTTTGGGTTATGGCGACATCCTTGATCATAAATTTTCTATTTATGGTCAGAAATTTTGTGGGACCTCCAAAATTTGAATAAAGTTCAAAATATCAAAAAGGCTAGTTGAGTTAGTGATTGATTGAGTCAATGAGTTGAATCTGAATCAAATCAAGCATATGAACAAGATTGTTAAGTTCAATAGTTTTATGTAATTATTGAGTTGAGTAGTTGAGTTCATCTTTATATTGGAGAAATCTCAATGCTAGTATGGTTGTGGTTTAGAGAGTTGAGTGAGAGAAAGCTTGGTGAAGTGCTTACAAACTGTGTAAGCCTTAGTGTGCAACTTTTATGAATCAGTTTGTAGTGATAACAACAATGCGCTGAAGTTTTTTTCAGCCATATGTTTATGCAATGTGTGAGGTGTTGATGTGTGATTTGGAGTAATGTTTTGAGGGGATTGTGTTGGCGCTTGGGTGGGGATTCTTGTGCAGAGTTTTGATGGAAACTTGTGCTGCAAATATTGATTGATCTTTGATGCTATGTTGCTGCAATGCTCATGTTGACCAAGTTTTAGGAGTCTAGTTTGAAAATAGATGAAACACGGCTTGCATGGAGGAAGTGAAGGTGTGGAGGCTTTGAGTATATAGTGATTGGCAGATTCTGTAGATGGAAGATATTTCTCTATCCAATGGTGGTTGGATAGTTCAACAAAAACTGGGTTGGGCTCATTGGTCGTGATAGTACCAGTAGATCAAATTATGTAGATTCATTGTTAGTTCAAAAGTAACCAAGAGGATCATTGATCGTGGTAGCCTTCAATAGATGGTAGTCCATAGATTCGTGAGAGAAACAATTTCCTGTATGATAGTGCCAACATAGTGTGAAATAATTCGAGTCTTATGGCTCATGGGAGTGAGCTGATCCATGTATAATTTGTTTAACATCTTAAGAAAAGAATTGAGTAGTGAAACAATAGTAGGGTGGTTTTTTTCCCAGGAAGGGTTTTCCACCATACATATTTGTGTCCATGTGTGATTGATTTTCATGCTTGCATGTTTATTTTGATGCTCTGATCTATGGTTTTGTGTTTAAGTTCATGCATGATTAAAGTTAAATTAATTGGAGAAAAGTTTAAAAGTGTCACACTTCTAATTCACCCCCCCTCTCAATAGTGATCTAGTTTCCAACAATTGGTATTAGAGCACATTTCCAACACCAACTCATCCAACCTTCAATACCTTTGTACTGAAATATCGAAACCCTTTCATTTCGTAAGTTTTATTAGAACAATTTCTAAAAAGAGCAAGAATTTGATGCCTTTCGCCCCTCTTATGCTGGTGCTTAGCCTCTTTTCTGCCCCTTCTTATTTTTCCTCCATCTCGTAACTTTAATTAAAATGATATTATGAAATCGTAAGACTTTGATTTTATTTTGGCCCCTTCTTATTTTTCCTCCATGGGACAAGATGCCATGATTGAGGGAATAACACTTAGGTGCTAAGAACTTTAGGCTCCTTCCGGGGGCCTACTTGCTTGTGTATTCGCTCTCTCCCTTGGTTCTTTTGGATTTCACGACTAAACACCAACACATCTAAAGACCCCTGTACCATAATTTTTTCAAATTGTATTAGAATAGAGTTATGATGTCTTGAACCTCCGATATAATCCATAACACTTAGGTGCTAGCCTTGGTCTACACCCTTGGTCCTTTGTGTCTCCCACGACCATGTGGAAGTCACACCAGAGCTCCACATATCAGATGATAATTTTCCCATAAAAAAATTAGGCAGGAGTTACGAAAACTCAAACCTCTGAGAGGACGTCATGTTGATGTCATCAAATCCATGTGGCATCTCCTTAGTGGTGACACATGTCACCTGTATTTGCTCCATTAGGCCACCCAATATTACCAAATCTAGCTGCAAAGTGTCCTCTATACAACCATGCCATGCTAATGTCATCTACCTCATCAGATTCTTAGGGAAAATCACTTGCTTCCATGTGTCCTATTGGAGGAGAGAGAAATGGGTCCCTCAGTCCTTTGTTTTTCAACAAATTCCTTTGTAATTCTTATTTCCTTGCAAACTTGACGCTTTCAAAGAATTAATTTATAAGAACTTACAAAACTTCGAGGTTACGATGGTATCAACCTTCCGATGTCCCATCCTACTCCGATATTCATCCTTCCGAGGTCACGATATGCCAAGGTTCCGATATTCTACTTGCTAAGCCCTTTCGATATCAGGTTCTTTTCAAATAAATTGCTGAGGAAATAAACCGTCGAGGAAATAAACCACCTAGGTATCAATTTGATGACCTTCAGATATCCAACCTTTTGAGGTCCCTAGGCTTTCACCTCTGATATTCAACTGCTTTGAGGTTCCGATATGACCATCCTTCCAAAATTCGGGGTTCAAAATTTGGCCTACTGAGGACTTCAAGACCCTAACTTTGAAAATCAATAAATTTTGATCTAGGTAGCCATATTTGGAATTCCACATGCCATTGGAAAGTTTGTTCAAATCAATTTCCAGTGGAGAAGGTCCAATGTAGGCTTTGAGCCCATTTGGTACCTAATAAATGGCTGCAAACTATTTGTTGTTTTTTGCATCTTGGCCCTTCTCTTGTGGCTGTAAACCTGGACTCCCAACCACCGTAGTCATCATTTTATGGATTCTCCAATAAGCCTACTACTATGGTGATTCTCTACCAAAGAATGCAGAAACCATAGGACTCCCCCTAAGAATATGCCACCACAAAACTCCATGCTGATATGGTTGACATCAATACCAACACACTTGCAACCACTAGCGATCCAGACAACGCCATCTGTCCAACAATCTCCCCCTTTGGCATTGATTGCAACATAATAAGCTCACCCTAAAATTAGGCATGGTATTCTTCATTGCTGTTCTTCTTCGATGCATCAGTAATATTATCCCTCTTTGGCATCAATGGCAAAGAATTCCCTTGAATACTCCCCCTAAACCATAGCAACCTACTCGTCAATTGATCCCACATGATGAGTAACTACCAAAAAAATATATAGTTGAGTCATTTGGGAGGAGGAGTCACAACTCCTATCTACTACCTGAGATATTGAAAGGGGTCTCTTGCCAGTGTCTTAGTAAATATATCTGTAAGTTGGTATTTAGTGGCCACATATTCAATTTGAAAAACATTAGATTCAAAATTCTCTCTTAAGAAATGGAACTTGATAGGGATGTGCTTGGTCTTTGAGTGCACGAAAATAGTCTTGGGGACACTGAGGGAACTAGTATTATCACACATGATTGGAATAGGATCAATCAACTCTACCTTAATTTCCCTCAAGGTCTACTTGATCTATAGAATTTGTGAGAAACACGTGGCAACTACAATATACTCTGCTTCTATAGTTGAGAAAGAAATAGAGTTTTGTTTCTTTCTGACCTAATGTTATGAAACCAGCTCACAAAAAGATAGAAAAGATAGATCAATGCCTTAGAAATCAGCCTCTTCGAGGGGGCAACCACCTTTAAATTACACAAATGAACAATTCTTGGATGCTACAAATGACAAAACCTCCTTTCTATATATAGGAGTCTAAGGGGTCACAATATAATCAAAGCCAACATAACAATAATAATATAAGGGCACAACAATAACAATAGTGGGCTTCTATGGGGCACAATAATAACAATATATGGGGACAATAGGGGAACAACAATAACGATAAGGGATACAATGAAAATAGTAATGGGGGAATCACTAGTATTATAGGGACCTAACATGCCCCTCTCCTTCAAAAAAGTGTTGTCCTCAACTCTTGAGTACTTATGGATGCTTATGTATAAAATTCTCATCCTCCCATGTGGAATCTTCAGCGGGTAAGTTCTTCCACTTGACGAGATACTCTGAAATTGATCGATTTTGTAGCTGTCGAGTTCTTGTTTCTGTGGCTGCTTCACTTTCCAATATGATTTTTCCTTCCTTGTAAAGTTTTGACAATATTTTTTGAACTGGGAGCTTGTCACCAATAACCTTCTTTAAGCATGAAACATGGAAAATTGGGTGCACTCGAGAAGCTACAGGAAGCTCCAATTTGTATGCCATAGTACCAATCTTTTGCAACACCTTGTACAAACCATAATACTTTGGTGATAATTTATTATCCTTCTGTTGTGGCTAGCAACAACCCCCCCCCTTTTTCATTTAAGTGTTGTCCAAAATATTAAATGAATGGGGACCCTTAGTTAAAGTTTAGGAAAAGCAAGAGTTTCCTTTCTTCAAAATAAGGTTACCATCGTAAACTTAGGAAGATCTTTTGAATATTTTAAAACCTAAGACTATGATAAGGGAAAAATCTTTAAAGCCACGTTGCAAAAAAGGATAGGAAGTGCCTCCATTTCGCTATAATATCGGTATGTACAAGACCCTCATGCTAAGCAATATATCGCATTGCAATAAAGTAAAACTCATAACGGAAAAACTTCAAGATTTACCGATCTGCGATAACACCGATCGCAAGATCGCATATCGCAAAAAATGAGCTAACAAGATTTGGCAAGCATAAAACTTCTGCGATCTGCGATGTTGCGATTGGTGGGCTCCAGTATTGTAGCAATAATGCTACAACTCCTGGAGCTTCCCATCTCTAATTTTATCAACCCGGTAGTTCGTAACAAACTTGGAAGCGACGGTGTTGTATGCACAAGTACTAGCTCTTGCCGCAGCTGTCACTTGGTCAGCTGGCACAAGTCCGCTAGGGGATCAAGCCAACTTCTATGAGCTCTTAGAAGAAGCTTTTTAACTGATGGATGAAAGCTAACTCAAAGGAAGCTAATCTACTTGCGAAAAGAAACTGAAAGCCAAAAAGAAATACAAACCCTAGCAAACCCTAGCAAACCCTAATTCTACCAACTAGTCCTACTGATGCAAAAATGAGAATGCAAACTACGAGAAGAGATGCCATTACTTCTAGGAATGTAAAATGCATGTGTCTAAGTTATCACTATCTGAAGAAAACATCTTTTTGTATTTTTGCTTAAGTTGTTGAAATTATCATGCATGTGCTTCTAACTAGTTTTCCACTGTGCAGGGATGGATCAAGGGATGAAATGCTTTGGGAAAGGTTGGGATGGTACAGAGAGGGTCTAAGGGATCCCTAACATTCTTTCTGAGAGTTTCACAAAGTCTGGATGCCATGCAACCGTGTTTATGAACTTCTACAGGAAGTCTGCAGGGGTTTCTACAGGATGTTCTGTAATTCTTCTACAGGATGTTTCGAAATGGGATTTTGGAGCATGGATGGAGGGAAAAAAATGGAGGAATGAGTATGAAGGTGAAATGGGGGTGTGAAGAGGTCTAGGACTTGGTGGAGGAGGCTAAGGAGCGATTGGATTTGTTCAAGGATGGATGAAACGATGTTGCACAAGAAGATGAGAATCATGGCAAAGTAAGCGAATGAGGTGAATGTAAGATAAGGGTTCTGAGTGAAGGATGAAACAGGTAGGTTGGATGGGGTATGTGCAGGTAAGGAAGGGTAATAGGTACTCTGCAAGTGGTATTTCAAACTGAACACACAAACACTTATAAAACCTATGACCTAGTTACTTTACTCTACTATGACCTAAGTAACAACAAAAGACAATGAACAACAGTTTATTCGAAATGAAATGCATGAACTAACTTATGCCACTAAGAAATCATCAACTGAAGCATTTAAACACTACTAATATCAGCATCTACAAAAGAGGTTTCCAACACTAAGAATTGCATGGAAAAGCAAAACAACGTTTTTGTTGGCAGCAAAGTCACATTGGTCCCAGCTCATGATTCCACTGAGGGGGAGGTGAGATCCAAGGTGTTTGGTATCCTTTTTCTTGCTATTATCCTACCAATCTATTCTAACCATGAGAAGCTACTTTAACCATCAAAAGAAATCTAAATAACAAAGCAAGATTTAAATACAAATAGCAGATTTTATTCTAAGAATGCAGCAAAGACACATAAAGGTAAACAAACGAGGTACTGGGCGCTTGAGATGGGCCCAACCCCAAGAGCTACAGCCTCCTAAGAGAGATTTAGAGCTGGTGCAAAGCTGGATTCATCTTTATTGATCAAGAAATGAAGAGTTACATCAAAACTGTCCACAAGGAGAACTTGAAAATGAGCTGACAGCAAAACTAATCTATGGCCTAAAAATTGAACTACAAAATGACTACAACAAGACTATGAAATGACTAACTATTGGCTACAAAAATTAATAACCACTAGCTAACCAAAATGAGGCCCTAAGCCTTCTTATTTATACAAATTGAGGACCCCAACAGTCCTCCTAAACTTTAGGGACTCGGCTGCCCAAGACTTGTAGTTAACAACAGTCCCACTTGACTTGCTTGGCTGCCCTTGTGCTGATTGATTTGGTGGCCCTTGAACTCCGAGATGATGGTGGAGAATTCGAGTTAAGGGCCCATAAATGAAGGGGACACCTTCCTACAAATCCTCTAGCTTGTTCTCCCACGAATTTGGCTGCCAAGTGCTCATTAAGACCTTCAATTTTGTCTCCAAGTTGACCAAAAAGGCTACACAAAGCACCCATTAGACTTGTTGGCATAATGACTAACCAAATTCACTCTATTAACATAAATATAATAAAAAACATGCAATAAACTAATGAGAATGGTGGATTAAGTCAAATTAGGAGGTTGAATGAGCCCAAATAATTGCCCATTTTTGGGGCTCATCAGCGATCGCTGCGATGTTATATTCGTGTGTTTGCGCGATCTGCGATGGTGTGATCTGCGATGGCGTGATCTGCGATGTTACGTGGGCAAATCGTAAAATCACTTCATTACGAATCCTTCAGGCACGCTATTCAAGGAAAGCCACTTACCATAATCTGACTCAAGATCATGCGCTTTTAATGATAGTAAAGGGATTAGTTGTTAGCTATTTAATGAAATGTAGACGTGTGCTTTTGTAAAGAATTACTTCACGTAAGGTGGCATATTTGATATATCTGCTGCATTTAAAACTCTCCCATCACCTTTCTTGATTAGTCATTTCCATTTCACTTGTGAGCTGCAGGAACGGAGAGTGAAAGACGATACACAACCATACGCAGGAAGAAATGGGAAAGAAAAATAGAGCTCAGGGCTCTGAGGCGAAGGAAAAGACGAAGGAAGTGGCGCCTTTGTATACAAACACAACCTATAACAAAGACGCAGGGATATCGACGTGGGAAAGCATGTACAGACTGCTTGAAGAGGAGAATCCCAGAATAATGAAGGTTACTGCCGTCGCGGGCTCACAACGCTCTTTTGAAGCATCCTTAGAAGAGCTAGCATGCTCATTTCTTCATCGGATAGCAGCAAGGCCCAAAATTCTACCATATACGGATATGATCAAGTGGATACTTGACAATGCAAACATGAACGACAGACAATTCAAGATTCAAGGACAAGGGCTCATCGGATCATTCGCTACACAAGATTTAAAGCTTATGTATCATCTTCCTGAACCGCAGGCGACTTACAATGCACAATTCGTTAAGAAATTTGTGGCGGAGAACCCAGACCTATCAGAGACCACCAAAGATTGGTCCAGAAAAGAGGAACCGCTCAAGAAAGACAAAAACGGTATGTACAACACTGGTTCCCTCACCTCTCCGTATTGTTTTACTGCAGCCATGCTTTGTAGATTATTTGGGATGCCAGATATCAATAAGTTTTCGTCTGAATGGTTACCATTAATAGATGCTGCCACAAATGCCGATATTATGGATTGGGCCAAGATCTTTTCTGATAATCTATACACGGCTATTATCAATTACCGGTCTAAGAGATCCTTGTCTCAAAGGATCTATCCTCCTTTTTATCTATCCGCATATGTTATGGATTCTATTTGTTATGTGTCTAAATTTCCCATTATGGGTTGGAAATGGACTACACAGGACCCATTACCTATCCATGTTTATCATAAGGTACTGTGGGATTCTCAGTTCATCCCACATTTCTACCAGATTTGTCACGGGCTTGTCTTACCCTTGTATAGAATGATGTATGATGAAGACCCCTCGAGGTGCTCACTTGAGGCACAGATAGATATCATCCCCATCGCAAGATGGTTCGGGGAAGAATGGTTCACCTATATTAGAGTATTTGGAAGCACCGTCCCTCCTCATGTCCTGCCCTTGTATATTCCTGACAAACTGCTGGCTCGAGAAATTGCTTATCAAACCTGTTCAGAAGGCGGCCTAACTAAGGACCTAAAAGACAAAAAGAAGGCCATATGGCCTTAGTTTCCTATAGCTTGTGGGGCCTTTTCATTGTTTGATGTAGGTCACGTGTTCACCGAAGTGGAGAATGTGACGTGTCTACAATTATTTAAATTCCCAGCAAGGCCATTTGACCCTAATGAAGTTGCTCAAGATTTCACAACGAATGTCAAAATAAAGGTATTCGTTGGAAAGAAGGATTTATTTGATGATTTATTTCAGAATAAACGCTCACTCCAGGAAATTTTGCGGGAAGCTCAGTCAAAATTGTCTCCAGATGACCTCCAAAAATTCATGGTATACAGGGAAAGAAGACTGGCCAGTGTTCCTTTAGAAAAGCTGCGACTGCCTGCCAGAGAACCGACTCCAAGCATTAGCCTCAGTGGGAACTCAAGCACTTCCAGATCTAAATCTAACACTGCGCAAGGAGTACCTGAACATTCTAAAGGGTCTAGAAGCGACCAAGGCAAGAACGAAGAAACAGCTAAGGACACGGCTCAGTCAAGTGCAATGTCGCAACAGCATGTTATCGCCTCTCCGCCAAGAGATGTCCCCCCTCTCGTCATTAAAACGCCACCCGTCACGACAAAGTTAGACAAAAAATGGGAAACCTTCAATGAGATGATCAATCTTGAAGGGAAAGCCCGAAGAACGCCTATGAGCAATACACAGGTAGCACAAGAAGTGGTTTCGACCATAGTCAGCAGTGTCACAGAAACAGAGCACATTCCTATCGCTCCACCTTCTGAGCTTCTACTTAATGTAGAAGAAATTCCTCCACTGGACGTATTCTATAGTCCCCAACATAAAGCAGTTGTAAGAAGACAGAGAAAGAAAAGAAAACTAGAAAATACACTGTCACAAGATGCTGAACAATTGGACGTCTTATGGAAAGACCCCAACAATAACCCATCTGAAAATCTCACTAAGTTGTCTCAGATCGCAGGAGCATATGCTTCTGCAACTATTGACAAGGCATCAGAAGTTTAGCAACTGTTGAAAGAACAAGAAGATCAAATACAGCTACTTCAATGACAATTGCAACAAGCCAATGCTAATATTGAAGCTAACAAACAGCTCGAGAAGTTGCAGAAAGACTTTCAGCAGATGCAGATAGGCTATCAAAGAAGTCTAGATGAGAAAGGAAAACAATTACAAATTTTCCAAGAAATGCATAAAGATGAGCCTAAGCTTACAGAATTTATTTCAGAGTCTATTGGCTTAAATGAGAAACTACTGCAGCAACAGGAAGAGTTGGGACGTAAGATATCACAGTGGAGTCATTATTGCAAACTGATCGATAAAGTCACCAATCAAGTGGTAGACTTGCAGAGTGACTATGATCAGAGTGATAAACGAGTGACGGAGTACTTGGCTTGGCAGGATGAAGATGAAGGGAAAAGAGCAAGTGCACCCAGAATAAACGAGAATCATAAAGAATTGCTCTTTGATAAATGGGACGATCAGATCAGGCAGGCGGAACAAGCAGCGGAGACAGCAGCCACGCAAACAAGCATTCTTATCGACTGTGTAAATGAAAATTTGCACAGAGAAAATTTAATCGAAGAGACCACCCCAGGGTATCTACCAAATAAACTATGACTGGAAGCAGAAGGCGTAGGAGAAGGGAAAAGCGATCCAAGCATTAAATAGGTTAAATTGGGAGTGTTACTGGGCATACTTGGTCAAGCCGCATAGTCAATGGATGACTGTGAAATGCATCATAAACGCGGCCGAAAAAGTAGTGCCAGCTCTCATAGATTCCGTTTTCGCAGCCCAGCTCAAAGCAGAAGTCAGCCAGCTGACTCTCCTCAAGCCCATGATGAACACTTGCAGCTTTAAAGATCAGATTCAGAAATAGTCTTATTTAGAATGTTGTTTTTTTCTTTAAAATTAGATTAGAAAAATGACGGTCATGTGAAAACCGCATCCTAAATTTTGTAAACAAACTATTATTAGAATTAGGAAGTAGTATTTTAACCCTTCTCATTGCATTTGGAGAAGGGTCCAGAAATTTGTCAAAAACTTGTCCTCAGAACATGCACTTTTGCACCCTCAGAGGAGGTTTTGATGAATGGATGGATCGAGGTTTATTAATGTTTGCATTTGATGTCTGCTACTGATGTTGCACTTTTGTACTCTTAGTAGATGTTAGAACAAGTAGAGATAAATCATTTTTGCTTGAAGCTTATAAGTAGGATCAGTCATAAATGGTACTTTTATCTCTTGGCCATTTCTTCTTATATTCTGAAAGTGATATACAGTTTTAGTTGTTTATATGTTATTGCATGAATGTGTGAGTTACCATTTGGCACTTTTGTATGGTGGAGCCATTTATTTATGTCTGATATATGAATAACTTATTATGCGATATGCTGTTCACAACTGTTTTGCCTAACTTTTTATGCAAAGTAGTTCATCTTAATTGATTTCTATTCTTGTGATAGCTGAATGATCTTTATTACCAGTTATTGTTTGAAATCTTTTTAGATCGCATAATAGAAAAAATACACCCCGGGTTAGCATAGATTAGATGTGCTGTTTTTCATTAGATTACAATAGCATAGATTTAGTTTAAAAGTTTGAATTAGTTTAGCTTTAAGTATTCTTAGATCAGCAACATCCAACTCTGCACACACACACCCTTAGATTGGGAAACTGGTCCCATTATCCCCAGTCAGACCCGCTATACCAAACAGATAAGGAGCTGCCAACCAAGGTCCAGACCGGGTGGGTATCCCCCTTGTTGTCGACCCGATTTTCGGGGCTTCAACACCTTCTTAACTTGCTTGAGGGACATTTATTTATATGGTTGTAGCCGTAGAAATACCCAGTCACCTACATCAAAACTTCTTTTGCTGCGATGTTGATTTTCCTGTTGTTTCATTCTATTCTATACCAAAGTTAGGTTATCCTTTAAGAGTTGGAGAACTTGTTGTTGATGCTCGATGTGATATTCCATTGCTTGAACCTTAGAATTTTCTCTTAAATATGATGTGATGGACAGTGGATGATATCCATAAAGTGCCATAAATGGGGTCATTTTCGTTGCAGTATGGAAGGAAGTGTTATACCACCATTCAACCAAAGGCAACCATTTGACCCATTGTCTATGTTTATCAGATACAAAGAAAAGAATATATCCTTCCAAACATTTGTTTACTATCTCAGCATGCCCATTAGATTGAGGATGATAAGATGAGTTATCAACTAATTGAGTACTAAGAGAAGAAAATAATTTTGTCCAAAAATTTCCATTGAAAACGGGATCTCTATCGCTTACAATAATCTTTGGGTTTCCATGTAGCATTTGGATTGTTTCCATAAATGCATTAGAAATTGTATTGGATTTAAATGGATGAGATAATGCATGAAAGTGGGCATACTTGGTAAGTCTGTCAACTACTACCATGATGACACTCTTTCCTTCGGAATTGGGTAAACCTGTGATAGAATCCATTGAAACCTCCTCCCAACGTTGAATTGGAATGGATAAAGGTTGTAATAGACCCAGGGTCTTACTTGTTTCAACTTTATTTTGTTGGCAAACCAAACATTCTGCCACAAACTTTTGAATATCATATTTAAGGCCATCCCAAAAAAATTCCTTCTTAACCTTGTGGTAAGTTTTTGAAAATCCTAAGTGCCTTCCTGAGGGAGAGGTGTGCAATTCCATAAGAATATTTTGTTTGAGTTAGGAATTCTGACATAGGTATAAGTGATCTTTGTACCACAACAAATCATTTTTCCATCTAAATGTATCAGATGTACTGGGATATTGTTGTAAATTTTGAATGAGTTCCCACACTTCTTCGTAATTCTTCCATTCATATCTTGCTTCATTTATCTAATCTGGTTGGATAATAGAAATGGAACAATGCAATGCTTCCACATCCTCATCCTTTCTTGAGAGTGCATCTGCCACAACATTTTGCTTCCCTTTTTTGTAGATGATTTCAAATTCACAACCCAACATCTTTGTGACCCATTTTTTCTACTCTTCTAAAGATAATATTTGTTCTAAAAAGTATTTAAGACTATCATGATCCGTTTTGACCTTGAAGTGTCTTCCCATAAGGTAGGGTCACCATTTCTTAAGTGCATGTAGTATTGCCAACATTTCCTTCTCATAGATTACTTTGTGTAAATACTTTCCTTTGATTTTATGACTTTCGAAATAAATGGGTCTTTCTTCTTGCATTAAAACAACACCAATTCCATTTCGCGAGGCATCACAATCCACAATAAAGGTTTTTGTGAAGTCTGGCATAGCGAAGACTAGTGCTTGGCACATTGCCTCTTTAAGATGTTCAAAGACCTTCGTTGCTTCTAGAGTCCATAAAAATGCATCTTTCTTCAATAATGTTGTTAGAGGTGCTACTATTCTCCCATAATTCTTAACAAATTGGCGATAATAACCTGTCAACCCGAGAAATCCTTGTAGATGCTTTATGGATGTGGGGATTTTCCATTCCTTAATGGCTTTAATTTTGCTAGGGTCTACCTTAACACCTTCATGAGATACAATATGACTCAGATATTCCACCTCTTGTACTCCAAAGAAACATTTGGAGCTTTTTGCATATAATTGTTTCTCCTCCAATAGTTTGAGCACCCTGTCAACATGTTGAACATGATCCTTCCAAGACTTGCTATAGTTTAGTATATCATCAAAAAATACTAACACAAATTTTCTAAGGAAGGGTTTGAAAATGGAATTCATCAAACCTTGAAATGTAGAAGGAGCATTGGTAAGGCCAAAAGGCATGACAAAAAATTCATAATGACCCTCATGGGTTCTAAATGGTTTTTTTTTCAGAATGTCTCCAGTCTTCATTCTGGTTTGATGATATCCTGAACGAAGATACAACTTGGTGAAGTAAATTGATCCATGCAATTCATCTAATAGTTCATCAATGACAGGAATGGGAAATTTATCTTTAATAGTGAGCTTGTTGAGCTCCCTATAATCTGGACACATGCGCCATGATCCATCCTTCTTGTGCACCAATACTACTGGAGCAGAGAAAGAAATTTGACTAGGTTGAATTATACCAGCCTATAGCATTTCTGTAACCATATGTTCAATTTCACTCTTTTGGGCATAGGGATATCTGTAAGGCTTGATGTTTGGAGGAACACTTCTTGGAATCAAATGAATAGCATGATCATGATCATTAATAGGTGGGAGGCCTTTGGGAGTCTCAAATACATTGGAATGATTGTCCAAGACTTTTTGGAGATCTGGAGAAATAGATGATTCCGATGTGGGAACCTCTAGAGAAAATAATTGTGCAATTACGCCTCGTTTTTCTTTCTTTAGAAGCTTTGTCATTCCATTAGAGTTGGTTATCTTTCCTGGTTTCCTTGCGATACCTCTTAATTCAACTTCTGTTCCTTCTGAAGAAAATTTCATGAAAAGTTCTTGAAAATTAAAAGCTATTGTACCCAAGGATTGTAGCCATTGGACTCCTAGTACAACATCAACACCTCCCATTGGAATGGAAAGAATTGGGATATTCAATACATATTCTCCCATGGATAACTTGATATTATGACACTTTCTAGAGAAATTTATGGTTCCTCCACTTGCAACCATCACTTGACACTCTTGTGTTGGATATAGGAAGCAATTCAATTCCTTGACTATCTTACAATGAATAAAATTACGGGTACTACCCGAATCAATCAACAATATTACCTTTTTATTCTTGATATGTCCTTCTATCTTGATAGTTTGAGGAGTGGTAATTGCGGCCAATGCATTACAAGATATGGTCAGATTAATTTATTCTTTCTCTAGGGTTTGTTCCTAGTGTATATCCTATTCTTTTGACATTTCTTGTTCCTTTTCTTCTTCCTTTTCACAATCTATGTAAAATAATTTCTTCTCAGCACACTTATGACCTTTAGTGTATTTTCTATCACAATTGTAATAAAGCCCTTTTGCTCTTTTTTCTTCCAATTGTTGGGGTGTCAAACTTGTAGTTTGTGAAAGGCCAGGTAAGCAACACTTCCATCCTTATAGTTGTGAGTGGTAGGCTTCCTAGTTGCCATAATTTTGCTTTCCATTTTTCTTGCCAACCTGAATGCCTTCTCTAATGAGTTAGGTTCCTAAAGGTGAACCTCATGTTGGATGTTATCCTTTAAAGTCCCTATGAACACATCAATCCTATTCTCCTTTGGAATATATTTTACCCTTATATTCAATTTTTGGAAGTCCTCAATGTGATCCATCATTGAACCCTTTTGTTTGAGGTTTATCAATTGGCTAAAAAAAGTGTTGCTTTTTGTATCCTCATAATGTGCTATCATTTCTTCCGTTAAAATTGCCCAAGTGACAATTTGTTTACGAGAGCAAAGCTATCAATACCATACAAACTGATTTGGTTCCAAATATAAAGTTGCAATGCGTACCTTTTGTGTGTTTTTCACATTATGGAAATCAAAATATTGCTCCACCTGTAGTATCCGTGTTACGGGATCCTTGCCATCAAACTTCCTCATATCGATCTTTCGAACATGGTGGGTCTTCAATACAAAATTAGAGTCTATGAAATCATTACTAACATTTCTTTTGTTCTCATCATGAGTTTCCTTTACTACCCTTTCACCATTAGTAAGCATTTCTTGTAGCAACTTAGTCAAATCTATCTTCATATGTTCCATGTCACCTTTCAATTTTTCTTCTATACCATCCATATTAGCATCCATGCAATTCATATTAGCTTCCATGCCATCCATATTAGCTTCCATGCCATTCATATTGGCTTCCACGCCTTTCTTTAAACCATCAATCTTAGCTTCTGTTACTTTTTGTGAGAGTGCTTTTTGTTGCACTTGGTCTCATAATTTTGATATATCATGTTGCATTTCTTCCTCTTCTTCATGAGTCATGCTAGAGCTTTTAGGTTGCTTACTAGGTGTTTCCATTTTATTTCTTCGGGGAATCAATTAATGACAATTATGCTTCACTGTGACTTTTGAAATTCAAACTAATATTTCAACCCCAAACTTATGCAAAATTTTTAAAAGACTACACACCTTTTTTCGCTTTGTAGAAGCTCGATATTGAATATGTTGTATCTCTGTAATTGTGAATCTACAAGGTCTAAAATTTCTTCCTAAGGTATCTCTCAGAGTCCAATTTCCAATGGCACCAGTATTATGAATATTGGATTCTCCAAGAAAGAGTTATGACCAATCTCCCAAGAGGACCTGATTATATACTTTTCCGGTAGAGCGAACTTGTACGATGTTCCACGTGTCACTATTTTGACCTTTAGGTATGAAAAATATACACCGAAAACTATAGTCCCTCCTATTTCTATATCTTCTTACGAAATTCCAATCTGAAGCTCAGAGCAAAAGTGATAACTATTTTCCCAATGTCATCTATTTGGAATGTAATTCGGGAGTATGCAAAAACCCTAAATTCCTCAGAACATATATCCGAAAATATAGTGACACTGTTGGCATTATGATGCAGGTGTGGTGCTATGGCATAAGTGTTGTCCTTGATGGCAACTCATTGAGGCGGCAGATCAAGTTCAGGCTCTCAAAATAATGAAGAAAATGAGATATCCACAGGTTTCTGTTCATACATATGCGTACTTAGGTAGGGTCCACAGGTTCTCCGTTCAAAAGGTGCAGACATGTTCACGGGTTTTCCGAACAAAAGGTGCGGTCCTAAAAGTTCACAGACTTTCATGCAGAGAAAATCACATGCATGTGGGAAATCTTATGATTGGAATCCGACAGTTTGGATCCTGGTTTTGGTCCGTGGTTTTGCTTCTAAAAGTATTGATCCTTGGTATTGGGTCCCTAGTATTGGATCTCTATGGTTTTGATCCATGGTTTGAGAAAGGCCTAGACTATAAAAAGGGAAAGGAGATCATTTGGCCAAGTACTGGTAGGTTGAATCTCTTATGATTAAATAAGATCTGAAATTCTTATGATCGGTTGGTGAGTTATTGATAAATCTAAATCAAGGAGAATCTTGCACATTACAAGGCGAATTTTCTGTGGGTTCAAGATCTCTTTGACGCACGATCAGATCTGTAAATCTGATAGTCTGGGGTATAATTGAAGTCTGATATATTATTCTCGGAGGCCTGCAGGCTAGACACGGCGCAACTGCATAGATCCACAGTCCAGACATAGAAAAGGTGCGGAGGTGCGCAGCCCAGTAGACTGAGAAGGTGCAGAGGTGCGCAGTCCAGTAGACTTAGGAGGTGCGGAGGTGCGCAATCCAGTAGACTGAGCAGGTGTGGAGTTGCGCAGTCCAACAGACAGTTCAGTGCGGAGGTACGCGGTCCAGTAGACTGAGAAAGTGCGGAGGTGCACAGTCCAGCAGACAGTGAAAGTGCGGAGGTGCGCAGTTCTGTAGAAAGTACAGGTGCGGAGAACGCAGGCTGGGCACAGAGATAGTGCGGCGATCCGCAGGTTTCACACAGCAGAGTTGCGGATATCCGTAGGTTCCTTTTGGTGAAGTTGTAGACTTTTCTCTTGAAATATGTTTTAGCTGCTTTTGTCTATTACTGCTGTGTTCAAGGTTCTGAATTGGTGTCTGATTACTGGTACTGTGTTCTAAGAAGTTATTGATTCAGTTTTGTACAAGGGGGTTGATTTCAGATCTATTTGATGTTTGATTGATATTCATGGATCCAGTCTGAAAATTTATGAAACGTGGTCCCTGGAAGAAGAGAGAAGGTTGTAGCCTTCTGTAGGTCAGCACCTATGTACTAGTACTTCAGCTAGTACAAGAGCTAAGGGGGTTGTAGCTCCCTTCCAGGAAGAGGCTGGGGAATGAGAGAAGGTTGTAGCCTTCTGCAGGTAGAAGCCTGCGTACTGGTATAAGTTTGCACCAATACAGAAACATTGTAAAAAGAAGTTTCTAATTAAAAGAAGATAGAGACGAATTGCAGTAGGTGGTTTTCACTCACATTGGGTTTCCACCTTATATCTTGTGTTCTTATGTGTGATTGTCTTCTGCTCTGCTTTTGGTCACTATTTTTATGATTCTGATGCACAGATTAATGATCATTAAATTATAAGTCTGCATGGTTCTAACGTATATGATCTAGGTGTGAAATTAAAAAGAATTGACTTGATAATACTGATTCACCCCCCCTCTCAGTATTATTTCCAACAATTAGTATCAGAGCAGGTCCTTCTAAAGAAGCTTGATCGCTTGAAGGAAGATCTATCATCATGAGCAACTACGAGAGAGAAGCATCAATCAAGCCACCAATTTTTGATGGGACCAACTTCGTCTATTGGAAGGTAAGAGTCACAACCTATCTTCAATCTCTTGGTACAAAAGTCTGGGACATCATAGATACAGGGTACACTTTTCCATCAGCAACTCCTATAGATTCGACTGGTAAGAAGCAATATGAAACAAATGCAAAGGCTGTCAATACTCTATTAGGATGTCTATCTCAATCAAAATTCATCAAGGTTATGCAGTATAAATCCGTAAAAGAAATATGGGACAAGATTTTTCTGAGCTATGAAGGAGATGAACAGGTAAAATGAGCAAAACTTCAAACCTTAAGAATTCAGTATGAAAATCTCAGAATGCACAATGATGAAAGTGTGGCTAACTATTTCCTATGTATAGATGAGATTGTTAATTGTATGAAAAACTTGGGTGAAGAAATAAAGGAGGCTGTTGTAGTTGAAAAGGTTCTAAGATCTTTGTCCTCTAAGTTTGAATCAAAAGTTTCTGCAATAGAAGAAAAGGAGAATCTACGGAACCTTACCATGTCACAGTTGCACGAAATTCTAACTGCTTACGAGATGAGGAAAGGAGGACCTTCAGACAGGAGAGAAGTTGCATTCAAGGCTTCAGGCAAAGGAGATTACTATGAGTCAGGACATGTGTCAGAAGAAGAAGAAGAATCAAATTTTGTCAAGAACCTTCAACGGGGTGCTGGAAGATTCAGAGGTAAGTTACCTTTCAAATGCTTTGCTTGTGGAAGAGTCAGTCACTATGCTGCCAAGTGTCCTCATAAAGATAAGCTTGACAAAGGTAAGGAACCTGCTAGATGGAACAAGAAACAGAATGTAAATAAGAAAAGCTACTACACTCATGAAGACAGTGATGGACTTTCAAATAGTGATGAAGAAGAACAAGATAATAATAATTATAGAATTTTAATGGCTTTTGAAGATGATGATTTCTTGGATGCTGTAGATGAAGAAGGTCTTTATGAAGGGATTTCTAGACTCAAAATTTGTTTAGAAGAGAAGAATGTGATTATAGATACTCTACAATTCCAACTTGCTGAAAGGGAAAATCATCATGAAAAGTTAGAATGTGAAATTGTGGGACTTAGAAAAGAGATTGAGAAAACTAAAGCTCTTAATCTTAGATTTGTTAAAGGATCTGAAACTTTAGATGAGACTATCAAAGTGCAGTGTTCTCCACTAATCAAGACAGGTCTGGGATATAATGAAGAAGCATCTCAAGCACAGAAGCCATCCACCTCCAAAAGTTACCTTGATGCAGCAAGGAGAAGTGAACAAATTGACAATCGACACCAAAGGCACAATGCTGCTCACCAGGTAAATTAGGGACATTTTTCTTCAAGAATAAATAGAGATCACCAAGTAAATCAGGGGCAATCTGCTTCAAGGATAAACAGAAGCTACCACAGACCATAGGTAAATCACTCTCAATTTTCCTCAAGAATGGATGTCAATGAAAACTACAATCATTCGGTTCGCAGGGTTGATAATCGCAGGAATTTCTTCAATGGCCAATGTTTCTCTTGTCATAACTTTGGACACAAAGCAGTTTAGTGTGTTGCCTACAAAACTATCATGACTAGAGAAGCTCAAAAACAAAGGAGTATGACTGGGATCATGAAAAGGACCTACAATAACTTTTCTGCTCTTGAAAATGAAATTGAATGTTCTATTTGTAACAATTTTGGTCATGAAGATTCTGAATGCAGGAGAAGGTTTCGGCAGACAACTCAGAAGGAGCAAGCCTCAAGTACCAAAACATGGAGAATGAAAGGACCACAACCAGAAAGATGTGGTATAGCCTTATATGCAGAAGGGCAGGAAAATCAATGGTACATCGACAATGGATGTTCGAAACATATGATAGGTGATAAAGAGAAACTTCAGTCATATAGTGCCCTAGAGAAGGAGAAGAAGGTTTCTTTTGGAAATGACACCCCTGGCTCATAAAAGGTAAAGGTTTGGTTCAGTTGAAAGAAAAGGTCAAAGCTGGAAATGTTATGTATGTTGATGGCTTAAAGCATAATCTATTGAGTGTCATTCAGATGTACGATCAAGGAACTAAGGTAATATTTCAATCAAATGGATGTAGTGTTCGTGATCTTGATACAGGGAAAACAATGATCAAAGGCATAAGAACTCCAAATAATTTATACATATTCAAAGAAGGACAACAACAATGTTATCTGAGCAAGAATGATGAACACTGGCTATGGCACCAGAGATTGGGGCATCTAAGCTTCTCACAGATAAGGAAAGCATGCAAATACCAGGCAGTTCGTGGTCTTCCAGACATTAGAATTCCAGACAATACAATATGCAAATCATGTCAGTTTGGTAAGCAAACCAGAACTAACTTCCCTGAGAAGGAAGGATCAACTAGCAGGCCACTTGAACTTGTCCATACTGATGTATGTGGTCCATCTAGGAAAAGGTCACCTCGGGGAGAAGAATACTTTAGATTATTCATTGGCGATTTTTCTAGGATGTGTTGGATAGGACTTATGAAGCATAAAGACGAAGCCTTTTAAAATTCAAATCTTCAAAGCCTTGGTTGAAAACGAATCAGATCACAAAATTAAATGCCTCAGGTCTGATAGAGGTGGGGAGTTTACCTCAAATGAATTTTTTGATTTTTGTGGAGAACATGGAATAATAAGGGAATTCTCTACTGCAAGGACTCCCCAGCAAAACGGAGTAGTGGAAAGGATGAACATAACAGTTCAACAAATGGCTCGTGCTATGATGGATGAGTTTGGAACTCCAACAACTTTCTGGGGTGAAGCTACATTTGCTGCAGTTGTTATTCTCAACAAGACAAATGTCCGGGTGAACAGCACTCAAACTCCTCATGAGCTCTGGTATGGTAAGACTCCTACAGTAAAACATTTCAAAAATTTTGGAAGCAAATGCTATATTAAAAATAATGATGAAAATCTTGGCAAGTTTGAACCTAGAGCAGATGAAGGCATTCTCCTTGGATACTCTCCCCACAACAAAGCATACAAGTGTTACAATAAAAGACTTGGAAGAATAGTTGACAACATTGATGTAGTGGTTGATGAAGAAGGAAACATTCCCACGCAAGTAAATTCCGAGAATTTTGAAGATGATGAGGACCATCCTTCTACATCAAATCAGACTTATGATGAAGAAGAAGCTCAAGAGGTACTAGAAGAATAGATAAGGATAGAAGAAAAGACTCCATCCAAATATGTACAAAAGAACCACCCAGAAACTCAAATTCTGGGGCAGAAAGAGGCAGGTATACAAAAAAGAAGAACAATTGCAGAAGCTTCAAGCTATTTGGCATTGCTCTCCTCCACTGAACCACAAAATGTAAGAGAGGCATGCAAAGATGAATGCTGGGTCAAGGCAATGGATGAAGAACTTGAGCAGATCGAAAAGAATAACACTTGGGAGTTGGTTCCTAGACCAAAAGATAAGAATGTCATAGGGACAAAATGGATCTTCAAAAATAAGTTGAATGAAAATGGGGAAGTGATTAGAAACAAGGCCAGACTTGTTTGTAAAGGGTATGCTCAACAAGAAGGAATAGAATTTGAAGAAACCTTTGCTCCCGTTGCTAGACTTGAGGCCATCAGAATGTTCCTTGCTCTCTCTAGCTTTCAGAAGTTCAAAATATTTCAAATGGATGTGAAAGCCGCCTTTCTGAATGGAGACTTAGAAGAAGAAGTGTACATTGAGCAACCAGATGGGTTCATCCTTGGGAATGATCCAAATCTTGTATGCAGACTAAAAAAGGCTCTCTATGGGCTTAAACAGGCTCCAAGGGCTTGTTACTATCGTTTGGACAAATACCTTCATCAACAAGGTTTTTCAAAAGGATCAACAGATAGCAATCTTTATATAAAAATTGAAAATGACAAATTGCTAATACTTGTTGTGTATGTAGATGATATTATCTTTGGCAGCAATGAAGAAGCTATGAGTCAAAACTTTGCCTTGGTGATGCAGAAAGAATTCGAAATGTCATTGCTTGGAGAGTTGACATATTTTCTTGGTCTACAAATCCAACAATGAAGGAGGTATCTTTTTATCTCAAACCAAGTACCTCAAGAAGATCTTGAAGAAATATGGTATGGAAGATTTGAAACCAGTATGTACCCCTATGGTTACAGGATGTAGCCTCAGTGCAAATGATGAATCAGCAGTAGTGCATCAACCAACCTATAGATACATGATTGGAAGTCTGCTTTATTTGACAGGTACCCGACCAGCATGCAGTGGGAATGGTTGGAAGATTTCAGGCAAATCCAAAGGAAACTCATCTTCAGGCAGTGAAGAGAATATTCAAGTATCTTCAAGGAACTCAAAACTATGGCTTATGGTATCCTATAGATACAGATCTCACACTTCATGCTTACACAGATGCAGATTGGGCTGGAAGCGTGGATGACAGAAAAAGCACTAGTGGTGGTGCATTCTTTATGGGTTCCAGATTAGTATCTTGGTTCAGCAAGAAACAGAGCTCAATTGCACTATCTACAACTGAAGCAGAATATGTAGCTGCTGCATCTTGTTGCACTCAACTCCTTTGGATGATCCAAACCTTGCAGGATTTCCAAATCACTTGCACACCACCTATCTCCATCTTATGTGACAATACAAGTGCAATCATCATTTTAAAGAACCCAATCATGCATTCAAAGACCAAGCACATACCTATCAAATATCATTTTCTTCGGGAACAAGTGCTTGAACAAAAGGTCAAGTTGGAGTATGTTCCCTCTAAGGAACAAATTGCTAATATACTCACCAAACCACTGCCTAGGGAGACCTTTGAATACCTCATACAAAAGCTGGGAATAGTTGATGCATCATCTTGCTGTTGAATCTTGTCTGTTTCAGATATTTTTGATGGTACGCGAGTTTCATATGGGGTATATGCATACAATCACTGGTTTATGGATTGGTCAGAGACCAGATGGCATAGGTTCAGGGGGAGCATATAGTCTTCTAATAATGCATTATTGGCATTATTGTAGAAGATCTTGGAGGAGCAAGTTCTCAGTTGTTGTTGATTTCAAGTGGATCAAATGTAGAGGGAGAACAGAAGGAGAACATGGTTGTTGATCTGAATAGTGATTGACAGACGCTGCTGATATTAGTTATTGGTGACTTTCATAGTCTTGCTCTAGATATTTCGTCTCTATGTCATGTATTCTTATTAGGGCCATGTAACGACCTATTTTGGTTTCCCCACTATGCCTGGGATGTGTAGGAATTTACAGGGTAAGTTCCTCAGACAGAACACCAAAGGACACCGCTCACAACCAGATCGCAGATCAATACACCATTATTTTTGACGTGGTTAAAACCCTCAAAGAGGGAAACAGTCCACGGCCTGAGCCAACGTGGCCACTTCAGGCAATTTATTAATAAAAGAATGAAAATTTACATATGCTTCTCTCATGCAGGGATTACCCTACAAATGACCCTCCATGCGCTTTAAATAGAAGTCATGGACCAATCGGGTGTCAAGACACGGATCAAGTGTCGGTAATACCGAGGAGAGAATGAACCGTTGGATCACTACATATTGTGACCGTCAGATTGTAAGTTACAAAATTTACAACGGTAAAGAAACACACTTTACCTAACTCTATACCTAACTCTATACTAGACCAAGTTGTACTTAACTATTTCCTATGTGTCGGAATATCCTAACATCCCCCCTTAAGAACAACTTGGGATAGGATTGAAGGATTTACAAATATGACACAATAGGAGAAGGAAGGAGGCACTAGAGCCTATCCCCCCTTAGTGACAACTTCCTGAACTCCAACCATAAATCGAAGTTTAGTGAACTTCGCCTCTGTGAGAGCCTTTGTGAAGATGTCTGCAACTTGATCATCTGTTGAACAATATTGCACTTCAAGAACATGGTCATGAATGAGCTTTCTGATGAAGTGCATGTGCAGTTCAATGTGTTTGCTACGCTGATGTTGGACTGGATCTTTGCATAGCTGAATGGCACTTTGATTATCACACAAAAGTGTAGTCGGATGCTGCTGCTCAAATCCAAACTCTGACAGGATCTGACGAAGCCACAAGGCTTCCTTACTAGCTTCTACGACACCACGATACTCTGCTTCTGCTGATGAAAGAGAAATGGCACCTTGTTTCTTGCAAGCCCATGTAATAGGTCCTGAACCAAGAGTGAACACATATCCGGCAGTAGACTTCTGATCATCAGGGTCACCAGCCCAATCGGAATCAGTGAAACCAACCAATAGAGGAGATGCTTCGGCACTGTAATGAATCCCAAACTGAACTGTACCTCGAACATAATGAAGTATTCTTTTAGCTGCTTTCCAATGACTTTCACGGGGGTTTTGCATGAACCGAGCAACAAGGCCAACAACAAAGGAAAGGTCAGGACGAGTATGGGTTAGATACAAAAGTTTTCCTACAAGTTGACGGTATAAGGTAGCATCAACTTCAGGAGAAGTACAAGTGACTGAAAGTTTGACTCCAGACTGAAAGGGAGAAGGGGCTGGCTTACAGTCTTCCATGTGAAAATGACGTAGAATATCACAAGCATACTTGGACTGGGAAAGGGAAATACCCTCCTTGGATTGCAAGACTTGAAGACCGAGAAAATAGTGTAAGTGTCCTAAGTCTGTCATTTCAAATTTCCTTTTAAGGCTAGACTTCACATGGTTTATAAGGTTGGGATCACTACCAGTAAGGATAATATCATCAACATAAAGAACAAGGATGATAAGAGAGTTGCCCACTTTCTTGGTGTAGACAGTATTGTCAGAATGACACCTAGAAAAGCCAGATTCTAAAAGAAAGCTATCCATTTTGGCATACCAAGCCCGAGGAGCTTGCTTGAGACCATAAAGGGATTTCTTAAGTCGACATACAAGGCTGGAGTCTGTTTGTATGAAGCCAATGGGTTGTTCCATATAGATTTCTTCATGCAAGTCCCCATGCAAGAAGGCAGATTTAACATCCATCTGATGGACTTCCCATTTGAAAGAGGCAGCAAGGGAAAGAACAAGGCGGATAGAGTTCATTTTGGCAACAGGGGAGAAGGTTTCAGTGTAGTCAATGCCTTCAACCTGTGAAAAACCCTTAGCAACAAGACGAGCTTTATGTTTATCAACTTTCCCATCTGGTCCATACTTGGTTCTATAAACCCATTTGCATCTAACAAGTTTTCGTCCCTTTGGTAAAGGAACAAGATCCCATGTATCATTTGCCAACAATGAATGATATTCTTCATTCATAGCTGCTTCCCAATCTGGATGGCCTGAAGCTTCTGCAAAGGTGTCAGGATCATAAGTTACTGGAGCTTGAGCCAGTAAAGAAGAGGCTCTCTCGAACTGAGAACGTGTACGTCGCTGATCTGTAGGATCACCGGCAAGATCACCTGCTGCATCTCGAGTAGCACGAACCCATTTTGGAAGCTGAGGAGCTGAAGGAGGATCCTGAGATGGCGGGGGAGGGTTGTCATCCTCACTTTCATCATCTGAAGAAGAAATGTTTTCAAAAGTAGAAGAGATAGGGAGAGGTGGCACATCCGCCGGACTAGGCTCGCAGGCCGATATATTTTCATCAAATTTTACATCTCTTCTAATGATAACATTTTTGGACTTAAATGGAATAAGTCTATAGCCTTTGACATCTTCAGAATATCCAACAAAAGTACATTTTTCACTCTTAGGTTCTAAAGCTTTATGCTTTTCATCTGGAATATGGGCCCACGCTTCACTTCCAAAAACACGAAAGTGACTTACATCTGGTTTGATTGAGCTCCATGCTTCTTCTGGAGTGATATTCTTTAAAGCCTTAGTAGGAGTGCGATTTATTATGTAATTTGCACAGTTAATTGCTTCTGCCCAAAAACTAAGACCAAGTCCTTTAGATTGTAGCATACAATTAGCCATTTCCTTTAAGGTGCGATTCTTCCTTTCAGCTACACCATTTTGTTGTGGAGTATATGGAACAGTATGTTGCATTTGAATTCCATTCTCAGTGCAAAAGTTGATGAATGTGTTTTTAACATATTCTCCGCCATTATCAGATCTTAGCTTAAGAATTTGATGTCCAGATTGTTTTTCAACAAAGGCCTTGAAGGCCAAAAATGTGTTAAATACTTCACTCTTGAGTTTTAAGAAGTATACCCAAGTGCGTCTGGAGAAATCATCAATGAAAGTTAAGAAATACTTGCAGCCAGAGAATGAAGCAACAGGAAGTGGACCACATAAATCACTATGCACAAGCTGTAAAGGGGCTGAGGCGTGCGAAGAGGCACGTTTTTCAAAACTGTCCCGATGATGTTTTCCGAGTACACATCCGGAACAAACACCATCTCTGCAAGATACCATAGGAAGACCTGTCACCATATTTTCTTTACATAGATGCTGAAGGGAGCGATAGTTTAAGTGACCAAATCGCTCATGCCAAAGTTTGCTCACTTCATCGTTATGAGCAACAAATACTGAGGGAAGATTTGATGACCCAAAGTTGTGAAACTTATACAACCTTGTAGAATCATCAGCAATGCCAGTAGCCAAATCTGTTTAGGATCTTTTAAGTCCTTGATTACAACATCATGAGGTGAAAATTCAACGATTTTACCTTCACCTGAATGAGTTATCTGATATACAGATAGAAGGTTGCAGGATAAGGTTGGAACACATAATACATCATTAAACTGACCATTGTCTAGATGAACAGTTCCAGTCCCTACAACACTAAGAGATCTATCATCACCAACATATATATTTTTGGTGTTACAATCATTTAAAGAAGAAAACATGGCTTTGTTTTTGGCCATGTGATAAGAAGCTCCAGAATCAATGAGCCACTCATGAGAATGAGAAGAAGAAGATACATTTAATGCATAGCCAGACCGAGATGCTTGACAACCACATGCAGAAAGTGCCATTCCTGAAGATGAAGTTGAAGTTGAAGATTGCCCCAAATGGATGTTATGCTTCTTCATTGCTGCTTCCAAGGCTTCCATCTTTTTAAAGCATTTTGATTCTAAGTGGCCATCTCGATTACAAAAATTGCAATGTCTATCAGTCTTCTTCCCTTTGTTTTTATTTGTCTTATCATTTTGTTGAAATGATTTTTCATTTTGGGGCTGAAATTGCTTAGGACCCTTGTTTGGTTTAGGACCATTCTTTTTAGGATATGACTTCTTAGGATTCTTTGAATTTGGTTGTTGCTGGGCGGCTAACGCTTTCTTGGAAGAGTTTCCAAGATTAAGAAGACCAAGGTGTAAGAGTTTTTCTTGTTCTCTTATTAAAGAATCACAAAAAGAGTCAAAGGAAGGGGACTTGTAGTCTGTTCCTTGAGAAATGAAGGCTTCTCTTGTAGAATGGAAGGTGGAAACAAACACAGAGTAGGCTGGTCCCAACTTAGTAAGAATGGAATAGATAAGGTTACTATCTTCTTTCTTAACCTTAACACCTTCCAAGAGATATCTAAGGGTCTTGAACTTGGACAAGAAATCTTCAATACAAGAAAAATTATTAGGGTCCAATGTAAGCAACTCATTTTCAAGTTGATGGGCTCTAAGTTCATTTTTAATCCCAAAAACTTTATTGATTTGTTTCATTGCTTCATCAGGAGTATCAAGTTCTGCAATATGGAATCTAAGATCTGGAGAAATAGACATCCCTATCAATCCACGTGCTTGATCTTGCCTATTTTCCCATTTAGCAGCCTTATCTTCATCCTTCGGTTTCTTTTCTTGGCCTGAGGCTATTCTGTAGAGACCTTTACTTCTAAGTAAATCCTCAATGTAGGCCAACCATTGGAAGTAGTTGGTGCTGTCAAGGGTAACTTGGTATTGACTTTCCATTTCAATGGAAACTGAAGCTAAAGATGCTAAAAATAAGTTTTCCAATGGATAGATCTCGAAAAATTAGGCTGGTTTAAAAAAAACGGCTCTGAAAACGGCTTCCGGATGAAGAAGTTATGGCTTTTTGAAAAAAAGTTGTTGAAGTTGCCGACGAAGTGCGGGAATGTGCGGGAGAGAGAGAGAGAGAGAGAGAGAGAGAGAGAGAGTGGGGGGGGGGCTTTGGGTTGCGTGCTTGCTTTGAGAAAGCTCTTTTTTCCCTACAAAACAAAAACACAAAACCCAACACGGACATGCAAAGAAAAAGAACCTTACGGCTCGAAGTTAGCTTTAGCCGAAAAACTAAATATTTTCAAAAATGAACCTTGCGGCTCAAAGTTAGCTTTAGCCGAAAAACTAAATATTTTTCTCAATGTTTCTGATTTTCCGAGATCACACTAAGGCGCAGGGAAAAGAGCATACGCATGAGAAAAATCCTTCCTTTCTGTTTCTGATTTGCCCAGATCGCACAGAGTCGCAAGGCAAAGAGCATACGCAGAAATGAAAGGTATAGATCCGGTAATAAAAAAAAGCTAAATAAACCGAAACCGAAATAAACAGAGAGAAAATAACAGTAAACTGCAAATAAACACTGTATACCTCCAGATCTTAAAAATGACGCAGCTAGGGCTACCGGAAACCTTTTCGCGTGAAACGAAAGGGGTTCCTCACTGGAACAGATGCTCCCAACACAACAGAGCAGTCCTCTCGGCCTGAAAGCAGTCAGAAACACAGATCTAGGAAACGACAGTTGGATGCAGTTCTACCGGCTTCAGATTTGGATCACCAACGGATGCGGCCCTCAAATAGCTCCAATACCATGTAGGAATTTACAGGGTAAGTTCCTCAGACAGAACACCAAAGGACACCACTCACAACCAGATCACAGATCAATACACCAGTATTTTTGACGTGGTTAAAACCCTCAAAGAGGGAAACAGTCCACGGCCTGAGCCAACGCGGCCACTTCAGGCAATTTATTAATAAAAGAATGAAAATTTACATATGCTTCTCTCATGCATGGATTACCCTACAAATGACCCTCCATGCGCTTTAAATAGAAATCATGGACCAATCGGGTGTCAAGCCACGGATCAAGTGTCGGTAATACCGAGGAGAGAATGAACTGTCGGATCACTACATATCGTGACCGTCGGATTGTAAGTTACAAAATGTACAACGGTAAAGAAACACACTTTACCTAACTCTATACCTAACTCTATACTAGACCAAGTTTTACTTAACTATTTCCTATGTGTCGGAATATCCTAACAGGATGAATGATGTAATGTACTTGGTTTTTATATGTAAATTTATGATGTATCCCGACTTGGTTGGGCGGATGATCCCCACTTGGTTGGGTGATGGATGTATGTGTAGAGTCTTTCTGATAGGAAGGTCAGTTATGATATATAAGTCATGGTTCTTCTTAAAGAACATTTTCTTGCAGATCTTGCCTACAGTCAAGGGGAGCACGGTCAGCAGAGCAGAGCAGAGATTTAAGCATGTACTCAGGGGGAGCATAACCCTTTGCCCTTGATGACAAAGGGGGAGAATGACTTTGAGGATCTTGGGTTTGCCATCAAGTCCAAAGGGGGAGATTGTTGGCATTATGATGCAGGTGTGGTGCTATGGCATGAGTGTTGTCCTTGATGGAAACTCATTCAGGCAGTAGATCAAGTTCAGGCTCTCAAAATAATGAAGAAAATGAGATATCCACAGGTTTCTATTCATACATATGTGGACTTAGGCAGGGTCCGCAGGTTCTCCGTTCAAAAGGTGCGGACATGTTCGCAGGTTTTCCGAACAAAAGGTGCGGTCCTAAAAGTTCATAGACTTTCATGCAGAGAAAATCACACGCATGTGGGAAATCTTACGGTTGGAATCCGACAGTTTGGATCCTGGTTTTGGTCCATGGTTTTGCTTCTAAAAGTATTGATCCCTGGTATTGGGTCCCTAGTATTGGATCTCTATTGTTTTGATCCATGGTTTGAGAAAGGCCTAGACTATAAAAAGGGAAAGGAGATCATTTGGCCAAGTACTGGTAGGTTGAATCTTTTATGATTGAATAAGATATGAAATTCTTGTGATCGGTTGGTGAGTTATTGATAAATCTGAATCAAGGAGAATCTTGCGCATTATAAGATAAATTTTCTGTGGGGTCGAGATCTCTTTGACGCATGATCAGATCTGTAAATCTGATATTTTGGGGTATAATTGAAGTCTGATATATTATTCTCGGAGGCCCGCAGGCTAGACACGGCGTAGGTGCGTAGATCCATAGTCTAGACACAGAGAAGGTGCGGAGGTGCGCAGTCCAGTAGACTGAGAAGGTGCGGAGGTGCACAATCCAGTAGACTGAGGAGGTGCGCAGTCTAGTAGACTGAGCAAGTACAGAGGTGCGCAGTCTAGCAGACAGTTCAGTGCGGAGGTACGCGGTCCAGTAGACTGAGAAAGTGCAGAGGTGCGCAGTCCAAAAGACAATGAAAGTGCAGAGGTGCGCAATCCTGCAGAAAGTACAAGTGCAGAGAATGCAGGCTGGGCACGGAGATAGTGCAGCGATCCGCAGGTTTCACACAACAGAGTTGCGGATATCCGCAGGTTCCTTTTGGTGAAGTTGCGGACTTTTCTCTTGAAATATGTTTTAGCTGCTTTTGTCTATTACTACTGTGTTCAGGGTTCTGAATTAGTGTCTGATTACTGGTACTATGTTCTAAGAAGTTATTGATTCAGTTTTGTACAAGGGGGTTGATTTCAGATCTATTTGATGTTTGATTGATATTCATGGATCCAGTCTGAAAATTTATGAAACGTGGTCCCTGGAAGAAGAGAGAAGGTTGTAGCCTTCTGTAGGTCAGCACCTATGTACTAGTACTTCAGCTAGTACAAGAGCTAAGGGGGTTGTAGCTCCCTTCTAGGAAGAGGCTGGAGAATGAGAGAAGGTTGTAGCCTTCTGCAGGTAGAAGCCTACGTACTGGTATAAGTCTGCACTAGTACAGAAACATTGTAAAAAGAAGTTTCCAATTAAAAGAAGATAGAGACAAATTGCAGCAGGTGGTTTTCACCCACATTGGGTTTCCACCTTATATCTTGTGTTCTAATGTGTAATTGTCTTCTGCTCTGCTTTTGGTCACTATTTATATGGTTCTGATGCACAGATTAATGATCATTAAATTATAAGTCTGCATGGTTTTAACGTATATGATCTGGGTGTGAAATTAAAAAGAATTGACTTGATAATACTGATTCACCCCCCCTCTTAGTATTATTTCCAACAGACACAAGATCTAAAATTCGGACCTGATGTTTAGAACGATTGTGGCTCAAATGGTTTTTGTTTTAGCTTCTGACACTTTGCATAAAAAGAGTTATAGCAAAAAGTCCACGATGACTTTTTTGGAGTAGCGAAACCCTAGAATCCAAAGCTATGATACCAAATGTTATGAAACCAGCTCACAAAAAGATAGAAAAGATAGATCATCTCCTTAGAAATCTGTCTCTTTGAGGGGGAAACCTCCTTTACATTACAAAAATGAACAATTTTTGCATGATTCAAATGACAAAACCTCCTTTCTATATATAGGAGTTTAATGGGTCACAATATAATCAAATGCGATATAACAATAACAATACAAGGGCACAACAATAATAATAGTGGGCTTCTATGGGGCACAATAATAACAATATGGGCACAATAGGGGCACAACAATAACAATTAGTGCTACAATGACAATAGTGATGGGAGAATCACTAGTATTATAGGGACCTAACACCTAGGAGACTAAGTAGTTTCCCAAAAAGAATGATGCACTAGAGGTGCTCTTCCTATCATCAATACTTCCTTCCCAATAAACATCAGTATAAGCCTTCAACTTAAACTCTCAACTTTTATCATACCGTAGTCCATAATCAACTATTCCCTTAATATATTTGAAAATCCTTTTGAAAGTAATGACATGAATTTCATGAGAGGAAGCTTGAAATCTGGGCACAAGACCCATTGTTTCAAGAAATTTGGTGTTGAAGCTATGAGATAAAACAAGATTCCTATCATTGATCTATACTCAGTCTAATTTACCAGTGGTGTCTCATCTTCTTTCCACAATTTGTGGCCTGTAACCATAGGAGTGGTATCTAGCTTGTAATATTCCAACCGAAACTTCTTCAGAGTTTCTTGTAGGTACTTGGATCGGAAGATAAATACCCCATTTTTTGATTGAGAAATTTAAAGTCCTAAGAATAAGGAAAATTCTTCAATGATGGACAACTCAAACTCTATATGCATACATTTTGTGAATTGTTGTCCCAATTGTTCCAGATTGCTTCCAAAGATTATGTCGTCCACATACACAACTACACTTAGTAGATGATCATCTTCAGACTTTATGTGCACATTTCTGTCTACAATACCTTTCTTAAAGCCTTGTTGCTGAAGGTATCAATCCAGTCTTGCATACCACGCTCTGGGAGCTTGTTTGAGTCCATATAAGGATTTTTTTAGTTTGCATACAAACACTTCATTTTTGGTGAGCGAGAACCCTTATGGCTACTCAATATCAACTTCTTCTTCCAAATTTCCATTGATAAATGTCTACTTCACATCCGTATGATATACCTTGATGTTTTTATGTCTAAAAAGGGCAAGAAATATTCTGATAGCTTCCAGTCTAGCTACTGGTGCAAATGTTTCCTCAAAATCTATCCCTTCTATATGGGCATGCCCTTTGCAAACTAATCGAGCCTTATTCCTAATTACTTGAGCCTGCTCATTTAGCTTATTTTTGAAGACCCATTTTATACCTATACCATTTTTTTCTTTCGGCCTTGGAACAAGATCCCAAGTGCTAATCTTCTCAATTTGGTCAAGTTCTTCAGTCATATCTCTCACCCATAACTTGTCCTCACTTTCTGGTTGAGGTTTTTAGGCTCAACCTAAGATAACAGAGAAATATTTGCACAACTTGAACTACCAACAAATTTCCTCCTAGTCTGAACAACAAGTCTTTGATCTCCAAGAATTTGACTATCAAGGTTTTCTTTTTATATATACCTAGAATGTGTTTTGGGCCTTAGAGTTGTGCTCATTTCCATGTCTTCATTGTCTGAATCTATTTCATCTTGATCTGAGGGCCTAATGTCTCAACTCTCTTCTCCATATTAGTTCATGTTTCCTTTAGAGGGATCAAGTTATGAAGCTATTTCATCTATTGCTACATCATTGCAATCCTTGACCCTCTTTGTTCGTTTTTTGTAGCACTTGTATCATTTACTTCGAGAAGAGTACCTGAGTAATAGACCCTCATCAGTGCACAAATCAAAATTTCTAGGATTTTTATCATTCCTTTTGATAAAGAATTTTCTCCCAAACACTTTTTAGTGCTTAACTGATGCATGTCTTCGCTTCCACAACTCATAGGGAGTTTTATCACTATTAGGCATGAGTTGTGTTTTGTTTTACAAGTACATTGTTGCTTGTGCTGCTTCTCCCTAAAAGATGTGAGGTACATTTGCTTCATCCATCATAGCTCTAGCCATTTCTTGGATTGTTCTATTATTTCTCTCAACTACTCCATTTCGTTGTGGAGTTCTAGCCACAAAATACTACCTCCTTATTCCATGCTCTTCATAGAATTATTCAAAATCACTTGAAGTGTATTCTCCTCCTCTCTCTGATCTTAAGCATTTGATCTTGAGATATTTCTCATTTTCTACTTAAGCTTTAATTTTTTTAAAGTTTTTGAGTGTTTTTAGTTTTTCCTTTAAGAGCACGATCCAAGTGGCCCTAGTAAAATCATCAATATGCGACATAAAATAAATATCTCCTCTTGGGATTTTTGCTCTAGTTGGGCTGTAGATATATTTGTGAATTAGCTCCAGTGGTCTAGATAAAGAAAACTATTTTGTCTTGAAATGTGTCCTAATCTGCTTACCAAATTGACATGACTTGCATATTGAATTATTAGGCCTTGACAGTCTTGGAAAACCTCTTACAAATCCCAGCTCGCTGACTCTTATCAAACTGTTAAAATTCATATGACCAAGTCTCTTGTTCCATAACTTGGCTTCAGTTGAATTTCTCAAATAGTAGCTTACTCTTGAGTCGTCAAACACATATATATTATTGTGAGTTCTGACTTCTTTTCCCACCGACTTTCCATTTTCTTCATTTCAGATCTCACAGTCCTTGGATCAAAAGGTCAAATTAAATCCATTATCACAAATTTAACTCACACTAAGGAAATTATGCTTGAGGCCTTTTACACACAACACATTTGGGCATTTAGTCTTTTCATCAACATTGGCAATGCCCTTAACCTTAATTCTTGTTGGGGTGTTGTTGCTGAAAGTGACATTGTTCCCTCTATCCTTTTCTTTTAGCAACAAAATTTTTCTCTTATCCCTAGTCATATGCTTGGAGAAACCACTATCCACATACCATGTTTTTCCTTGATTATGTGCTGATAGAGAAAGTCCACATTCCATGCTATTTCCAGATTTTCGTTTCTGATTCTCCTTATCTTTTCGAGAAGCTAGTTGCCAAGCATTCTGAGACTTAATGGATACTCAAACCTACTCCTACACTCACTTGCCTTGTGCCCAAAATTATTACATTTGAAACATTTAACATGATTCATTATGGGAGATAAGGCATTTCAATTTTTGAGAGTAGAGTTTTGATATCTAAAATCCTGATACTTATTGTATCTGAAATTTTCATCTCTTTCAACTTTGATCTTTCTACAATCAACAACCTTATGTCTAAAGATGTGACATTTATAATAATGACCATAAAATAAATGAGAGTACCTGAAGTTGGAAGGTTCATGATTTTGTGCATGAAGGTACCTTTGTTGTCTGGCTAATTGATTCATTCTCCGCTAGTGTGGTTCCTTGGGGTAGATGGAGTTATTATTCTAGTGATGGGCTCCTCTCTGGCTTGCTCCCTTTTTGTCTTCATTGATTCTTTATTGATACAAATTTGCATAGCTCCGAGGTTCCTCAAATCCTACGGACTTGAAGTTCATCTTTTCCATTAAAACATTCCTATGGTATGGAGTATCCCATGCCTGTTTTGTTTCCTGAAGACATTTGAATGCTTAGAATTTGATCTAGCTTTTTTTTTTTCCTTCTGCAAATTCTTCATTTATGCCTTTCTCGGTCTTCATTTTCTCAATATCCATTATTAGATTCTGAGACGACCTCTGCTTCGAGACTCTGACAATTATCTTCCTATTGATGGATCAAATCTTGAATAACTTCATCCTTTCGTTTAGTTTCTTCTAGTTTGACTTTTAAGGGAAATTTTTCATCTTCACATATTTTTGAGATTGTTTCCTTCTTTACCTTGAAAAAACCCCGTGTTAATTGCTTGTTCTCGTCTTCTAGTTTCTCACATGTTCCTTGTTTTTCTTTTATTTAAGGGCTAAACTATCTTGCTTTTATTGGCTTCTTCAAGTTATTCTTTTTGATAAACAAACTCCTCATTGATGGAGTTGTACACACCTTCTTCAACACCCTATAGTTGTTATTTTAGTTGATTTTTCTTTCTCCTTGCCTTCTTTAACTCATCAAGTTCACTTATGAGTTCCCCTTCAAAGTCCACTACTCATTCTTCTTCTTCTTCCTCTTCAGAGTCAGTAATATTTTGTTTCTTAGAGTCTGCTCCAAATGCCATAAGTAAATACTTATCTGAATCATCTTCTGAAGAGTTTTTGCTGTCTGAATATGGTGTTGAACTATCCTCTTTGGAGTAGAGCCCATTTTTCTTATAGAACTTATTCTTTTGATGTTTCTAAGATTTGTTTCTAAATTTCTGATCATCTTCCTTTTTAGTCCTTTCTTTGTAAGGGCACTTGGATGAAAAATGTCCAATTCTCCCACAATAAAAACATTTAAAGGGAAAATTCCATTTATATTTTCTTGAGGCATACTTCAGTTTCTTGGCGAATTGAGCCAGCTCCTGATTATATTCACAACTGGAGAAATCTTGAAGATCTTGGTGCTCCTTGACTTTCTTGGACACTTTGAACGTTGCCTCCTTGGGTTCATACTTCTCTCTTCCTACTCACATCTCATAGGCTATGAGAGTACCAAACAACTGGTCCATCTTGAGATTCTTTAAATTAGTCATTTCTTCAATAGAAGAGACTTTGGCATTAAATCTCATGGGTAAGGATCTTAAGAACTTTTGAACAATCATATATTACTTGACTTCTTCACAAATTCCTCTAATTATATTGGTTACTTGATCAACTCCGAGGAATTATTCTACTACACTTTCTTCTTCACTCATTTTTAAGCTTTCAAATCTCATTCTAAAGATTTCAAGTTTGGCCTTCTTGACTTTTTCATCTCCTTCATGAATCTGATTGAGCTTCACCCACACTTTCTTGGTATACTTACATTGCATAACCTTTATGAGTTCAGATTGACTAAGGCCAAGAGAATGACATTCTTGGCTTTAGAATTATTTCCATACATTTTTTACCATCTGTATTAGTGGGAGTGACATCAGAGACATCATAATCTACTAGTACAGAGCTCCAAACATCTACTCCTAGAGGCATAACATAGGATTCCATCCTAATTTTCCAAAATTCATAGTTTGTCCCATCAAAGACTAGTATCTTGCTTGAGTAAGCATCTTGACTCTCTTTCCTAGACATAATTCCTTATGGATGTACCTTCCAATGGTTAGACTGTTCCTGAAGGAACCTAAATGTAATACCAATTGTTGGAATAAGGAATGACTGGGGGGGGGGAAGTCAGTAATAGTGAAGTTCTTTCAATTTTAAGTATAAGTATTTAACTCTTTTCACTATGGTCAGTTACTTGTGAGAGATTTCATACACAATACAGATGATCAACAAGATAAGGAATTCACATGTACATACAATCCATCACATGAGAAACATACACATATTGACATAGGTATTTTTACTTGGAAACCCAAATGAACAAAACCACCAATCTATTTGTTATTATGATGTAAATTAAGAACCTACTTAATTACATCAATTTATTTTTTGAGCACCCACTCATAGGAGGCATTAACCCCCTTAATATAGAAAGCACCTACTTTCCAAGAGGTACCAACCTCTTATGAAAGCATGAAACCACCTTCTCTAGCCACTATTCTACCTTTCATACAATTTTCAAATTGAAAATAGGGGCAAATATATATAGAGAGAAATACCAATCTGGTTCACTGTAGTATTATACTTTTGCTCTCGTTACTCTACTATTCCGCAGGCTCTCTCATCCTCACACAACAACGCCCTATCCTTTTCTCACTCTACAACAACACACTGTACTCATCCTTCTGCTCTAAACCATATATACTCTACTCTCAACCTTCTATTGCACATGGTATCTACAACAATCTACTTCAGTTCAACACTTGGGAAAATTTCTAAACTTTTGCATACTCTACTCCATACTCTTCAACACATATAGAACAATATTGTATTCCACCAGTTTCTCAATGGAAATCCCAAGTTTTGTTCCTTTGCTACATTGAGCTCAATGCTGTCTCTATTGGCATCCACACTGCCCTAGAGTGTACTCCTGGCATGGCACTCCATTCTTCTGTTGTGTCTCTTTTCTCAAATTCTGACACTCCATTAAACATGAGAATGGGCTTTGTTCACTTCACCATCTCCCTGTGTGATTCTCTATGTTGAGAATTTAAACTCAGTCCACCTGCAAACTCTACTGGGAATCCCCATGCTTATTCATGACTCACAAAGATTGAATGTACTTCAACATGGCTTATTTGTTATTCATTTATTTATATTAGGTGTGCATGATAGATTATAGATAGATTTCTTTCAAAATTGAGACAAGCCCAACAATTCTTTTCTAAGAATCATGGTCCTCGTCACCTTGAACCATCAATATCTACAATCTTCATTACTCTTGTGAAACCAACTCGTTGCATGCAATTACTCTCTAGCTTCTGACTTATCCAAACTTCAATACCTCTGTACTGCATTATCATAGCCCTTTCATTTCATAACTTTTATTAAAACAAATGTTACAAAAGAGAAATATTCGATGCCTTTAGCCCCTCTTATGTTGGTGCTTAGACTCTTTTTTTCCATAGGACCACTGCCTGTGACTTGTGGCTTCATATTGATCTATATTGGAATATCATAGCTGTCATATCTCTTAACTTTTATTAAAATGATGTTACAAAATTGCAAGACTCTGATTTGCCTTTGGCCCCTTTTTCTTAGCCCCTTCTTATTTTTCCTCCATGGGACTAGGCGACGTGACCGAGGGCATATCACTTAGGTGCTAAGGCCTTTAGACTCCTATTGAGGGCCCATATCCTTATGTATTCACTCTTGTCCTTGGTTCTTTTTGATCTCACGACTAAACACCAACACATCAAAAGCCCCCTGTATCATAAAATTTTCAAATTTCAATTAGAACAAAGTTACAATGTCCTCAACCTCCAATATACTCCATAGCACTTACGTGCTAGCCCTGATATGTGCCCTTGGTCCTTTGGGTCTCCCACGACCATGTGCCAGTCACATCAGAGCTCCAAACATCAGATCAGAGTATTCCCATAAAAAAATTAGATATGAGTTACTAAAACTACAACCTCTGAAATTATGACCTCCAAGGTGACATCATTAACTCCACGTGGCATCTCCTTAGTGGTGACACGTGTCACTTGGATTTTGCCCATTAGGCCACCCAATAGTTTTGAATCTGGCTACCACATATCCTCCGTACAGCTATGTCATGTTGATGTCATGTGCCTCATCAGCTTCTCAGGATCAATCACCTGCTGGCATGTGTCCCATTGGAGGAGAGAGAAATGGGTCCCTCGGTCTTTGGTTTTTCAACAAATTCCTTTGTAACTATTATTTCCTCATAACCTCGGCGCTTTCAAAGAATTCATTTATAAGGAATTACGAAACTCTAAGGTTCTGATGCTATCAACCTTCCAAGGTTCCATCTTGCTCTGATATTCATCCTTCTGAGGTCATCATATCCCAAGGTTCCGATATTCTTCTTGCTTAGCCCTTCTGATATCGAGTTCCTTTCAAATAAACCGTCGAGGTCCCGATTTTATGACCTTCTCATATCCGACCTTCCGAGGTCCTAAGCTTCAACCTCCACTATTTTCTTGCTCTAAGGTTTCAATATGACCATCCTTCTGAAATTCGGGGTCCGAAATTTAGCCTACTGATGACTTCAAGACTCTAATTTCAACAATAAATAACTTTTGATTGAGGAGGCCATATCTGGATGTACACATACCATTGGAAATCTTATTTAAATAAATTTCCAGTGGAGAAGGTCCAATGTAGGCTTTGAGCCCATTTTCTTCCTAACAAATGGCTACAAACTGTCTGTTATTCTTTGCACTATGGCCCTTCTATTGTGCGTGGAATCCTACACTTCCAACCACCATAGTCATAATTTTATGGCTTCTCCAATAAGCCTTCTACTATGGTGATTCTATACTAGAGACTGCAACAACCATAGGAATCCCGCTAAGCATTTGATGCCACAAACCTCCATGCTGATCTGGTTGACATCAATTCCAACAAACTTGCAACCACTAGCCATCTAGACAATGCCAACTGTCCAACAATATCCCCCTTTGGCATTGATGGAAACAACATAAGATCCCCCTGAAACCAAGAATGGTATTCTTCAATGTTGTTCTTCTCTTATGCATCAGTAATATTCTCCCCCATTGGAATCAATGGAAAAGGATTCCCTTGAATACTCCCCCTAAACCACTGCAACCTACTCTTTAATTGATCCGACATGCTGAGTAGCTACCAACGCACACTATAATTGAGTCATTTGGGTGGCAGAGTCACAACTCCTATTTGCTGCTTGATATATTCAAAGGGTTCTCTTGCTAGTGGCTTAGTAAATATATCTACAAGTTTGTCTTTAGTGGACACATAATCAAGTCGAACAACATTGGCCACAATCACTCTTAAGAAATGGATTTGCTATGGATGTGCTTGGTATTTGAGTGCATGAAAATATTCTTAGAGATATTGAGGGCACTAGTATTATCATACATGATTTAAATAGGATCATTCAACTCTACCTTAATGTCCTTCAAGGTCTGCTTCATCCTTAGAATTTGCGAGAAACAAGTGGAAATTGTAATAGACTCTGATTTTGTAGTTGATAAAGAAATGGATTTTTTTTCTTGCTGACCCAAGACACTAAGTAGTTTCCCAAAAAGAATGATGCACCAAAGGTGCTCTTCATGTCATCAATACTGCCTACCCAATCAAAATTAGTATAATCCATCAACTTAAACTCTCTTCTTTTATCATACCATAGTCCATAATTAGATGTTCCTTGAAGATATTTGAAAATCCTTTTGACAACATTGACATGACTTTCATGACAAGAAGCTTGAAATTTGGCCACAATACCCACTTCTTTCATAATGTCTAGTCTCGAAGCTGTGAGATCCAACAAGCTTCCTATCATTGATCCGTACTCAGTCTGATTTACCAACGATGTATCATATTCTTTTCACAATTTGTAGCATGTAACCATAGGAGTGCTAATCAGTTTGCAATCTTCCAGTTGGAACTTCTTTAGAGTTTCTCGTAGGTATTTGGATTGGGAGATAAAAATCGCATTTTTTGAATGAGAAATTTGCATTCCTAAGAACAAGGATAATACTCCTATTGAACTCTGTCTACATACAATTTGTGAATTGTTGTCCCAGTTGTTCCAGATCATTGCAAAAGATTATGTCGTCCACATACAAAACTACACTTAGTAGATGATCATTTTGAGACTTTATGTATAGATCATTGTCTACATTACCTTTCTTAAAGCCTTGTTTTTGCAAGTATTGATCTAGTCTTGCATACTAGGATCTACGATCCTATTTGAGTCCATATAATACCTTTTTTAGTTTGCATACAAACCCTTCATTTTTGGTGAGCGTGAAACCTTATGGCTATTCAATATAAACTTCTTCTTCCAGATCTCTATTGAGATATTCTGATTTCACATCCATATGATATATCTTGATGTTTTTATGACTGACAAAGGAAAGAAACATTCTGATAGCTTCCAATCTAGCCAATGTTGCAAAGGTTTCCTCAAAATCTATCCCTTCTATCTAGGCATACCCATTGAAAACTAATGGAGCCTTGTTCCTAATTACTCGAACTTGCTCATTTAGCTTATTTTTGAAGACCCATTTTGTACCTATTACATTTTTCTCTTTCAGTCTTGGAAAAACATCCCAAGTGTCATTCTTCTCAATTTGGTCAAGTTCTTCATTCATATCTCTCACCCATAACTTGTCCTCACTTTCATGGCTGAGGTTTTTAGGATCAACCTGAGATAGAAGAGAAATATTTGCACAACTTGAACTTCCAAAAAATTTCCTCCTGGTCTAAACACCAAGTCTTTCATCTCCAAGAATTTGACTATCAAGGTGTTTTTTTTGTACATACCTGGAAGGTGTCTTGGGCCTTGGAGTTGTGCTCGTTTCCATGTCTTCGTTGTCTGAATATGTTTCATCTTAATCTGATGGCTTGATGTATGAACTATCTTCTCCATTTGAATTCATGTTTCTTTTGGACGACTTAGGTTGTGAAGCTATTTCATCTACTGCTACATCAATTCAATCCTCAACCCTCTTTGTTCGTTTTTTGTAGCACTTGTATCCTTTACTTCGAGCAGAGTACCAGAGTAATATAGCCTCATCAACACATGAATCAAAATTTCTAGGATTTTTATCATTCCCTTTGATAAAGAATTTGCTCCCAAACACTTTTTAGTGCTTAACTGATGCATGTCTTCCCTTCCATAACTCATAAGGATTTTTATCACTATTAGGCCTGAGTTGTGTTATGTTTGACAAGTACACTACTACTTGTGCTACTTCTCCCCAGAAGATGTGAGGTACATCTTCTTCATCCATCATAGCTCTAGCCATTTCTTGGAATGTTCTATTCTTTCTCTCAACTACTCCATTTTGTTGTGGAGTTCTCACCACAGAATACTGCCTACTTATGCCATGCTATTCACAAAATTCTTCAACTTATCTTGAAGTGTATTCTCCTCCTTTGTCTGATCTTAAGCATTTGATCTTGACATATTTCTCATTTTCTATTTGAGCTTTAAATTTTTAAAGTGTTTAAACACTTCTGATTTTTCCTTTAAGAGCACAATCCATGTGGCCCTGGTAAAATAATCTATAAGAAACATAAAAGACCTTTCTCCTCTTCGTATTTTTTCTCTAGTTGGGCCACAAAATTTGTGCGAATTGGCTACAATGGTCTAGATGAAGATAACTCTTTTGTCTTGAAATGAGTCCTAGTCTGCTTACCAAATTGACAGGACTTGCAGATTGAATTATCAGACCTTTATAGTCTTGGAAAACCTCTTACATCTCCCAGTTTGTTGACTCTTATCAGAATATAAAAATTCATATGACCAAGTCTCCTGTGCCAGAACAAGGCTTCACTCAACTTGTTCAATTAACAACTTACTCTTGAGTCATCAAACACATATAAATTATTGTGAGTTTTGACTACTTTTCCTGCCATCTTTCCATTTCTTCATTTGGGATCTCACATTCCTTGGATCGAAAGGTCACATTAAATCCATTATCAAAAATTTGAATTACACTAAGAAAATTATTCTTGAGACCTTCTACATACAACACATTTTGGGCTTTAGTCTTTTCATCAAGACTGATTATGCCCTTACCCTTAATTCTTACCGGGGCATTGTTTTGAAAGTGACATTGTTCCCTCTGTACTTTTCTTTAAGAAACATACATTTTCTCTTATCCCAAGTCATATGCTTGGAGAAACCACTATTAAAATACCATATATTTTCTTGATTATGTGATGATAGAGAAAGTCCACATTCCATGCTCTTTCCATATTTTCGTTTTTGATTCTCCTTATCTTTTCGAGAAGATGGTTGCCAAGTGTTCTAAGACTTAGATGGATACTCAAACTTGCTTCTTCACTCACTTTAATTGTGCCCAAAATTATTATATTTGAAACATTCAACATCACTCATTAAGGGAGAGAAGGCATTTCGATTTTTTTGAGTAGATTTTTGAGATCTAAAATTCTGATTCTTATTGTATCTGAATTTTTCATCTCTTTCAACTTTGATCTTTCTAAAACCTTATGTCCAAAGATGTGACATTTATAAAATGAGCATAAAATAAATGAGAGTACCTAAAGTTGGAAGGTTCATGATTTTGTTCATGAAGGTACCTCTGTTGTCTAGATGATTGATTCATTCTCTGCTGGTGTGTTTCTTTGGGGTAGATGGAGTTATTATTCCAGTGATGGGCTCCTCTATGGCTTGCTCCCTTTGAATCTTTACTGATTCTTTCTTGATACAACTTTGCATAGCTCTCAGGTTCCTTAAATCCCACGGACCTAAAGTTCATCTTTCCCATAGAATATTCCTGTGGTCTGGAGTATCCCAGGCCTATTTTGTTTTCTGAAGACCTATGAATGCATAGAATAGGATCTAGCTTTATTTTTCCTTCTAAATTATTTTCATTTATGCCTTTCTCGGTCTTCATTTTCTCAAGATCCGTTCTTAGAGAGATGACCTCTCCCTCAATATTCTCATAGTTCTCTTCCCATTCATGCCGATAAAATCTTAAATAACTTCTTCCTTTCATTTAGCTTCTTCTAGTTTTACTTTTAAGGACATAATTTCATCTTTGCATGTTTTTGGGATCGTTTCCTTCTTCAACTTCAACAACTGCTATGTTGATCGCTTGTTCTCTTATTCTAGTCTCTCACATGTTCCTTGTTTTTCTTCTAGTAGAAGATCTAAACTATCTTTGCTTTTAATGGATTCTTTAAGTTTTTCTTTTTGATAAACAAACTCCTCATTGTCAGAGTTGCACATATGTTAGGATGGGGTCCCTTGGGTCAATTTGGGGTTAAGATAACCCACGTTTTTGTACAAATTTTGTAAGTAATGTAAAGTCTCCGCCATTTGTGGATGTAGAGCGCATAGATGAATAGGAGTCAAAGGGGATTAGCCCCTTGTTTTTGATAAGTTTTGAGTTGGTTTTGAGATTCACCCATGGTCCGCGGACCGTGGAATTGTATGAAAAAGACTATAAATAGGTGTGTCTTAGAGAGTCTAAGGCATGAGTAAGCAAGGAAGCGGGTAAGATAGAAGAAGAGAGGCTCTGCAGCTGAGTACGTAGATGCCTAGGTAGAGTCCACAACTGAGTGCGCGAACCCCTGTAGTTGAGTGTGCAAGGGAGTTTTGAGTCCGTAACCTTGAATTGAAGATCAATAAAGACTGTTTTCTAAAGAATTGTTGAGTATTTATGTCTATCTATGTGAATGCATATGTTGTTGATGAATGATTTGTGTTTATGAAATAATGATCGAATGCTACGTGACTCTCTTTAATAAGTCTTAATAATGTACGCAATGCATGTTTAAATACTTTCACGAAGACTCTGGTAATTTCTATTATGTTTACTAATGACCTAAGTAAATGTGCATGAACACTAATTTAGAATGACTCTCTGATGCACGTAAGTAGGCGAATAGACTGTTAGAGGTCCACAAGGACTGATCGTAGACCTTCACAAAGTTCTAGATGTTTTTTTCATAGAGTTGTAGCAACGTGCCCTAAGAGTGTATCAATCTGCACGAAGGTAGATCTGAGGCGCTAAAAGACATCACACTAGTCTTTGGATGCAGAAACTTGATTCTTGCACCCCCCCATATTGCTTTGGGTGAGACTACAGCCTGCGCTACGCAGGTTGTTGCTGAAAGGGCCAGTAGTGTAGGGTTTTGTTGGTTGGCGCAACTAACTCCAAACCTAGGTCAAGACCCCCTAATCCAACAAATGGTTACGTTGCTAGGACAAGGATCTTCTTGAAAGAGATGTGTGATGTCTCATCATTAGAATCTGACCAAGAAATAAATTGAAGAGTGGTTGGATCGAAAGATTCACGAGTTTGCAACGCAGGAAAACAGGGATCCGTGCCTATCAAAGGAAGAGTGGTTGAACAGGTATTTGTATACGGAGATACATGAGATATTCTTCTGCACTTTCCCCATTGAACTGTATGAATGGTTGGCTAAATTGACAGATAGATAAGGAAGGTGGAAGCTTGATAGTCCTATAGTGTGGACTCTAGAATTAGTGCGATGGCTAGAAACCTCTGAAAACAAGATTGCATGGGCTGTTGATCATTGGCTTGATCAATTTTGGGAGGATTTGTTACAGAATTTGCAGTTGATACCTCAGTTAGCTATAGCAAAGTAGAGCGACGATTTTTTAAAGGACTTGAAGTAAGTATTTAAGATCATTGAATACTTGTATTAAAATGTTGTTATGTGAAAAACGGGTGATGCCATTACCTTGATGTTTGGAGCTACACGAAGTGAATGGTTCTTTAGAAATTGTGAAGGACTAGGACAGGATTATAGTCCATTGATTGGACCTCCTCCAAGTGACGACGAAGGGGAAGGGTAGACTCCTCCGCAAAGTGCTGTTGAGCTAATCACTCAGGGGATTCCTCGAGAAAATCATCCTTCCACTCCACCTCCACCTCCACCTCCACCTCCACCTCCACCATACACCTTCTCCCACACCTCCACCTCCACTACCACCATTCAACATGGCGAATGCAATGAAGATGCCGATCTTCAAGGGTATAGGGAGTGAAGATGAAGATAAGTTCTGGTTTGTTGCAAACACTGTATGGACAGTGCAAAAAATTACTGATGACAATATAAAGAAGGCACAATTGGTTACCGCTTTGCAGGATTGCACACTAACTTGGTATATTAAGTATTGTTCTGATAATCCTCTTGCGACGCTAGAAGATACTAAGGCAGCTTTAAACAAAGAGTTTAGTAAGCCTAAGTGTGAATCCCAATCAGTAATTAGATTTAAAGAAGTTATGATGAGGGTCGATGAGACATCTTGGGAATTAGATCAAAGGTTGAAGTGTCAAATTCGAGAAGCTAACATGCAACTCACAGATAGTCAGCATCGCAAATGGTTTATAGCTTCGCTTCTACCCCACTTGAGAATTGCTCTGTCACAATAGAAGATAGGAACCCAAGCAGAAGCCTTGGAAATCATGATGAGGTTGCATGCATCACCTATTTAGGATACGACCTTGGGGGTACAATAGATCCACTCACAATTAGCAAGCTTACACCTGGAGTTACAAAGTTTGAAGAAAGAAAAGGAGACTAAACCAAAAGTGCATGCGGAAGTCTGGTGTTTGAAATGAAAAATATAGGGGCACAATAAAGACCACTATCCAATGTACATGAATTATATTATAGGAGGGGGGGAAATTCCCATGAAGCCAGAAGCCCCAGCAGGGCCGAGCATGGGCGCTGTGCTATGGTGTGCTATTTGTAAAGTTACTAGACAACATGCGACAGATAATTGCCATTTGCTTCAAAAGTTCATCCAGACACCCCAATATTTGTTCTGTAACTTCTGCAAATTTGTGGACCACGATGAGTACCATTGTTGAAGCTATGATATGATGATGGGGAGGACACCTACATACCAGATGCAAGCAAAAAGTTGGCCTCTAGATCAGGGCGCCAAAGGAGCACGCTAAGGTTATCAGGGTTGAGGACGGGGCCGCAAAGGAGGAGTACCTGGTAGAGGATATGGTTAGATTATCTGCTACAACTACAGATAGCCAGGGTACTACGCACGAGAGTGCCAGAATCCTACACAACTGTCATGTCAGTACTGCAGATAGTTTGATCATACCATAGAAGAGTGCCCGGTACTAATAGCTAAAATGCAAGAGAAGAAAACGCAGCCTCAATAGCCTACGCAAAATCTACAGATGATGAGGGTTGAGCCTCGTGATGAAGATCAAAACATTAACATTGTTCTAAGAAGTGGAGTGACAACTGGCACTGATAAGGGTAAACAACCTGAAGAAGAAGGATGGGTCTGTAAAGCACCAGAGAAAGAAGTCGGCTTTGATCTAGAGCACGCTAAGGAAACATTTATGGAAGCCAAGAAGAGCTTCACTGAGGCCTCCACCTCAGGAAGCCAGGACAAGACACAAGAAATCAACGTGCCTATAGAAGTTAATCCCTTTGTACTCACCACGTTTTTGGAGACCTACATAAAACTGTTGTGCCATAGCAAAGATGTGGAAGGCTTGGAAGAATTAATAAATAAATGTGTCATCAAAGAAAAGGTCCCTAATGGAAACCGAGTGGTCAGAAAAATTGGCAAACATAAGGCACAACATGACACGAGATGAGGCTCACCGCGTAGATAGGTGATTATGAGATGGAATAGGTCATTTTGGATCTGGGGTCCGATGTGAACGTCTTACCGAAACAAACGTGGGAAAGGATGGCGAGACTTGCGCTACAGTAGTCTCTGATTCAGATTAGGATGGCGAATCAATAGAAAATCATCCCCATGGGATGGTTATATGGAGTAACAGTTGATATAGAAGGTGCGAGCGCGATGGTCAATTTTGAGGTTATAGAAATTGTCGATGACAATAATCCCTACCCTACGCTCTTGGGAATTTTCTGGGCTATTAACATGAATGGGGTAATTAACTTGAAAAAGGGGACAATGTACTTTGAAAGAAAGTCGTTGCGAGTTATATTACCACTAGATCCTGCAGATGGGGCATGCTATACTGAACCAATCTGCGACTACGAAGAAAGTGATGATGAAATAGATCAAATTTACAAGATAATAGCGCGAGACCAGGACTGGATCAATCCAATAGAAGATGGACGGATTGCATGGGACTGGGAGAGTTCCTTGTTATCAGGAAAACTAGTGTCTATGCAGAGCTGCTAGTCCCACTAAGGCTGGTAGCTACCTTAGAAACAAACAAACTAAAAACTACTTTCGTTTTCCTTTATGAGAAATAGATAAGAGGGGAATAAGGAGACCAACCTCTGTCTTGTGCTTGGTTCCTTGCTCGATTCCTCTCCTTTCTGATAGGTCTTCGCCACTTGCTTCCTCGTCTACCCAGCTTCAAAGAGCACCTGTAGAATCAAAGTAGCATAACACTATACAAGAACATAGATCTATTATCATAAACAATATAGGACCAGATATATATTGACCACACAAATGCATATAACATCAATCATACAAGAATGTGGAGGAAAACTTGAATAGCTTTATTGATAATCAAGAAAGAGCAAAGAGGATTACAACCAATTGTTCTGACCCAGCATCATCCTCTCAGCAAGAAAGCCCTTCTTCACCTCATGAAAAGCTTAGATCACCCAACACTATGATATTGCACCAAGAAACCAACAACACTTCCTTACAAGATACAAAATTCTAGCCTCCGGATCTCTGGGATGAGGGATCCATATATAGATGTTTGTAAGGGGGGTGAGTCAGCTTTTGAGATTTGATTAGTGTCCTCTCTCTGATAGTTCTTGATTCCACTTGGAGACTGATGATCTCTTACTCATCCCTGGGCGAATGCAGAGAGGCAAGTGTCACAGGAGAAGTTTCTGGAAGATTCCATGCTCCTCCACCTTGCGGATTGACCCTGCCATTTGTCCACTCTCGCCCATCGCACCCCATAGAAGGGATTTTCAACATGCATCGCACCTACTGTGTGTAGGTAGGTGGGATGCAACGCACTTTGACCATGGAGCAGGTGAAATGGTCCAGTTTTGACCAGTTCTGAGTAGTTTTTCATGGAGAACTTCTGGGAGATGCTGTAATCAGTTGACCTTGTTCTTTTAGGGGTCAGAACAACACCTTTAGGGACTTAGGAACCCTTGGTTTATGGAAATTTATGATTGGGGTTTCAGTGCCCAAAAATGTCTATAACATTTGCCCCCTAAAGCATGAGGTCGTTAATCTTTTGATGTCAGGTGAAATTCTTTATCATGAGGATCCGAAGTTTTTTCAAGCTGGAAGGCAGCTTGTAATAAGATACAATACAATACATTATCTTTATAATATTTTCATGATCTAGCTGAGGTGGGCATTCCCATGCTCAGCTTTATAAATTCATTTTCATGTACATGAGACAGACAATCGTCCGAGTGTAGACTGATGATTCTGGTAGAGCCATCATCCCTTAGATTGGATGATTATCTGTGCCGCAATGATGTACATTTGATGTCTTTATTTTCCTGAATATATATCACAGCCCAGATGGATGAAACTAGATCTGGGTCTTCAATCTCGTTCGATCTTCACTCAAAGTGCAAGTCGATCCATGTGAGAGATGTTCTGGAGTCGAACATGGAAAGACATCGCCTGATTACCAGCCAATGATGTAAGCTGTTAACAGGCACGAGAGGAATCACCGATAATGATGATGACCCTCAAGGTACTACAGTACAATTCACGTGGTGTGAATAAGGGACTTGGCGTCGAACACCACCCAAAATCTTTTGGTCGAAGGCCATTGATGTAAACCTATCGCCGGAAGTGAGAAACTTGCCATTGAGGCATGCAAGCTTCAAAGTACTGAAAGGGTTGTTCCTAGATCGACTTCTTGGATAATGAGCTGATGTCGACAAGAAGCGATCCGTCATAGGAGGGCCTTAGTGAATCCCACATCAATGAAACGGAATGGAGCAAATTATTTTAATGGAGGTGAAAACGATCTGGTGATATAAGGTTCAAGGTGGCAGTCATGAAAGAATAGAGCGTAAATGTATTGCAGTGGGTGAGACACAGGTGAATTCTCTGAGCGACTTCTCTTGAACATATCGGTGACACTGACATGATGGATTGGTAGCATTAACCCCAAATATGGATGGTGTGACGGAACCATGGTGATGTGACTAGTGAATGGAACAACCGAACCTGACTCGGATGCGAAGTGAGAGTGTCATGTTCAAGATCGACTTGCTACCAACAAAGTTTCTTCAAGTTTTCTTCCCAATTTTTCCCCAGTCATTGCTGACCAGTACCTCTTTATTTTTGTCAAGCTTGAGGAGGATAAAATATGTTTGTTCTATAATTTTCCCTTCGGGAAAATCCATCGCTATGTTTTAACGAGCCTAGCGATAGTGAAACTCGTTCTTGTCTGTTATGGACAAGTTTGTCGCTATTCAGTTTTAACGAGTTTAACGACAAAGATAACTCTGTCATTTTCAATTTTAGAGAGTCTGAAAAGGGATGTAAAGGAAACTCCAAAAATCCTTTTTCGTCATCTAATCCCTTAAGTCTGAAAAAGTATAAAATAATACAAAAGGGATGAATTTTCGGTAATTTTAACGAGCCGAACAAAACAAGCGCTCGATCTTTTTGTGTAATAATCCCTTAGGTCCAAAAAGATTAAAATCTAAAGGAGGGATAGCACTTCCGGTCACTTTAACGAGCTGGAGAGGCCAATGGCTCAACAATCTTTTCATATTTTACGAGTTAGTTGAAAAGATCTTAAAGGAGACTCGTTTTTTAAGGAACGAGTGATAGATTCAGGTAGCAGCTGATTCTAGGTAAGGTTTGGAATTTTCCAATCACGGCAGTGTCACAAGGATGGCTAACAGGATCACTCTTCGCAACTGTTCTTCAAAAGGGGTAAATAATCAAATGGAGGTGAATGATCGGCCAATACAGAGTGGAGGTGATGATGAGAACACGACCAAGGCTTCAAAGGCTGATGATAATACATTCCGATGGTTATTTACCGAAAATTGGTTTATTTTTTAATGAGCTTAAACTCTGGGGGAACATTTGCTCATTGCTTATGTTTATTTTTTAACGAGCTTGAATTCCGCATTAAAACTGCTCGATGCAGTCATATAATAAGGATGTCTCATCTAAGATGCCATTTTTGTGGAGCTTGCACCTTACAAAGATTTGCTCCGGATCCTTTCTTTATGCAAGTTAGGAAACAACCAATCCTACGAGTTTAAAGGGTTAGAGGACCTATAAATTTAAAAAATAAATGGTCGCTCTTCGCTTGCATGCCAAAAGGTTTGCATGCCCCCAGGTATAGTGAAAAATTTCCAGGTTCCCAAAGATTGTTCTATCTGTACCACAGACAAAACACTTCCTTAGCGATGTCTACCGAAATAGACAAAGGTGAGTGGCACAGACGCCTCCACTCACATAACTTTGACGAGGGAATCTTATTCCAGACGAATCCCATTTTCCTAAACGGACGGGTGTGTCAGACTAGTCATATATCCTCCACGGAAACCTACCCTATACCCAAGGTTTTCCTGCCGAAGCAGACCAGTGTGCATGCCCCCTGGGTTTCAGTCATGTCCTCTGAATCACTCGCGCTTATCAGGAGGATGGACTGGGGATTGATGAGACATTCCTTGCGTGAAAAGACCATTCAGGGTTGGTATATGACTATTTGCTATGTGTGAGCCGGGGAATGAAAACTGGTCTACGAGCTTGACCACTCTTCCTTCGTGCGGAAAACACATTACTCTAAAAAGTGAGGAGACAATGGCTCCCATGCAATAAATATAGTCTTGTCCAAGGAGTATATTATAATCCAGGGGTCCTTGGACTACCATTACATTCATGTGAATGGTTTTCCCTCTTAATGTTATCAGCACATTGGGAAGGATCCCTAATGATCGACTGGTTCCTTTGTCAAAGCTTGTTAGATTTCTCATCTCAGGCAAAAGCGATGGCGAACCAAGTGCTTTCCAAGCAGTTGAGGAAAGGATACTCACAGAAGCCCCTTCATCTATGATGGTACCGGCCATGACCATTCTATATATTTGAGCAATGATTCGAAATGGTATACTAGCCGGTAAATGGGGTCTGCCTAGTAGATTCCAGTCAAAGGAAACAACCAGGTTGCTTGGAGGTGGGACCGAATAGACGACCGGATATGACTCTGACGAACTTCCTTCCTGCGGTAAAGGAACAGGTAGACTTCCCCCATGTTCATCGGAGTTTGTGCTTATGAAGAGAATTTGAACGGTGTCGTTCTTGTTCTCTTCGGTGACTGTATCATCTGAAGATTGATCCTCTGAAGGCAAGACCGGGTCAACTGCCGCCTCGACCTTTTGACTTTCGTCTGGTATGGATTCAGATGGTTTATCTTCAATGATAGACGCTTCGGCCGGCCACAAGGGCGTGTCAGCTGGATTTTCAACTAGTGACGGACTCGACAAGAGTTTGTTATATCCAGGAGGAAGCCATAACGGTGAAACCGGACAGTCGTCCAAAACTCTTTTAGCTTCGTCTAAGAAGGGACAACGGTGGATGGCATGATCACCTTCACACAATTTACAAGGAAATTTATATTTTCCTTTTTATCCAGGGGCTTCACTTTCACTAGTTGACGGTGTACTTCCAACATGATCATCAGAGGTTGATGACACCGGATTGTGCAAATGAGGAGACCAGTCCCTTAAGATCCGAGGGATGCAAGGACAATCTCGATGATAGTGGTCTCCTTTGCAAATGACACATGGCGATTTAGGCCTGGTCGGTGCAGTGTGTGGATTTTCGCTAGACGATGCCTGGTCGCCCCTTTTTGCCTTTGGCTCCTTCTTCTTCTTCTCTTTCTTCTTCTTTTCCTTCTTCTTCTCAGTTACTTGATTTTTTGCTTTACCAGCTTCATCAAGCGAAGAGGAAGGAGGAGAGGAAGAATTGGACGAAGTAGAGGGTTGGGGGTAACTCTGGTATCATTTAGTTGCTGACTTGATTGTTCAGGAATCATGGTGTTTTGAACGACAGAAGTTGAGAAGAGCCAGACGGGCAAGCCGATTGTCAATCCTAGAAGAGACAATGTGGCCATATGGGGTGCACCAACATCTCCTCAAGAGGAGAAGGGACTAGGATTTCCTCCAAGGGAAACTCCTTGGTTAGTGGACTCCATTTTTCTCAACCTAAGACCAATGTAGGAAAGGTGATGTTTATTCCGATTAAAATAAATTTTAGATGCTTTTACACAACTTGTTTTTTCAATTTTTAAGAGTCGAGAAAAAACAAAATATGACTCTAGTCACCTTCGATTTTTAATTAGCCTGAAGTGACAAGTGCTTAGATGGACCTTTTCCGTTAAGGAGTCTGAAAAGGAACGAAAGGGACTGCTCTGGAAATCTAGACAGAGGGATTACCAAACCAATCACAAAACTGCAGAATACTTTTTACGGTACGGCAATCAATCTTCCCGAATGCTGTGTTCAGTGCATTGTGATCAATAGGGCGGCAGACACGGCTTCCTATGGATAAAGGATAAAGCCTATTGTGGTCTCCCAAGATATACTCGACGGTACGTGGGAGCACAAGTCCGTACTGGCACTTGTCGCCTCAAAGTGGAGGAATCACCCAACCAACAATGAAAACAACAGTTACCAAGCTTTACGACGCCGGAATACGTCTCTAGCCTAGACTTCTAGATGTTGTGCGTTAGGTTCCAAAGCGTTTTTAGATTCATTAAATTTATTTTATAGTTGATCTTGCTTAAGAAATTTTCCTTTTAGGTTCACCGCGTGATGTAGATGTACAATTCCTAAAATGCAATCTAAGATGATAAACAGTCGTTTAATCTTCTTTTTGCAATGAAAATCCTAGCTACTAAGGAAAGATAGATGGCGTTATTTCAACAAAGAGCAGAGAGCACACACTATATGCATGTGTCCTAAATCAAACCAACAAGCAGTCTAAATGAAAATGCACATGCATGTATTTGTTTTCAGCCTTCTTAATGTGTGAATGATAAAAAGAAAGCTAAGTGCAAATCTGAATTATTTTTCAAAGCGACATTTACTAACAAGCTTCTTTTCAAAACAAAATGAGGACAATGACGACACTTTGTTATTTGGAATTGAAAACTTGCTTTCGACACTTGAAAATCTACCAATTCAAAACAAATACAAGAGTAACAGTGTAATCGACTATCAAAAACAATCAGATTCTTTCCTATGACTAAAAACGACACTTGCGACACTTTCAAATCAAGAAACGACAGTTCAATTACGCTACTTCTTTGTAAAAGAGAACTGAAAATGACTCAAAATACATAAAAACATTTACAGTTTTTTGCACAATGGAGGCGGAATAATGACAAGGAAGGGGGTTTCAACAGAGGTGTACTGACTACAGGCAGCAAAACTCCTGAATAGAGCTAAAAAGAATGAACACAGAAGCCAAAATCTAAGAGCAGAAGAGGTCTGATCAGCGCACCTGTAGCACAGGGAAACTGAAATGCAACGCACCTACTACACTTGGGAAGTGCGATGCATTCAGGTTTCAAAGAAAACACAGTGCAATGGACCAGGGACGAGACTTTAGCTGGGTTCCGGGTCCCAGTTTGCAGCTCAGTTCAGGGATTTAGGCCGAGCAAGTGATAATCAGTAAATCAATCACAGGGGTAGATCTAAGGAGGTTACTAGAGCCACCACAAGGGCAATTAGAGAGCTTGTAAATCAATATTTTAATTCATAAACAAAACCCGGAGATAGAGTGAAGTAGCATTGATCTACTTTGCACTTGCATATCAAATGCAGTTCGAAGGCTAGCTGGCTTGACTTCAGGCTCCATCTGTAAGTTTATAAAGTAAACAAATGTAGATAAACAAACAATCTATTCGCTCCCCAGCGGAGTCGCCATTTTGTGATCGGGAAAACTAGTGTCTATGCAGAGCTGCTAGTCCCACTAAGGCTGGTAGCTACCTTAGAAACAAACAAACTAAAAACTACTTTCGTTTTCATTTATGAGAAATAGATAAGAGTGGAATAAGGATACCAACCTCTGTCTTGCGCTTGGTTCCTTGCTCGATTCCTCTTCTTTCTAATAGGTCTTCGCCACTTGCTTCCTCGTCTACCCAGCTTCAAAGAGAACCTGTAGAATCAAAGCAGCATAACACTATACAAGAACATAGATATATTATCATAAACAATATAGGACCAGATATATATTGACCACACAAATGCATATAACATCAATCATACAAGAATGTGGAGGAAAGCTTGAATAGCTTTATTGATAATCAAGAAAGAGCAAAGAGGATTACAACCAATTGTTCTGACCCAACATCATCCTCTCAGCAAGAAAGCCCTTCTTCACCTCATGAAAAGCTTAGATCACCCAACACTATGATATTGCACCAAGAAACCAACAACACTTCCTTACAAGATACAAAATTCCAGCCTCC